>CP139504.1:65940874-66540874 GCA_021014915.2 Artemisia tridentata subsp. tridentata | reverse complement strand
TAATGCACCTACTGACCAAGCTCCTGTTATTCCTCCACCTGTTCGCACAGATGATCAGATATTTTCCCGTGACCGCTGGGTTGCAATTGGAAAGAGCAACTATTATCTGGATATGGACAGAACTCAACACAATCCTATCTACAAGCTTGCTGTAGACATTCTGAAGCAAACCAATTTCTTCAGAGCTTTATAGCTTGCTCTACTGTTCCAGCCCTTTACATCCAACAGTTCTGGGACACTATGCATTATGACAAGGATACTGAAAGTTACAGCTGTCAACTTAATGAACAATGGTTCAATCTCACCAAAGACACCATCAGAGACGCACTTCAAATCACACCGGTTGTTGAAAATAAACCTTTCACTTCCCCACCAGCACCAGATGAACTTATCAACTTTGTCAATGATCTGAGCTACCCAAAACCATCAACACTCTATCTACAGTTATTACACATGACATGTATCAACCATGGAGAGCAATCTTAACTATCATCAACCTATGTCTCACGGGCAAGACTTCAGGCTTTGAAAGACCAAGAGCACCAGTGATACAGATGCTTTAGGGGATCCTTAATAGTGCCAACATTGATTATGCTGAGAGGATTTTGGAAGAATTCACTCACTCCATCCATTCATTCATTGAAGACAAGAACAATCTGGCATTACAGAAAATTGGAAAGAAGAAGATCAACTTTCTTATGATTTCAAACATCAGTTTTACTAAGTTGATAATCTTCCATCTTCAAAGTGTGTACAAGTTTCACCCAAGATTGGACTCCCCACTCCACTTGCCAGATGATGAACATGTCCTTGGAAATCTCAAGTTCGCTGTAAAGGGAACTAGACGTGAAGTCTTTGGGAAGGCTATTCCTGAAGACCTTATCACGAGTGAGATACTGAATGCTCCATATTATCAGGATTACTTAATGAAAGTAGACAGGCATCAAAGGTTCTTGGCTGGTGAACAAGTTAGTGATGTTGAATCCCCTACTCCAAAACCATCTAAGTCTATAAAAAAACAGAAGATCACCAAGCAAAGCAAGCCAAAACCCAAAAAGCGTAAGGAGGCATCCACTGCTGACAACGTTCTTGTTCAGGCTAAGAAAGCCAAAAGGGGTGATGTAAAAAAGAAACAGGGATCTAAAAGACAGAGAAAGCTGGTAGATCAATTTGTAGAAGAAGTAGTTCCCCTATCTAAACCAACTCTGCAAGATGAGGAGGATGATGTCTTTCAAAAGACCATGGAAGTTAGTGCAAAAGAATACGCAGAGTCAATGGGACAATCTACCAAAGGTGTGATTGATGAACTCAAATAAGTACATTTTATTATCATCATTTATCCTATTTATTTGACTTGTTTTATTATATTATATATGAGAATCGATACATTAATGTTTACTTTAGTAATTCTCAGGTAAAAACAAGCAATATGTGAAACTTGGCAATTTTGGACTAATTATGGAGCAAAACAAGCGAGATGTCAAAAGTCTACTGAAATCCAGAAGATGCGCCGTATCTCACTCAACAGATACGACGCAATATCATACTTAGATGAATTCGAAGACCATTGCCTGACTTTGAAGAATGCGCCGCATGCAATTCTGTCATGCGCCGCATATGAAACTTTGGTCAAAGAAGAAGATCAAGCTCATTCTACTCCAGATACGCCGCAATATACTTCTAACATACGGCGTATCACTATCAAGATTTCACCAGTTACAATCCAAGACAGCTAAAGTACATGCGCCGCATACAAAGATCAAGTTACGCCGCATTTGAAGACGGTGTACGAATATTCCAGAATATATTAATCTTGGACCCCACGCGAAGTTAAGTCAATGTGCCGCATCTATCAACTCAATGCACCGCATCGATCCCTCAGACAGAAACTATAAATACCCCAAGGTCAGACGAATTTAAGAGACCTTTTGTATAACCCTAGAGCCGAATTCAGACGACCAAGCAGCACAAGACACACCGCAAACAAAGATACAAGAGCTGTAAGAAGGTCCTGCATGTATTCAATTCATTAAGTAGTTTTGTTTTATTGTTTTAGTACGCATTAATTCATCAGGATTGATGGGCTTGTGTCATGTGACTACGGAAAATCATGCACTCCCCTTAATATTGCTTTCCCATTAATTAAAGTTTATATGTTGATGTCTTTGGTGACTTTTATTAGTGCATTGATAACCTTTGTGTCTAGCTGAGTCTACCTTGGGTCGCCATGCCCCTTCCTCGCCTATTTATTCTAGCATCTCTAGAAAAGTAGGATAGACATAAGTAATCATTAAGGGTTTACTCGCCGATAAGATTAGAGCCAACGAGAAATGTTTAATTATATACACTTCATATAAAACTAGCAATAAAACAAGTGACAAGCTATTTAATTATCAGGACAGGTCTTCTTATTGTCTCGAGTATCTATCTGTATACGTGTGTGTTAATCGCTGATTCGTGCTCATTAGTTTAGTTTTCTATTTAATTATAACCAAACTGTGCCAGTCTCTCAGGCTGAACCCCTTTGCGTTAGATTAGGTTGTATAACTAACTTAGGATATTAAAATACTGATTAGAATAACTAGATAATACGTTCCACTCTTAGTGATCGACACTCTGCTTACCATTATATTCATACTGACCGGGTACACTGCTCGTTAAGTGTGTATGTTATTGATAAGTCGGCTAAATATAAATTTAAAACTTGAGTAGGCATTAATACTGCTAAACCGCAACGACACATCACGCGCATCAAGTTTTTGGCGCCGCTGCCGGGGAGTGAATTGTTATTATCTGTTAATTTGATTAAGTATTTTAATTAGGTTTTTCTTTTTAGTTTTTTTTTTTTTTTTTAGATTCTAAACACTAACCCTGTTGTACATTAGATAGATTGCTTTCATTGTATAATTTGCATATTTACTGTTTTTGTGTGTTTTTATTTTCTGTAATTTTTGTTTCTTTTTGTTTGTTTTTATTTTTGTTTTTCTTTTTTTTTTTTGTATTTTTCTGCATTCTGCTGTCGTTGTATTGTGCTGATCCAAACGATACGGCGGATCTGTTTTCATAGATACGGCGTATTGCGTTTAATTTTTATAAAATACAACGCGTTAAATAAATTCGAGTACGACGCATCTTTCTCCAAGATACGGCGTATTCTGTTTTTAATAAGAAATTTTTCTAAACGCTAACGCCATACGACGCATCTGTTTTAACAGATACGGCGTATTTTCTATTTAAATTAAAAACAGTTTTTTGAATTATTAAACAGAAGCGACGCATTGATCTTTATCGATACGGCGCATCTTCTAAATCAAAAATCTTGTATTTTGAAACGTAACGAAAATACGGCGCATTAGCTTTTGTTAATACGACGCATTTAATTTTAATAAATATAATCAATTTTTGATAATTTAAACTTGATACGGCGCATTCTAATTCATAAGCGGTGTATCTGTTTTCTGAATAAAAGTCTGATTAAATTTTAACGTAATAAGATACGGCGTATCCAACTTTCTGAATACGGCGCATCGTCCGTAGATATCAGCCATTTTTATTCTTTATATTCGTTTCTAAATTCATTAATTTCTCTTCTAGCGAACAGATCCTACTGACAATTTTACCTATGATGACAGGTTTTGCTATGGAAGATATGTCAATGAACGGATATCTTGCTAAGGAACTTATGAAAGATAAGCACAATGAAAAGTCCCGCACCAAAAAGCCGTTAATTCTGGAAAGTGATGACGAGTGTGATAACTATGAAGTTAGCTTGAGCAAGTTCCCAGCATTAAGCATTACTAAAAGCTCAGAATTGGAAAAGGAACTCTTGCTTTCGGATTCATTCGAAAATTTCGATGCTATTACTTGCAACTTACCTACGATCGATGCTTTACTCAAATCCGTATCTCAAACCAACATGCCCTTCTACTCAGTGGAAGTTTATGAAGATGTCAACTTCAATGTACTCTTATGGCCTATCATTGAATCTAAAGGATTAACTTGGACGACTATCGAAGAAAAATATGGGAAATTCCAAATTGAATACATGAACTCAGCAAATGCAGTCAACAAATCGAGCAACAAAAGCTATGGTAGAGGAAATATCCAACCTATACAAACTTCTTATATGCCTTATTCCGAACAGTATTGGGGATTAGATAAAAGCAATCTGGATGATGAAAGAATTTATGCTGAATCGGAGATACTGTTTCATAAAAAGTTGGTAAGGTTGATGGATATCTCTTTAGAAGAATGGCTTGAACTTAAATACGGTGATCCCAAATTTGCTCCTACGAATGAAGTCAAACGGATTGTGACCTCATGGTTGACACGAAGTTTTAAAGAACAATTTAATGAGTTCATGGAGATAAGGAGAAAATTATTGGTAATACTAGCTTTGACGTTAACTACGATCCTAACAATGTTGATTTTTCAGATTGGTTAGCTAGTAAGTTCAATAACCATAAGATCATGGACCGAGCTACTAAAGATGTGTTATGGGTATATTGGATGAGAGGGGAAGATGAGGAAGTAGAAAGCAACAATGGATCATTACATGACGATTCAACGATCGAGGAAGGCATTGAAGAATTGTTCAGCATAGACATTGATGTGTTCAATTATGAGACACCCTTGTGCAAACAATTTAAAGAATTTAATTACCTTATTCAAATCGACGCTGATGTGCTAACTGGAGATCTACCAGGATTCAAAACTTATGATGAGTTCAAAAACACCTGGTACTACGAATGGAATGACCAGATTCTATGGGTTTGGGATAAACCATGGGAATTTGGGCATATTAATCACACTTGTAAACCTTTCCGTTTCAAGGATGGAAGTAGTGAATGGCCAACCTGTGATTGGAAGAATGATGGAACCTGCAATGGGGGAAGTATAATTGGAATGAAACGAGTTGGAAACGATGTATACTTTGAAGACTATGATTGGTATGAAAAAGTTGAAGACTCCCCACGTAGAGCAGAGGCTTTGCAAGAAAAAGGTAGAATCAAATACTTAAAAGAACTAAAGGGAGCATCGAATACTACTTTCTGGGAATGGGTGCATAGAAAATGTGATGATTACACAAGGCTTAATCGACGCTTACAATGGGAATTGAAAAGAAAGTGGGACGAGACTCAAGATTATTATCAATCCATTAACTTGGTTAATTATTATCCCTATGAGAATAACGACGAGTCACGAGGAAAATTAATTGATGAACTTGATGACTATTTGAATAAGGATCCTTATTTCAATTTTGTTGATAAAGACGAAGAAGAATTCATCGAGAGAAAATGTCGACTACTTGGGATCACTTATAATAACCCACCCATGATAATTTCTGAAAAATTTGAAGTCATCAAATACTCTTTGGGACCATATGAGGAATATGTTGCGACGAAGACCAAAGAATATATTAGATTAAGTCGAACGGAAGAAAATGTTGCGGAGCTATACGGTAACATCTTTCGGATGAAAGAAGAAGGATGGCACGTAACAAGAACAAAATAAGGAGCTGAACGTGAGTCTAACTTGAAGACTCTGGAATAAAGACAAGTGCTGACCGGGAGACAACCCGAAGGAAAATTTTTTACTTTTCTGTTCTGTGTCGAGTCTGTCAGACCTGCAGAAGATGCGACGCATCACCTGCACTGGTCATATCTTATTTCATTTTCTGCATTTTTATTTTTGACTTTAAAACTTTCTGTCAGTTTATTTAATGCGGCGCATCCCTGGTTAAGGATGCGACGCATCTTTTATTCTGATTCGTATTTATTCCAGGCTCGATACGGCGTATCTTCTTCCATAAGATACGGCGTATCGACTGACCTGATGATTTACAGTTTAATTTTTTAGGTTTTATTTTTACTAACTACTAATGTATTATGCAAGTTTGAACCTTCTTAACTCAGGTGTGTTAAAGTCTAAATGGTATTATAGATTCCTGCATTTTTGTGGATACATCATCTATGAAGCTTAAACGTTCTCATCCACAAGAAAGTTGATTTTTGCTCTTATACGAATAATGGAGGATCATACCGAGCAAATCTCAGGGGAGTTTTTCTGTTCTAATTCTTTTATTTTCCAGTTTTTAACCTTTGACACAAACAACGAGGACGTTGTTTAACTTAAGTGGGGGGATGGAGAATTAGAACACTTACTTGTCCTAAACTTTTTCAAAATATGCTTAAAATGCGCTTAATATATCAAAATAAAATTTTTTTTAGCATGTTTTTGTTTAAAGTCTAAATTACATAACCGCACACATAACTCTATTCTTTCAAAAATATTAAAACTTTAGTGTGCCGGTGACTTGTAAACTTTAGAACTTAGCTTGTATACTATTCGAGACCACCATAATGAGTATTATCTATATAATTGGAGTGACTTGTCTAAATTGGTAAATTTCTAGGATTACACCCAAATAGCCTTTATATGTTATGTGATATTAACTAACTACACTGGTTAGTTAACCCCCGTATAAACCCTTTGTTTACTCTCACTTTTAGAGTAAGATACCCCTAGAAAAACCCTCAGAGCCATTCCTTTCGTTTCTTACACCTTTGTTATAATGTTTCGATACACCCTTACACCTTAGCCTACCCTGTAGATTAAAA
Organism: Artemisia tridentata subsp. tridentata; assembly: GCA_021014915.2. NCBI lineage: Eukaryota > Viridiplantae > Streptophyta > Magnoliopsida > Asterales > Asteraceae > Artemisia > Artemisia tridentata. Next base: position 66,534,254 of record CP139504.1, on the reverse strand, counting down.
TCCGTGGTTAATTGCTTTAGGCAAAGTGTGTTTCCTTACATTACCTGTGTTCGCGTGCGTAATTCATTATCTTTGGTTAGGTCGGGAAATTGCACAATGCAATTGGTATGAAAGTAAATATTGTATAACTTTTAGTTTATTTTTCACATATATGTTGATGTAAAAAAAAAATAGAAAAAAAAAGAAAAAGGAAAAGTTGGAAGTTTGTTTTAACCAACTTATGTAAAGTTTTGTATTAAGTGGGAGATATCACCACTATTTGTTGTTGTATATTATATTTATGGATTGAATGGGAGTTGGCCGTTATGGGAACGCCAACTAAGGTTATTCTTTGATTGAGATTTTGTTGAGTATAATTCGTGTCTACCTAAAGCGTGTGTTTCAAGTGTTAAAGCGTGAGTTATTCAATGATATGAGTCTTATTCATGGGATGGTTGGGAAAGTGATTAACCACACTTAGGATTTTAATTTATCTGTTTTGTTTATTTTTTATTTTACACCAATTTGTATCCCAAATATTATCCATACCCTATATCATTCTTCATCCAAACCTTTGATTTATTGAGATTAGGGATTTGAGCAATCTTAAGTATCGTAGTCGTGGATTCGGCTATGTATTTATGATTTTGTCACCCTTTTTGATATAATATTATTGGTGAAGATTACTTGGTCCTATCTTTAGCCCATTCGAGTTAAGGAATTGAGCAATTGCAAATATCGTGGTCGTGGATTCCATCATGTATTTGTAATTTTGTCGCCTTTTCTGGAATATGAGATCAATAGAGATTAAAAAGGATGATCAACCCTTAACCAACAAACCCTTTTTACCGCTTTAGACTTGTTACTCATTGGCTTTAGTGGGGGAGATGCGTATACTTGCCAAGCCTATAATAGAATATTCGTCACGACTAAGCAACTAAACGATTTAGAATTGTTTTACATTAAAAATTATTTTGGTTTCTACTTCGTTAAGTGTTTGGTTGTGTGATTATGACAAAACAAATACGTGCTTAAATATAAAAATAAATCCTAATATCTTTTAGGATACATTTTCATATGATTAATTCTAAGGTTTACTTAGGGACAAGTAAAGTTCAAGTGGGGGGATATTTGATGAACTCAAATAAGTACATTTTATTATCATCATTTATCCTATTTATTTGACTTGTTTTATTATATTATATATGAGAATCGATACATTAATGGTTACTTTAGTAATTCTCAGGTAAAAACAAGCATTATGTGAAACTTGGCGATTTTGGACTAATTATGGAGCAAAACAAGCGAGATGTCAAAAGTCTACTGAAATCCAGAAGATGCGCCGTATCTCACTCAACAGATACGACACAATATCATACTTAGATGAATTCGAAGACCATTGCCTGACTTTGAAGAATGCGCCGCATGCAATTCTGTCATGCACCGCATATGAAACTTTGGTCAAAGAAGAAGATCAAGCTCGTTCTACTCCAGATACGTCGCAATATACTTCTAACATACGGCGTATCACTATCAAGATTTCACCAGTTACAATCCAAGACAGCTAAAGTACATGCGCCGTATACAAAGATCAAGTTACGCCGCATCTGAAGACGGTGTACGAATATTCCAGAATATATTAATCTTGGACCCCACGCGAAGTTAAGTCAATGCGCCGCATCTATCAACTCAATGCGCCGCATTGATCCCTTAGAGAGAAACTATAAATACCCCAAGGTCAGACGAATTTAAGAGACCTTTTGTATAACCCTAGAGCTGAATTCAGACGACCAAGCAGTACAAGACACACCTCAAACAAAGATACAAGAGCTGTAAGAAGGTCCTGCATGTATTCAATTCATTAAGTAGTTTTGTTTTATTGTTTTAGTACGCTTTAATTCATCAGGATTGATGGGCTTGTGTCATGTGACTACGGAAGATCATGCACTCCCCTTAATATTGCTTTCCCATTAATTAAAGTTTATATGTTGATGTCTTTGGTGACTTTTATTAGTGCATTGATAACCTCTGTGTCTAGCTGAGTCTTGCTTGGGTCGCCATGCCCCTTCCTCGCCTATTTATTCTAGCGTCTCTAGAAAAGTAGGATAGACATAAGTAATCATTAAGGGTTTACTCGCCGATAAGATTAGAGCCAACGAGAAAGGTTTAATTATATACACTTCATATAAAACTAGCAATAAAACAAGTGACAAGCTATTTAATTATCAGGACAGTTCTTCTTATTGTCTCGAGTATCTATCTGTGTACGTGTGTGCTAATCGCTGATTCGTGCTCATTAGTTTAGTTTTCTATTTAATTATAACCAAACTGTGCCAGTCTCTCAGGCTGAACCCCCTTGCGTTAGATTAGGTTATATAACTAACTTAAGATATTAAAATACTGATTAGAATAACTAGATAATACGTTCCACTCTTAGTGATTGACACTCTGCTTACCATAATATTCATACTGACCGGGTACACTGCTCGTTACGTGTATGTGTTATTGATAAGTAGGCTAAATATAAATTTAAAACTTGAGTAGGCATTAATACTGCTAAACCGCAACGACACATCACGCGCATCAGTGATCCTTAGAGAACCTGATACCGGAAGACTTCAACCACTGCCTGAAGTGGAAGGAAAAGGAAAAGGAATTACCACTGTCGAACAGGTTGCTCAGACACTTCTGCACATCTCTTCTCTAGCATCAAAGACAGCTACCATAAAGTTCATCCTCAAGAAACGCGCATCCGAACCCTCCAAAACCGTTGAATCTTCTGAAGCTGCAAGGGAAAAGTCTCCGAGTTTAGAACTCAATCTAGACTCCAGTGATACTGAATCCGACGAGCTGGCTACTGAGGAAAAGAATGTTGGTATGAATGTGACACACACTGAAGACGTTGAAGGACCTGAGCCCGACAAAGCTGAGAAGGAGATTAAAATTCTAGAAAAGGCATTCACATCGGATCCACCACTTGAAACAATGCATGATGAGTTCGTATCAACGGCATACCCAGGTGTCCAAGAGAACCTAAAAATGAGAACCGATGATCAGTCTCATTTGGAGGAACCCGCCAGCTCAACGAGTACCTTGTCATCTCTCAAGAATCTGGATCATGACCCTACATTTGGGGATCAGTTTATTTCTGACAAGCCTGCTGATGCGGATATTGAGAAGCCAAATGATGAGAAAGAGGTGGTGTCAATGGTGTCCGTCACTATTGAGCAAGACACTTCTGCAGTCCCTACAATGACAATACCGAATCCAACTGCAACAACAACCACAACAACTCCCTTTACTACAACAACTACCACAACAACAACCACAACTACAAGTGCAATCCCACCAACTCCGTCCTCCAACGAAAGCCTCGAGTCACGCCTTGAAGAGGATCTTAAGTGTATTGCAGTTCTGGAAGGTCATAATCTACCCAAGGTTGTCGAACATCACATCACCAGATTGTCCAAACTAGAAAATCTCAACATGGAGTATAAGGTAATGACTGATGTAGATGAACACGTTGCCGAAGCAGTGGGTTGGGCAATGGAAGCACCCTTGAGAGCTCGCTTCAGAGATCTTCCTACTATGGATATGAAGGAGATTCTTCTACAGCGTATGTATGAGACGAATCTTGACAAAGGGCATGAAGATCATAGAAGATTATACGAAGCTCTGGAATTATCTATTGCTCGTAACAACTCTGACCAACTCATGGAAGATCAGACTGAAACTTGTAAAAAGAAAAGGAAAAGCCAGGACAAACACAATACTCCACCTGGGACTCCTCCTCATCCTCCTCCACCTCCTCCACCATCTAGAACATCTGGAGCTGCAGTTTTCTCGGGAGCTTCAGGATCTTCTCAAGCCACACCACCGCCTCGATCACCTTCATCATCTGCTAAGGAAGATCCACCAAGAAAGTCTACCGGTCCAAGTTCATCAAAGACAGTCGCATCTACGGTTTACACAGCTTGGACGACTACTGGTTCAAGATTCAAGCCCTCTGTTCCTTCCTTTCCTGAGGATCAATTCATGAATGAAGAGTCGGCACTTGAACTGGAATCTAAGTCTGATGATGAGGATGATATCTCCAATCTGCATATTCCAAAGGTGAACCTGGGGAGAGATTGGTGGAAGTCCTTCTCAGAGGATGACAGATCTGACTCAACTTGGTCTGTACCTTCTGATGAGGCAAAAAAAGATTGGTGGCAACCTCTTCCCATAGGAGACAAACCTCCAACACCTGAACGGGCTTGGTCCATCCATTCTTTTGATCTGCAAGTTCCTGATAGCAACTAGGCTGATGCTATTGTGTCCAACTATGTGCCAAATTCGGAAAACTCACTGCTTGCACAAACTGGAGACATGGGAACATTTATAGACTGGTACTGTAAGAAGCAAGGAATCACCAAACTGACACCTAATGACTTGGAGGGGCCAGTGTATGAAATTGTCAAAGCCTTTCACCTGGATGTGGTTCACCTTCAGTTCCAGATGGAAGAATGCCACAAGCTTCTGACGGATCAGGTTGACGAGGGAATTCTCAAGTACAATGTCAGCAAACCACTCCCTCTGGGTGGTCCACCTGGACAGGTCACCATCCAAATAGACTTCTTCTTCAACAAAGATCTGGAGTATCTCAGGTTTGGCAGCAAGGAGCATAAACAAGCATTGTCAATTACTAAGATGAAAGCTGCATATTATCTGGACATCGGGATAGAACAAATGGTGCCAGATCAGATGTGGATTGAAGAAGAATGCAAGTATGACATATCGGCTTCGTATGGTATATCACACTGGTGGTTCAAGAGACAACAGTTCTACATTGAAAGACTCGCTGCTGAAGGTAATTGTAAAGCTGTATGATCTCGCATGCAGATCTTAAGTGTAGTCAAAGTTGAGATCTTCTCAATATATGGCTACGACTACCTGAAGAAGATCGTCCTTCGCCGAGCTGATCTCAAAGAGCATATCATTGCAGAAAGTGACTTCAAACACTTGCACCCTAGTGACTTTGAAGATCTGTACCTGCTGAACCTTCAAGGCAAGTGATGAAGCGAAAAGTGTACCGCTTTTAGGGGGTCATTTAAGCCCTAAATCGTATTTATTTGATCAAATATTGCCCTAAATCGTTCCTTTTGTCATTTTAGGTACTTTGGAGAAGAAATCTGGAAAAAGAAGCATTTTGGACTTTTTGGAGCATAAAAGTGAAGAAAACGACAAAGTCTCAAAAATATGCTGGAAAGTACATGTGACGACGTCAAGCTCTATTGTGACGCCGTCAGCCCTTGATAAGCCAGAGAAATTTTGGAAGATTAAAGGGGGACGGCGTCAAGAAGGTCGTCAAGCCTTGATAAGCCAGGGATGATTTTGGAGGATTAAAGAGGGACGGCGTCAGGAAGACCATCCGGGAACCCTAGCCACGGCGAGGTGACGGCGTCAAGATCTATAACGTGACGCCGTCAGCTACTAAGTTCTATATATAGTTTTGCAATTTTTTGTCATTAGTGTGCAACTTTGTGAGGAGAAACCCTAAGACGAATTTCTGCCATTTTTAAGGGTTTTCATACCCTTGGATCTCCCATGTTTAATTGAAGATAAGTAATCATTTAATCAATCAATATGTCTATGTGTTGTTTGATTATATCTTGTTCTTGTCTTTTAATTAACATGCTAGGCTAGATTTATCTTGTGTTTGCTTAGATCTAATGAAACCTAACTATTGATTATTGGTTATTAGTGTGTTATTAATTGTATTGGGTGATTGTTTATCGATGTTAGGCTTAAGAAAACTGGCTAACCTCCTATACGGTAACTTGCTTGAACGTCTTAAGAAACATGAACCAATGCGTACTAAGGTTTTTATGGTTGTATTTAATGCATGAGCGAATTCTAGTGATCCCATGTTAGGAGCTTCTTAGCCGGCTCGACATAGGAGTGAAGTAGGAGCTTGTAGAGTTGGGGAAGTACGTACGCCACCCCACGATTGGTATTAAGGAATACACCCGTCATCTACGCAATTAATACACACTAATCAACCGGTAAAAGATAGTTAGGGAGTAAGGAAATCTAAGTAAACACATTTCTCCTCATATAAGTTTCACAACCTTTTCATTTTCAGTTATTTTATTTTATTTGCACTTGTAGTTATTTGGGTTAGTTGACTAGCAACTAATTCTGCCCACTCTTTCAAACCCGAGATTTTACTTGCTTTTATAAAAAAAATATAAAAATACAAAAAGAATCTTCCCTCACCCTTAGACCTATTAGAGTAGTTTTTCAATCCTAACGACACTATTCCCCTAGAGAACGATCAATCCCCCGGTACTTGCCACTTCACTATACTACATCGGTCAGGTACACTGCCTGGTGGGGATTGCAAGCCTCTTGAGATCGCTCGAGAGGTAAAACCTGTTGTAAGGTCGCAAAACCACACATCAAGTTTTTGGCGCCGCTGCCGGGGAATAGTTATTGTTTAGGTTGAATTTTTATTTTATTAGGTCTACTCATTAGATTCCTTTCTAGTGAGATTTTTATTTTATTTTTCTATATTTTCTTTAGTCTATCTTTTTTCTTCGTTTCTTTGTTCGTAACCATTACCATCCGACATCATGGAAGGTGGTAATATCCTCGATCCCAACAACCCACCACCACAACAACACCCACCTCCTAGAGCCCGTACCTTAGGAGACTACTCTCGTCCTAGCCACCCTGGCTATCGAAACACCATTGAGCTCACTCAAGGAGCCAATGTCACTCCCTTGCGATCCGACACCATCCGGTTGGTGCAAAGCGGATGCGCATTCCATGGACTTCGTTTCGAAGATCCTAACCAACATCTCAAGGACTTTCTCAAAATCATTGATTCCATAGACCTTGATGTTGCCACTCGAGAGACGACCCGACTGCGTCTCTTTCAATTCTCTCTGCGGGACCAAGCTAGTCAATGGCTAGAACGTCTACCCGCAGGATCCATCACCTCTTGGGATGATCTCACCACTCGTTTCCTTGCTCAGTTTTTCCCACCAGGAAGAACTACCAAGCTAAGGAATGATATCTTGATGTTCCAACAACGTCAAGGCGAAACCCTCTACGAGGCATGGACTCGATTCAAGGACTTACTCCAAAAAGTCCCTCACCATGGCATAGAACTTTGGCTCCAAGTCCAAATCTTCTATGACCATATCAATCTCTCCACGAGGCAAACCATTGACCAATCGGCCGGTGGTAAGCTACGTGATCTAAGTGCGGAACAATCATGGGCTCTCCTAGAAGATCTTGCTCTTTATGACAACGAAAGTTGGAGTGATCCCCGTGATTTGAATAAAACGGTCAAGGCAATATCTTTGCCTTCGAACAATTCAAGCACTTTCGACCGTAGGATCATAGAACTTGAAGACCAAGTCAAGTTTCTTATGAAATCCTACGAGGCTCCTAAACCTTCAAGCCAAGTGAACAAAATCACTTCTTCATGTGAATTATGTAGTGGTCCCCACGACACTCGTGATTGCATGGAACTCCCCGAACAAGCTTTTGCGGACTACGCCTCCTCGCGTACCGATGGAGCGGGAGACAAGTGGTACACTTTCAAACCCAAGCCAAACCCCTATGGTGATTCATACAACCCCTCATGGAAAAATCACCCAAACCTTAGCTGAAAACAAAACCAAAACGCATAACAAACCAATTCTTCCAACCCACCTAATCGTTTCCAATCAAGCGGTTCCAACTCGAACCGTACTTTCAACAACAATCCTTCCAGCAATGGTAGTACCAATAACTTTGAAGGATTGATGTCCCAATTTATGGCATCTCAAGAAGCTCGTTTGGCCAAGTTTGAAGCCAATTTCAAACAAAAACAAAGCGAGATGACCAATAAGATTGACACTTTGTTGAAAACCCTCAATGACCGAGAAATGGGAGCATTCCCTAGCAACACGGTCAAGAACCCGAAACTAAACGTCAACGCCATTTCATTGGTTTCGTCTCCTAGTTCTTGTCCACAATATTATTCGGTCAATTCCATGAGCACGTGTTTCAAACAAACCCAAGTCGTTCAAAATGACCAAGAAGTTATGATATCCAAATTGGTCAACAACATAGTTGAAACACCTCCCACTCAAAACCTTGACAATGAATTCAAGGAGCTCCACCTTGAAAGTCCGGTTATTGAAGTGTTGGATGAGAAGAAGCTCAAGTTAGGCGAAAAAGGGACCGCCTTCGTTCAAAACAAGCTACCTAAGAAGTTAGATGATCCGGGCTTATTTGTTCTACCTTGCAAGATCGGTAATTCGGAGGCTTATGACACATTAGCCGATCTTGGATCAAGCCTTAACCTACTTCCGTTACCTCTCTACACCTCTCTAAAACTAGGAAAACTTGAAGAAACCGAGGTAATAATAGGCTTAGCGGATGGGAGTGTTGCTTACCCTATTGGAGTAGTCAAAGACGTGTTAGTACACATTGGAAAACTAACCATTTTAGCCGATTTCCACATCCTTGATATGGTTAGCGACCCTACATACCCCTTGTTGATAGGTAGAGGATTTTTGGCGACCGCTAGTGCTATGATTGATTGTAAGGAATCTAAGATAGCGGTAGGAGAAGGTGATACTTGGTCAGTCTATGATGTGAAGAAACATGCCTATGATACTAGTGATGAACCAACACCCCATTGGTTAGAATTAAATAGGAGACCATCTAGATATGGACCTTGGATCGATAGAGACTTCATAGGACCCCAACGCCCATTTTACCTAGAGGAGGACTTTGTGAACCGAACACATGCGGTTAGAACAACTCTTGGCTAGGGACACCGAATTGGATCCATTTGAAGACCCTCTAGTTTTTAGGAAGATGATTGATTTCCTAGGAGTTTTGCCAATTAACCTAGGGATGAATAAGTGGACTTGTGAGGACGATGATCATAAGTGGGATTGGGACAAACCACCCAAAGATGGAGATGGGTCATGGCATATTAAGATGACATTGTATGACCCGGATGGTGAGAAGTTTGAAAAGATATATTGTACTAAGCGGACCAATAGGAAACTTCAATCCAAGCTTAACCCTAAAGACGTCCTCGATGACGAACTCACTTACATAGGGTAGAAGGACTTTGAGTCAAGCTACAAGACTCGTTAATAAAGAAAAGCGCTTCTTGGGAGGCAACCCAAGCTTTATTTGCTTTGTGTGTTTATTTGTTTGGTTGTTTGATTTTATTTGCTTCCGTATGTATGTTTAATTTTTATTATTATTGATTCATGTTCAAAACTAAATTGTGAAAAGGCTTTATCTTGTTTTTAACTTCGTCTTAACTACATATAAAGGTATTTTGCAAAAATTAAGTGTAAGGAAAATCCAATTCGGTTTATTAGAACAAATGAACATGAATCATAACAATAATAAATTAACATACATATTAGTAATTGTTTGAGTCAAATGCTTGTATCGAGTCATAATGATATTTTGCAGGAATTCCAGGAAGTAAGGTATAGGTTTTTCCAGAAATTTTCCGGAAACTTAATATGAGAATTCTGTCAGATCATTTCTGACGGCATCAGGTATTACAACCTGACGGCGTCAGGTTTTAATTTTCTGAAATTTTTGAAAGTTTTGTTTTCATAAAAAGTTTTTATTAAATCTCTAACTTATAAACTCCAGGAATCTGCAAAATAATCATTCCACAAGCATTATATCCTTATATAGAATTTATCCCGCTGATGTTATGCAGGTTTTCGTGTTTGTTTTCTTAGGTTTAACAGGTTATTTTGGACAAGGAGATGTATGTGGAATCAAGCTTTTGGCGATGCTTTAGTCTTGAAGCTTCTACATTCCCTTGGAAGAAGATCTAACCATGTTACCTCTTTATCCACCAAACGAATCAGGGGAGTATTTGATTTCATTCTTTTACCTTATTTACTTTTACATCTTGTTATTTGAACATTGGGGACAATGTTCATCTTAAGTGTAAGGGGGGGTAAAGTACGATACTTTAGAGAATGCTATTACGCTTGATTTTTTTGTTTGTTTGATGGTAGATGTGTAATAAAACTGAGATAAATACCTGTTAGGGCAATTTTAGTGCCAAATTTAAAATTTTTTACAACATATAGGAGTGAAACTTTGATCTTAATGAGCGTCTCATGGATAGGAGTTATATGACTAGCACAAAAACCGTACCACTAAAAAAATTTTCCACCCCCAAATATGTGAGGTTCGCCCCTAGAATTGGTAGGAAAAGCATTTATGCTATGATGTGTGTACCGGTAGCACTTAGATTCTAGAACTTGCGTTAGGACCATTCCAAGGCCACAAGTGAGACTACATTCGTGTAGTTAGATTTACTTCATGATAAGAGGCATTAGGATTAACCCATTGTTTTACACCTGTGTTTTTGTTATAATTACTTTGGCTACATTGGTCAAGTAATTCTCCCACACCCTTTGCGTTGTACTCATTTTTAGTACACGATACCCCTAGTACACCCCTCAGAGCCTATCTTTTCATTTCGACCTTTAAGCATTTTACTTAAAGGAATAATTTGCTTACACCCCACTTAAATGTACACCCAAATCGCCTTAGCCTACCTTGTGTGCACTCATCTTTAGTGCATTATTGTGACAACATTTGTTTAAACCCCAAGTTAATTATCTAATTGATTACATGGTTGCTAAGTCAAGTCATATCCTTGTACATATTATTTTGGGACGATTGGGACTCATGGGTAAAGTACTAGTGTAATGGAGTAATGGGGAAGAACAACATTATTACCCCCATATGTGCTAAATATTTTAAAAGTACTCCAAGTGCTTCGATTATCTTAATTCGAGTCATTAGAATAGTTATTTGTAAAGTTATGTAAAAGTTCAAGTGTAAGGGAAATGCAACGCCCCTATGATGTATTATTTTGGATGGTAGGGCAAGAGTGTATGAAAAAAAAATATAGAAAAAATAAAGAAAAATACAAAAAAATGAGAAAAAGAAAAGTAGAAAAAACATACGGACTACCATCCCGTTTCATTTTATGTTTATTTTATGTTTTTGTTATTTTTTTTTTAGCTTAAGTCGAGTCTAGTCTTGGCTTAGCAACGCCATATTGTACATGTAATTAATCAAGATCTTTAACTCGCCACCAGTAAAATATCCTTTATCCAACAAATCCGTGTTTATCATATCCCTACACCTAACGTTATAACCCGTTTAAAAGCCCTCTTTGATAGTTTATCTTAGGTGCTTACGCCTAGTAGAGGAGGTTTTCGATCCTTTCCCAAGCCTATGGTAATCTATTTGCTATGACAGGTAGTGAGAGATATTATCCGTTTTCATTTATGAGATATACTTTTATGACACCTGAGAGATGTGAGTATCTAAACACTACTTGTGAGGTGCTAGTTTGTAATCTCCGTGCTTATCATGATTAAAGTGGAACGACTATTTGTTGTAATTACTTTTATATTAGCGTTAAATGACCCCTAACTTGTATTTTGATTAGAATAAAAGCGCAGTTGCTTGAGGACAAGCAAATCTCAAGTGTAAGGGTATTTGATGAAGCGAAAAGTGTACCGCTTTTAGGGGGTCATTTAAGCCCTAAATCGTATTTATTTGATCAAATATTGCCCTAAATCGTTCCTTTTGTCATTTTAGGTACTTTGGAGAAGAAATCTGGAAAAGGAAGCATTTTGGACTTTTTGGAGCATAAAAGTGAAGAAAACGACAAAGTCTCAAAAATATGCTGGAAAGTACATGTGACGACGTCAAGCTCTATTGTGACGCCGTCAGCCCTTGATAAGCCAGAGAAATTTTGGAAGATTAAAGGGGGACGGCGTCAAGAAGGTCGTCAAGCCTTGATAAGCCAGGGATGATTTTGGAGGATTAAAGAGGGACGGCGTCAGGAAGACCATCCGGGAACCCTAGCCACGGCGAGGTGACGGCGTCAAGATCTATAACGTGACGCCGTCAGCCCCTAAATTCTATATATAGTTTTGCAATTTTTTGTCATTAGTGTGCAACTTTGTGAGGAGAAACCCTAAGACGAATTTCTGCCATTTTTAAGGGTTTTCATACCCTTGGATCTCCCATGTTTAATTGAAGATAAGTAATCATTTAATCAATCAATATGTCTATGTGTTGTTTGATTATATCTTGTTCTTGTCTTTTAATTAACATGCTAGGCTAGATTTATCTTGTGTTTGCTTAGATCTAATGAAACCTAACTATTGATTATTGGTTATTAGTGTGTTATTAATTGTATTGGGTGATTGTTTATCGATGTTAGGCTTAAGAAAACTGGCTAACCTCCTATACGGTAACTTGCTTGAACGTCTTAAGAAACATGAACCAATGCGTACTAAGGTTTTTATGGTTGTATTTAATGCATGAGCGAATTCTAGTGATCCCATGTTAGGAGCTTCTTAGCCGGCTCGACATAGGAGTGAAGTAGGAGCTTGTAGAGTTGGGGAAGTACGTACGCCACCCCACGATTGGTATTAAGGAATACACCCGTCATCTACGCAATTAATACACACTAATCAACCGGTAAAAGATAGTTAGGGAGTAAGGAAATCTAAGTAAACACATTTCTCCTCATATAAGTTTCAGAACCTTTTCATTTTCAGTTATTTTATTTTATTTGCACTTGTAGTTATTTGGGTTAGTTGACTAGCAACTAATTCCGCCCACTCTTTCAAACCCGAGATTTTACTTGCTTTTATAAAAAAAATATAAAAATACAAAAAGAATCTTCCCTCACCCTTAGACCTATTAGAGTAGTTTTTCAATCCTAACGACACTATTCCCCTAGAGAACGATCAATCCCCCGGTACTTGCCACTTCACTATACTACATCGGTCAGGTACACTGCCTGGTGGGGATTGCAAGCCTCTTGAGATCCCTCGAGAGGTAAAACCTGTTGTAAGGTCGCAAAACCACGCATCAAGTTTTTGGCGCCGCTGCCGGGGAATAGTTATTGTTTAGGTTGAATTTTTATTTTATTAGGTCTACTCACTAGATTCCTTTCTAGTGAGATTTTTATTTTATTTTTCTATATTTTCTTTAGTCTATCTTTTTTCTTCGTTTCTTTGTTCGTAACCATTACCATCCGACATCATGGAAGGTGGTAATATCCTCGATCCCAACAACCCACCACCACAACAACACCCACCTCCTAGAGCCCGTACCTTAGGAGACTACTCTCATCCTAGCCACCCTGGCTATCGAAATACCATTGAGCTCACTCAAGGAGCCAATGTCACTCCCTTGCGATCCGACACCATCCGGTTGGTGCAAAGCGGATGCACATTCCATGGACTTCGTTCCGAAGATCCTAACCAACATCTCAAGGACTTTCTCAAAATCATTGATTCCATAGACCTTGATGTTGCCACTCGAGAGACGACCCGACTGCGTCTCTTTCAATTCTCTCTGCGGGACCAAGCTAGTCAATGGCTAGAACGTCTACCCGCAGGATCCATCACCTCTTGGGATGATCTCACCACTCGTTTCCTTGCTCAGTTTTTCCCACCAGGAAGAACTACCAAGCTAAGGAATGATATCTTGATGTTCCAACAATGTCAAGGCGAAACCCTCTACGAGGCATGGACTCGATTCAAGGACTTACTCCAAAAAGTCCCTCACCATGGCATAGAACTTTGGCTCCAAATCCAAATCTTCTATGACCATATCAATCTCTCCACGAGGCAAACCATTGACCAATCAGCCGGTGGTAAGCTACGTGATCTAAGTGCGGAACAATCATGGGCTCTCCTAGAAGATCTTGCTCTTTATGACAACGAAAGTTGGAGTGATCCCCGTGATTTGAATAAAACGGTCAAGGCAATATCTTTGCCTTCGAACAATTCAAGCACTTCCGACCGTAGGATCATAGAACTTGAAGACCAAGTCAAGTTTCTTATGAAATCCTACGAGGCTCCTAAACCTTCAAGCCAAGTGAACAAAATCACTTCTTCATGTGAATTATGTAGTGGTCCCCACGACACTCGTGATTGCATGGAACTCCCCGAACAAGCTTTTGCGGACTACGCATCCTCGCGTACCGACGGAGCGGGAGACAAGTGGTTCACTTTCAAACCCGAGCCAAACCCTTACGGTGATTCATACAACCCCTCATGGAAAAATCACCCAAACCTTAGCTGGAAACAAAACCAAAACGCACAACAAACCAATTCTTCCAACCCACCTAATCGTTTCCAATCAAGCGGTTCCAACTCGAACCGTACTTTCAACAACAATCCTTCCAGCAATGGTAGTACCAATAACTTTGAAGGATTGATGTCTCAATTTATGGCATCTCAAGAAGCTCGTTTGGCCAAGTTTGAAGCCGATTTCAAACAAAAACAAAGCGAGATGACCAATAAGATTGACACTTTGTTGAAAACCCTCAATGACCGAGAAATGGGAGCACTCCCTAGCAACACGGTCAAGAACCCGAAACTAAACGTCAACGCCATTTCATTGGTTTCGTCTCCTAGTTCTTGTCCACAATATTATTCGGTCAATTCCATGAGCACGTGTTTCAAACAAACCCAAGTCGTTCAAAATGACCAAGAAGTTATGATATCCAAATTGGTCAACAACATAGTTGAAACACCTCCCACTCAAAACCTTGACAATGAATTCAAGGAGCTCCACTTTGAAAGTCCGGTTATTGAAGTGTTGGATGAGAAGAAGCTCAAGTTAGGCAAAAAAGGGACCGCCTTCGTTCAAAACAAGCTACCTAAGAAGTTAGATGATCCGGGCTTATTTGTTCTACCTTGCAAGATCGGTAATTCGGAGGCTTATGACACATTAGCCGATCTTGGATCAAGCCTTAACCTACTTCCGTTACCTCTCTACACCTCTCTAAAACTAGGAAAACTTGAAGAAACCGAGGTAATAATAGGCTTAGCGGATGGGAGTGTTGCTTACCCGATTGGAGTAGTCAAAGGCGTGTTAGTACACATTGGAAAACTAACCATTTTAGCCGATTTCCACATCCTTGATATGGTTAGCGACCCTACATACCCCTTGTTGATAGGTAGAGGATTTTTGGCGACCGCTAGTGCTATGATTGATTTTAAGGAATCTAAGATAGCGGTAGGAGAAGGTGATACTTGGTCAGTCTATGATGTGAAGAAACATGCCTATGATACTAGTGATGAACCAACACCCCATTGGTTAGAATTAAATAGGAGACCATCTAGATATAGACCTTGGATCGATAGAGACTTCATAGGACCCCAACGCCCATTTTACCTAGAGGAGGACTTTGTGAACCGAACACATGCGGTAGAACAACTCTTGGCTAGGGACACCGAATTGGATCCATTTGAAGACCCTCTAGTTTTTAGGAAGATGATTGATTTCCTAGGAGTTTTGCCAATTAACCTAGGGATGAATAAGTGGACTTGTGAGGACGATGATCATAAGTGGGATTGGGACAAACCACCCAAAGATGGAGATGGGTCATGGCATATTAAGATGACATTGTATGACCCGGATGGAGAGAAATTTGAAAAGATATATTGTACTAAGCGGACCAATAGGAAACTTCAATCCAAGCTTAACCCTAAAGACGTCCTCGATGACGAACTCACTTACATAGGGTAGAAGGACTTTGAGTCAAGCTACAAGACTCGTTAATAAAGAAAAGCGCTTCTTGGGAGGCAACCCAAGCTTTATTTGCTTTGTGTGTTTATTTGTTTGGTTGTTTGATTTTATTTGCTTCCGTATGTATGTTTAATTTTTATTATTATTGATTCATGTTCAAAACTAAATTGTGAAAATGCTTTATCTTGTTTTTAACTTCGTCTTAACTACATATAAAGGTATTTTGCAAAAATTAAGTGTAAGGGAAATCCAATTCGGTTTATTAGAACAAATGAACATGAATCATAACAATAATAAATTAACATACATATTAGTAATTGTTTGAGTCAAATGCTTGTATCGAGTCATAATGATATTTTGCAGGAATTCCAGGAAGTAAGGTATAGGTTTTTCCAGAAATTTTCCGGAAACTTAATATGAGAATTCTGTCAGATCATTTCTGACGGCATCAGGCATTACAACCTGACGGCGTCAGGTTTTAATTTTCTGAAATTTTTGAAAGTTTTGTGTTCATAAAAAGTTTTTATTAAATCTCTAACTTATAAACTCCAGGAATCTGCAAAATAATCATTCCACAAGCATTATATCCTTATATAGAATTTATCCCGCCGATGTTATGCAGGTTTTCGTGTTTGTTTTCTCAGGTTTAACAGGTTATTTTGGACAAGGAGATGTATGTGGAATCAAGCTTTTGGCGATGCTTTAGTCTTGAAGCTTCTACATTCCCTTGGAAGAAGATCTAACCATGTTACCTCTTTATCCACCAAACGAATCAGGGGAGTATTTGATTTCATTCTTTTACCTTATTTACTTTTACATCTTGTTATTTGAACATTGGGGACAATGTTCATCTTAAGTGTAAGGGGGGTAAAGTACGATACTTTAGAGAATGCTATTACGCTTGATTTTTTTGTTTGTTTGATGGTAGATGTGTAATAAAACTGAGATAAATACCTGTTAGGGCAATTTTAGTGCCAAATTTAAATTTTTTTACAACATATAGGAGTGAAACTTTGATCTTAATGAGCGTCTCATGGATAGGAGTTATATGACTAGCACAAAAACCGTACCACTAAAAAAATTTCCCACCCCCAAATATGTGAGGTTCGCCCCTAGAATTGGTAGGAAAAGCATTTATGCTATGATGTGTGTACCGGTAGCACTTAGATTCTAGAACTTGCGTTAGGACCATTCCAAGGCCACAAGTGAGACTACATTCGTGTAGTTAGATTTACTTCATGATAAGAGGCATTAGGATTAACCCATTGTTTTACACCTGTGTTTTTGTTATAATTACTTTGGCTACATTGGTCAAGTAATTCTCCCACACCCTTTGCGTTGTACTCATTTTTAGTACACGATACCCCTAGTACACCCCTCAGAGCCTATCTTTTCATTTCGACCTTTAAGCATTTTACTTAAAGGAAGAATTTGTTTACACCCCACTTAAATGTACACCCAAATCGCCTTAGCCTACCTTGTGTGCACTCATCTTTAGTGCATTATTGTGACAACATTTGTTTAAACCCCAAGTTAATTATCTAATTGATTACATGGTTGCTAAGTCAAGTCATATCCTTGTACATATTATTTTGGGACGATTGGGACTCATGGGTAAAGTACTAGTGTAATGGAGTAATGGGGAAGAACAACATTATTACCCCCATATGTGCTAAATATTTTAAAAGTACTCCAAGTGCTTCGATTATCTTAATTCGAGTCATTAGAATAGTTATTTGTAAAGTTATGTAAAAGTTCAAGTGTAAGGGGAATGCAACGCCCCTATGATGTATTATTTTGGATGGTAGGGCAAGAGTGTATGAAAAAAAAAAAAATAGAAAAAATCAAGAAAAATACAAAAAAATGAGAAAAAAAAAAGTAGAAAAAACATACGGACTACCATCCCGTTTCATTTTATGTTTATTTTATGTTTTTGTTATTTTGTTTTTAGCTTAAGTCGAGTCTAGTCTTGGCTTAGCAACGCCATATTGTACATGTAATTAATCAAGATCTTTAACTCGCCACCAGTAAAATATCCCTTATCCAACAAATCCGTGTTTATCATATCCCTACACCTAATGTTATAACCCGTTTAAAAGCCCTCTTTGATAGTTTATCTTAGGTGCTTACGCCTAGTGGAGGAGGTTTTCGATCCTTTCCCAAGCCTATGGTAATCTATTTGCTATGACAGGTAGTGAGAGATATTATCCGTTTTCATTTATGAGATATACTTTTATGACACCTGAGAGATGTGAGTATCTAAACACTACATGTGAGGTGCTAGTTTGTAATCTCCGTGCTTATCATGATTAAAGTGGAATGACTATTTGTTGTAATTACTTTTATATTAGCGTTAAATGACCCCTAACTTGTATTTTGATTAGAATAAAAGCGCATTTTCTTGAGGACAAGCAAATCTCAAGTGTAAGGGTATTTGATGAAGCGAAAAGTGTACCGCTTTTAGGGGGTCATTTAAGCCCTAAATCGTATTTATTTGATCAAATATTGCCCTAAATCGTTCCTTTTGTCATTTTAGGTACTTTGGAGAAGAAATCTGGAAAAGGAAGCATTTTGGACGTTTTTGGAGCATAAAAGTGAAGAAAACGACAAAGTCTCAAAAATATGCTGGAAAGTACATGTGAAGGCGTCAAGCTCTATTGTGACGCCGTCAGCCCTTGATAAGCCAGAGAAATTTTGGAAGATTAAAGGGGGACGGCGTCAAGAAGGTCGTCAAGCCTTGATAAGCCAGGGATGATTTTGGAGGATTAAAGAGGGACGGCGTCAGGAAGACCATCCGGGAACCCTAGCCACGGCGAGGTGACGGCGTCAAGATCTATAACGTGACGCCGTCAGCTACTAAGTTCTATATATAGTTTTGCAATTTTTTGTCATTAGTGTGCAACTTTGTGAGGAGAAACCCTAAGACGAATTTCTGCCATTTTTAAGGGTTTTCATACCCTTGGATCTCCCATGTTTAATTGAAGATAAGTAATCATTTAATCAATCAATATGTCTATGTGTTGTTTGATTATATCTTGTTCTTGTCTTTTAATTAACATGCTAGGCTAGATTTATCTTGTGTTTGCTTAGATCTAATGAAACCTAACTATTGATTATTGGTTATTAGTGTGTTATTAATTGTATTGGGTGATTGTTTATCGATGTTAGGCTTAAGAAAACTGGCTAACCTCCTATACGGTAACTTGCTTGAACGTCTTAAGAAACATGAACCAATGCGTACTAAGGTTTTTATGGTTGTATTTAATGCATGAGCGAATTCTAGTGATCCCATGTTAGGAGCTTCTTAGCCGGCTCGACATAGGAGTGAAGTAGGAGCTTGTAGAGTTGGGGAAGTACGTACGCCACCCCACGATTGGTATTAAGGAATACACCCGTCATCTACGCAATTAATACACACTAATCAACCGGTAAAAGATAGTTAGGGAGTAAGGAAATCTAAGTAAACACATTTCTCCTCATATAAGTTTCAGAACCTTTTCATTTTCAGTTATTTTATTTTATTTGCACTTGTAGTTATTTGGGTTAGTTGACTAGCAACTAATTCTGCCCACTCTTTCAAACCCGAGATTTTACTTGCTTTTATAAAAAAAATATAAAAATACAAAAAGAATCTTCCCTCACCCTTAGACCTATTAGAGTAGTTTTTCAAAACTAACGACACTATTCCCCTAGAGAACGATCAATCCCCCGGTACTTGCCACTTCACTATACTACATCGGTCAGGTACACTGCCTGGTGGGGATTGCAAGCCTCTTGAGATCCCTCGAGAGGTAAAACCTGTTGTAAGGTCGCAAAACCACGCATCAAGGCAAGCTGCACCACCTATCACCTCATGAAAAGAAGACTCTTGCCACTACCGTCAATCTATGGACCAGGGGCTTAGTTATCAGACAACGGGTAGGGGACTTTCAGCTTGGGATTGAGAGCTATCAGACTAAACTCAACCTCACGAGGCCTCGATGGGAAGCGAATGAAATCCAATTCAAGTTCAGTGATGGTACTTTACAGCTGATTGAAGAAGCACTGGACTACAGGATCAAACAGTACAAAATAAGAACGGCAAAACAAGGGCGGTATACCATGTTCTGGACTAAGAAAGATCTGGAAATGAACAATGAGTTTGTCCGTGCTATTCGAAAATGATTGAAGACAAGGAGGATCTTCCGTAGTCTGGAAAGTTATGTTGGGGGACGTGTTCGAGAGGGTAATTACAGACTTCTACATAGAACCGAATGAGAATATATTCTATGTAATAATTAGTCCTTTTTTGCTGTTGTGTAATCAAGTAATGTAATAAACTTTGTACAGATTAAGCAGTGATAACTATGTGATGTGTGTGTGTCGTTCTTACCCCCTCTTAGCTTGAGGGGGAGCAGTGTTCCGTCTCATTATCAGTAAATATCAAACCTGACCACATTTTCTCCCACATTTTCTAACATTATTTAAATCAATTGGGATTACAAATCTCAAAAGGTTTGAAATTTTTGATCGGGAGAGAGAATGTGATTTAAATATGCAATCTGATAAAAATGTGATGTTTTTGACCTAAATGTAAGCTCTCACATATGTGCTAAACTCTTTCGTATATCGATGCACATATTGAGGGGGAGCAAATGGTTTGTGATAGCAAAAAGGATGTGGCATCTCATGTGAGCGCGACTCAGACTTCACCAATGAATTGACGAAACAAAAACTGTCATTAATCGAAAGGATGCGTCCTGGCCAGGTAATAATTTCAAGCTGGTCTAACCAGTGATGTAAGCGTGTCTCGAAGAGGACGTGTCTGAGCAGAGTGTACCGTTTCGAGAAACTTTCTGTGGACTTGACCAGGCCGGGTAATAATTTCAAGCTAGTCTAACTAGTGATGTAAGCGTGTCTCGAATCGGTCATGTTCACTGAAGGTGTATCAATTCAAAAAGTGCAAGCTCTACCCAACATGTGCAAATTTTAACTATAAACATATGAGCACATGTTAAGGGGGTGTATTTGAAAAGTACAAAACTCTCAAAGTGTTAGCAAAATGTGTTTCTTAATTATAAACACTTTGAGAGATTTTTTTTTCTTTTCAAATAAATGGTTTACGGCAACATAGGATAGTCATGGTGTTATAAGGTGGCTAAGGTTAGGAAAACCGTCCTATGATCCGCCAGAGCCGGAGGGATCTACCCAAGGACAATACCGAATAGTTAGTATTAGAAAGTCCTTAGGTATGATTATGAAAAAAGGAGTAATATGAGAAAGGAGAAAGAAGGGGTTGAAGAATTAAAAAGAAATGTAATGAGAAAGGGTGAAAAGAAATAGCCCTCCAATTATTCAACCTTAGGGCAGAAACCGGGTTCAATTCATATGCTATTAGTAGTTACTAAGGTAACACCGGTATTGAAGACAAGACGTCATGGACCTAGTGACGCACTGCACTAAACCTTCTAGCCACTCAAGTTCTCTTAAAAGGACTTGTTTCATTCTCACGGGGAACCCTGCATAATCTATCGACCGCTCTTTACGAGTTATGTTGATATTAAAACAGGAGACACCGCTCTAGTCTCCGACTACCAAAAATGCACTTATCGAGTCTAGAGCCACGAGATGCATCATAAGATCTCATAGGAACACATGTTACTTCTACACTGGTTGTTCAACATTAAGGACACTAGTTGTAAACTTATGAGTCCTACGCAGATCTTAGCAATCTGCCAGAACGTTTATGAGGGAATTTACAAATGTAATTCTCAGTGATTGAATGGAAATTCCTGCCAATGTCAACATCAAACAGCCCTGAAAGCAGGTCAATTCGGTAATTCCTTATGGATTATGCTTAGTGGTCGCGTCGGTTTCAAACGGTCTACAGTCGTGGAGTGAACTCCAGCGACTCACCTAATCATTGATGTACTTAGGTAGATCTTGTAAGCCCTCTCGGGGGTATCCGATTTAGGAACGCCCTTGGCAAGGATTAGAGAAAGTTTTCACACTATGCTGTTAACAATCTCGAAATCCAAACCTATAAGTGCCGGATGTTTTATTGCAAATTGTTATATGCAGGAATCCCTGGCGGTTGCAACTAATTGCCGAAAAGATGCCAATCCATCACCCCATGTTCACACTTCACAATCATAATCAAAGAAATCATGATAATTGAAAGACTTTCAACACTGTTTCCGCTACTCTAATGTTGAATATCATGATCCAGAAAAGTGTGAGCATGCCGGTCCAATGATCACTTTATCATAAGGATGCGATAGTACAATAAGAATGACACACAAAATACCAAAACTGATGATCACAATGAATGCTCAACGATCACACTTACCAAAGGAACATTCATCATAAGATCATGACTTAAACTACAAAGTTTACCAATTATGAAGAATCAAAGACTACGAGCTAGGAAATTAAGTTCATTCGAATGCTAGAATTCAAATTGTAATTTCCGGGGTGACCTCCATTAGGGGGAGATTGTTAGGAATATAAATATTTAGATGAAAGACTCGGTCACCCCGAGTACCTATTAGCACTGAGTTAGCTCGTAGGCTTATTAGTATTAGTATAGTTATTGTAATACTAGTTTAGTCATAGTAGTATTTGTGGAAGTTGGTCGGGTCTTTACCCACTTTCAACTCACTCTACAGCCCATGTGGGGCGTCATATGTGTATCTATAAATAACCTTTCCCACACAAGGGAAAGGGTGGATGTTCATTTCATTTGAAGTTAATAGATTAATCTTTCTCTCACTAGAACATCTCACTTTCTTTCTCTAATTCCCTTGAATTCGGCCAAGACTCAAATCCAACCTTGTGTTATGATATCAAGTATCCTACAATTTAGATCATTCTTAATTAATTTAAATCACCCTTAAATTATTTTTGATTAATTTAAATCATTTTTAACAAATTTAAGTTTTTTTAAATAATTTATTATTAATTTGAATATTTTTTAAATTATTTATAATTAATTAAACTAACTTTTAAATATTTAAAATTTAAATTAAAACCTTTAGTGACAACAGCTTTAGTGACGACTTGTCATCACTAAAGGCTGGGGCTGGTAAATTTCCTTCCACACGAATTTTTTTGACTTTGACTAAATTTTTTAGTCGTCACGAAAACTTTTAGTGACAACTATGTCGTCGATAATAGTGGGTCAAACTAAAATGGTTTGCGTTGACTCAAAAGCTTTTAGTGACAACACCTTTAGTGACAAAATGTCGTCACTAAAGGTTGGGCGGGTAAATTTCCCTCCATACGATTTTTTTTTGTCTTTGACTAAATTTTTTAGACATCGCGAAAACTTTTAGTGACAAATATGTCGTCGTTATAAAAGTGGGGGAAACTAAAAAAGTTTGCATTAAATTTTTTGTTTTGTATTGGATCTTTAGTGACAACATGTCGTCACTAAAAGATTTGGACAAAGACAAAGTTGAGAATGTTGCTATTTTGTCATGTTGTGGAGTTGTAGCGACGGCATTCATCGTCACAAAAAATCGCCTGTTGCGAGAAGTCTAAAATGGTGTAGTGTAGGTTAATTAACCAACTTCCATGCTTAGCAAAGTATATTGTGAGTTTAACTAGATAAACAAGTAAGAAATATTTACACAAATAACTTTCTACGTTTAAATTCTTATTAGAAATAACAGAAATAATTTATCAAGATTGTTTGCGGAATAACAATCTAAGTTAAAATGACAATTGTTTAGTGATCTTCTTGCTAACTTAAACATAAACCAAAGTTAATGTCTATGTAAGAACAATGCTAACAACTTACACTCATGGATTTAGGGCATCTACTATATAGTTTACGAAAAGGTTTATAAAATGATAAAGAGATCTAAGCACTTGCCAACCACAGTGAAGACAGGTTTGTAAATAGGTCAAGAATGAATAGGTATAGAAAAATCAAACATCTTCATAATTAAATGAATTTGAATTATGAATGATATTTATAAAGCTTTATAAGGTATATACATAGTGAAGATAGGTTTATAAAACAAAAATATTTATAAATTAATGTCATAATAAAGTTATAAACCTTTATACAGGTTTAACATACTGGATGCTCTTAGTTTTATGGAGGAGTAAATGCTCTTAAATGTGTTTCATATTAAAAGAACTTGCATTTACTTATTTACAACATTCTCTTATATAGGCAAAGATTGAGGTGGATACCGTGAGATAATAGGGATGTGTCGAGCATTTAGCTGTGTATACACTTATATTAAATGTTTCTATTCTTGAAATGTGTCCAATCCTACTTTAGGGAACAGTGTTGAAACTGTTTGGCCATTTCTACCAACTCTTTTACTGTTTTTTACTTTCTTTGATAAGTGTTTTTCTACTTATCTTCCCAAGAAAGTTTCCGCCTAAACTTTCAGTTACTTAGATATTCTTCCAAAATTAAGCTTAGGATTCTTTTAATTGTTGAGAAGATCAGGGGGAGTTAATTAGTCATTGTCAGTGAGTACTCAGTGACTTCATCATCTTCTTTCTGGTTTAGGGACTTCACTTGATAAGTTCCGCCATAGGAAGTGGTGAGGTTTTCTTAGTCTCTGGTGAACTCTGAAGATGACTCTCTAAATGTTTATTCATTCAGGGACTTTATTTACACTTAAGGTATTTTATGTTCAAATTTTAGTCAAAGATCATTGAGCTCTGAATTGACCTAACACCTACTTTAAAGATGCATTGGCAGGTCTTGTTTTTGTTCTTTGTAGGCTTTTGCTTGTTCATTTTTATATAAGCTGCGTTTTCAAATAAAAATTAAATTCGCATTATGGTCACTTTTATTGCTTATTTTGACTAAAAGTGAACAAGTAAGTTTGGTTGGTTATGTGGAGTATAAAAGTGAAATTGTTCAACATGTTACAAAAAAAGTTAGATGATTGGACAATAATTTAAACGAGTGTTCTTTTTATGCCTAAAGTATACTCGAATGTCTAAATACTTACAAATGGCTATAAATATTTATTTTTTTGGGTAAAAGGGATCACCCTGGTAAAATATATTACGCCAAAAAATATTTAAGTACAACGGATGAGAGTGAATCTCTCGTCTCGGCCCGTTACATGGGCAAAAAACAAGCACCTAATGTACAACAACCAATTCACTACATAAGAAAGACATGCCAATCTTATGACCTACCAAACAATATAATTACTTCCTATCACGACCTCGGAGCTTGATATCATACTGGTCCCAGAACTCACCTAAGTGCCCTGGTAAATCGTAGACTTGAGCCGCATAATCATGAGAGAAGTAATCTTCAAGCGCGTAACCGCCGCCTGCTGATGCAAGATACTTAGCCATCGGATTATCCGGCTAAAGAACCTCATCCTCATCACTGTCAGAACAAACCACATCCCCTACCTTAGAGAATGGGTTAATCACCTTTGTTGAAGAAATACATAGAGAAGAAGAAAAACTAGGCTTAGCATACGAAGAAGAAGAGGAACTAGGTTTTTAAGCCGCAGCATGTTCCTCCTCTCTCAAGTCACTCACAAGCTACTCTTGTGAATCCTTATCAGTCTTTTGAGACCCATCCACTTTAGCTTCCTTTTTATTACCCGAATAATCAACATTTTTTTAGAGGATGACCATAATCATCCACAAGAGTAGCTTTCACATCAATAATTAGCTTTTCAAGCTTCCCAATTTTCTCAATAATAGGAATAGGACAAGGAATACCACTCTCATCAGTATCATCCATAGCAAGAGCATCAAATGGGTTTGATGTAGCAACTGTCGTCCCACTCGTACTTGCCTCATTATTAATATTCTCCTTATTAGCATTCGGCTTCTTCGACACAGCTACATACACCTGCTTAGGCTTAGAAGGCCTAAAATTAACCCCTTTACCAACATCAATACCACAAAATGGCTGTCTCTGCTGCATTTGAACCCCAGTATTTTTCCCTTTTACCTTACGATATTGTACCTCTCTGAAACCATCATCCGTCTTTTCCATAGTAGTAGAAGCTTCCGCTGCCACATTAATGTAATTTTGAACCGCCTACTTAACACATTTAGGACAACTGATAAGACCATGACCAAACACTTTACACTCCTCACAATGAGGAGGCTTCCATTCATATTCGATCTTAATGCACGCAGTAATAAAACCACTATCATCCTTTTTGGGGATAGCCATAGAAACTTCACATTTTAATTTAGAATCCGATTATAATTCCACTAAAGCACGAGCAAAGCTAATGCGTCCCCATGAATCAACACACGTTGAGCTTGTAAAAGCATCTAACATAATCGGTTTACCAACTTGTGTAGCTATAAATATTATTATACATTTTTTTGGACAATACGCTAATATAAATTTTGGTGGAGTCAGACCGCGACTTGGGAACGCCAGATATTATAAATTAAAGAGAATGGTGTCCCGCCGCGTTTGGGAGCGATTTGTAGAATAAATATAATATATATATATATATATATATATATATATATATATATATATATATATAATATATATATATATATATATATATATATATATTGGTTGTATCTAAAATGGTAACGCGGGCCTTTTTTTTTTTTTTTTTTTTTTTTTGCCGTTGTAAATGATATGTTTACGGCTCAAATCAGAAAAAATAAATGTAAATAGAAACATCGATGAAGAAGACAATTGCTAATCGTAATTACTAATAATGAAAAGTACCGATACTTACATGTAAATGATATGTTTACGGCTTAAGAATCTGGTGGACATGAACCCGTATTATTCATCAGGCCCCAAAGACACCCATTAATGCACCAATAATAATCTGCAACCAATTCATCCAGAAAATATTGTGACGTCTCCCCGGTTACCTTTACTTATTTACAAAATTACAACTACTTCTGTGTTGGCTACACATTTTTGTGTCTTGCTGACACCAACGACTGAAAAAATACCATGACCAACCAACAAAGAATTCAGGTCTGATGCAAAATACTGGTCTTACTATGATGCATTTTTTTACCTATGCTATCCAAATTTAATGAGATTCCTAAATAAAAAATAAAAAGTAATTACCTCAAACGTTGGTAAATTTGGGATCCTTGTTCAGCAACCTATGAATATAAAACACAAATGCAAATTAGAGTTAAAAGAAAATACATCATAGGTCACTTACTTTAATTCAAATGCACATTTAGGCGTCTGATTTTAACCGCGGTGACCCGGGTAAGCCGTTATCAAACTAACTGTGTAAACGGGGTTCGATCCTCGAGTATTACAATAATGTGACTATAAGAACTATGATATTAGAATAATAATGAAAATTATATACTAAAATAATTATGATGTTCTATCAATTTTAAATTATTCCAGACGACCTCCGATTCACTGACTTGAGTCCAGTTTAGTTTGAATGTAGTTGGTTAATCCATTTGGCATGTTAGAAATATACCGCAAAACCCCATATGAGTGCTATTGTATATGGGAATTATTAATGTTCAACCTAGTGTACGTTACTTAAAATCCTTATAAGAGATGGCGAGGGGAAGTACCTGTGATTTCTAACCTCCGAAGCATGTCCTGTAATAAGTTAGCCCGCCACGATACGGCTGATCTCAGGCCTATCAAATCCGCTGAAACTGATCACTGCCTATAGGTGTATCTTTTATAAATCCATTTTATTAGTCTTTTTGCAAGCTGTATCTTCCATCTCGTGTATCTCGACTCACAGGATGCTTTAATTCAATATTAGCAATAGTGGTCTCCGAAATGCGCTTCACTTCTTTTTGTTTAATTGTAGTGCAGACGGGTTGCAGGAAGTTAGTACACGTTAAAATTAATATCTGATTGCAAAGATACGTATCAGTGATGTTAATTGTGGTTACAAAATGGGTCACTCTTATTCTTTTGAGTGCGCAACAACTATTGCAGCACACATTTCCGAACACTTACCATTTGGTGGATGGATCTCATAACTTCATCGCCATTAGTGAACCTGTTCATTTCCATATTTATCTACAGTGTCTTGATTATTTAGGTCTTGTAGCTCCCAATACCTTAAGAAAAAAGAAAAGGAAAAAACATATAATAAAGGCAAACAACTTAAATAAAATAAAAATGGCTCATAAAACAATTGAAATAAGTATGTGCGGGTCATACTGGTTACATCATGGGTCAAAATTGTTTGAAAACTGGACAGTCAAAATGGGTGGTGATCTTCCATACATTGCCACAAACAACAGCAACCGGAGATGATTTATGCACTATCTAATAAGTATCGCTTATATTCCAATAGTTCCTTTTTTGTGACATATAGTAATCGATAGAAACAGAAATTTGAAGCACGTTCAATACATATGGATCGATTAGGGAATCAAGCGAGAAAAAATTGCTTGTTAGAAAGCTATACTTAGCATTAGTACATTCCAACCATCCTTAAATAGACAATGAACAAAGCCACAACACAAAGAAAATAAAACGAAATTTACCCAGAAATTTACCCCTTACGTATTTCTGCATATGGGCATAAGAGCGTATGGTCTGTTTTATATTTTTGCGAGAAACCAATAAAACATAATGCATATTCGAGATCAAAACTATGGCAAACAGAAACCTGTTTTCTTAGCGGGAAAAAGTGAATGTGATAATAAAATATCTATAGGTATGGTGTACAAACTTACCTGCACCTCTAACATGTTCTTTACACCCGAAAAATCACTGCACACAAAAGGCCAAATTACACCTGCAAAAAAAAAAAAAAAAAAAAAAAAAAAAAAAAAAAAAAAAGTAGTCAACAGTTGTGAGAAGCGGACAATGATATTACTCTGAATTAGTAGATTTACAATTGCATTTAACTGCCTATTTGCTCATTGGACTTTGATACACCATTAAAAACTAAAGCATGTTATCAAAATTACCGTGGCTACTTCCTGGTCAGCGCATCAAAATCCCAAACATTACAAAACCGCTTATCTGTAGCACCAAAACACAGTAAGCATAAAAATAGTTTCAATAAGCAATCTTGAAGACTTACATGACCAAAAATATAAAGTTAGTGTATTATTGAAATAACATAATCACTAACCTCTTTGTGTCTTGCAATCTCTTCATCGTTAAAAGATGAACCTGCTGATTTACTGTTCCCATGATCTCCTCTTGGAATTTCTGCTCCACCTGTTCAAAAGTCAGTTCAGAAGGGCCGCTTTCCTCATATCCGATTTCCATGTCTCTCACCGCCATGGCTACAACCATAACTAATTACGGCAAATCACTGCCGCGAAGTTCAAAAAAATTAGGCTCAGATCGGAATACACATATATACCTGAAGCTGGCAAACCACAATAGCTGCAACCCATCGGTCGCCTCGCCAAGGTACCGGCTTCTTGAAGCAGCATGTTTCAGTTATACAACTGCAACCATCCATCATCATCGCCACAAATATCATACATTATGTATATGATTAAATCAGAATCAATATGACACCGGATTAAATGGTACCAGACAATACATATCATTTGTGGGTTGTGATTCTGGAAATTACTACAACAGAAGCACACCTTAGAACCTTTTGATATGTATTTTCGGGCGTGTTTTTATTACGTTGGCTATTGCCAGAGTATCTATTTCAGAAAGTAAAATAGAAGAAATTTCTGCCTATCAACTTAGTTTGACTATACTTTAAACAGAATAAGCAATCCCAAACTCCCTCTTAATAGTCAAATACTCAAATTCATAAAGACAACAACATACAAAGCTAATCAAGAGTCTAGTGTCTGGGAGCGTACCGACAATACATATCAAAAGGTTCTAAGGTGTGCTGCTTATTAGATTCATGATATCAGGCTTTCAAGTGTAGGCTCAGATAGGGTAGCAATTAAAAAAAATGGATGCACTCGCCATGGCTACAACCCCAATAGGCTGCCTTGCCAAGATACGGCCAATCTCACCTTTAACCGGACCCGTTCAAACTCATCACAGCCTCAAGATACTACGCATTATACATTTACCAGGCAAACAACGGCATATCCAAAGTGTGCACAATCCAAACTGTAGGCACATCTAAAGTGCGCACAAACCAATTCAATAAACCCCCATCATGTTTTATCGAATCCACCTAGCCATTCATCCTGCCTTTTCACGGTATATAAACTTATGGTTTCTAAAAGTTAGAAACCATAAAACTGATACAATATATCATTAGCCTCAGATTTGTGAATGGAAAATGGTCAAAAAGGTCCGAATTCCGCCATGGCTGCAAAGGAACTCGGTTGCATAATAGAAAGTAAGCTATCACGCCATCCGGTCCTTGCCCTGCCAAGTTACGGTTCAAACCTCCAATGACCAATATCATTTGACTCAGAAAACAACAATTAATCATCATAGGCCATTACTATGTTGGAGCGAAATAGCCCACCAAAAAAGCAAGCAAATCGCCGTCATTTTAAATGGTATATTACTATTAACTAACATACCCGACATGAATGCAACCACAATCAAGGTGTGGTTGCCGTGTTTAATCTTTTCATCCACACTTTTATTAAACCCCAATTTATATTGAAGCAACACATAGATGTATAAATTCGTTCCAGAAGACCTTCAAACGCGGCATGACCAAATAACCAAAAATAGTAAATTGAAGCTTACAAATTATAGAAACAACCAAAAAACACTCTGGCACCAAAACCCCTCACAGCCAATCATGGAATCTTGAAGCAGAAAACAAAAGCCCCAAAACATCAAACCCCTTGTTAGTTTTGTGGACAAATATTAATGCGTGTATGTGAACTTCAGACCACGGGATTGCACACTTTACGTATGAGAATTAATGGATAATAATTATATATATAAAACATT
Organism: Artemisia tridentata subsp. tridentata; assembly: GCA_021014915.2. Classification (NCBI taxonomy): domain Eukaryota; kingdom Viridiplantae; phylum Streptophyta; class Magnoliopsida; order Asterales; family Asteraceae; genus Artemisia; species Artemisia tridentata. The sequence goes on along the minus strand of CP139504.1, from coordinate 66,503,851 downwards.
ATATATTTAATTATTAAAACACAAATAACGACTAATGGACGTTAGTAGTTAACGACAATTGACTAACGACCATTAAATATTAAAGAGAATGACTAGATTGTAAATATGAGTCAAGAAGGATCCGGAATCCCTCTCCTTGGGCTATGGCCGGTCGATCAAAGGCAAGGGGAAACCCAAACCTACTCCAAGTTTTCCTCCAAGTTACAATTAGTATAAATACAAAACCAAGGGTCATTGTTTTGCATCTCTTGTGCAAACACTTAACCCTAAAGTTTTCTCTCCTCTTTCTTTTGTTAAAACCGATCGACCAAACCCTTTCAAACGGAGTGATCAATTTGTTAAGCAAAAATCTATTGTGTTTTCTTGATCTAGCAATCAAATTAATTCGTTATAGTACGTGTGTACAAGAACGCGATATTAACTCACTATAGTTAATATCTTGGATTGAATTACAAAACGGTAAGGGGTAATTCGTTAATCCACTTATAAACCCTAATTAGGGTTCTTGATCTCCATTGAAGAATACTTGAAGTTGATTCTTGTTTAGTTAGAATCAAAGGTACGTTTACGTTTAAATTAGGTTTATTCTTTATATGTTAAATTGATCCTACGCTTCCGCATGTGTATGATGTTTATGTGTTTAATTTATGAATTGTCATGTTATTAAATTTCCAACAGTTGCATCACGAGCCATTTTAACATGCAATTAATTACCGAAACACATAAAAACGAATATTTGATTGTGTTTGTATGTTAGTCGATTTTTAGGGTTAAAAAAATCAAAACCCTAATTTTTTTTGGTGGGGGGGGGGGGCGATGCGATGCCCTAATTTTAATAAAATAATAATATTGTTTTGTTGTTTTGAAACCCTAATTCTAACATGCTTACATGTTTAGTTGCGTATCTTGTGACTTGTGTTAATCCATGATGAAACATGCATGTTTGTCATGGATTATGATTGATTAATTGTTAAGTTGTTTTATCACATGTAATTTTTGATAGATCTAAAATTAAGGAAGACCTCAATTAAATATTAATGAAACTATTATGTGCAATATGGTATATATGTGCTATGACTAACGCAATCGATACGTCGATGCATGTGAGTCACTTACCTTTGTAAGTGATAGTCTTAGTTAAATATATGCATAATTAAACATAGAATGATTATTAATAGGTTTTATCAAATAAAGTTTGCATGTGGCTATTTGTTTACATAAATTAATTGTTAAGTTATGTACGTTATTTAGTTGTTTATTTTTATTATTACTTGTTTTTTGTTTTTTTTGTTTAATTGTATGACACGTTGTAAGCAAAAAAAGGGTAATTTTGAATAGAAAATAAATGGACTAAAAAATGTTGAAACTTGATGTGATAAATTATGAATCTTGCAAAGTCTTATGTGCCGATAGTGGTTCGCTTCGCACGGTAATTTGCTCCCAGGCGAGACTAGCAAGGTTATAATTTATAACATGTTTTTAAGACTTAAAGTCATAAACTTTTAATTGAGTGATGAGTTTTTGTACCAATAGTAAGAACGGCTCACCCAATTTTGACAAACTATAAGAGGGGTTTAACGAGGATTGGCAATAAATTGTCAAACCAAAAGAGACACGTTTTTAATTGGCACTCGTGCTGACGTTTGTCTCTCCGCTCCTTTGTGCGTCAAATTGGAGCTACCATGTACGACTATTTTTATGTACAAAAACATCTTAAGGGTGAATTGACCTCAATTCCACGTGCCATTTAGTGGTAATTATCCGAATAACTTGTGTCTTTTGACTCATGCAGTAGTAGGATATAGTGGTCGATAATCGTATGTAATTCTTTGATTGGTGAACCCAATACCTCAATTAAAACTTTGTTGATTTAATCTTAGCTTAAATTGGTAAATAAAAAGGTTTTGAAAAACTTATGTTACGAAGATGTGTGCATGCTTATTCGTACATATTTTGATTGACACATCAAAATTAGTACCCTAAAATTTAAGTTCATGCCATCTAATTATAAGAAACACTTGAAGTTATTATTTAGCCTAAGTGAGACCTTACCTAGATTTTAATGACAAGGTAAATTTCCGTTAACGCGTGAGACCATAAATGGAGAATTTGAAGTTTCTAAATTAGACAACTTAATTAAGTTGTTAGTAAGACCTAGAAATTTAAGGCATGAGATGGGATGAAACATGCTTACTTTGAAATTGAATTTGGCAAATGTAGATCCCACAATGATCTATGAATTGGAAATTGTTTGCCAATTATTGTTTGACAGATTACCATATTTTATACTTTCATTACTAGCAGATCAACTGATGTATTGAAATTATGTAAATTTGGATCCTAGTTTTCCATAAAATTCAATGGTTATAAGAATATTTCCTTGGGTATTTTATTTTCTTGAAAAGTAGTACTATCAAAAATACTAATATTTGAAATTTTTCTGTAGAAATGGCTCAACCCGATAATGTTGTACTAAGTTCCGCGTTCAAAAATCATTTTGAACGGGAGAAATTGACAGGCCCGAATTTCAATGACTGGCATAGGTCACTCAGGATAGTCTTGAGAGTGTCCGATAAGCTGGAATACTTGAATAAGCTTTTCCCTGCTGAACCAGATGCTACTGAATCCGAGGATGTCAGAGCTGCCTGAAAAGAGGATTATAAAAAGCACAATGATGTTGCGTGCTTGATGCTTGGAAGTATGGTTCCCAAATTGCAAAAGCAGTTTGAGCACCATTGTAATACCCAAAAATCTAAAACATGCAAAATGAGCAAGTTGCCCCTGAAACTTTAAAATTTAATTAAAGCACATATAAAGCACCAAATTAATTCCAAACTTCTGGAATGAGCTACATATGAAGTGAAATAATTTTGAGGTTACATTCTAATATTTTTGCAATGTACAAAAATTATTTTGGCACCATGTATATACCAAAAATTATAAAATTTATTTATTTATATTTAAAATTCATTAAAATGAAGATAAATACCAAAACTAAATTAGGAAAATAATCAAAATTGAAATCCTTGATTTGTCAAAGATTTTGGCCATGTGAATAGGCCCTCCCCTTCCCTCATATCACGGCTCTTTCCTTTATTTAGCCAATCCTATTTATTTTTCTTTAAAAAAATCCCAAATCGAAACCCTAAATCGCAAAACACAAAATTCTCCCATCTCCATCCGATTTTCTGGAAGTCTTTGAGCAATTTTATGGTGTTCTTCAATGTCTAAAGAAGCTAGGAAAAATAAGCTTTGGGTCGTAGAAAGCTTGGTTCGAACGTAGGGAATTTACTTGTGTCGATTATTCAATCCGAGAGGTACCAAATTCTTACGCTTAATCTACACGTTCTAAAATTCGTTTAGTATTTTTCATGTGATCTTTATATCATATATAACTCATATAAATTGGTTAAATCGAGTCATGCAAGCTAGATTGATCGTACGAATTATAGAGAACAAAAACACACATAAAATCCAAATATGATCATGCGAATTTTCTGAGACCTGAATATAATTTTTATGGGTTCTATAATCAACATACAACTCTGGAAAAATGATTATTAGATTTTTTAAAGCCTAAATCGACCATGGTGAATTTTGTTTCAAATCGGGTTTTAAGAAAAACGAGTAAAAATAGAGAAAACCCTAGGAACGAATTAGGGTTAAGTTTTCTTGGATGAAATCTGATTAATTAATGTGTATAATGATTGTGTAATGATTTCTTGATGATTTGATAAACTAGGGTTTAGTTTTGGTAATTTAAAAGTAAAAGTGATTAGGTTTTAAAATTAGAAGGGTGTGTTTTGCCAACTTTGAAACTCGTGGGATATTTTTATAATGTTAATTAGATCTTTTGTAAAGTATAAAAATTATAATATGAGGGTCCTACGTGTAAAATTTGCAAGAAAATATTTATTTGGTAATTATAGGGTACGAATTGAAATAAATTAAAATAGAGGGACTAAAAGTTTAAATTCTAGAAACTTGTGGTTTTTCTATGTAAATAATGATATTAGAGGTGTAATATGTAATTTTGGGTATTTATAGGTTAAATGTGTGATTATAATTAAATTATGATGTAAATTGTGATTTTAGAAACTAAAGGGACTAATTGTGTAAATTATGAAACTTGAGGATATGATTCGTACCATATGTGAATTGTAAGGTTATATTCTATAATTTGGTAAAATAAGGTGCTTGATGTGTAAATATAATAATTATAAGGTTTAAATTGTAAATTAATAAACTAAAGGGTATAAAATGTAAAATGGTCAAACTTGGAGCATTGAAATCGTAATATTGTTAAGTTATGTATTTAAATGAATAATTTGTAATACTTTCATTTTAGACCTTTAACTTTGGTATAATTACATTTAAAACCCTAAGATATGGAAAGTTATTATTTTTACCCTAAACTATCATAACTTGTTAAAATATACCCTATTTCCATAATGAGGCTTAATTATGACTTAACCTAAATGGTAATACTTTAATCTTTCTAAATATGGAAAGTTACTATCTTTGGAAAGTTACTATCTTTAGAAAGTTACTAAATATGGAGAGTTACCTTAAAAGGAAAGTTACTAAAAACGGAAAGCCGACTAAAATAAGTAATCTGAATTAAATAAGCTTTTAATAAGACGACCACGTATTCGTGTAGATTCGCTGAAGATGGAGATGTTCCGATCTTTATATTTCTAGATATGTTTGCACGTGCGGTATAAGGTACAGATATTCTACCCTTTTTCAGTAAGGGTGTTTTCCCTCTCTTGACTCATTGATCTTGTTTCGTTTTAAGATTCCCTAAGCCATTGCTATGTTCCCTTACACTTTGGTTCATTTGTTTGATTCATTTTGACTTTGATGTTCGATATGACCCTTTTTGCTTTGAGCCTCTATAATGATCCATTTGATATTCGTTTGTTACCTTGTGTTATTAGTATTCGAAATACTTGATACTTCGAAGGTTCATTTGATTTTGGTAACTAGATGTGAAAACCTTTTCAATTATATCATGGAAATGTTTTGAGGAAAACTTATTTTAAAATGACGTTTATGAAATATGAGATACCACTTTTATTTGGAATTTTACTAAACGTTTATGAGACTACTTTTGTGAAAACCGTTATTAAAGATCATTTTTATTAAAATCATTTGATAAAGATTTAATTTAAATGAACCATTTGATTATGAACCTTTGATCCATTCGTTTTAACTCATCGACTTTGATATTGGAGATGACCCTTTGCCATGAACCTTTGATATTTGGACTTTGACTTTGATTCGATGACTTTGACTATTTGAACCTTTGTAATGATTTGGACCTTTGATATGATTTGGACCTTTGATATGATTTGGATCTTTGATGTGATTTGGACCTTTGATCTTTCAGTTTGATACCCAAGCCAAGTTCGTTTCCTAGCCATGAAGGTAACATGGCCGTGTCATTGATGCACCAATGGCATGACTCCCGTGTGGTCGAGTGATTTTCCACACCGTCCCCATTTTGATTATTATGTGTACACAACATTATTATGGCCAGTATATTTGTTCGGGGGCGTATGGATGCATCCTAGGTTCGTGTTCGTATTAGTGGATTTGACATGATTTGATATTATATTATTGTTCGGTGACTGATGTATGGGTGCAATCCACGTCTTTCACAAGTTCGGGAGTTAGCTACTCCATTTGAAGAATGAGGGCACCCCTCATATTATCTGATTATCTGAGAGGTCTCCCCTCTATATGATTATGAAGACATGGTTACTATATTTGGTTCGTGTTCGGGCTCGTGGTGGATTACTGACCTATCATTTTCTTTTTTTACTTTGTACCTTTGTCTATACCTTATGTTATTCCATTGCACTATACCATATATGTTCGTTTCCTTTTGCTTTCGTTTTCGTTTATATATATCTGTTCACTGGGCTTTTTAAGCTCAGCCGCATTTCTTTTCCTGCGGCAGGTTTAGTAGGGAGCTGGGAATGAGTGGAAAGTACCTTGGACTTAGAAGACTTGATAGTTATTCTGGATTAGAGTTGATTAGAAGATATTATATTTTTAGAATTTGTATTCGCATTTGTAACCTTGTAATTTCAGTATTTCATTTGTAACCTTTGAGATTCTTGTATTACTGTAAATGTATGCTTTGTTTTGATCTGATATGAAACCATTTTTGTGATATCTTTACCCTTGTCGGGTTGGGGTGTTACAATTATGGTATCAGAGAGACAGGCTGCGATTGGTAATACAATTACCCTTGGCCTGTGTAAGTTAGGACCACTAAGTTTTCCCTGTAGGCGCTCGTAAGTCAACTTTTGAAAATTTGCTTTAGGATTTCCCCATAGGAACCTAAGTTTTGACCGGTGAGGAATGGGTAGACTATAAGGCATTTGCTTAAATATCTTTGCTTCCGCATCACTCTGATTCGTGCTTTGTTTTTGGTTAAAGTCTGTTGATATCACTTTTGGAAATCGAAAGCTTATACTTTGCACCACCTAAGATTTGAACCTGATCTAAATCGTGAAGGCATTGAAATTGCATAATGATTGCCGACATTGTTTTATCCTTATCTTCAGATTCCTTTTGTTAATCTTTTGATAAAGACCCGCATTTCACTCTGATCGTTTTGTTAATCACTTTGATGCCTATTCGGGCATTCTGAGAACCTCCGTGGCGATGACGTACTTGATGCATTTTGTTATTTGTCTTTTGCTTTGGTAAACGTCTATAAATCTTCCGACACTATTTGATTTCGGTTCACCCATCTCTGTCCCTATGAGAAGTCTTGTGGTGTGTAACCACGAATATAAGAATGTTTCCCCCTCACTTTTGAATGATAAAGATTTGATTTGTGATCCGTCCTTCTTTGGATAGTTAACTTCGATTTTATTCTGACAAGGAATTAGTTGATTGAGCATTCAAATATTGACAACTACCCTCCTATGTCTCACCTTTGGCGTTTGAAACAATTTTGAACTCCCTACTACGATTACCGATTGTTAAACCCTTTGCTATCACTATTACTCTGGAGACTCGTATGTTACTTTCGCGGCTATGAAGTTTTCCTAGAACCCATTTCGTACCACAATAAATGAATCTTACCTTGAGAGGTATTTGGCACCCTGAGTTTCTGAATATGATTCGTGACTGAACCACAAGTTTTTCCACCGAAGTGTGAAGTAGGATTTGACATGATACCGAGAGATTGTCTAGTCACTAAGCGAAGGTGTCTTTCAGATGTGTTCGGGATCATATAAATTGATTTGAGCAACCGGGAAGAACATCAACCGAAGACCAGGAAGTGAGTTTACTTAAGTGTATTTCTTGGGCGTGTTTTAGTTCGTTCGTGATAAAGAAGGATGGTGACTGGAGATATGTATTGATTACAGGAAGCTGAACCGTAATACTGTTAAGAGCCAATGTTCCTCCACCCTGAAACGAATATGTGTTTGTTTAATTTCAGAGCGTGTAGTTTCCTTCTGATGAATTGATTTTATTCTTGGAATCACCTTCCATATTCGTGAACGACTGCTATGACGGTTAGTGACGCTAATAGTAGTAGCTAAAGCTCTGACTGTTTTGTGAATTTGATAAATGATGTTTTCTCGTGAGTACTTTGGAAAATGGTCATTGTATGACTTAATAGTACATTCGGAGTCGAGAAAGAATCATTTTGCACCTTGTTAGAAAGTTGTCGATCATTTGTGCATTCTGAGAGATTGATATTTGTTGAGACAACGATGTTCTTAATTGAGGATACCTCTTTAAATCCCGCAAGTTTTGAAAACTATCACCATGTGGTCAAGACCAATAACAGAATGGAGAACGGAAACCTTTTGAACTTTGCAGAAGAATTATTTCACTGCCTGACCTGGAGTTGACAACAACGGCGGTTACCCTGAAGAGTGAAGACATCCCTTACAAGGTAGAAGTGTTGGCGATGCAGAAGAGCTAGCCAAGATGGCGAACCTGAAACTGATGAAGACGTGCAGTCTCACTTCCCTATTCATCTTGGTTGTACTAAGATGAATTGAGGGCGGAAGCAGACTGGACGAATTTAAAGAGCATGCCAGAAATTCACATTACTCCATCACATTCCAAGAAGGACTGCAGGAGGCTCGACGAACCAAACACAAGTTCCCGATTTTGGTTTCACTTCCCGATTGATGGACAGACGAAGACAGATTAACCGGACTTGAGGAGATTGGATGTGTTGAATGAACGGATTTTTGAAACAGACCCTTTATGTTTGGAAGAATTGATTCTATGAAGGCCGAAGATTTTGGCGACTAACTTTCATTTCCGTTGACCCTCTTAAATTTCGTTATAAAGTAATAAGATCCTCTGATGATTTAAGTTTCCTAGAAGCATTTTAGTTCGTGTTCATTTTTCGTATGTTCGGTGATGGCTTTGTTTGAGAGATTTTGGCGAGTTGTGGAAGATATGATGCTTGTGACGGCGTACCTCACTTCTGCTAGGCAATCTGGGATTTTGATACTCTTGCGAATAGTTTTGTTTTCCCGCTTGACTATGACATTTGATCTTGTGACCTTTGATGACTATAGAAGTACTAGGTGGATTAAGATAGGTGGTTTGATTACGACTTAAGATAAAGTATGATCATCATGAAGGCATAATTATGTGGTGCTAGTATTATGACGCCTGATCAACGTGATAATACTTACACCATATAACGTGCACTCATTGTGGCCATAGGATATCTTGGGGAGTACCTAAGAAGTTTAGAATTTGATATCCGTTGGATTATCCGCGATTAGTGAGACTTTAGGTTCATTCTACCTATGCGTATACTCTGTTTTCGTTCGTTAGATATCGGGATGACTTTGGACTCTCGTTTTGCATTCCGTTGACCTCAGTTATAAATCTTGAACCCTTTGTAGAGCTCTCTACTGTTGATACAGTTAATTTGAATTGAAATTTTGTTCGTATTCCATATGAGCTTTCTAGAAGATTCGCCTATCATCCATTTTATGTTGCATGGACCTTTTGATCCGAATCAAACAATTATGTCTCCTTCTGAGGAATTTTGAACCCACCTTGTTTGATTGAGTCATGAGAAACTATTTGGTCTGAAGATCCTTTTGGAAGAACCTCCCCGGGCATGAGAATGTTTGTGACAATCTTTTGCAACTTGCTACGACTTTGTCTAACTTTGCAACTTCAAATTTCGAGGACGAAATTTTTCTTTTAGAGGGGAAGAAGTTGTAATACCCAAAAATCTAAAACATGCAAAATGAACAAGTTGCCCCTGAAACTTTAAAATTTAATTAAAGCACATATAAAGCACCAAATTAATTCCAAACTTCTGGAATGAGCTACATATGAAGTGAAATAATTTTGAGGTAATATTCTAATATTTTTGCAATGTACAAAAATTATTTTGGCACCATGTATATACCGAAAATTATAAAATTTATTTATTTATATTTAAAATTCATTTAAATGAAGATAAATACCAAAAATAAATTAGGAAAATAATCAAAATTGAAATCCTTGATTTGTCAAAGATTTTGGCCGTGTGAATAGGCCCTCCCCTTCCCTCATATCACGGCTCTTTCCTTTATTTAGCCAATCCTATTTATTTTTCTTTAAAAAAATCCCTAATCGAAACCCTAAATCGCAAAACACAAAATTCTCCCATCTCCATCCGATTTTCTGGAAGTCTTTGAGCAATTTTCTGGTGTTCTTCAATGTCTAAATAAGCTAGGAAAAATAAGCTTTGGGTCGTAGAAAGTTTGGTTCGAACGTAGGGAATTTACTTGTGTCGATTTTTCAATCCGAGAGGTACCAAATTATTACGCTTAATCTACACGTTCTAAAATTCGTTTAGTATTTTTCTTGTGATCTTTATATTATATATAACTCATATAAATTGGTTAAATTGAGTCATGCAAGCTAGATTGATCGTACGAATTATAGAGAACAAAAACACACATAAAATCCAAATATGATCATGCGAATATTCTGAGATCTGAATATAATTTTTATGGGTTCTATAATCAACATACAACTCTGGAAAAATGATTATTAGATTTGTTAAAGCCTAAATCGACCATGGTGAATTTTGTTTCAAATCGGGTTTTAAGAAAAACGAGTAAAAATAGAGAAAACCCTAGGAACAAATTAGGGTTAATTTTTCTTGGATGAAATCTGATTAATTAATGTGTATAATGATTGTGTAATGATTTCTTGATTGTTTGATAAACTAGGGTTTAGTTTTGGTAATTTAAAAGTAAAACCGATTAGGTTTTAAAATTAGAAGGGTGTGTTTTGCCAACTTTGAAACTCGTGGGATATTTTTATAATGTTAATTAGATCTTTGGTAAAGTATAAAAATTATAATATGAGGGTCCTATGTGTAAAATTTGCAAGAAAAGATTTATTTGGTAATTAGAGGGTACGAATTGAAATGAATTAAAATAGAGGGACTAAAAGTGTAAATTCTGAAAACTTGTGGTTTTTCTGTGTAAATAATGATATTAGAGGTGTAATATGTAATTTTGGGTATTTATAGGTTAAATGTGTGATTATAATTAAATTATGATGTAAATTGTGATTTTAGAAACTAAAGGGACTAATTGTGTAAATTATGAAACTTGAGGATATGATTCGTACCATATGTGAATTGTAAGGGTATATTCTGTAATTTGGTAAAATAAGGTGCTTGATGTGTAAATATAATAATTATAAGGTTTAAATTGTAAATTAATAAACTAAAGGGTATAAAATGTAAAATGGTCAAACTTGGAGCATTGAAATCGTAATATTGTTAAGTTATGTATTTAAATGAATAATTTGTAATACTTTCATTTTAGACCTTTAAATTTTGTATAATTACATTTAAAACCCTAAGATATGGAAAGTTATTATTTTTACCCTAAACTATCATAACTTGTTAAAATATACCCTATTTCCATAATGAGGCTTAATTATGACTTAACCTAAATGGTAATACTTTAATCTTTCTAAATATGAAAAGTTACTATCTTTGGAAAGTTACTATCTTTGGAAAGTTACTAAATATGGAGAGTTACCTAAAAAGGAAAGTTACTAAAAATGGAATGCCGACTAAAATAAGTAATCTGAATTAAATAAGCTTTTAATAAGACGACCATGTATTCGTGTAGATTCGCTGAAGATGGAGATGTTCCGATCTTTATATTTCTAGATATGTTTGCACGTGCGGTATAAGGTACAGATATTCTACCCTTTTTCAGTAAGGGTGTTTTCCCTCTCATGACTCATTGATCTTGTTTCGTTTTAAGATTCCCTAAGCCATTGCTATGTTCCCCTACACTTTGGTTCGTTTGTTTGATTCATTTTGACTTTGATGTTCGATATGACCCTTTTTGCTTTGAGCCTCTATAATGATCCATTTGATATTCGTTCGTTACCTTGTGTTATTAGTATTCGAAACACTTGATACTTCGAAGGTTCATTTGATTTTGGTAACTAGATGTGAAAACCTTTTCAATTATATCATGGAAATATTTTGTGGAAAACTTATTTTAAAATGATGTTTATGAAATATGAGATACCACTTTTATTTGGAATTTTACTAAACGTTTATGAGACTACTTTTGTGAAAACCGTTATTAAAGATCATTTTTATGAAAATCATTTGATAAAGATTTAATTTAAATGAACCATTTGATTATGAACCTTTGATCCGTTCATTTTGACTCATCGACTTTGATATTGGAGATGACCCTTTGCCATGAACCTTTGATATTTGGACTTTGACTATGATTCGATGACTTTGACTATTTGAACCTTTGTAATGATTTGGACCTTTGATATGATTTGGATCATTGATGTGATTTGGACCTTTGACCCTTCAGTTTGATACCCGAGCCAAGTTCGTTTCCTAGCCATGAAGGTAACATGGCCGTGTCATTGATGCACCAATGGCATGACTCCCGTGTGGTCGAGTGATTTTCCACACCGTCCCCATTTTGATTATTATGTGTACACAACATTATTATGGCCAGTATATTTGTTCGGGGGGCGTATGGATGCATCCTAGGTTCGTGTTCGTATTAGTGGATTTGACATGATTTGATATTATATTATTGTTCGATGACTGATGTATGGGTGCAATCCACGTCTTTCACAAGTTCGGGAGTTAGCTACTCCATTTGAAGAATGAGGACACCCCTCATATTATCTGATTATCCGAGAGGTCTCCCCTCTATATGATTATGAAGACATGGTTACTATATTTGGTTCGTGTTCGGGCTCATGGTGGACTACTGACCTATCCTTTTCTTTTCTTACTTTGTACCTTGTGCTATACCTTATGTTATTCCATTGCACTATACCATATATGTTCGTTTCCTTTTGCTTTCGTTTTCGTTTATATATATCTGTTCACTGGGCTTTTTAAGCTCAGCCGCATTTCTTTTCCTGCGGCAGGTTTAGTAGGGAGCTGGGAATGAGTGGAAAGTACCTTGGACTTAGAAGACTTGATAGTTATTCTGGATTAGAGTTGATTAGAAGATATTATATTTTTAGAATTTGTATTCGCATTTGTAACCTTGTAATTTCAGTATTTCATTTGTAACCTTTGAGATTCTTGTATTACTGTAAATGTATGCTTTATTTTGATCTGATATGAAACCATTTTTGTGATATCTTTACCCTTTTCGGGTTGGAGTGTTACAAGCATTGTCCTTATGATATGCTTCAAGAACTCCAAAAGACTTATGAGAAACCACCTACAGTTGAATTGTATGATTTGATCGATGCATTACATAGCTGCAAGCAAGGTGAAGGTAAACCTGTTAGTGATCATGTGTTGGAAATGAAGAGCTACATGGACCAACTACATCTACCCGGAAAATATATGTGTGAACTTAATCAATAGATCCTTGAACAAGGAATTCTTTGGTTTTGTTCGAAACTATAACATGCATTGCGCGGGGAAGACAGTCACAGAGTTGCTTGCAATGCTTGTGGACTATGAGAAAGGTTTACCAAAGAAGGCACCTACTCCTCAGGTATTAGCTATACAAGGAGGTAGGATACAAAAGCCAAAACCGCAGGCGAATAAGAAGAGAATGCCCACATGAGATAAAGAATCAAAGAAAAATAAGGAAATGCCCACAAGCTCGAAACATGTGCCTAAACATGATACATGAATAGACCAAATAATCAAACATATAATATCTCCTGTAATAGCAATGTGTACATGGAGCCTGCAGACTCCAATGCACCTAAACAAAGTGAAATGGGGTGTATGGCACACACAAGTCCATTCACATAAATCAAATCTGAACCAAGTGCCTAGGATGCATCCATACGCTTCCTACAAAACAAATAATATATATACAAGTACTAGACTGTGCATATATATAAAAATAATAATAATAGTAATGGCGGCCATGGTGCTATATAGCAAACAAAGTTGGAATGCCATGGACTAATCACACCTCCACAGAACAGTGTCATGCCATTGGTGCCTCAATGACATGGTCATGGTACCTCCATGACTAGTTGATGAACTCAAATAAGTACATTTTATTACCATCATTTATCCTATTTATTTGACTTGTTTTATTATATTATCTGTGAGAATCGATACGTTAATGTTTACTTTTGTAATTCTCAGGTAAAAACAAGCATTTGGTGAAACTTGGCGATTTTGGACTAATTATGGAGCAAAACAAGCAAGAAGTTAAGAGTCTACTGAAATGTACAAGATCAAGACATTCTGCTCCAGATACGCCGCATCTTACTTATTACATACGGCGCATCACTATCCAGATTTCACAAGATACGATCCAAGATACAAGAGGACATGCGCCGCATCTATAAATGGAGTTACGCCGCATCTTCTGGCGGTGTACGAATATTCCTGAATATATTAATCTTGGACCCCACGCGAAGTTAAGTCAATGTGCCGCATCTACTTATTAGATGCGCCGCATCTTACCCTCAGACAGAAACTATAAATAACCCAAAGTCAGACGAGAGAAAAAGTTCGACAGTTTTAGAAGACCGAAGTACAGAAACCCTAGGACGAATTCAGTCGAAGTGGCAGCACAAGACACGCCTTGAACGAAGATACAAGAGCTGTAAGAAGGTCCTGCATGTATTCAATTCATTAAGTAGTTTTGTTTTATTGTGTAGTAAACTTTAATTCATCAGGATTGGTGGCTTGTGTAATGTGACAACGGAAAGGTTGCACTCCCTTAAAACTGCTTTCCCATTAATTAAAGTTTATATGTTGATGTCTTTGGTGACTTTTATTAGTGCATTGATAACCTCTGTGTCTAGCTGAGCGTTGATCGGGTCGCCATGCCTCTGCCCTCGCCTATTTATTAGATCGCCTATGCATTCTATCGTCTGTAGAAAAGTAGGAAGAAAGATAAATAGGATAGTCATAAGTAATCATTAAGGGTTTACTCGCCGATAAGATTAGAACCAACGAGAAAGGACTTAATCTCAGTGCGTTGCATCGAACTATACACTTCATATAAAACTAGCAATAAAACAAGTGACAAGCTACTTATCTATCAGGACAGGCCTTCTTATTGTCTCGAGTATTTATCTGTGTACGTGTGTGCTATTCGCTGATTCGTGCCTATTAGTTTAGTTTATTATTTAATTGCAACCAAACCGTGCCAGTCTCTCAGGCTGAACCCCCTTGCGTTAAATTAGGTTGTATAGCTAACTTAAGATATTAAAATACTGATTAGAATAACTAGATAATACGTTCCACTCTTAGTGATCGATACTCTACTTACCATTATATACATACTGACCGGGTACACTGCTCGTTAAAGTGTGTGTGTTATTGATAAGTCGGCTAAATATAAATTTAAAACTTGAATACTGCTAAAACCACAACGACATACAGTGGGTATAAATTAGAGCACTCGCACGCACGGTACCTCCATGACTAGTTAATAGCTCGGGCAACAGAATAAGGCAAATGATACAATAAAGCATAAGGAACAATTACAAATTGTCCAACTAAGATAATGTCTAACTGAAATAAATCTACTATCAAACGGAATAATCAAACGAATAACAAATCAAATATGGATCATGAACCAGAATAGCAAAAATCAAGGATCAAGAGTCATGAGGAAATCCTTAATGATAAATGATAGAATATCTGTACCTTAGAAGCAAATGAAAGCAAAATGGAAACAAACACGAGTCACTCCTTCTTCAACGAATCTACATGAATTAAGGATCATTTAATAGTTATAAGACCATTTTATAAGTTCATAACTGATTTTAGTACTTATTATCATTTAATAACATGTTTAGGGTTTCTCATGTGAATCTAGTTCATATTCTTATGATTTTTAAGACACATCAAACAAGATCCTGTGGTTCTAAAAATTTTACCAGTGACACCTATATATGTCTAGTACTTCCCATAATTTTTACAGATTTTATCTCCTAGTCCAAGTATTTAATAAAAATCATTCTTTTTCACACCTATCCAGAAAATGACCTGCTTGTATACCCGAAAAGTTTGTATTTTATTAACACACTTAAACCTTCCATAAAAATTTAAAAATATTACAGTAACTAATAAACATATTGAATATCCTCCTGCCAAAATTTGGTGATCTTAGTCGTTATAGTTTGTGAAATAAAAATCATAGAAACCAACTGATTTCAGACTCAAAATGTTCAGATTTGACAACCAATCTTATAAAAATCAAACGACCCCTTTCCCGACCTCCAACGACCAAGAGGCTTTCATATACAGAGAGTAGATATCTTAAACTAATTTTTAGAGTCAAGAAATCCTTATAAACTTATAGCATGACTCGATACCAAACTTACACAAACATGAATACGCACATAAATGCATACTTCAAGCCCTAAACCCCAATTAAAACCCTAGCAGCCCTCATAATTATATATCTAGGGTTTCAAATTTTAGCAAGCCATATTTAATGTGTTATTAATGATATCATACAGGTTTTAATGATATAACAAGGGCTGGAACAGAAGGGTGGATCGAATAGAACAAGAAACCATACATGACATCAAGTCTTTTATTTTATGTGGCGTATAATCTTTAATCTATATGTGTATTCGAATGACTAGTATAACGAGATGAAGAAGCAGCAAGTTAAGATCAAATTAAAGTTACCTTTAGGGCTAGATTAAATGAATCGAATGGGGAGGAACTATGCGAGCCCTAACCACCTACAAACTGACCACCAAGGCTATCACAACCTTCGTCCTTGATCTTTGCAGCAACAAACGAATAGGTTTTGGTTTTCTTGTTTTATGTTTTGTTATGCTTCGGTTTAGAGGAGAAAAGGATGTACAGGATATGGTTATATGATTTTGAGGAGAAGAGCGTGTGAGGATAACAAGGAATACCGTGTATGTTATTTGGAAAGTCGTATATCACAATTAGGGCAAGGATATGATGTTATCTTCACAAGGAATGTCGTGTGAAGTGAAAAAGGAGGATACCGTGTTTTGTGTTTAGGGCAAGAGATAGGGCAAAACATATCTTCTAAAAAGATTTATAAGTATGAGATATGATCTTATTCTATAAAAAAAAACGTGTGAAGAGGTATCACAAAAGAAATGTGGCGTTTGTATATTAAGATAGGATTATAATTTGTAAACTTTGTGTTTTATTCTCAACATATAGTATATGGTATTATATCTCTCAATTATCTATTTAAACTTATAGTATAATCAAAGTAAATATTCAAAATGTCAATTCAAATTTTTAGGGTGTTATAGGGATCCGTCGGATCCGGGTGAACAGTACTAAAAAATGCCTATAAATAGTGAGCCATTTCTTCATTATTCGTCACCCCTCTTAGACATATTATCTCTCTATGTTCAAACCTCTCTAACCTCAAATATAAGGATCTTCTATGTAGCTTTTCTCTTAGTTATTCTCTAGGCTCCTCTTAAAGGCGAGATCACGACCTCTAAAAGACTTGCATGCTCGAAGACATGGGTTGCTAGGCTTCATCATCATCAAGAGCACTGAAGTGAATCTTGTTGTTGATTCCTCTCTTTCGTTCGTAGATGTGTTGTGTTAGATAGCGGTGTCGGGTTTAGTTCCTCCGTTGGAAAGGAACTCGGTATCTAGCCTTGTACCGGTTAACGTATAGGCGACGTAGGTTTGGTTCTACCTCGTGGAAAAACCCGGTATCTAGCCTTGTACCGGATAAAGTGTAGGCGGGTTTGGTTCTACCTTGTGAAAGAACCCGGTATTTAGCTTTGTATCGGATAAAGTGTAAGCGACGTTGTAAAGGCTTCTCCGCCGGTGAAAGGAGTTTGTGGTGTATAGTCTTTACGAACTCTCGAGTTAGTTAATCGGGGAGTGGAGTAGGGCAAGGAAGGAGTCCTTGTAGCCGACCACTATAAATACTTGTGTTGTAGTTGTGTCTCTCTATCTCTATCTCGTAGTGTAGTTTATATATCTATCAAACTATCAATATCTAACACACCAAACTAGATTGACATAAGTCGATCTAAAAGTTTTAAAACATAGATTTAATTGGTAAAACTATTCAACCCCCCTTCTAGTTTTCTACAGTCTCCATATGCGAATTTATTGAAGGAGGACGCGTGTAATGTTAAATTCCATGATGTTCTTATCACCGCGTTCACAGCGGATGGGTTAAGTGCCATTGCAACAAAACTTGGTACCCCATTATTTTTAAACACTTGTACTTCAGCTATGTGTACTAAGTCAAAGGGTAGGCCGAGTTATGTTAAAGCTATGATTGACTTACGAGCTAATGATGACTTGAAAGAAACTTTCATTGTGGCAGTTCCAAAAATAGAGGGTGATGGGCACATTATGAATACTGTTCGTATTGAGTACGAGTGGAAACTACCAAGATGTTCAAATTGCAAGGTTTTTTGTCATGTTTTGGACCAATGTTCGAAGAAAATCATCTCGGACGTGTTGAATGTGACGACCCTAAGGCAAGCTATACGTGGAATTCATATTGGTTCAAAGTCTCACATGGTCTATAGACCAATTCAACCTAATATAAAGAAGACAGAGACGACACAAGGGAATACAAAAGGAATGAATGCTAAAAAACGTGTAAATATTACGACTACATCAAATTATTTTGAAGCTTTAGGCACTACGGTGGACGTGGACGAAGGAAGGGGTATTGACCGAAAGAAAACCCTTAGTGCGCAAGAGGCGAGTTGTGTAGATGGCAATGGAAAAAAGGATAAACACACGATCGAAAGCAGGACTATTATGTCGTGTGATCAGCCTCCGAACATTGGAAATGGGGCGACTTTGGAATCAACACCTATGCCTAGTACTTCAATGGGAGATCAAGAAGGAAATTCAGATAATGAAGTTGAGGAGGTATATGATGAAACGAATTGATTCATGGCTTCCTTATCTAATAAAGCTGGTGGTGGTACGAACGATGCTAGTTGATAATGATGATTTTGACACTTATGATGGTTACGAGAATGATGCTTTTGGATTAATCGAACAACAGTTGCCATTCTGTGACGTGTTCGATATCGCTCTCTGAGGTCAAGTTAAACGATAGGGTTATTTTTGGTGTCATTGTGAGTCAAATGTAACCTTGTCGTTAGTGGTTGTTTTTGTAGTAGGTTCATAAGTTTAGGTGTTATTCTTATGATATGTATGGTTTGAATCACAAAAGGTGCATTTTTTTTGCCTATGTAACAGCTAAGATGTGAAATTTCACCCACGTCTTGTGTACTTAAACGTTTTTTGAAGTAATACATGAGAAAACCTTTAAAATATATATATATATATATACAGTGTAACTTTATTTTGAGAACCCTCTTAAGTGCGGGAACTGCGAGAACCCATCTATGACCGTTAGATCATTTAATCAGTGGATAAGATGACTTGTGCCATTAATGTAATTAGTTAAAAGATTTGGTTATCATTTGAAAAACACAAAGGGTATTTTAGGAATCACAAATTATATATATTTTTAATTGTTCCTGGATATCATTTACTAAAGAAAATCCTATTCCTCTCTATCTCACATAACCCCTCCCTCAACCCTAGATCTATTATTTTTTTCTCTCCGAACAAAAAAGAAACCAACGCCCCACCTCTTGAATTTTTTCTCTCAATCTAATACAATGATGATCGCTGATGATGATGGTAAGGTTCTATCTTTTTTCTTTTTAATTTGTTTGTGTGGTTTTGCTAGTAGAAAATATGATTATCTATGTGTTTCAATCCCCCTATATACATCGTCTGATTGGTATTTGAAACGAAAAACTAAATTCAATATTATAAGCAATAAATAACATGTAGTACTGATTATGTAAAACTGAAGAAATAATCCAATAATTCAGGTAATGATCTATTGATGTTTGGCACAGCTAATAACTGGCAGATTCATACCACATGTAGTTGTTCTTTTTCTAGTTTTCTTCTTGAAAAAGTTATACTTAATGAGCTAATGTGTGCAATGTTTTTGTTGAGGCTTTTCGTCAAACATGTGGTGTCAGTTACATTTTTTCTTTTTTTTGAACAATTTTATTTATTTTATTTATTTATTTATTTTTTTTTTTGATAGTATTGATTTCACAAACAGCAAAATGGGAATAAAAGATCAACTAAAAAATGTTGTGACATGAAGAGCATACTGATGGGTGATCTTCATGTTTGTGTTTCGATCTGGATGTAAATCATTTGTTTCGATCTGAATGTAAATCATGGTAAGGTTCTATTTGTTTCGATTTGAAATATAATATTTGTTTCGATCCGGATGTAAATCATGGTAAGGTTCTATTTTTTTTCTTTTCTTTTCGGTTTGAATGTGAAGAGCATACTGATGGGTGATCTTCATGTTTGTTTTTTGATCTGGAAACGGAATATGTGTTTCGATATAAAAAAAAAAAAAGTTTGATTGTGTGGCTGACATTTTCAAATGGGATTAGGATAGGTTGGTTGTGTTTGTTGATTGTTGTTCGCATATTGATTGTTTGTAAAGATCAGTGATTTTTTTAGATGGGATTAGTATAGGTTGAGGTTTGGAAAGATTTGTTTGGATTAGTAATAGGTTGATTATAAAACATATATGTTTTGCAAAGATGCGTATATATGTTTAGATTATAAAACATATATGTTTTGCAAAGATACATATATGTTTACGTATAAAACATATATGTTTTCTGTTTTGGATTATAAAACATATATGTTTTGTGTTTATTATTAAAAAACATGTTTACATCATTAGTTAAATATACATAAGATTGTGCATATGTGTTATGCTAGTTGTGATTAATTTTCGTTTCTTATTTATTTGTGGTTTAATTATTTTTGTGCATGTTTATTTCAGATTGATTGATGAAGATGATATCATTTAAGACCGGGAAGTGGATGAACACGAATATACATGAAGATAATTTGCAACTTTTGGAGATATATGATTATGGCATGTATTTTTGTACTTGTAATCAAGTGAAATCTAACATTTAATTCTATCAATCTTGTTTTTCTTTTTATAATGATTTATGTTCTTTAATATGTGTTTCAAACTTTCAAAGAAAATAATGATCATAAAAAAAAAGTGTTAGCTAAAAAAAACATGTATGCACCTTGACTATTTGGAGAAAAAACATGTATGTACCTTGACTATTTGGAGAAAAAACATGTATGCACCTTGACTATTTGGAGAAAAAACATGTATGCACTTTAGCTAATTGAAAACATATATGCACTTTTGCTATTTAAAAAAAAAAAAAAAAAAAAAAAAAAAAAAAAAAAAAAAAAACATGTATGCACCTTTGCCAATTAAAAAAAAAAAAAAAAAAAAATCTGAATTTTAAAATTTATAAAAAACGGAAATTATAAAAAAACAAAAATAATATGAAAATGTCTTTTACTATTATACCCTTTTGAATTAAATAAAAATAACAAAATGCTATGGAGCATTAAATGATGTACATTGTGTATTATTAGTAGTACATAAGTGGGTTCTCGCAGTTCCCGCACTTAGAGAGTTCTGAAAATAAAGCCCCCCTATATATATATTGTGAGATCATCCTCTTCTCAACTGGCTATAACATGCCAAAAAGGTTGTAGCAATACGTTTAAGGAGTTTAATAATAATAATAATAACAAAAATAAAATAAAAATAAAAAAATAAAAGAATTAAAAAAAATTGTATTATAACTTTGACTTATTTGGAAGTATCACAATGAATTCATCTTTTCATCCCAACGAACCAAAGAATGAGCTTATTTGTAACAACATCAAGATGTTCTTATTTAGTTGGATTACTAATAGGGTCAGGGTCAGGTTATCTTTGTTAAACAGGATTGAGTGGTTTAATGATCTTTGTAACATTCTTTTTGCTTCACTGTAAATTATTTAGCTACCGTCATGCTAGTTTTGTTATATAAAATTATTGTTGTTAAAGTAAAGTAAAAAAAACAAGAAAAATGAAATAAAATACTAACTTAATTGGGTATATATTTTTGCGAAATTCGTAACTCTTTTGTACATCATGCCCATATGTAAATGTTATTGTTAAATGAGACTTATTTCACTAAATAACATGAACAACACTAAACATAAAACCATTATGCTAAAGTCAAATACGAGTAATTAAGCATGCAAACTTAATTTGTAATGAAACAACACACATCACTCACCGAGCTGCTCCTTCATCTCCCGCAATATCTGGGAGCTGATGAAAGACACGAGCACAGCTATACACCGAACAAAAAGCTTGAACAAAAGTCAAAAACAACATAAACAAAGCAGCCAAGAGCGTTAAAACCTTCCATGATCCAAACACATATGTCCTCATGAACTTTGATAATTTGACTCTCCATGTTTTACCATACCTCTTATTCACATCTTCAATCACTTTATCCATCTTGGGCACTTTGGTTAGTTTCACAGATTTACTCATTCCATTCCATAAATCCGCAACTTCTTTATCGCTCTTCAAATGGTTCAAAACTATCCCCCTTTCACTTAGATACTTTGCATCTTCTTCTGTATCGATTATTCCATTCATTAACTCAGTGTAACGAGCAAGAACTAATGGCCCTGCTGCCACACAAGCTTCATATGCTACCAAGTTTCTTAAAAACACTTCTGTGTTTACATCCAAATTAATTACTGGAAGGTATAGTGTAGACGTTTTGTTATTGAAACTAATTTCAGAAATTCCACCATTAACCGGCGAAAAAAGGATCCCAGCTTTGACCATTTCAGTGACTGATGGAATTTTAATTTCTTCAATTAATGGTGCCTTTGAATCGCTAGCATCGTCACTTGATTTCTCCCCTTCATCACCACGGATGTTTTCAAGCACGTTTTCGATTGGTTCCTTCAAGACTTTAAGTATTGGAAGTTTTGATATGATATTCCAAGGGACTTTCGTTAAGGCTCTCACTGGTTTCCCAAATATTATCTTCTTGAAAATCCCTAGGAGACCGGCCTTTGATTTCTTGACAATTTTCAAGATAAAATTCATGAAACGTCGAAGATCACTAGGTTTTGCAAACGAGTCTTCTTTACTGTTGTTACCTATATCCTCAGTGATGCCTGTTAGAATATTGAAAAGAAAAATGATTATCACGTTACGAATCATGCAACAGAATATGTCTGGAAAGAATATATTTGACATGAATTTTAGAATATTGATGTTTAAGCCTATGTATTATGGGTTTTAAGCCCATGTAATATGTATCAGTCAAATTGATTTAGTCTATTTATATAACAAAATATTAAAACAAGGTAACTAATGTAAATAAGATACGTTATATTATAAGATACATGCATATCTCGATTTGGCCTATTTATTTAGGTTTGATTAGCTTTAAAGTTTACTTAATCTTCTTAAATTTGATAGGTTCGATACGTTAATTATAAGATACACACAACAATTCTTTTAGTTTGACATAGTAGGAGGGCAAGAACGTATACCTTCATGCTGCTTGATCTCAATGACTTCTTCAATATGAAGTTCTTTGTTACTTGGGACGGTCATGTGGTAAAGAAAATCGAGCAAGTGATCGCAGTCGTCAATGTCAACATCTGGCAACTCCATTTCTTGAAACGGTGAGAGCTCATGGTACAAACCCATCAACATCGACTTCAAAGTCTCATCCGCTGATTTGTTAGTATCCCTATATTGATGCTCCAACATCGTCCTGACCAAAAACAACGGGATCTGGTTCTCAACCATAATCAAATCACGTAAAATCGCCATATGTGATAGTTTCTTCCCTGTAACATCAACCAAATGAGACATCGCGGAGGTAACTTTCTTAAGAACACGGCCTTCTGCTTTCATGAAAGACACCCTGAGGAATTCAAGTAAAAACGCCATGTCAACAGCCATCATCCAGACCAATGCGTCACCAGACATATCAAGAAATTTATGGTAACAAGCACGGATTCGAGCCTCGTCCTTCTCCTTCATTGTTTCAACTATACGATCAAAACTAACATTCATGTACTTTTGGGTTCTTCTAGCCGCAGTAAGTTTGTACCTTTGCATGTCGTAGACCTCAGGGCGCCAATGGTGAAACGGGCCTAAGGCAACTTGCTGTGGGATGTAGCATTCGGGATTGGTGGCTAGAAGTACTTTAGGGACACTGAATATAGAGACGGGAATTTTGGCGATTTCTTCGTTTTCTACTTCGCAGATTGATTTACGCATGCTTTCAATCCATCCATCTTCATCGATGTTTGGTTTGGTGAATGAGTAGGAATTGGTGAATGAGGAAGTCATGGTAAGTGTGTTGAAGAGAACTAGAATATAATGGTGTATGGTGGTGTTGTGCCGTCTAGCTATAAGGTGACATATTTATACACACATGCACTAGTACTGTTGTATAGTGTAGAGTGATTAGTTTAATCAAACGTGAAATATTCGAAAATTCAAGAAAAATAAAGGTTTGGAACATTATTTTTTTTATAATTGACGAAATGTGAGTTTTATTTTGTGTTTTTGTATTATTATAAGTGATATTGAAGCTATTTACTGGTAGAAAATGGGTATTGTAGAACCGTTATAATTATTTGGTTCCGATGATTACGTGTGACATAATTGGCATGACATACGAAATTATAGCAATAACTCCAAAGTTTATTAAATATATATTATTAGTTTTGTTTATAGCGTGTGGGCTTACTAAATTAAACCACACCATCTTTATGTTACTTTAGAAAAGGACTGTTTAACAAGTGACATTAGGTCATCGTTCATCGGAAACATTTTTTTTTTAATTATTATTATTATTTTTTAAATTAAAAAATTGCATTTAATACTTACTTATTAAAGTTATAAATTGTCATAATTAATTGATATTCTTAACTTAATAAGTACAAAATTTCCTTATTTAATTATCTAATCTTATCAAGACATTGGTTAAACAATAAATACACGTTGATTTGATACATAAATATTCCAAATTCTGTTACCTTTAACTATTTCTAATTTTTCAATTACATGTTTGTTTACCACAATGTACACTCTTAGACCGCATGCAATAAGGCGTGCGATCGATTGATTGATCGATATGGTGATACCCCTTTTATGGGTGTCGATCGCCCATAGATCGATCGACGATTTTTTGCCCCATTCGGTCATCCAAGTTAATTGTGTTTTATTTGTTCAAATGTTACCGTTGGGAGCGTTTGGTTGAGAAAAAAAAAAGTAAAAAAAAAATAAAATTATGTTACCGTTGGGTAACGTTTGTTTACATTAAAAATAAATAAATAAATAAATAAATAAAAATAAAAAAATCTTTCAAACTTTAAAACTATACCTATAAATACCTACACATAAACCACATTTCAAACCACAATTCAAACATTTTTCTTATTTCAAAATGTTTAAGAAAACGCCTCAATCAAAAGCCCGAAAATTCCGATTGCAACAAAATGTTTCGCAATTAACACCCGATCCGAATTTCCGGTTAACCGGTTTATCACCAACCGTGAATTTTCGACCCGCTAGTTTTGATTATCAATCGCAAGTACATCCACAACCACAAACTCACAACCCATTTTATCAAAATCGCCCATTCTCCCCACCCTATAATAACAAACAACAACAACAACAACAAAGCCAATCCCGTCGAAGCTCATCCCAACAATCTATTTTTGGCTCACCAGAAGGGTTTGAACTAGAACATTGCAGCGGAAATGGAGGAAAAAAATTTTGAGCTAGAACGTCAAAAACTTGAATTCGAGCGGGAAAAGAAACGGGAAAAAGACATCATATTCTATCTCAGACCAATCGACCCATCTTTGCTCGAGATACAACGAATAAAGATGCAGGAAATCAAGGCTTCAATCAAGGCACGCTACGACTTAGATTATTAGTTTAAGTTTTGGGTAAATTGCAAAAATAGTCCCTAAAGTAGCCCAAATGCGCAAGGATGACACCGAGACAAAATTTGTTGCAAAAACGACATTAATGTTTCATTTTTTTGCAAAACAGCCACCAAGAGCTACTTTTTGCTAACGCCCGTTAGTTATCTCGTTAGTCAAGGTTATTATCACCATTTCACTCATTTTCCGCCATTGTCTAGCCACACTTTATTTCAAGGACCAAATTTGCGTCTTAACTTATGTTTGCCGCCTAAAACACATGGCAACCGAAGAGATTGCCTCGGGACTTTCATTTCCGTATTTATCCCGCTTATTTAAACGAACCAAACGAAACACGCATATCCCTACCCTGTTTTTTCCCCAAAACAAACATAATCCCAACGAACCAAACCACTAACAATGGCAAAAGGGAAGGCTATCTACATTGGGTCTGACGAAGAGGAGTGGGCAAAAGTGTTAGGCAACTATTTTCTCTCTGATTTAGTTCTTGAGGGATTTGGTGATGAACCAATTAGTGAGTATGGTTCGTATAGGAAGATACCTAAGGAGTTGAGAGAAAAGATTCTGAATTGGTCGAGGAAACAAAAGTACTACTATGAAGAGCTTTTGGGTGTTCCGGAGAAGAAGTAAGAGGCTGCGAATACCGGGTTACCAGAATTTGATGATTTGGAAAGGAGGATTTCAAATCTTGAAGATGTGTTTAAACAATTAAAGGAAAGGAAAGAAAGGGGTGATGCGGAAAGTAGTGGTTCTAACTTCTAACTAACCGTGTGTTTAGATAATATGCAAATTTGTAATAGTTGTGAACTCTTATTATTATCAACAAAATTTTGGTTGTTTATGTTACTGATCTATTTTGACCTGTAAATTGCTAAAGTGATGAATTCAGATAGTCTGCAAATGCACAAACTATTAGAAAGGGGTTGTTTGGCATGAGTGTATACATAACTCCCATTTAACATGTGCAGTTTGGCTTTGGAAAGTCAAAATGCAATTGGTAAATGTGGCATGAGTGTATACATAACTCCCATTTAACATGTGCAGTTTGACTTTGGAAAGTCAAAATGCAATTGGTAAATGGGAGTCCTGAGTTTTGACTACATTAGATAAAGGGGGTTTTTGGCATGAGTGTATCCATTAGCATTTGCACGATTTCCAGCCAAATACAGACATTAGATACACTACATGATAGTTGACTTTAGAATGTCAATGTTTGGGTCAGTTTGGATTTTGACCCATTGTACTAAAAATACTCTTTGTAACCATTCATTTCATTTTAATTCAATGTAACTGTTTCATCCCAACTTCTCAATACATAACATGATTAAACAAAGATAGACACATAACATTGTTCTAAAGACATTAAAGACAAATATAGAGTTCAAACATATAATCCAAAAGACACGAAAGTTAACAAAATTTCGGTTGTGCAAATATCACTGCATAACAACTGAACAACTTTGACTTGCAAGCTCATCAACTGACTTCTTCATCTTCTTTGGTGGCCTGTCAACTTGACGTTTGTGAACGGGTGGTATTATTACTGATGTAGACTCAAAAAATGGCCAGAAGTCTCTGCCACTACAGCCATTGATCATAAATGAGTATATACGTGCCCATGTTTCTATTCTGTAAGCAGCATGAACCCACTCTTTAGGTATACCAAACCACGTTTCATTATCGATCATGTGGTTTATTGCAGCTACAACATGTTTACATGGTATTTCAGTCAGCTCCCACTTCCTACAATATCACTCCTTTGTATCTGTTAGCCTCGCTTTTTTATAAAGATAACGTCATACATGTGAATTGGAATAGATTCGTAGTAAATAGTACCCGCAGGGACTACTAATGTACAATAGGCAAACTTATATAGTAATGAGCCTATAAATACCCCTCACGACTCTCCAAGAGGGGTGTGGGAAATCATTGTGTAACTTTCATATTTCAAGCTAATAAACATTGTGTTTTCTTCACCCTCTCTCTCTACTCTCTCTCACTAGAAAGATGATGCCTTTCATCTTCTTTGATCAACTTCGGCCTCCCGAACCACATAAATCACATACATATATTCTTGATCCTACAATTGGTATAAGAGCCAAGGTTGTTTGTTTTGTTGATTTTGTGTGGTTCGTACATTGGTTTGAAGCTGTTTTACCATTTTTTTTTTTGGTACTGAGCAAATTTTTTTTCTTATCATTCATAACAGTTTCATACCAGCTTATGTGTATCAAAAAGTGGTCTAAAGTCTCATGTTTTTCATTAATGGTTTTACATAAATGTCTCGTATGTTTTTTTAAGTCCAAGTTATCAGCGTTTTTTGTAAATCTCAACTTTAGAGACTTTTTGGTTCCATTACTATGAAAAAGTGGTCAAAAATTTATGCTCGTAATATTGGTCGGAAAAAGTAGCCGGAAGAGATGGTCGGAAAAGTCGTCGAAACAGATGGTCAAAAAGTCAAAACCCTCATCTTACGAATAAGGGGCTATTTTACGAATTTCTTGGAAAGAAATTAGTAAAACCCTTAGTTTACGCGTAAGAACCAGTCTTACGACTAAGGTTTACGCATAAGGTTTACGACTAAGGTCTTACTCCTAAGGTCTTACGACTATGGTTTACGACTAAGGCTTACGCATAAGGTTTTACGAATAAGATTTACGCGTAAGATTTACGAGTAAGGTTTTTACGCATAAGGTTTTACAAATATGTTTACGAATAAGCTTATTCGTAAACTGACCAAAAATGAAGTATAATAGAAGATGACGTAGGACCTGACCACAAATCAAATACCAAAAACTCTTATGACCTCAGTAAACATAATCGGTCCATACGGTTTTAAAGACAAAGAAAATAAATTGAAGAAGAAAAAACCCACAGCCTAGTCGATATCAATCCAACACCAACAACTTCTAATCCCAAGACTATCCTAAACCCATCACCTACTCATAATCAGCCGAAGACAACTTCATCAAACTTTTTCACAAATCCAAGAACGAAAAAATAAATAAAAATACACAAGATCTCAGTTTGTCCAACTTTTTCACTAATCTTCTAAAGATTTTTTTAGTTGAACGTTAATCATCACAGATCGTTGTCGAAGCTTTGCTTCATTTATATCCGACTACAAAGAAAGAGTTATAACAATCTTGTTATACTCGTTTCTTTAATTCGTTCAAAGACCAAAACAAGAAATCAATTACAAAACCTACCTGAGATCTTGAAAAGACCTTGAAGATCATGCAAAAAGTATTACGGATTGGATTTGGTTTCGTGTTTTTGTTGATTCAAGTCGCTGGGTTTAATTATTCGATTGTGATTAGATGAGCTGAGTTTGAGATAAGATTTATTTTGATGAGAGATGAGATTTGGTGTTGGGAGCAATTATCTAATGGGAGAGAAAATATAAGTGTGGTAGGCGGATCATTTGTGAAGTGTGTGATTTAGGTTAACGCAAATGAGCATGTGTAGGGTTGGTTATATCAATAAGGGTTATAAATTGTTATTGGATCAGGCTTTTCAATTCATTAAACGAACTTTGAGTTGTTATCTGCGTTTTGGGTTATATGTCAAATACTTTTGATGTTGGGCTCGTGTTGGATCATTTTGTTTGGACAGATGAGCTGGAAATGCTAACATTTGAATCTTTGAGTTAATATAAAATTTAGCCAAAAATTTTGATAACATTTATTAAGAGTGGTATTTTGGTCATATAAATTTTACGGGGATACATATTTCACGGCTATAACTGTTCTTATTTTGACAAAATGACTACGGGGTTTTTGTACGGTATTGCCTATTTGGAATTGAAGCGACGTTTCACGGGTGTACTTATTTATCTTTTAGGTATGTAGTAGGTCTCAAGATAACTTGTCTGGGCATTTATCCACTGTGCACCTCATACTTTAAGGTGTTACATTGTAGTACTCAGTGTCACACGAAGTTGTGGATTGTAGGTTCTTAATCAACGATAGTACAAGCATTAAGTCACAAAGTTGGGATGTTTACTTCTTTTTAAAGTTGGTCATATCGGGTTGTCTCCATTTGTGGTCATTACTATTAGCCGGTGAATTAAAAGGAGGTCCGGTTAGAAGTTGGTTTGAGAGAAGTATTGGGAGTATTTTTTTGACATATTCTCATGAAATTATGCTTCAACAAGCTATGGCTTTAAAATTGCATCAAGCAAAAGGTAATTTTACGGCGTGTACACAATAGTCTGATGATTCTGATAACTCGCAACCATCAGGAGGGAGAAGTACACGAAGAAAGAAGTAGTGTTTCGTCTTCAGTAATTTGGTTAGCTGAGGGAACTGTGCTTGTTAGCATTTAATTTATGTGAAGTGATGGTCATTTGTATCGTATTTAAAGTGTGTGTCGTATGGATGTAAAATATCAAAAAGGCTTTGTGTTGGACTTTGTAATTGATAAGTTCAAGAAATATGTATAAGCCCAAGTCCAACACAAAGCCCACCAAGCCCAAGTTTTAGTCACTTAGGGCATCCCACTTTAGCTATAAATACACACATTCTCACCTCTTGAATTTGTGTACCTCTTAGTCTTGTGTAGGTGAGAGCGTGTAGGTGTGTGTGTGCTCTTATGGTTGCTTTTGTTTCTTTCTTTTCAAGTTATAAACATTCAGCCAGAAATATATTTATACGATCCACCACTTTATCTCTTCTCATCTATTCTTCATATATCTGTTGAGTGTCACGTTAAGTATTAGTAGAGTAGTATAGTTGTAGTGATAAAAGTAGTTAGATTTCTAGTCATAACAAGTGGTATCATCCGCCAAACAAAGATTTAGGTCTAGTTGTGTAGCGTTTTTTGATCCAAAAATAAGTTAAAAGTTGCGTTCTTTCACAAAGTCGTTTACTTTTTATTCTTGTTTTTGATTTTTACGAGAGTTTTGGAAAAAGGTTGTAACTTTTTGTGATTTAATGAAAAAAGTTGTGAGCTTGGTGAAAAAAGTTGTGAGCTTTACAAGTTTTACGTGAAGGTTGAAGTGTTTGATGGAGAAAAAAGGGACTACAAAAGGCTACGGTTCGAATCCTCCATGCATCGAAGATTTTATCACATTTCTTGTATAAGAATTGTGATAAAAAGTGGTTCTTCATCGACATAAAAAATCTATTTTCTTGTATAAGAATTTAGATAAAAGAGGGTTTTATAAGAATTGTTGTGCTTAACAATTTCTATAAAAGTGGGTTTCATCGAAATTGTGGTAAAGCCATTTCATCGCAATTGTCAAAGCTGCTTTCCATCGCAATTGTTCAAGCTTCATCGCAATTGTTCAAGCCTTATCGCAATTGTCACGAGGTCCATCGCAATTGTCCCAGCTCCTTATCGCAATTGTGGGAGAACTTTCGCAAATTGGCAGAAACAGTCCTTCATCGCAATTGTTTAAAAATTTTCCGCAATTGTCAAGATTAGTCCCTTATCGCAATTGCGACAGCTTTGAAGTACTTTCGGAAATTGGCAAATATAGTCCTCTATCACAATTCTTTTTAAACGTTAACAACTTAAATTATTTTTATAAATTTGATTTAAACTTTTAATTTCTACAACTTCAAGGATCGCGGACTCGGTATTCTCTCGCTTGTATAAGTGTGACGAATACTTCGACAAAGGAATATCTACTAGTTTGTATAAATTAGTTAGATCGATTAAATAATGATGAACTCAAATAAGTACATTTAATTATCATCATTTATCCTATTTATTTGACTTGTTTTATTATATTATCTGTGAGAATCGATATGTTAATGTTTACTTTTGTAATTCTCAGGTAAAAACAAGTATTATGTGAAACTTGGCGATTTTGGACTAATTATGGAGCAAAACAAGCAAGAAGTTAAGAGTCTACTGAAATGTACAAGATCAAGACCATTCTGCTCCAGATACGCCGCATCTTACTTATTATATACGGCGCATCACTATCAAGATTTCACAAGCTACGATCCAAGACAGCAAAGGACATGCCCCGCATACAAGAATGGAGTTACGCCGCATCTTCTGGCGGTGTACGAATATTCCTGAATATATTAATCTTGGACCCCACGCGAAGTTAAGTCAATGCGCCGCATCTACTTATCCTATGCGCCGCATCTAACCGTCAGACAGAAACTATAAATACCCCAAGGTCAGACGAATTTCAAAAGGCTAACAGAGAGAAAAAGACCGAAGACCACAAAACCCTAGGCCGAATTCAGACGAAGTAGCAACACAAGACACACCTTGAACGAAGATACAAGAGCTGTAAGAAGGTCCTGCATGTATTCAATTCATTAAGTAGTTTTGTTTTATTGTATTAGTACACTTTAATTGGTCAGGATTGATGGGCTTGTGTCATTGATTTAATCATGCACTTCAACTCCCCTTAAAATTGCTTTCCCATCAATTAAAGTTTATATGTTGATGTCTTTGGTGACTTTTATTAGTGCATTGATAACCTCTGTGTCTAGCTGAGCATTGCTTGGGTCGCCATGCCCCTTCCTCTCCTATTTATTATATCGCCTATGCATTCTATCGTCTGTAGAAAAGTAGGAAGAAAAGATAAGTAGGATAGTCATAAGTAATCATTAAGGGTTTACTCGCCGATAAGATTAGAGCCAATGAGAAAGGATTAATCTCGGTGCGTTGCATCGAGCTATACACTTCATATAAAACTAGCAATAAAACAAGTGACAAGCTACTTAACTATCAGGACAGGTCTTCTTATTGTCTCAAGTATCTATCTGTGTACGTGTGTGCTAATCGCTGATTCGTGCTTATTAGTTTAGTTTATATTTAATCATAATCAAACCGTGCCAGTCTCTCAGGCTGAACCCCCTTGCGTTAGATTAGGTTGTATAGCTAACTTAAGATATTAAAATACTGATTAGAATAACTAGATAATACGTTCCACTCTTAGTGATCGACACTCTACTTACCATTATATTCATACTGACCAGGTATACTGCTCGTTAAAGTGTGTGTTATTGATAAGTCGGCTAAATATAAATTTAAAACTTGAATACTGCTAAAACCACAACGACATACCGTGGGTATAAAAATTAGAGCAATACACACGCACATCAAGTTTTTGGCGCCGTTGCCGGGGAGTGAATTGTTATTATCTGTTAATTTGATTAGTATTTTAATTAGGTTTTTAATTTTTAATTCTAACCACTAACTCTGTTGTATATTAGTTAAATTGCATTCATTGTATTATTTGCATATTTTCTGTTTTTGTGTGTTTTTATTTTTCTTTAATTTTTGTTTATTTTCGTTTGTTTTTATTTTTGTTTTTCTTTTTATTTTTCTGTATTTTGCTATCGTTGTACTGAGCTAATTCAAACGATACGGCGCATCTATTTTCATAGACACGGCGTATTGCGTTTAATTTTTATAAAATACAACGCGTTTAATAAATTCGATACGACACATCTTTCTCCAAGATACGACGTATCTGTTTTTAAATAAGAAATTTTTCTAAGCGATAACGCCATACGACGCATCTGCTTTAGCAGATACGGCGTATCTATTATTTTAATTAAAAACAGTTTTCGAATTATTAAACAGATACGACGCATCGATTTTTATCGATACGGCGCATCTACTGAATCAAAAATCTGGTATTTTGAAACGAAACAAAAATACGGCGCATTAACTTTTGTTAATACGACGCATTTAATTTAATAAATATACGTTGATTTTTGATAATTAAAATTGATACGGCGCATTTAAATTTATAAGCGGCGTATCTATTTTCTGAATAAAGTCTGATTAAATTTTAACGATTATAAGATACGGCGTATCCAACTTTTTGGATACGGCGCATCGTCTACAAATATCGGCAACTTTTATTTTACTTTGATTTTTTCACTCTTCTTTTGCACAAGTAAGTTTTATTTCAGGAAGATGGACGATCCAGATATTACAATGAAAGAATATGTCAAGCTTATAGAGGAAAAAGCCTTGAGCAATAATCAGGTGTATGATTGGAAAAGAACAAGATATGGTGCACAAGTCATTGAGACGAAAGAAATCACTATGGAAGAATACTTGATTTTAGGACAAGAAAAGTCAAGGAAAGAAAGAAACAAATTGCCATTTCAACACACTTGGTGTATGTCAAATGATGATGAAGAAGATTCATATACCTTGAAACCAATTCCGGCAATTGTTCTTGATAGTACTTTTTCTCTGGAGATTGCACAAGATGATGTGTATACGGAACCTTACATCGAAGAATATTCTGCAATCGTATTACCACCATTAGACAATCCATCGGATGAAGATGAAAAGTATTCTAATTTTGATTTCGAACCATTTGACGCAATTGTATATGATGACATGCCTCAACCAGATTTTGACCCAACAAGGGTTTTTGAAGAAATCTGGGATGACTTGTTTAAAAATGAAATTCGGGACGATACTGAAATTGCAAGACCACTAGTTGAAGATGGAGATTCACAAGATGAATTGGAGTCACTTACAGCACAAAGTGGTACAAATTTATTTAATATTATTAATCCCGTTACTAATAATCTTGCTAGTTTTCCTAAACAGGTTGCAAAACAAAAAGATGATGAGGTGAAATTTATTACACTACCTATTGAAGCACCTATGATCAACCCATATTTGGTGGAGCTCGAAGAAGAGTTTGGTGATGAGCTCTTAAACATTGCTATGATTGATGAAGATGATGATTCAGACCCTATGAAGTATATAGAGGAACTCGAACTTTTACTTGCTAAAGACCCTTTCTCATCTTCTGCGGAAGTCAAGGGACGCCTTACTACCAACGAGACTAATCAAGAAGAAAGGAGACTCATTTTTCCTCAACACACTACTCTTTCAGATGGAATGGTCAAGTCATCCAATTTATCAACCAAACCGGGTAAGAATAGGGAAGATGTACATATATTGCCAAGGTATGATCTTTATTTATTTCTTCCATCTTTACTAGCAAATTTACACTCTTTTCGTGTTTATTGCTACTATCACCCGCACTTGATCCCAAGTGGGGGGAACAACACCCTATTACACAGTAAATAAGGGTGGAGTCAGGCTCGTGACTCGAACAAAAACAAGCGCTTCGTGGGAGGCAACCCATGCTTATCTTAAATTTTTACTATTCTGTTCTGTGTCGAGTCAGTCAGGCCCGCAGAAGATACGGCGCATCTCAATCCTGATATGCGACGCATCTCCTGCACTGGTCATATCTTTATTTTATGCATTTTTATTTTTGACTTTAAAACTTTTTGTCAGTTTATTTTAAATGCGGCGCATCCCTGGTTAAGGATGCGACACATCTTATATTCTGATTCGTATTTATTCCAGGCTCGATACGGCGCATCTTCTTCCATAAGATACGGCGTATCGACTGACCTGATGATTTTCAGTTTAATTTTTAAGTTTTATTTTTACTAACTACTAATGTATTATGCAAGTTTGAACCTTCTTAACTTAGGTGTGTTAAAGTCTTGATGGTATTATAGATTCCTGCAATTCCTGTGGATACATCAAATATGAAGCTTAAACGTTCTCATCCACAAGAAAGATGATTTTTGCTCTTATACAAATAATGGAGGATCATACCGAGCAAATCTCAGCGGAGTTTTTCTGTTCTAATTCTTTTATTTTACAGTTTTTAATCTTTGATACAAACAACGAGGACGTTGTTTAACTTAAGTGGGGGGATTGGAGAATTAGAACACTTACTTGTCCTAAACTTTTTCAAAATATGCTTAAAATGTGCTTAATATATCAAAATTAAAATTTTTTAGCATGATTTTGTTTAAAGTCTGAATTACATAGCTGCACACATGACGTTATTTCAAAAATTGTGAACTTTTCAAAAATTCACAAATCTATGAGTGTGCCGGTGACTTGTAAACTTTAGAACTTGGCTTGTATACTATTCGAGACCACCATAATAAGTATTATTTACATAATTGGAGTGACTTGTCTAAATTGGTAAATTTCTAGGATTACACCCAAATAGCCTTTATATGTTATGTGATATTAACTAACTACACTGGTTAGTTAATCCCCGTATAAACCCTTTTGTTACTCTCACTTTTAGAGTAAGATACCCCTAGAAAAACACTCAGAGCCATTCCTTTCGTTTCTTACACCTTTGTTATAATGTTTCGTTACACCCTTACACCTTAGCCTACCCTGTAGATTAAAATCCATGGTTGGTTAATTGCTTTAGGCAAAGTGTGTTTCCTTACATTACCTGTGTTCGCGTGCGTAATTCATTATCTATGGTTGAGTCAGGAAATTGCACAATGAAATTGGAGTGAAAGTAAATATTGTATATCTTTGAGTTTATTTTTCGTGTGTTTACTACTTTCACTATTACCGTTATTTCTGAAGTCATGAAAAGTATGTAAAAATTATCCAGAGTTATCGTTATAGTGATGTGGTGAAATTTTACACATCTATGTTTATGTTTCAAGTTAAAAAAAAAAAAAAAAAAAAAAAAAAAAAAAAAAAAAAAAAAAGTTGGATGTTTGTTTTAAACAACTTATGTAAAGTTTTGTATTAAGTGGTCGATATCACCACTATTTGTTATATATTATATTTATGGATTGAATGGGAGTTGGACGTTATGGAACGCCAACTAAGGTTTATTCTTTGATTGAGATCTTGTTGAGTATAATTCGTGTCTACCTAAAGCGTGTGTTTCAAGTGTTAAAGCGTGAGTTATTCTATGATATGAGTCTTATTCATGGGATGGTTGGGATAGCAATTTACCACACTTAGGATTTTAATTTATCTGTTTTGTTTATTTTTCATTTTACACCAATTTATATCCCAAATATTATCCACACCCTATATTATTCTTTATCCAAACCTTTGATTTATTGAGATTAGGGATTTGAGCAATTGTAAGTATCGTAGTCGTGGATTCGGCTATGTATTTATAATTTTGTCGCCCTTTTTGATATAATATTACTAGTAAAGATTACTTGGTCCTATCTTTAGCCTATTCGAGTAAAGGATTTGAGCAATTGCAAGTATCATGTTCGTGGATTCGATCATGTATTTGTGATTTTTTCGCCTTTTCTGGAATTTGAGATCGATAGAGATTAAGAAGAATGATTAACCCTTAACCAACAAACCCTTTTTACCGCTTTAGACTTGTTATTCCTTGGCTTTAGTGGGGGAGATGCGTATACTTGCCAAGCTTATGATAGAATATTCGTCACGACTGGACAGTTAAACGATTAGATTTTCTTTTATCAAATTATTTTATTTTATTTCTAATTCGTTAAGTGTTTGGTTGTGTGATTATGGCAAAACGAATACATGCTTAAATATAAAAATAAATCCTAACATCTTTTAGGATACATTTTCATAAGATTAATTCTAAGGTTTACTTGGGGACAAGTAAAGTTCAAGTGGGGGGATATTTGATGAACTCAAATAAGTACATTTTATTATCATCATTTATCCTATTTATTTGACTTGTTTTATTATATTATCTGTGAGAATCGATACGTTAATGTTTACTTTTGTAATTCTCAGGTAAAAACAAGTATTATGTGAAACTTGGCGATTTTGGACTAATTATGGAGCAAAACAAGCAAGAAGTTAAGAGTCTACTGAAATTTACAAGATCAAGACCATTCTGCTCCAGATACGCCGCATCTTACTTATTATATACGGCGCATCACTATCAAGATTTCACAAGCTACGATCCAAGACAGCAAAGGACATGCGCCGCATACAAGAATGGAGTTACGCCGCATCTTCTGGCGGTGTACGAATATTCCTGAATATATTAATCTTGGACCCCACGCGAAGTTAAGTCAATGCGCCGCATCTACTTATCCTATGCGCCGCATCTAACCGTCAGACAGAAACTATAAATACCCCAAGGTCAGACGAATTTCAAAAGGCTAACAGAGAGAAAAAGACCGAAGACCACAAAACCCTAGGCCGAATTCAGACGAAGTAGCAACACAAGACACACCTTGAACGAAGATACAAGAGCTGTAAGAAGGTCCTGTGTGTATTCAATTCATTAAGTAGTTTTGTTTTATTGTATTAGTACACTTTAATTGGTCAGGATTGATGGGCTTGTGTCATTGATTTAATCATGCACTTCAACTCCCCTTAAAATTGCTTTCCCATCAATTAAAGTTTATATGTTGATGTCTTTGGTGACTTTTATTAGTGCATTGATAACCTCTGTGTCTAGCTGAGCATTGCTTGGGTCGCCATGCCACTTCCTCGCCTATTTATTATATCGCCTATGCATTCTATCGTCTGTAGAAAAGTAGGAAGAAAAGATAAGTAGGATAGTCATAAGTAATCATTAAGGGTTTACTCGCCGATAAGATTAGAGCCAACGAGAAAGGAT
Organism: Artemisia tridentata subsp. tridentata; assembly: GCA_021014915.2. Lineage (NCBI taxonomy): Eukaryota > Viridiplantae > Streptophyta > Magnoliopsida > Asterales > Asteraceae > Artemisia > Artemisia tridentata. The sequence continues at coordinate 66,466,142 of CP139504.1, read as the reverse complement.
TAATCTCGGTGCGTTGCATCGAACTATACACTTCATATAAAACTAGCAATAAAACAAGTGACAAGCTACTTAACTATCAGGACAGGTCTTCTTATTGTCTCAAGTATCTATCTGTGTACGTGTGTGCTAATCGCTGATTCGTGCTTATTAGTTTAGTTTATATTTAATCATAATCAAACCGTGCCAGTCTCTCAGGCTGAACCCCCTTGCGTTAGATTAGGTTGTATAGCTAACTTAAGATATTAAAATACTGATTAGAATAACTAGATAATACGTTCCACTCTTAGTGATCGACACTCTACTTACCATTATATTCATACTGACCAGGTACACTGCTCGTTAAAGTGTGTGTTATTGATAAGTCGGCTAAATATAAATTTAAAACTTGAATACTGCTAAAACCACAACGACATACCGTGGGTATAAAAATTAGAGAAATACACACGCACATCATATAAATTATCAATTTATATAAATTGGATAATTCTATATAAATTGAAATTTTGCTATAATTTGTATAAATTTTGGTCTAAATTGAAATTTCTATAGAAATTGTTATTTTATCTAAATTGTAATTTACATAACTTTGTCGAATTTGTGAACTTTTGATTTTGTCTAAATTATGGTCTAGTCAAATTTAGTAACTTTATTTAATTTGCTACGTTTATCTAAATTGTCATAGTTGATCTAAATTGCAAGTAACTTCAACCGATCATCAACAAAGAACCAAGACTTTACAACATCAACTAAGTTTAATCTTCAACAACCACAACACCTATTTCTTTGCAACGATCCTGAATCAACTGAATCAACTTTATCATACAACAACATCAATGGCAACTCAACAAGATATCCATGCAGCTGGTGCTGAAAACCGTCCTCCAATGTTAGAAAAAGGTGGTTATCTTCCATGGACAAGTCAAATGATCCGATACATCAAAACCAAACCTAATGGTCAAGGTAGACTCTTGCTTAACTCCATCAAGAACGGACCATTCAAGCCTCGTCAGATTCAAGTAACAGATGGCAATCCAAATGCAACACCTCCCATTCCACCGACCTTCCGTGATCAAAAGGGAGAGGAATACACAGCAGAAGATTGGAAGCAAATTGAAGCTGATGATTTAGCAATGCACTTAATTCAACTTGGTTTACCAAGAGAGATCTTTTCTGCTGTTGACAACTATGAGACAGCTTATGATATGTGGGAACGAGTTAGACGGCTTTGTCATGGTACTGAAATTGGTCAACAAGACATGGAAAACAAGCTGCTAACTGAATGGGAGAAGTTCACATCCACTCCAGCTGAACCAATTGAATCTTACTACACAAGGTTTTGTACTCTCATGAACGAGCTTATCAGGAACAAGTTGACTCCAAGGCAAATTGTTCAAAACATCAAGTTCATCAATAACCTTCCAGAGGAATGGGGACGATATGTCACTATTGTCAACCAAACAAAGAACCTTCATGAGGTGAACTATGATCAGCTCTATGACTTTTTGAAGCAAAACCAGAAAGAGGCAGATGAAGTTAGGAAAGAGAAGCTAGCTAAACAACATGATCCTCTAGCATTGATTGCTCAAGCACCAACACCTTCAACAGTGAATACACAACCATCATCATCCACTTCCACTCAGAACTTCCCGCAACAACAATATGTTCCACAACAACCATTCTACCTACAACAACAACAAGTCATTCCACAACAACAATACCCACAATACCCAGAACCAGAATACGATGACAATGATGACAGTGCTGCTCTGTCTCAAGAATTTACTCTTCTCTCAAAGGTATTCCAAGGATGCTACTCCACACCCACTAACAACAACCAAAGGATTTCATCGAATACTCGCAACAGGCAGATTGCACAACCAAGTTTCAACATGGGTCAACAAGGACAGATGGTTGGAGGTTATGGGAATCAGCAAGGTTATGCTCCTAGATATCAGATGGGTAACCAGAATGCAGGGAAATATGTTGGAAATCAGATGGGTCAGTACATGGGTAATAAGAATCAGTTGGGTCAAGTTGCTGGAAATCAAAGGGGACAGAATATGGGGGATCAGTTTGGAAATGTTAATGCTCCAGTTGCTGGGAATGTTGGGAATCTGAATCAGGTTAATGTGTTAAAGTGTTTCAACTGTCAAGGAACTGGTCATATGGCAAGGAACTGTCCCAGCAGGCCGAAAAAGAAAGATCTTGAGTATCTACAGAAAGCAGTGCTGTTGGCTCAGAAGGAAAAGGCAGGGTTACAGTTGAATGCAGAAGAACATGACTTCATGGCTCTTATGGATGATATGGAAGACCTTGAAGACATTGATGCCAACTGCATTTTCATGGCTAATCTTCAGGAGGCTAAGTATGACACGGATTCTGAAGCACCTCCTGCTTATGATATCAATGGAATCTGTGAGGTACCACCATATGCTACATGTCACAATAATGAAATATTTGATATGACACCTCAGAATGAACAGCATCCTGCGACTCCTGCAACCACTTATGATACATATATGGACTCCCCAAGTTGTAGCAATACAAATTTGGCTACTCCAGTTATGGATCCTAATGGAGGCTTTGAGTCTCAGCATACTGAGAATGATGAGGATACACGTGCTTTATTTGAATCGTTATTGCAAAATTGTAGTATTGAAATTGAAAAGGTCAAAAAGATCAATCGCGATGTTAAGGCCGCGAATGAAAAATTGACTGCTGAGCTTGAGAGATATAAGGTTAATGAAAGAGCTTTTGAATTCAATAACAAACGACAGGCAGAACTAGAAATTGGTTATAGAGATTCTGTTTTAAGAGAAAAATATTTGCAAATCAAATATGACACACTCGATGTTAAGTTGAACATGCAAATAAAATCATTAAACAAGGAAATCTTAGAATTAACCAACCAGCTTTCTAAACAAAATAAACTTGTTCTAATCTTGAAAAAGAAAAGAAAGAGTTGAATGCAAGGTTTTCAAAACGTGAAAATGATCTTCTTGATGAAATCATTGACAAACAAGAAACCATTAAAAAGTTGGAAGAGTTTCTTGTAAAAACGGGTCATTCTGCTCAAACTCAAAATACGCTAATCAAAGATCCAAACCCGATTTTACATACAATGAAGAAAATGGCTATCGGTTGTGAAAACCCTTATAATCTCAAGAAAGCTCAGCAACAACAGAATGTGTTATATAATGGTAGTGTGCTAAATGATACACATGATCCTCCCGAAGTTCGGGATTCTTATGAAATGATTGAGCTTGCTGAAGAGAGTAGAATTAAAATGAAACAAATGAACCCAGAAATCAGACCAATTGATTATAATAAGCTTAACACAATGTCTGGCGTTTGTCTTGTTCAAAAAGAGTCACCAATGTTTTTCAAAAGACCAGTGGCTGTCGCAAAACGAAAAGTTGTTTCAAAACATATTTATAACATCGAACAAATGTCCTCTAAGAACACTTGTAACACAAGTGAAGCTAGACGATATTTGGATGATCTTAAAATGAGAGTTGAAACGCTTCAAATGATTGTGGCATCCAAAACAAATAGTAACTACAATGACTGGTTTTCAAGTTTTTATACAGAACAGAAAAAGATGTTTGACACAGAAATCAATCCTCAAATCACTACAATATATGCGGTAGTTCTTAATGTTGAACATAATCTTCTGAAAGAATCAGCCGAATTTGTCAAGGACCACAAATCCCTGGTGAAGGAAGCTAATGAAAACATTGAACACATCAAAGTTTTGGAAAAATATAATGACACTCTCTTCGAAGTAGCTCTATCGACTGATATTATGTCTATAATTTACCAAACATATTCTATGGAAGACGATGAAAGACTGAGAGCTGAGACTTCTCAATTTGTTTTAAAATATGAATATGCGCTTGAAAAGCTTGAAAAAGAAAATGTCACATATTTTAAACAACTTGATCAGAAAAAGGAAAAATGTAAGTATGACAAATTGTCATATGAGCGTGCATACAAAAACATGAAAGAACAAAATGATCATTTGAAGTCTCAGCTTGAAAGTCAAAATAGGAAGGGTGAGGAAACTAAGGACAAGCCAATTGTTAAACCAAAAATGTCAATTTCTTAAAGTGTTCCTACACCCTTGCCTAAACAATGTGGAAAATCAACAAGTGTTGATAAAGGGAAAGCAGTTGTCGAAACACCAAATGTGATAGCACCTAGACTTTATAGGATTAGTACCACTACTGCGTCTACCTCTACATCTAAAACATATAGGGCGATTGACAAAAGTATGAAAGATAATCCAAAAGAGACTAGGAATGCTAATACAAATTCAAAGGACAACGAGATAAATCCTAATGTGTGTGCCTTACCTTCTACAGGAGTAGAAAGTACCTCTAGGAGTAGCGGACTAAAGCCTAGGAGCAATACAAGGAACAATAGAGTCTCGCCTGCATCTAAGAGTGAAAGCAAGAATAAAACGGAAGAAGTAGAAGAACACCATAGGATTTTATCGCTTTCGAATAAGAAACATATGTCATTTGGATGTAATGTTAAGACTACTGTTTCTAGGGCATGTAATGACTCTGTTTGTTTAATGTGCAAGAAATCTTTGTCTGAAAATGTTTGTGATGATATTGTTTCCAATAATGTGAATGTGAATGTTATGCCTAAACAGAAAGATGTGCCTTCAGTAACTAGTGCTAAGACTAAATATATTAAAAGACTTATTGCAAAAGCTAGGTCAACCACTAGTAGCCTATTGCCTAAGGACCATCTTAAGTTTTGTGCATGGAAACCAACGGGGAGAAAGTTTACACTTAAGAATGGCAAATTAGAAATTGTTCCAAAAGAACAAATAGAAACCTTCTCGAAGTGTGATTTATCTGTTATCTCTAACCCCATGGAACCAAATGATAAACGGTTTCCAAATGCAAAATCTTCTTTTATTGGCAGGTTATCGAAATATGTCTTTGGATCGTCGACTCGGGTTGCTCCAAGCACATGACCGGAAATCTGAAGCTGCTGATCAACTTTGTATGGAAGTTCATGGGAACTGTTCGGTTTGTAAATGATCATGTAGCAGCTATTCTGGGTTATGGAGATCTTTAGTTTGGGAATTTTTTAATCACTCGGGTTTAATATGTCGAAGGGTTAGGACATAATCTGTTTTCAGTTGGACAGTTTTGTGATGCGGATTTAGAGGTTGCATTTAGGAGAAACACTTGCTTCGTTAGGAACTTGATTGGAGATGATCTCTTAACCAGAAATCGTGGAACCAATCTTTATGCTATCGACATTAACCAAATGGCCTCTTCATCACCAATTTGTCTCATGACAAGAGCTGACGAAACTAAGTCCTGGTTGTGGCACAGACGTTTATCCCATCTCAACTTCGACACCTTAACAAAACTTGCCAAAGACGACATCGTCACCGGTCTCCCAAAATTCAAATACACCAAAGAACACTTATGTCCATCCTGTGAGCAAGGCAAAAGCAAACGGGCAACTTATAAACCTAAAACCGTACCCAGCTCGGTCGATAAGTTACATTTGTTGCATATGGACTTATGTGGCCCAATGAGAGTTGAGAGTATCAATGGGAAGAAGTATATTCTTGTGATCGTCAATGACTATTCAAGGTATACGTGGGTAAGGTTTCTAAGATCAAAAGACGAAGCACTAGGCATCATCATCACCTTTCTGAAGCGCATTCAAGTTTTACTTCAAGCTCCAGTAAGGATAGTAAGAACCGACAATGGCACGGAATTCACAAATCAGGAGTTAAGAACATATTTTGAAGAAACTGGAATCACTCACCAGACATCAGCTGTTAGAACTCCACAGCAGAATGGGGTAGTTGAAAGAAGAAACAGAACTCTTGTGGAAGCTGCTCGTACAATGCTGATTTATTCCAGTGCACCGTTATTCTTATGGGCTGATGCTGTTGCCACTGCTTGTTTTACACAGAACTGATCCCTAATCCATCAAAGATTCAATAAAACCCCATACGAATTAGTGAACAACAAAAAACCCAACATCTCTTACCTTCATGTATTTGGCGCTTTATGCTATCCTACGAACGACAGAGAAGATATGGGGAAACTGAAAGCTAAGGGTGATATTGGAATCTTCATTGGTTATTCAGACAACTCGAGGGCATTCAGGGTGTATAACAGAAGGACGAAAAGGATTATGGAGACGATGAATGTGAAATTTGACGAGATTTCACAAATAGCTTCTGAGAGACTCGCTCTAGAACCTGCACTTAACCCGATGGCTTCTAATCATACCGGATTAGGACCCGCACCAAACAGTCAAACTTCTGGACATATCAGTTCAGGACTCATACCCCAAGGAGCTCAGTCAACTAACACCGACAAACCAACAAATCAAGAACTGGAAACTTTCTTCGAGTATATGTATGATGATTACTATGGTGGAGATTTGACAAATGCATCTCAACAACGTTCCGCTGCACCCGCTCAACAACATCAACCACCACCACCACCACCACAAGATGCATCTACCACAATCGAAGCTGACGCACCAACTCCCTCAACATCATCAACATCTACTCCAGCAACTCCAGTGATTGAGATTGTGTTACCAAGAGTTGATGAGCAAAACCAAACAACACCAATTCAAGAAGAACAACAAAAGAACGATGCTGTGTTAGAAGAAGAACCATTCAAAAACCCATTTGCAACAGATTCTGCTGAATCATCTTCTAGGTTACATGAACCATCCAACACGCATTCGTTAAATCCAAGGTACCCTTCTACGTTACAGTGGACAAAAGACCATCCAATAGAAAAAGTCATTGGTGAACCCTCACGGCCAGTTCAGACGAGAAAACAGCTCGCCACCGATTCTGATATGTGCATTTATGTCTGCTCTGTCAGTCTAAAAGAGCCAAAGAACATTCGAGAGGCAATGGCAGATAATGCATGGATTGAAGTGATGCAGGAAGAACTTCTCCAATATCAACTACATGACACTTGGGATTTAGTGCCAAGACCAATCGACAAACTTGTCATTGATCTTAAGTGGTTATGGAAGAACAAAAAGGATGAAGAGATGACTGTAATTCGCAACAAAGCTCGTCTCGTGGCTAAGGGATTTAGACAGGAAGAAGGCATAGATTTTGATGAGTCATTCGCGCCAGTTGCAAGGCTTGAGGCGGTCAAGATTTTCTTAGCATACACAGCTCATAAAAACATCACGGTCTATCAGATGGATATCAAGACAGCATTCTTGAATGGAACTCTGAAAGAAGAGGTGTACGTGAGTCAGCCAGATGGATTCGTTGACAAAGATCATCCCAACTACGTCTACAAACTAAAGAAGGCTATCTATGGTTTGAAACAAGCCCCAAGGGCATGGTACGACGAATTATCATCTTTCCTACTTCTTAATAATTTCACCAAAGGAACAATTGACCCGACCTTGTTTACCAGAAAATTCAAAGATGACATTTTGATTGTTCAGATTTACGTGGACGACATAATCTTTGGGTCCACTAATTCGACACATTCAAAACATTTTGCAAATCTCATGAAGAGCAAATTTGAAATGTCCATGATGGGGGAATTAAAATTCTTTCTTGGTTTACAAATTCATCAAACCCCACGTGGTATTTTTATTAATCAGGCTAAATATACTATTGAGATTTTAAAGAAACATGAAATGGAAAATTGTGACTCTGTTGGTACACCAATGGTCACTTCACCTAAAATAGGCTCTGACTTATATGGGAAACCCATCGATCCGAAGAAATATTAGAGCATGATTGGATCTCTCATGTACTTAACTGCTAGTCGACCCGATATACATTTTGCTGTCTGTTTATTAGCATGGTTTCAGGCAAGGCCTACTGAACTTCACCTCCAAGAGGTTAAACGGATCTTCCGATACCTACGAAGAACCATTAATATGGGACTTTGGTATCTGAAGGATTCGGAGTTTATACTAATAGCCTTTTCAGATGCCGACCATGCTGGTTGCCAAGTTACCGCAAAAAGTACATCCGGGGGAGCACAATTTCTGGGAGAAAAGCTAGTAGGCTGGTCATCATGAAAACAAGACTGTACGGCATTATCAACCGCAGAAGCCGAGTATGTGTCTCTATCTGCGTGTTGTGCCCAAGTTCTATGGATGCAGACATAGCTCACAGATTATGGCTTCTCTTTCGATCGCATTCCTATCTATTGTGATTCAAAAGTGCCATAGCCATCTCGTGCAATCCCGTGCAACACTCGAAGACCAAGCATATTAGAGTCCGCTATCACTTCATAAAGGAACATGTCGAAGAGGGTACTGTTGAATTATTCTTCGTGAAGACTGAATACCAACTCACCGATCTATTTACTAAGGCCCTTCCAAAAGAGAGGTTTGATAACTTATTTCGACGAATTGGCATGCGAAGCCTAACTCCCTAAGAGTTAGAAAGTCTTCTCGAAACTTCTTGAATTTTATCTCAAAAAGCTTCGCTGTAAATATTTTTGAAAAAAGAAAATACAAAATTTGGAAAACCTACAAAAACAAAATACAAAAATAGAAAATTTCAAAAATACAAAAACATTATAAAATCAAAAAGCCAAAAATATTCTTCTCATGACATGTCTCTCGTATAATCGATATTCTGTACATATCTAGAAATGTCATTCAACAATGATACGGACATGTACAGACGCTTGAGCGAGAGTTCATTTAAATGTTTTCTAAAACATGTTGTTTCTCAAAATTTCTTCACAATGGCTTTCGTATATTTCAGTATGAAACCCGCACTTAAATGACGGCTTTTTCTATATTTCAATACAAAACCCGTGCTACAATGATGACTTCTGATTATTTCAGATCAGGACTCGCATTGTTAATGGAAAAAGAAAACATAGAATCCTTGAGCACATGATCAAGATTTTTCAAAATCTTTCTCCAAATTTTGTGCTAAAGATTCTTCAAAAATGAAAACTCCCTCTTTACCCTTAAATGACTTTAAACTCAAATGTTTAAACAATATGCTTTATTTAAGGGGGAGTATAAAAAGAAAAAGAAAATGTTCCAAATCATGTAAAAATGATCCGTCTATCTCTTCAAAAAGCTCTCATTTTAATCAGATGATATCAAAAATATCACTACATGCTATTTTTGAGGGGGAGAAGACGTGATTAATATGTGATCAAAATTTAAAGATCGTGGATTGAATCTCAAAAGAGCTCTACAAAAAGACTCAGATTAACCCTCGAATTGATGAAAACTAAATGTCAGTAATCAAAAAGACTTGTCCGGGACGGGTAATAATTTCAAGCTGGTTATCCAGTGATGTAAACGTGTCTCGCAAAGGACTTGTCTGAGTAGAATGTACCAATTCGAGAGATGATCTTTGAATATGACCGGGACGGGTAATAATTTCAAGCTAGTCTAACTAGTGATGTAAACGTGTCTCGCGAAGGTCATCTTCATTGAAAATCGATCAATTCAAAATGTGCGAACTCTACCCAACATGTGCAATTTATTTAAAAATGCATGAGCACATGTCGAGGGGGAGTATTTCAAAAATTCAAAACTCTCAAAGTGTTAACTAAATGTGTTTATTCATAAACACTTTGAGAGATTTTCACAAAAGGTTTTATGGCAAGTGATCAAAAAATCTAGGATAATCATGGAGTAATAAGGTGATTATGGTTAGGTTTATGTCCAATGATCCGCCAGAGCCGGAGGGATCTACCCAAAGACAATTCTAATAGATTAGAATTAGAAGTCCTTAGGTAAGATTGAAAAAAAAGGAGTAAATGAGAAAGGGAATGAAGGGGTTGAAGAATTAAAAAGAAAAGTTGAATAAAAGGGTGAAAAGAAATAGCCATCCATGAAAACTTAGGGCAGAAACCGGGTCAATACATCTGCTATCGGTATTCACTAAGGTGATACTGATATTGAAGACATGACGTCATGGACCCAATGACGTGCTGCACTACCCCTCCTAGCTACTCAGATATCTCTTAAAAGATATTTGTTTCATTTCTCACGGAGAACACTGCATAATCTATCGGCCTCTCACTCCGAGATGTGTTGATATTGAAAAGGTGGCACTCTGCTCCATGCCTCCGACTACTAAAACCAAAACGCACTATCGAGTCTAGAGCCATGAGATTCATTAAAATATCTCTTAGGAACACTTCCATAAGAATACCCTTGTGTTCATCGAAAAGGACACAAGGTGTACAAGAGTCTTAATGAGATCTTCGGATCTTGCCATATATATCATGATGGTTACTATGCTTCAAACGGTCTACAGTCGTGGGGTGATCTCCAGTTACTCACTGAACCGTGGGTGAACTTCGGTGTGTCCGTGTAAGCCCTCTCAGGGGTATCCGGTTTAGAACAGCCTGGGTTAAGATTAGAGAAAGTCTTCACAATATGCTGTTGACAATCTCGAAGTCTAAACCTGTAAGTGCTGGATGATTTATCACTAACGGTTTTATGCAGCTAGCTACAAACATCCATCAACCATCATCTGATACATCAAACATCTTCACCTCAGCATACTCATACTTACGAAGAACATCCTCAACAAAGCTCAAGTGTAAAAAGTTCAAGACAGAAGGATCAAGTTAAGAACAGAGTGTAACGACAAAGTCAAAAAGCTAATCAAGATGTCAAGAACAAGTTCATATATCAAATGATGAAAGAATATGGGGAGATTGTTAGCATAAGTATACAGTCCAAGATGTATGAGTATGTTGGAGGTCACAATGTTATAATAACACGAAGATATTGATCAATGCAAGAACCACCAAAAGACGATGAATTTGAAGATCACGTTGCAATGAAGGAACGAAGAATGAAGACTATTCTACAACGACACACAAAGTTAAAGACATTAAAGATAAAAGACCTATCACTGGGAGCATCATTGAAATGACCATCCCTTAGGGGAGATTGTTAGCATTTAATTTATGTGAAGTGATGGTTATTTGTATCGTATTTAAAGTGTGTGTCGTATGGATGTAAAATATCAAAAAGGCTTTGTGTTGGACTTTGTAATTGATAAGTTCAAGAAATATGTATAAGCCTAAGTCCAACACAAAGCCCACCAAGCCCAAGTTTTAGTCACTTAGGGCGTCCCACTTTAGCTATAAATACACACACTCTCACCTCTTGAATTTATGTGCCTCTTAGTGTCACATAGGTGAGAGTGTGTAGGTGTGTGTGTGCTCTTATGGTTGCTTTTGTTTCTTTCTTTTCAAGTTATAAACATTCAGCCAGAAATATATTTATACGATCCACCACTTTATCTCTTCTCATCTATTCTTCATATATCTGTTGAGTATCACGTTAAGTATTAATAGAGTAGTATAGTTGTAGTGATAAAAGTAGTTAGATTTCTAGTCTTAACAGTGCTTAATCTAGAACTGAAGAGGTACCAATAATGTGTACATCGGGGCTTATTACCAACTTGGATGCAATACTTTGTGAGTTATATTGTTATGATGCTCCCAGAACGACAACCATTGTGCTACCGTCTAGTGTCTACTTTATCCGCTGCGTGTTCTGTTATGTGATTTGAAGACTAAAGAGATGTGATGAAAGAGGGATGTCAGTTCAGGAGGGAGCAGAAAAAAGAAAAAGGCTCACTAGTTAGGAGGGAGTAATAACCTAACTAGACCATTACAGTTGAAGTTCAGAGCTACAAAGATCAAATGCCGAGATTGTCGGAAGAGAGAACTTCAAGTCTGCCTCAGTATCTAGACTACAGAGACTCTGCGCTTCAACAACGTCAACATAGTTTATTATTATTGTAATTTACTTTGTTTATAGGTCTCATTGTAACCATTTACGTGTGTCGATATCTTGGAGGGAGATTTTTAGCCTCGCTTTTTTATAAAGATAATGTCATACACGTGAATTGGACTAGATTCGTAGTAAATAGTATCCGCAGGGACTACTAATGTACAATACGAAAACTTATGTAGTAATTAGCCTATAAATACCCCTCATGACTCTCCATGAGGGGTGTGGGAAATCATTGTGTAACTTTCATATTTCAAGCTAATAAACATTGTGTTTTCTTCACCCTCTCTCTACTCTTTCTCACTAGAAAGATGAAGCCTTTCATATTCTTTGATCAACCTCGACCTCCCAAACCACATAAATCATATACATGTTATCGATCCTACAGTATCCATGTTAACAACACACTGATCCTCGCACAACTACTTGATATAAAGAACCTTCAATCCATTGAACAACGCAATCAGTAGCTTCTTTTTTATAGCATCAAACATGGCTTTCACAGTAGGAGTAAGTTGTCCAACAGTCTTTTCTATTAGTTGCTGAACTACCACAATCCTCTTCATCAAGTACTCTTTGATATATTCAAGAAAAGTAATGATGGGTCGATCTCTGACATCATTTAGCTGCCTATTGAACACCTCACATATTCATTGTTTAAAAAACTATAACGAACACGAGATTTACAATTTCATTAAACTGGCAATTAAGGAGCGCGCTAGAAGGAAAAAACACATGAGTACCTCTCAATTACCAACCACCCGCTCGATGTGATTATGGAGTGTTAGATAATAAAGGCCTATTGGCCCAACCCACTTGTTTAGGTCCGTTTCACTTTTAGGTTTTAGGTTTGTTTTTTTTATTTAATGTATTTTTATTATAACATTATAGTTGAATATGATAATATACAGTTTTCAGTATTTACTTGATTTCTACATGGTATCAAGAGCTAGGTTAAGGATGAAGAAAAAGAAAAGAAAAAAAAAAAAACGATGGTTCTATTGGTTCTTGCTATCGAATGGTTGGAAGTAGGTAACTCTGTTTGTTATATTTATTGGTTTAAGGATCCGTATAAGACTATTGCATGCGCCATCTTTTGATGAATTATGTTGTTTTGGATTAGTAATTGTATTGGTATGGTTGTGATTCGTATTGAATTTGATATTGGTATGGACATCGGTATATGGTAATCATGATTATGCATGTTTGGGTTATAAAGGATCATTGGTTTGCATCTGATTTCATATGTGGTTTTGCATCTGGTTCCGCCTGCTTTAATCTGCATCTGTCTGCACCGGTCTGCCTGAATCTGCCTGTCCGGAGACACACGTGGTTCTGCATCTAGTTTAGCCTGGTTTTGTCTCAATCTGAATCTGAATATGAATCTGCATCTGTTTGTCTGAATTTGCCTGTCTGAATCTGCATCTGTCTGCTTGAATTTGTCTGTCTGCTTGAATCTGCTCTCATTCATCTCCGTATTTTTGTTGCTCTGTGCTTTGCACCTGTACCTGGTTCTTTTGGATTGCATCGGATTGAAACTCCGTCTAGCACCGAGTTGCACTCTGGCACACTCCCTGTTTCGTTTGTTTTTTAGTTTTAGTTTATTTTCTGTTTGTCAAACTCTCATTGTTTACCGCTGCAACATTGTGAGTTTGAGAGGGGATGTTGAATAATAAAGGCCTATTGACTCGACCCACTTGTTTAGTCCCGTTTCACTTTTAGGGTTTAGGTTTGTCTTTTTTATTTAATGACTTTGTATTATAACATTATAGTTGAATCTGATAATATACCGTTTTAGTATTCCCTTTACTTCTACACTTATTATTAGCATCCGGTCATTAGTATTTGTAATTGACTATTTCGTTCTTTAAATATTTAATATAATTGTACAGTTGTACTATTCTCAACCTTTCTTCACAATATTGAGGTCTTATCTGATGATGCAAAATTAAGTGACATACTCTCTCCGTCTTAAAATTATTTTCTAGAAAAAAAACACAAATTTTTTAGAAAGTGAGATCATTGTATTTTGAGCCAAGAAGGTTTCATTGTTATTTTTTGAAAGTTTTTTATTGGTTGAAAGTGAAAGTGGTATAGTTATTTTGAGATATCTCGCATTGTAAAGGAAGATAAATTTAGGATGGAATAAATTACAGTATATATGTTATTGATGTTTGATTTTTTGGAGAAAAGCAAAAAACAAAGAAATGTAAACCATGAATAACAAAGTCACCACGGCTGGAAAAGAGAATAAATCTGAATACAAATTTGAAAATCCATTTGATTTAAGATAACTGTTTCTTCTTCACTTTTAATATTCTCATTGATCTGATAAACATGAGGATTTTACAAAAAAAAAAAAAAGGTAGGTAAAAAGTCTAGAAGAAAAAAGATTATAGAAGCTGCTGGAAATGAAACTTGGCAAAATCTAAATTCAGTCACATGTATAATATAAAGTTTAAAGAGTAAAAAAAGTTAGAAGGGGTAGTTATTGCACTAAGCTTTAACTTTAAGTATTGGACTGATCCGTTCCAAATCGATGATGACAAACATTACTTTACCTACAATTTTATATTATCTAAACATCCATTATCTACTATACCTACAATTTTATATTATCATAGACTGTAAACATGTCTCACCACCAACATAAACTACATGATTTTATTTTATTAGTGGGACAAAGTAACATTAACCAAGGAGTGCGTTGCCGCGTTGGTGAATGCCCATAGGCTGCTGGCAAATCCATGTCTTTACCCTTGTGGCGATCTGGCCTCACATGTCATTGTGCAGTGGCTTATCCACAACTATCAGCTAGCTACATGACAACGATTATCAAGAATATTTACTCAATTGATCTTGTACATATGCAAACACATGTGACAATGCGACATGCGTATGCTTGATAAATGTGAAGGCCAAGAGTTTTATACTAAAAACTCATCTTGCTTCATATCATTGATAATAGATGAGGTTTTTCGTGTTATCTGAAAATGACGAGTCTTTTCCATGACTACTTTTAAGATGTGTCTTTAGTGAGGTTTGGACATGACAATTTGTTAAGCTACTTTATTTGTTGGTAGTTAGCAGAGTACTCATCAATCAAACATTCTTTAAATGATATCAAGGTTATATATAAAACTAGTGTTTGTGAGCTTAAATCATAATGTGATGTAGACAAGTGTTTGTGAGCTTAAGTCATAACGTAAACAAGTATGTGGGCGAGTATTTGTCGCTGAGAAGGAAAACAAACTTCTAAAAACTACAACGGGGTACAATTCTCAAAACCAGAATTTTGTGGTTGAACATTGTAAACAACTTAAAGCCTGTGAAGAAAAGGCACTCTCAGAATCAAAAGTTATTCTTGATAAGATTTTACTTATTTATAATATCAGTAATATCCGTTTAAAGAATCCTGCCACTACCAACAAAATAGTTGGATTCACATTTTAGAAAGTGGATTTCCGTTCATTATTTGCATGTGAAGTCAAACAAGTGGGATCTTTATGTGTTTACTGTGTTATTAAAGAAGAGTAAAAAAGTGTAAAGTAAATGCTTTCCTCTCAAAATTGGGAGGAAATACTAGCTTTACTTTAATAATCAATAAAATCACACTAACTTTTATTCCATTTTCTTTTCTTTTATTCCTTAAGTGCTACTTGAGAACACAACTTTTTATGATTCCTTTTCATTTCCTTTCTTTTTCTTCCTTGACTTTCGAGAACACAATGTTGTTTTTCATGTGGTAATAAGAGTCATTTTAGTTCACGTTGTATATATTATAATTTCTTATGGGCATTACCGCTTTTCATTAATGGAGCATTTACATATATCCAAAAAAAAACATCAATATTTACATATTTCCTCAAACCTTGCTTTAATAGTATTGTACATCATGCATTAAAAACTTGTGTTTGGAGAAATATGTAAATATTGATACATTTATGGGGATGTATGTAAATTCCCCAATAATGGATCGGATAGCTAAACTGAGACCATAGAAACCTAGGAAAGTTTTAAAGTTTACGTTAATACAACACATAGCTTTTGTATTTTATAGAGGTTATTGTACATAACACAAATTATTTAAGACATAAGGAAGGTTTCCTGGTCCTGAGGTTTGATGCTAATCTCTTGTTGGTTATTTGTACATGTTGTGTCTGCGAATTCAACATGCTCAACATTGCTCATGGTGATCCTATGAAAGTGAAGGCTGCTTATGGATGTTTAGAATGGTGTTATGTTTTTTGTATTGTGTGGATAGGTTCTTATAGTCTGCTTATACAATATAGGTTAGTATAATTCATAGTCTTTCTATGTGGCTATGTGATATGTCCATGGTTTATATTTTTTTGGTGTTAATATATTTTACTTTTTACCAAAAAGAAAAAAAACAATAGTAACTAACTTTATAGATACCAGATACTCAATAGGAGATGATGCCACAGTACAGGGAAAATGCGACAAATATGTTCTATCGTAAACTTGTAATAAATTTATACAGAGCAACGACTAAGAACTGAAGAAGCAACAACACCAAAAACTGTTGAACTGTGTTGATTTCTTTTGCGTTGATCTATATGTATTCGGTTGATAATGTGTTCTACATACGTCCAAGGAATAATTTTAACAATTTCTGCTAATTAAATTTTGAAGCAAGTTTCCTCACAATCTTTAATACATTTGGCAACCTAAAATGATTTTCTATAAGGTTTTTATTGCCCTCGCGTCACGACAAGATTAAAAAGTTTTGTATGTTAAAATTTTAATTTATAAATTTTTAGTAACATATACGTCAAGAGGCAAATTTTAAGTTACAAAAAAAAGCTACGGGAAGTAGAATAATAAATAAGTATAAGGTTAAAAGTGAAAATTTAGAAGAGAATAGAGATGACAGTATTTGGCTTGGAAATTGGTATTAAGGGGAGATATGTCGAACTATGAGTTACAAGTGTGTCACAAGTTTATCAAAATCGGCCGGAGAAATAGATAATATTGCAGAATGTCTGTCACAAAACCGTCGCTGTCACAAACTTTGTCTTATGTAGGAGCCGTTGAAAAACCTAAGTCTGTTGCAATAACCGTCACAAAATCAGAAATTGCTTCACAGAATCTGGTGCAGAATTTGTTCACATCCATTGTTTTCTAACATTAAATTGCACTACATTATGTTGCTAACGCCATTGCGACTGAATATTTCCATCGTAAGACTCTTCTCTCTTCTAGTGATGTGTGTTGGTGTGTGAAGGTAACCAAATTATTCAAAACTTCTCACTAGTTAGGAAAATGATACTAGTACTTCCTAATGTAGATCTCACATAAATATCTTTCTAATCATCTAACTGTGACACATTGTAGAATGAGAATGGAGATAATAAATCAGAAAAAAATGTGTAGATAACAAATTATCATATCTAGAAAATATGGAGATTAACATTTTGCTCTTTTCGTTAACCAAATCAGGAGAGAGTGACCTTCACTCTATCAAAGACATGACATGAATATGGCATCAAGTGACGAGAGGAGATAAATCAAGACACCGAGTTCTTATAACAATCCCAACTATATGGTTCCTTCTATCATATATTTCGTTTGTATCATGTTTTTTATTTATTTATATTTTTCTTTTATACATAAATACGATCAGTTAAATCCAAATCAAGATCCTTCCCTTTAAACAAACACGTTCTGAGCATTCCACTAGATGGTTTCCATGGTGGGGCAAGTTTTTATCGTATGTTAGCTGTAAAAGTTGAGGTGGGAAACTAGTTTTGAGCAAAATATCCGATCTAGAATTATAGAAAAACACATTGCCGGATGACCAAAGTAAAAGAAGAAACGGAATAACTTGGCCAATAAAATCATTTTAACTAAGATATATAAAGAAAGGCTTAAGTTTGATAAAATAAAACATGTGCTTCACCTTGCAATTTTCAAAATATAATACAAACTTAATATTGAATGATTAGAATCCGGGAAAGATATTGGAGTATAATCTCAAGTAATTTTCGTGTTTCCTAGTGCTATTTAGCATTCTTTGTTATCTTAGGGATAAACAAATAAATAATATGAGGATTAGTGAGATTCAATTATTGCATCTATGTAAGTGTATAAACCTTTTCTTACATCTCTTATAGTTTTACTTGTTCGTGATTAAATTCCATATGGTACTACTTAATCCGCTCTTCCATAAAAAGTTATTAGGTATTCGTTAAAGTACCATTAGTGACCAGAATTAGACGGAAATATATCACTCGGATACGTAAAACAAAGTTCGTATAATTGCATCAAGCTTACAGGGGTCATTCAAAATCATTAACTCATTTTTTTTTTTTTTAATAAACTACAGAAAAATATAAAGTTTTAGGTAATTACCATCGACGACACTTATTGGCACTTCAACGTAGTAGCTAACGGGTAAAAATTAGTAATTATTGCTACGGGTCATTCGGCCAATCGTTGCCTTTGATTAATGGCACTTATCAAAATTACTTGGGGTCGTGTTTCGACATAGAGGTGGTTGGTTTTATTAGGTATTCGTTAAAGTACCATTACTGACCTGAATTAGACGGAAATATATCGCTCGGATACGTAAAACAAAAGTTCGTATAATTGCATCAAGCTTACGAGGGACTCATTCAGCAATCATTAACTCATTTTTTTCTTTTTAAAAAACTGTTGAAAAATATCAAAGTTTTACTCCCTCCGTCCCAATTTTATTGTCCCTTTTTCATTTTTCGGACGTCCCAAAATTATTGTCCCATACTAAAAATAGAAAGTGAATAGATAGTGGAGTTTGGTAAAGTTTACTATATTACCCTTGGTTGAAATTAATATTGCAAACTTTAAAGAAGTGTTAATTAATTGGTTAAGGGTAAACCTGTCATTTGGCAAAAAAGTAAGAGAAAGAAAGTAGTGATAGTGACATTTTTCTAAAAGAATGTGTTTTTTGTCGGGAGACAATAATTTTGGGACGGAGGGAGTATGTAATTACCATCGACCGGCACTTATTGACACTACAACGTAGTAGCCAACGAGTAAAAATTAGTAATTATTGCTACGGGTCATTCGACCAATCGTTGCCTTTGATTAATGGCACTTATCAAAATTACTTGGGGTCGTGTTTCGACAGAGAGGTGGTTGGTTTTAATTTAAGACAATAAAAAGAGGCCACAAGTTTGTGGGTCTTTTGAGGGCTGCATAGAAGGCCAATGTTATTCACACTTAGGGCTGTAAACGAACCGGACGAACACGAACGGAGCCTTCTTTATGTTCGTTCATTTAATTTTAAACGGACAAATAAACGGACACGAACGTTTAAACGAACGAATTTTCTTGTTCATGTTCGTTTATTAAGAAAATGAGTTGTTCATTTTCGTTTATGTTCGTTCATTAAGACACTAAACGAACGCTAAACTAACATAAAAGATCGAACATAAATGAAAATAGACAAACAAACATAAACTTTATTTAATTATGCAAAATAAGTATATTGTTTTATAAGTGTTGTATTGTTTAAACAAACCAATTTTATAATTATACAATTAAAAAATATGATATACGAACATAAATAAATAAATAAATATAAACGAACACATAATCGGACGTTCACGAACATAAATGAACGGACGCGGCTTTTGTTCACGTTCGTTCATTTAACTAAACGAACGTAAAATATTATTCTTGTTCGTTCATTTAATAAATAAACGAACTTTTTACCAAACGGTTCATGAAATGTTCATTGAACGTTCAGTTCGTTTACGGACGTATTCACACTTGTATCATATCATCGACCACCACCGTTAGGTATTTAATCACATGATAACAATCGAACACTATGACTTTTAAAGTGTTGCTTTAACTTTTCACTAACTTGAACCGATTACCTATAGTTTGTACAGTCGAAAAGAATAAAAGATGATATATATATAAAATATATATGCAGCAAAGATAACGTTACTTTTATTTTGTGTCGATTGTAGAAAACAATTTTTCTTAAAAATTTAGATATGCTCCGGCCAGTAATAATAGATTATACCAAAGCTAAGTGTGAACAAAGTCGATCTATATGATAAAAGATAGTATTATTATCAAAAGAAAAGGTGAAAATAGAGAAAAGAAAGAAAATAATTGTTATAGGGTTGTGTTATTAAGACCTAAGAAAATAATTGTTATAAGGTTATGTTATTAAAACCCCTCTATGATGTGACAATAGTGGGTTTTCGTCAAAATGTACAAGCCGCGATTCACACCGTACAAACCCGCAATGCACAGAGCCCCACGAAACTCCCTGTGGGAGGGTCCGTATAAACCCCCCCTTGTTTTACAGTCCCGAATAATCTAATAAACTTTTCGTAGTGTCAGATCTTTAGTCTAAACTGAAGTGAGAGTGACAATTTGGTGTGCTATGAACATCAACAAAAATGGACAAAGACAGCGAAACTTATTGTCTAGTTACTGAATTGTAGATGCTTAAATTAATAATCTTTAGAGCTGCAAGTTTCAACCGGCACTACAAGAATCACGAGAACGGGCGACAATTACGGTCCCGACGACATGCTGTCGTCGGCACTTAACACTAAAAGACAAAAAAATGCTTGACCGAGACCAGCGTGCGTTGAATTTTTTGATTATTAAAATCCCGTCGACATGTCGTCGGGACCATATTAGTCAAACTTTACTTTCTCAATAATTGCCAATAATTGGGCGGGAATTTGTCACGCCAAGATGGTACCGACGACGTGTCGTCGGGACTATATTAATCAAAAAAATTAGCGTAATTAGTGTTTGATTAGCGTTAACAGTTATAATTAGTGGTATCATCCTAACGACATGTCGTCGGTAGGAATTTAGACCAAATTTGGTCTTCCCCCTCTTGTAAATATTAGCGAACAATTGGGCGGGATTTTTTCCTGCCAGTTTGGTACCGACGACATGTAGTAGTGATTATTTTCCCGCCTCATTGCACCTTTGTAGGATCGAGAATATATGTGATTTATGTGGTTCGGGAGGTCGAGGTTGATCAAAGAACATATCCATGATTCTCGAGTGAGAGAGTAGAGAGAGGGTGAAAAAAACAATGTATATTAGATTGATAAGTGAAAGTTACACAATGATTTTCCCACACCCCTCATGGAGAGTCATGAGAGGTATTTATAGGCTTAATACAACATAAGTTTGCCTATTGTACAATAGTAGTCCCTGCGGGCACTACTTACTAGGAATCTAGTCCAATTCACGTGTAAGACGTTATCTTCACAAACTAGTGAGGCTAACAATCTCCCTCCATGATATCGTCACATGTGAATGGTTACAATGAGACCTATAAACAAAGTAAATTACAATAATAATAATAAACGATGTTGACGTTGTTGAAGCGCAGAGTCTCTGTAGTCTAGATACTGAGGCAGACTTGAAGTTCTCTCTTCCGATGATCTCGGCATTTGATCTTTGGCACTGACGGCACTGATCCTTGTAGCTCTGAACTTCAACTATAATGGTCTAGTTAGGTTATTACCCCTTCTAACTAGTGAGCCTTTTCATTCTTTTACATTTGTCTGCTCCCTCTTGAACTGACAACTCTCTTTAATCAAACTCTTTAGTCTTCAAATACCACAATGGAACACGCAGCGGATAAAGTAGACACTTGATTGTAGCACCATGGTTGTTGTTCGGAGAGCATCATAACAACATAACTCACAAAGTATTGCATCCAAGTTGGTAATAAGCCTCGATGAACACATTATTAGTACCTCATCGGTTCCTGATTAAGCATAGTACTGAAGACGAAACACTACTTCTTTCTTCGTGTACTTCTCCCTCCTGATGGTTGCGAGTTATCGGAATCATCATACTCTTGTGTACATGCCATAAAGTACCTTTTGCTTGATGCAATATTAAAGCCATAGCTTGTTTAAGCATAATTCCGTGAGAATATGTCGAAAAAATACTCTTAATACTTCTCTCAAACCTATCCTTAATCCAACCTCCTTTTAATTCACCGACTAATAGTAATGACCACAAATGGAGACAACCCGATATGACCAACTTGAAAAAGAAGTAAACATCCCAACTTTGTAACTTAATGCTTGTACTAATTCGCCTATTGAACAATCCACAACTTCGTGTGACACTGAGTACTACAACGTAACTCCTTAAAGTGATAGTTATACACTGTGAGCATTACAACGTAACTCCTTACATCAGTTATAACCAGATTGTCAGGTCTTAATCACTATGAAAAATGCCCAGACAAGTTATCTTGAGACCTACAACATATCTCAAAGATAAATAAGCACGCGTTTGAAACGTCACTTCAATTCCAAATAAGCAATACCATACAAAAACCCCGTAGTCATTTTGTTAAAATAACAATGATTCTAGCCGTGAAATGTGTATCCCCGTGAAATTTTTAATACCAAAATATCACTCATTGTACCAATATATAAAAATTGTATCCAATATTTTTGTGACAAAAACATTCGGATAACAATTTTGGAAACTCAATAAATTAGTCCAATTTAACAAGACCTAATCCAATAACCCATCAGTCACTCTCATATGATAGGACTATTGCCGCAGCCCAACAACTCAATAAGCCGATCCAGCCCATCAGAAGATAAAACCCGATTCAAACTTACCCACACTAACCTAATATTACGGTATTAAAGAGAAAATGTCATGCCCTATCACAAACCTAAACACACAGATAACATAATCCGCCCCCTCCTATCATTTCCCAGCTAACTGATTCCACTCCATACAAGCCGATCTCATCAGTCATCACCATCATTATATAGCAGTCACCTCTTCATCCTTTTACAATCAAAACCGAAAAAACTATCATCACTACATATGAACAAAACACACAAACACCCTTCTTTCTTGCTCGATCTATCATGGCGTAGCTTCAAGAGAGACGACTTCAAGATCATTTGTATGGTCTCGGGTAGGTTTATGTTATGTTTGAGTTTGATATTTTTGTATTGATCGAAACAAATATAGTATATAACATATTTGTTATAATACTATGTTTATCTTTCGGATATAAATTGAAGTAAATCTTCAACAAGGATATGTGATGAGTAAGGTTCAACAAAAAAATTCTTTGATAGTGCTAATACAAATAAACCGTAAAAACTTTTATTTATATTTTACGATCTGTCTATGTTTTGTCGATAACAAATGTAAAATCATTTTATCGAAATAAATAAAATGTGTAATGTTTTAAAGCCAATAAGTTTTTCTAACTTACTTTGTCAAAATCACTAAATACATTTTATAAAATAACTACGTAAAAATGTATAACTTGTCTTGGATTATCCATGGGCCAAAACCATAACCCATGGAGCTTGACCCATAACCCATGACCCATGTGCATTAATGTCTTAGACATCATGCATGACATCACAATAGGTAAAACTCATGACTCATGACCCAAAGTCCATAACCCATGTGTAGGATCGATTCATGTTGATTATGTGTGATTCGGGAGGTCTTGGACTATGGAAGAAAAAATCCATGGTTAGAGTTAGAGAGAGGAAGTAGAGTGTGGGAAGTTCTAGAGAGAGAAACACACTAGTTGTGTGTGTGTATTGAAATGAACAACCAACTTTCTCCATTGGATGGATAAGGGTATATATAGTTACATACATAAACGCCCCACGTGGGCTGTGGAGTGAGCTGACAGTGGGTAAAGACCCGACCCAACTCCACTAATACTATGATAAATAAACTAATAAATAAACTAATACTAACCAAACTTAGAGCTACGCTAAGCATGAAAATACACGAGGTGACTGATCCTTTTTCTTAATCCTAACAATCTCCCCCTAAGGGAGGTCACCCCAGAAAAAACAAATTGAAGCTTAGCATTCAATAAATAGATCTTTAGCTCTACCTTGTATCATTTGATTCTTCAAGTGCTATCTTTGTACGGCAAGTAGTGAACTTTTGATGACTGATCTTTTTTCTTGGATGATCTTTGAGGATTCTTTGAGGTTATCATCCAACATATGTCTTCAAGTCATCTTGTTGCAGTATCGTCTCCATGTGAAGTTGTGATCTTTGGGCATTCATTGAGATCATCAGCCACCATAAATCTCCGAGCTCATTAGTTGTAGTATTATTGCCTCCATGTGATATTTGTGACCTTTGAACTGCATGCTTACACTTTTCTGGATCATGATAGCTATCATCAGAGTTTTGGAAGCTGTGTTGTAGGTCTTTCAACTATCATGATGTCTTTGAAAATGATTTGTAAGTGTGAGCATGGATTATGGATTGACACGTCTCTACTGGAATCAGGAACCACCATCACCATCTTTAAATGAATCTGAAATGAAACAGTTAGCAATAAAGTTGGAGAACGAATATGGCTTTGTCATTTGCTCGGTGTGGTTGGATTAACCTTCGGTTCCATGAGGACTGACCTGTGATCAGGTAGAATTCCCTTTAAAGAGAATTCTCCTTGACAGGAATTTCCAGCTTGTTTTATAGATTCATCCAATGAATTATCATTGGAGTCGTCATAACAAGCATGTTCTCTTACCGGAATGTCTCAAAGCAGACAACACGGTAGAGTGAATCAATGAATTAAATTCATTGATTAAATGAGACCATCAATCCAATTCTTGGAACAAGATTGATTCAAGAGTGAATCGTTCCATTGTTTCTTTCCAGTTGTCACAAGTTTAATCCATGAAGGATCTCACATGTTACCCACCAAGAGCTTGTTTGATGTTGGCTCTAGAAGGATTTCCATCTTTATTGTAAATATTTTACATATCACTCGGATGTTCTGGCAATACCACAAGGATAATGCGTAGGACTCTTAACATATATTCTCTTACTTTTCACGGTGTAAGAAACAGCAAGCATACTGGAAACGTGTCCTAATGAGATTTATGGATGATCTCTTGGCTCTAGACTCAATAGTGCATTTTGATTTAGTGATTGGAGGCTGGAGAGGACTGCCACCTTTTCAATATCTTCTAACTCGGAGTGAGAGAGATGATAGAAATGTATTGATCTCCGTAACAAATGAAACAAGAGTCATTTGAGGGACCTTGAGTGGCTAGGGAGGGTTGTGCAGTGTATCACTGGGTCCATGATACTTGTCTTCAATGTCAGCAATCAACTAAGTGATTCTGACCGCATATGTATTGACCCAGTTTCTCGCCTAAAGTGTAAGGAGGCATTCTTTCTTTTCACCCTTTATCTTTACATTTCTTTTTCATTCTTCAACCCCTTCAGCGCTTACCGAGACTTCATCACTAGCACCTTGTTGGGTTTGTTCCAGTACTAGCTCCATCTCAGTCGGCACTCTTCCCTTATTCACTTTTCTCCTTTTTAATCATTCCTAAGGACTTCTATTCTAACTAGAGGATTGTCCCTGGGAAGATCCCTCTGGTTCTGGCTGGATCATGGGAACTAATACCTAACCTCACCATCCTTATAACTCCAGTACATTAAAATAAGATTGGTCGGTCTTTGGTATTCTTCCACAATTGCTATCATAAACCATTTGCTCCCCCTCAATATGTGCATCGATATACGAAAGAGTTTAGCACATATTTGGGAGCCTACACATGAGTCTAAAAGATCACATTTTATCAGATTTCATATTTAAATCACATTCTCTCCCCCGATCAAAAATTTCAAACCATTTGAGATTTGTGATCCCAATTGATTTAAATAAGTTAGAAATTATGGTAGAAAATGTGGTCAGGTTTAATATATGCTGATAATGGAACATGAAAATGATCACTACTGATGTTACACAAAGTTTAAAAAGGTGTCATAAATTTGAGCAAATACTCTCCCCCTCAATTAATGACCCATTTTCTATTTAAAGAGCTGTAGTCATTGAATTGAGCATCAAGTATTTGAGAAATTTAAGTCCAGTTACCACCTTGTGAAACACCAAAACTCTCCTGAAGAATCATAGACCAGGAAGAGTTTGTGGTGTAAAGAATACTTCTCTTCTTATACGAGAAATGATGCACTGAAACGTACATCAGATCGAAGAAACATGGATATAACGTAATCCATGCCTGGGTGAACATCACCCAGTGGGAGGAAAAACCGTCTTTTTGGCGACGTGTTTTCCCCATAATGAAGAACGGGTTACAGTATGAAGTAACTGCAAGCCATCATGACGTGTTTTAACAATTTATTTTAACTTCTGCTCAAGCTTCATTTAAAGTCCCGTGTCATTATTGAATGACATTTCTAGGACCGTAAATGTTATCGATAAACAGAAGACATGCCTAGAGGAACTATTTTTGGTATTTTAGTGTTTTTCTGATTTTATATGGTTTTTATAGGTTTTATATTTTTCTATTTTCTTTTTGGTTTAAAATATATACGAGGATATATGAAGCAAATTGTTGAATCTAACACACCTGCTAGATCTTTGAGCCTTAGTGGATCGGTAGGATGCGAATCTAACACACCTGCTAGATCTTTGAGCCTTAGTGGATCGGTAGGATGCCTATGTAATCACAAGCACACTACAAGAGAATCTCTGAATAAGAACAAATAAGAAGAAGAAGAAGAATAACTAATAATGCTTGATCCTCTATGGATCTATTCTTTCACTAATGAAGCTGTTTTTCTATATTTTGGAGAGTTACAATATCAATGGCTATATGTTTCTTATATACACAAGAAACCCTAATACAGCCTGTTACTAAGAAAACGTGTAAAGAGATAAACATGATCTCTTCTAAAAATAAATTTAACAAACACACTAAACATGACTAAACTTACGGGATAACAACTAACAATACCCGCAGCAATGACTACTAACAGCAGAAACAAAGTAAAACTAACAGCAGGAACCAACTGCAGCAACAATGAAACACTACCAGCAGGAACCAACTGCACTATCAGCAGGAATGGAAATTAACTAATTTCCACGATTCCTAACACAAATATATACAAGGATATATGAAGCAGATCCATTACTCCTCAGTCTCTTCCTGAAGGCTTTTGAGTGTTTCTGGCATCAGACTCTTCTCAGCTGCCATCAATTTACTTGCTGAAGAACAATTTCCATAAATCTAATTAGGGATTATATCTGCTTTTTCACTCTCCCCTAATTATTTCTCTCCCCCAAACTGACAACCTTTCGGATGAATGCCCTGAATATGAAGAGTCTTTTGATAACCAAATGCATGCCGTCTTTAGTCATCTAACACATAGCGAAAAATGTAGAAAAGACTCTAGACTCGACCTTCTTCACGATTGTCCATTTGGGGAACAGAATATCAACATCTTCATCTCACCAAATGCATTCCAGTAATCTTACATATAACCCATCAGCCCGTAAAGTACACATGAAATGATAACACCAAAGTAACAAGTTGAAACATTGATCATCTTTAATTTGTATCATGAGATATTAAGCCTGATCACGTGAACTTGTTGTGCTTCCTTGATGTACACATTTCTCTCCCTTAATGGTTATGATTAATCAGCCCGTGAAGTACACATGAAATGATAATACCAAGGTAATAAGTTGAAACACTGATCATCTTTAATTTGTATCATAAGACATTAATCCCGATCACGTGAACTTGTTGTGCATCCTTGGTGTACACATTTCTCTCCCCTGATGGTTACGATTAATTGGAATCAGCATAATGATGTGTACATGAAGCATAATGATGTGTACATGAAGCATTAACTAGAAGCACTTTATCACTGATTATATCAGCCCGTGAGAAGATGTCGATTAGTCGTATGGCCATTTCTCAAACGTCAATCAATATGTAGTTTATACACGCTTCTCCCCCTCAAAAATTTCATATGACTGCCATTTTTGATTGAACGAGTGAATAAGAATACCATCAACGGTAAGTAGATCCACTTGATAATTGACATTTTGTTTATTCACCCTTCTCCCCCTCAAAAATTGCATATGACTGCCATTTTTGATTGAATGAGTGAATAAGAATACAATAAACTATAAGTAAATCCACTTGATGACTGACATTTAGTTTATTCACGCTTCTCCCCCTCAAAAATTGCATATGAGGTTGCCATTTTTGATAGAACAAGTGAATAAGAATATACTTCAATGTACGTTGATCCACTTGATGACTGAATGAGCATGGGAAGAGTATGAAGCTTGTTGATGAGAATGGTCATAAACAAGAAGATTTCTCTTCTTTCGAAGATAAAGTGTACTTAAGCGTACACCTTTCTTTTCTTTGAGGAACGGGGCCTGAAGTGTTGTCTGCAGACACCATTATGTTGACATTGAGACCCGAGGCTTGAACTGCTGTGTTTAAACGTCATATGTCAATGAAGAACGAGGCCTGAACTGATGTGAACAGATGTCATCTCTCTCTTTTCTACTTCTCTTAGCTAACTCGTTACCAACCCCATTATCATTATGTCGGCACTTGGTCGTGACTACTGATGGAGAAAACCCAATATGATGAACTTGAGACTGAAGTAAAATAACCCGAACTTGTGACTTAAACTTGCACTAATGTGTGACAAAGAGCGATGTAGAGATTTCGTGCAACTTCGAATCCCTAAGTACTCTATACTCTTCAACCAACCAACCATAAAGTATAAGACGTACATCACCTCTTGGATATCCACAACTTCGTGTGACACTGAGCACTACAACGTAACTCCTTAAAGTGATAGTTATTTGGTGGGAATAGAGAGGAAGAATCACAAAAATAACTAGATATCCAAGTCTTCGTCGTTGTAAAGGTTAAAAGCTCGAACAAGGATCTCAAAGAATCTTCATCCAACCAACCCCGATATCTTCAGATATTAAGTACACGCACCCGTGAAATTTTACTTCAACCTCAAATAAATAATAGTGAATTAACGCTGTAGTCACATCTTGTGGTTTAAATGCCCAGATCAATCCGTTTTTGATGTTTTAAATGAACATTGAAAACATCACGGGATTTTACAAATCTATGATTTAAACTGAGAAATAGATTCTTTCGCGGGATTTTACAAAACCAAGAAAAAACCGTGAGACAATGATAAATTGAATGTGTCATGACAAATTTGGTTTTGGTGAATATCAGTTTGGGGTAACATGCAAGAGATGAGCAACAATTCTTCTCCCTTATGTAGAATACTTCACAAACCATACTAAGTAAAGTAGTATAAACTACTTCCCCCTGGATGTTGATCTTATATCATCAAAGTACACGTTTCTCCCCCATGATGGTTTCGAACTATCGGAAGCATCATTGACGTGTACGACCATATACACGAGAAGTTCTTGCTTAGACTGTGAAGCATCTTTGATGTGCTGTAGCGTTGAATATCCCATGAGAATTGCTGATCACATCTCAACCTTTAAACACTTTGGCTAACTAACCAACCTCGTATTCTGTCGGCTATTGCTGTGACCACTTGGTGAAGTAAACCCGATATACCCAACTTGAAAATGAAGTAGAATTCCCCAAATTTGTTACTTAAGCTTGCACTGTTGTTGGAAGAACGGTGTAGAGAATTTGTGCACCATGCAAATCTCTAAGTACTCAATACTATCCTGACAAAGTATGAGACTTTCATCACCTCTTGCGATTATCCACATCGTCTTCTGCGTGTGACACTGAGTACTATAATGTAGCTCATTTACATGATAGTTAACCAGGTCTTCAACCATCCACCCCGACTTCTGGAAACTAGATAAACCATGTCTTCAACTTAAATCTTAAGCACGAGCAAGTTATCATTGAAAGTCATGCATCCAACCATCCCCGACTTCAATATAAAATAAGTACGCGCCTTCGTGAAATTCCACTTCAATCTCATATTAGTAATACCAAATCAACCCCGTAATCACTTTGACATTCATATTCCCAAATACTAGCCGTGACGTGTGTATCCACGTGAAAATTTGTACCCCAAAATACCATTTGCCAATAATTATATCAAGTTTAACATTGATAAAGCAACCAAAAAAAAATTGGTAAAGTCATTAAACTACCAAAGTTTTGCATAATCACAATAGCCCATGTATTCTTGCTGTAATTGAAGCCCAAGCAAATCAGTCCACCAAAAAAAAATCCGAACACAACCTGATCCAAGCCCATACTAACCCTAAAGTTACGGTTATTAAAGACTTATTTAACACAAATCCTTAAGCCTAATCTCACTAATAATCCGTCCCCTCCTCATCCTTTCACACAGCCACCAAGCACAAACACAAACCCTCATCTCCATTGAAGCATCTTCAGTCCATAAAACGCAGCAACATAAACATCAAACCATCTTTATTACTCGATCTTACTCCTTCCATTGCTTCCTATCATATCACTCCAATAATACGTGCCTACCTTATCACTCCACAAAACAAACTCAGCCACTCTTTACACGATTCACAAAAAACAACTTCTTATCCCACATTATTACTCCTGCAAACTAAAGTTACAAAGCCATCCTTATTACTCCATCTCCACTTTTTGACATCATTTTTCTTGAACCAAATAACAATGACACAACAAAGATCTTCCATTTTTTTTACACTCGTAGCACATAAATCGTTAAGAGTCTTGAAGATCTCTACTTAGAGGTCTCAGGTAAGGTGTATTAATTTGTTATAATTTTTCAGTTAACGAACCAAAGAAAGAATGTAACATACTTGTTATAATTCTTTCTTTCTATTCGGATAACACCGAAGTCACAGATCGATGATGATTTTCTTTTCGTGTTTTTGATATTTGAGGTCTAATAAACATATGTTATACACGAAAGATAAAATGAGATCTTGTTGTTTTCATTTAAGTTCGAGTTAGTGTTAGATGATTGTTGTCGGTTGTTGTGAGATGGGGAGTGGAGGTTGTGTTTTGTTTGTTGTTCGAAGAAGATTAGGACTTAGATGAAGTTGTTGATTGACGTGATGATATGTAGATTGGATATGGATTTGTTGAAATTGTTTGTAGTACGAATTGGGTTACATGGTCTCTGGTCTTCTCGTTTCTTCGTCCTTCATTTTCTTTTATTGTTGTTAATAGGTTAAGACAGTCTTCATCTTCATCTATTCTCTTTTTTTTTTGTTAGTAATTGTGACTGATGATGTTTAAGACTGAATGACCGGATCTACAGACACTCCTTGTGTTAGATAGATACTTTGAATGATGTCTAGTCTAGCACGCGGAATTTACTAGCTAGCACTTAGAAGATTTACTTGTTTGTGTTTTGTATGAACGAATGAAACAATGTGTATATGAACAAGAGACAATATAATTCACTTCAACGATTCAATATTATTATGAATAATACGTGTGATCTCCTATCACTAGGGTTTTACAACCTTGACTCTTAAACAATACTTATATCTTCTTAATTCTCTAATCGTACATAACCTTAAACCTAGGAGATCCTTTTATAGACTAAGGATTCCTTTTCAAGATAACTATCACCTAATCGTATAAGATATACACAATATCTTTTCTATAATTATCTTTTACAAAAACATAAACCGTACTAACTTCTTCATACAACCGTACTAACTGTTTGTGTCTTCAAAACTCATCAGCAGTACTAACTTCCACATTCAGCCGTACTAACTGCTTAAGCTTAATTCCTAACAATCCTCCCCTAAAGTTATAATTTCTTCCCAAATCACTAAGTTTCTTCAAATTAAGCTTCATCTCCTATATGAGGGGGATTCTTCCAAACACCTTTCATAACTGTCTCTTACTACTAATCTTTCTTTGTTCTGCAAGGTTGAAAATCTTTGTTACTAACATATCTGCCATTTCAGAATCTTCTTCAACCCTCAGTTTTGTATACAACATAGACATTAAAACACTTGATCTGAGTGGATAATCCTTTTCCACTAACATATAGATTTCTATGCCATCCTTTGTAGAAATTTTGTGCACTCCACACGTATCAAATAACTTCCAAGAGACATCTTCGATTTGTGCTTGAAATTTCCACATTGATTCTCCACTATCAGGTTCATAAATCCTTTTCAGCTGCACCCATAACTCTTTATATTTGTCTTCAAGTGGATCTTGAACTCTGAATTTTTCTTTTACTAAGCTCTACAACTGATTAAGATCTTCCCTATCAAAACCTTTTAGTAGATCTTTAAACAGCTTGTATCTCTCAGTAATACCTCCAAGTCTTATGATCTTCCATCTCATCATCCTTCCATCAGTGAAAACTTCCCAGCCAATGATAGGATATTTGACTTCTAATGGTTTGATATTTGTAGACTCTGGAACTATCACCATCATATTCTTGATTTGCTCATTGGTCAATCCTTCTTCACTAGACTTCAACTTCTTTGCAATATCAGATTCCAGAACTTGTGGTTCTCTTTTCTTTTTCCTCGTGATATCCTCCTTGATTGAAGTATTCAGTCTTGCATATGTTTCAAAGAAAGTCTTTTCAATCTCAGCATCTGTCTTTCCAATGAAATCACTCATCTTGTAATTTGCTTGGTTCTTCAAATAATGCTTCATAAAATTGACTTGTTCTTTCTTGGTATGCATCTTTGTCTTGTAACCATGCTTTTGCCTATCTCTAATTCTCTGCATTAAGTCGTTCCAAGTAGCTTCTTTATTCTTTGACAAGATGAATTCTTTAAGTTTCTCCGACTTTTCTTCTTCACTTAGATCTTCATCTCTAAGAATCATCATTGCTTGAGCTCTTATAATGAAATCAGAATCTAACAGATATTGTAATTGTTCATTGAAGACTTCTTGATCAACATCTTCAGATCTTGTTCTATTCATGAATTCAGCAATGTTCCTTGCATCATCTGCAGCTATCTTCCTTGCTAATTCTGCATCTTGAACTATCTGAGCTTGTTCATCAACTAAATCTTTGTCTAGAATCTCTCTTGCTACCTCTGCATCAAAGTCTATTTGAGCCTGAGTTCTTGGTTTAGTTTTCTTGAGCCTTTCTAGTACTTGAGCAGCTTCTTGTTCTTGAGCAGCTTATTCTAGTGTCATAGGCTTTTTACCCTTATCTTCCCTTTCTCTAGCATATTCCTCTTCAGCCGTAGTATCACCAGTTGGAACTGTCTCATGCTCTGTCTCAGTAGTTGGAACTGCTTCAACAGTAGGAACTTCTTCAGCTTCTTGAGTACCAGTCTGAACTATTTCATGTGTCTCAGTAGTTTCTTCTATTTCCATATCAACATTACCAGAACCCATATCAAAATTTTCTTCTTCTTCTTCATTTTGCCTCCCCTGAGAACCTGATCCATCTCCCTTGCCTTTATCTGATTTCCTCCCCTGTTTGGGAGAATCACCATCATCACCAGCAGAATCATCTGAATCATCATCATCAGAAGAATCCAAAACTACCTTTGCCTTTTTCTTCTTTAACTGCTCTTCAAGTTTCTTCACCCTAAGAGTCAATCTGGAGTAGACCTTGGCAAAATTCTTTTTGTGAGCTTTGAGTTCCTAATTGTTCATCTTTAGCTCCTCCTCCAAAGTTTCTACCTTCTCAACTAGCTTGGTACACAATTCCATCAATTCATTATGTGAAGTACTACCCTCATCACTTCTAGCTGTGTTACCTGCTAGGAGAGGTGAATCATGGGGAAAGGATCTAGGAATCACTCTGGGTGTTTCCCTTCTCCTATAAGTGATGTGAATTGTGGATGTTTGGGTCCTTTCAGGACCTGAAGTAGATGTGTGATGGGGATCAGTTGGTGGTACTGAACCTTCACCCACTTCAGTTTGAAGCATCTCTGGAAACAATGGAACTACTACTCCTTGAAAAAGCCTACTAGCCATAGCCATGTTTTGAAAAACTTTTGATTGAAGGCTAGGAGTAGCAAAAGTTTCTGTTGGTTTTGTAAGCATGTATGTCTTCTTATTCAAAAGAGTTTGAACAAACCTTGGATACATTAGAAACTTGGTTTTGCTGTTTACATTTGATGCCATACCCTCAAAAATAAATTTTAAAAAGTTAAAAACCTTGTTTGTAGACAGACAAATGAGAGCAATAGCAATATTGCTACTGAACTGCTCCCAAGCAGTCTTTTTAGGACTTAAACAATGTAAAAGGGTATGTATCAAAAATCTCCATTGAGGTGAGAAACATCCTTTTTGAAAAGTTAATTTGTGTTTGGATGTATCATACCCCATTTTGGCAAGTTCTTGCCATATTTCAGTGTTGTGCATAGTGTTGATACCATCTGAGTCTTTTAATTTAAGATGTCTCCTAAGTATAGACTCGGTAACAACAAAAGATACACCATCTACTTCAGAATGAATTTCTAAGTCTCCATTTTCACTAGTCAAGACAGTAGCATTCTGCCAGAACTGTGTGATGTGAGAGACATAAAGAGTAGGAGACACGGTTAGAGCATAACTTATGTGAGAGTGGTTTAGAAAGTCCACAATCTCATAAAATTTTGGTCCATCTCCTTGCTCTGTTTTCTCTAGAAACGCAACCTGATTGTGACGCTTAACAAATTCCAAATTAGCCATTTTTATTGATGAAGAGTGAAAGATTATAGCAATAAGATGATCGTTTAGAGTGGAATTGATGTTTTATGCAGCCAATTGGGTTTTTATAGATACTGTTAGGGTTTTGAGAATTTTGCGAACAAGATAAATTATCTTGGGAAATATATTAAATCAATTTATGGTAAAAAGATAATTATCTCAAGAAAAATCCCTATAAGTATGCTTCAGAATAACGGTTTTACCCCAACGGCTAGAAATTAATTACTGACAGATTTTTACAACGGCTAGTTGAGCCGTACCAATTTTTTAACTAACAGTACAAACTGCTGGAAAAAATTTATTGAGCCGTATGAACTTATTGAAAAGATTTAAAATACCATGGCTCAAATATAGTTTTTAGCAAACTATCAGCTATCAACGGATTTGATATGTCTTTACCAATAGCCGTTTGCTTTGGACTAGCCAACTCTTCACAGTTAGATATGGTGAGCTGATAACCATACAATTTTTGGTAAATTGTCAACCATCAACGAATTTGAGAAGTATTTACCAGATACCGTTTGCTCTGGACTAGTTGGTTCTTATGTGGGTTAGACATGGTGAACCAATTACCATTTGTTGTGTGCACAGATAACACAGTCAGCTCCAAATCAACATACAGTCCAAAACATATTAACTCCTTTGTGCTTTTCATCCAAAACTTGCAAGTGTTAGTCCAAAAACAAAGAAACAAGCCACAAAGAACTTGTCTCACAATATAAAAGTATATGACTAACATTGCACTCAAAAAGAAAAATTAATTTCCTTGTGGAACCCAAGCCAAAACAGACTTAGGCTTTCCTTTTGCATCAACATAATTCATTCTTTTCAAAAACAATTTTAGCACCATTGGGTTTGATGGGTCTCCAAACCCAACATGCTGATGCATTCACTCCAGTACCCATATTTCCCTTAGCAGTGTTTTTATTAGCACCAGTACCAATTACTCTGCTAGCAGTCGGAACTGCTGGCTTGGTAGTTGTTACCTTGGGTTTCCAAACTTGGTTTTTCACTACTTCTCTGTGATAAAAGGTTCTGTTGCCAATCTTTTGTGCTGGTTTAAAAACTATTTGTGCACCTTGAACTGTTGGCCTTGGGTGAACAGGTCTAATAGGTCTGACAGTTTGAACTGCTGGTCTATCAGTATGAACTTCTCTTGGTCTAAACCTCAAAAGGACTGACCTTGGTATCATCTTAGCATTTGTAGGGTGAGAGGGAGGTCTTATTGAGTTCACCCTAGGGGTTGAATACCTGGTTACCCATTTATCACAAAAGGCTGCAAGATGGTCAAAGCTACCACAAGAGTAACAAGCTTTCCTATAGCAGACAAAATCATCACCTAGTTGGTGAGATTTGAGGTCATTCCAATTCCTTTGGTTACCTCTGGGCTTGTTTGTGGTTCTATACATTTCTGCATACCTAACTGTTGGTCTAAAAGTTTTAGCATTTGATCTAGGCCTAACAGTCTCAGTTTTAACCATCTTTGGAACTTTTGGTTCCTGCACCTTAACACTAATAGGCTTAACTTCAGCCTGATCATCCTCATCATCAGAAGTCCAGTCCTCAATGGTTGGAGCATCTGAGTCCTTAGCTGAGGACACCTTATCCTCAGAAAGTGAGGCATCACTTGCACTTACATACAAAGGTTTATCAACTACATTCTCTTTAGGTTGAGGACCATACTTAAGCTCAGGTAGTTGAAATTCAGGAAGTCCTATGTGTTCTAGGTCTATGCCTGGGGGTGTTGGAATTCCTCTATAGGGAGGTGGAACTGACTTATAACCTAGGCCTGACTTAGCTTTATTGAGGATTTGACACTCAACTATCTTACTAACACCCTTAGATGCAAACTCTAATGTGTCTACACTCATCTGAATGTTTTCCTTTGCCTGCTTTATCTTTTCCAATTCATTTTTCAACACACTAATTTCAGCATCCCTAAACATTATATCTCTCTTGAGTATAGCTACAGTATCACTAAAAGTAGACTCATTTTCCTTATAGTGAACTATCTGTTCTTCTAATACAGCCAAACCTCTCTTATGATTTGCTAAATTAAAAGCAGTCTGGTTTAGCTCTATTCTCTGATTATCATACTGTTTTCTAAGTGTTTCTAATTCTTTTAATGCATCACATGATTTAGAACATTTAGAAACTTGTACCTCAGAGTCTGAGAAAGCCATAAGTGCCATCTCAGTTGATGCTTCTGCTTCCTCCTCTGCAATGTAGCTCCAATTAAACCCTAATCCATCAATGGCAACCATAGCCTTTGAGCTTGAGTCTGTAACTTCCACAACCCTTGATTTGCTTCCAAATCCTCTACTCTTGCCATCCTGTTGTCTTGGCAATCTGCACTCCCTTCAATAATGACCTTTCTTGCGGCAATTGAAACACTCAATCTTTGACTTATCATACCCAGCCACATCATTGCTGTTTATGATTATCTTCTTGCCAGTCTTCTTCAAGAATCTTTTAGCTCTCAAGCTGAGAAGAGAGAGCAGCCACTTGATGTCTATCTCTTCAATGTCATCTTCATCTATCTCTTGAAGATCTCCGTGAGTCAGCATAGTACCATTGTGCTGTGTAGTAAGGAAAGCACAATAAGTGTCTTCAGTCAAAAGTCCATTAGTACTGCTAACAGTACCATTGTTAGAGTTAGCAGTACCAACTGCTCCAGCAACTTGCACTTCATCTGCTTGACTTGATGTACTGGGAGTTGACACAAAGGCCAAATTTCCAGAACTTGAGCTTGAGCTTGATCCAGCAGACTTCTTCACATCTTGTTCTACTATTTTGAAGTTGCTATAGAGATCCATCAGACTCATAGAATCAATGTCTGGCTTATTATTCTAGACAACCACATGCATGGCCCATTCTGATGATAGGCTCCTTAGGAATTTTGAGTTGAGATCTTCCTGAGGCATCTCAATTCCTAGAACAGCAAGTTGACTCACTAGCTTTTGAAGCCTATTAAACATATGATCTAGTGACTCATTGCTTGTAGCAGAAAAGTTCTTAAATTGTTGCTTAAGAAGAGTCTTCTGAGTTTTCTTGGTGGCATCATTCCCACCATATCTTGCAACAATGGCTTCAAAGAGAGTTTTAGCACACTTGTATTTACTGAATTTCAATAATTGATCATTGGGGATTGACATGACAAAGTATGGTATGTTCTCCTCACTAAACTCAGGTTATACTTGAGTGGCAACAATGAATGAACCACTGAGCTATCTCAGGGACTAAGTTGCTCTTTGGGGAGAAAAGTGGTTTTGTGAAAGTCTAAGCTTTTAATGCACAAAACTTGTCCACTTTTCTCCCTTATGATCCTATTTATACACATGTATAAAAGAGCACCCGTGACTAAAAATACAAAAAGAATGACCTAGCTAGTCTGGTTAAATTACAACAGTATTTGACAGTTACAAGAATCTATTTTGGGAATAGGTTAATACTGCTTTCCGAATGTCAGTGATGACACTGCTCTTGTTCTCAATCCTTTCAAGGAAAGTTTGACTTTGGCCTGATAAGGACTTCTCCTTATCTTTTCAAACTCTTCCCGCCTAGTCCCGCCTTTCTTTCAGACTTCAGATTCTTCAGGCTTGGTCTTCAGTCTTCAGTCTTCAATCATTATAGTTGTTGAGGAGACTGGGGTTCAGTGAGTTATTGTCATCACTCACCGAACCCATTACCTTCTTCTTTGGCTTAAGTGACACTCAGGGAGTTCCGCCTCATTGAATGGTGAATCTTTCTTCTTAGACTCGTCTTAAGCATCCTGAAGGTAACTCACTGAGTGACAGTTCACTCAGTGACCTGAGAGTGTTCTTGGTTGATTAACACTTGGGCTAATTTGTATTCAAATCCTTGTTGTCAGGCCGCTTGGGTACTGAATGGACCCAACAATCTCCCCCTATTTGGATATAAATTATGCCTAAGTGTTTGATCAGTGTGAGTGAGCAAATGGGCTTCTTCTCACACTGAATATATTTGAAAGCTAATAAAGGACACTGATATAACAAAACGTGGGCCATCATTTTATTCATATCATTACAAAGTCCTATAATCTAAACATAATGCTCAGGGATCTGTATTCAGCCTTCCAAGATTCCCATGAGCTCCAACTTAGCCTTCTTAGAACCAACTTCTCCTTGTCGGGTCTTTCACGGTTCATCATCCTATCCATCAGCTTGATAAACTCTTCATTTTCAGGGCTCTTTACATGAATTGCCATCAGCTTGTAAGCAAGAAGAGTTGTTTTTTCCACCAGGTTTATATCACTGACACTTTGAAAGGCCTATTGGCCAAACTCATCGACAAAGAAGATACCATACTCAGGAAGCTTTATAACTTTGTTGGGAACAAACTTGACCCCTTGAGGAGGAGTTCTGTTGCAATGAAGAGCTGCTATTAATTGTTCAGGTTCCTGTCCCACAGCTTTTCTCTTCTTCCCAGTATTCTGAGTCGGTTCAGGGATTGAAAGTCCCTGAGAAGCAAATGCCTTCTCATGATCTATTCCCAGGCTCTTGGCCACCCTTTCCATTTCCTCATATTTGCTGTTCAGGGCTGCCAGAAGGTCAGGAACGATCCTACTTTGCTTCTTCCTCAGGATAGGCCTCATCATGTCCCATTCCCTTAGCCCATAATCTGAGAACTTGAAGGGTGTGTTTTTCTCAGTCTTCCTTGGCCCTCTGTGAACCGTAATGCTTATGGGCTTGGTGTTGTGAATGGTCATGTCAGTTGTGGTGACTTCACCCTTTGTCTTTGTCATGTACCACATATACTTTTCATAAGTTTTCCTTTTCCTTTCATTGTTGAGCTTGACCTTAAGATTATGTTCTTTTATTAGGTCAGCCTGAAGCTTGAGGAATTCTTCCCCCCTGATAACCTGATCAGTTTCCTTGATAACCTCCTTGGCCAGTTCAGCAATCACTGGCCTGTTGAGTTTTTCGGCCCTGATTCTATCCTGTTCATCCAGGACTGCGGCCACTTCCTCACTAGTTCCAAAAAAATTTCTCCCATTATCTAAGGTGACATCAAAAGGTGCATCTGGGTCAGGACGCCTTTCTGTTGATGCCTTTACCAATTTCGGAGGAGAATCTTCAGTCACCATGATTCCCTTCCTTTTGTCAGTGGGAGGGGGTTGACTAGAGGAGGATTCAGGGACTTCAGTTGCTATTGCTTCAGGTTGAATAGGGATGGTAGCAATAACAAGTGCAGAGGAAGTTGTAGGTTCAAGGATAGGTTCATCAGGATTCTCCCCCTCAACAGATGCTGAAGCTTTAGGGTAAGCATTTGTTGATTGAGGAGTGGGTGGAACTTGAGAAGTCTGAAGAATAGTCAAGATGGTGGAGACCATGTTCTTTATATCAGTGGTCTCATTATTCAGTACGGAGATGTCTTCCGCCATGGTAGCTTGAGCAGTGGTGAGTTCAGTAACCTTTGTGGAAATCGTAGAGGGAGGTGAATACGTTTTCCTTTTTAAAATATTAAAACATTTTGTATCAAATTATCTATTAAGTTAAACTCAATATGAGAAGTGTGAATAATAATTTATTAGACCATATCATATAATTATACACACAATCACAATATAAACTTCTAACTATAACACAA
This sequence comes from Artemisia tridentata subsp. tridentata, assembly GCA_021014915.2. Lineage (NCBI taxonomy): Eukaryota > Viridiplantae > Streptophyta > Magnoliopsida > Asterales > Asteraceae > Artemisia > Artemisia tridentata. Next base: position 66,426,291 of record CP139504.1, on the reverse strand, counting down.
TCAACATCAAAACAATACAAGCAACAATCAACACATATTTGCAAGCATAGATATAAAGCGATAAATGCAAGAATAAATGAAAAGAGATAAGAGAAAAAAAATGCAAAATGGACATGATGATTTATAGTGGTTCGGCTACAAGGACAACTTCCTTACCCTACTCCACTCCCCGAGTCACCTACTCGAGAGTTCACAACACTATTCAACAAGCTCCCTTTAGGCGGAGAAAACCGTATACACTTTCTCTTACACCAATTTAACGACACAAAGCTAAATGTCGAGTTCTAATCGTAGCTAGAACTAATCTCACGACTTCTTCACGACTTCTTCACAACTTCTTCACGACTTCTTCACGCCACTACTTCTTCACGACTACACTACATCTTCACACTACTACTTCTTCACAACTACATGACTTCTTCACACTACTACTTCTTCACACCTCTTCTTACTCACTCAGTTACTCACTACTAAGTAAGATCACCTTGATCTACTTATTACATATACTTACATAACTCACAACTTCACATCAATACTAACTAGACTCTAATACTTCTTTGACTTGATGATAGGTAGTATTCTTCTCTTGCACTTGTGGAATTAAGCTTGAATCACTTGGAAACAAAACTTTATAATTACATGATCAAAGGGTTTAGAAAGAGGTTTAAGATAGATTTGGACAGAAAGTTTTAAGTACAAAAGGTTGGTTAAAAGGGTTGGAATGGTCCAGTATTTATAGGCAAAGTTTAGGGCTAGAGGAGCGTGGGCGGTCCCCTCAATTACTAGCCGCCCCCCTTAATAATTAAGTGGACCACCTAGTAACTTTAAGGGGGCCGCCTAGAAAAAAAAATTTAGAATTTTTTTTGTCCTTTTGTGGGGAATGTTTTTTCTGAGAATTCTTGCCGTTTTTTTTGGGTAAAAATTTGAATTCAAAATATTTATTTTGAATAAAACATTTCTTATAAATACAAAAACATTTTGTATAAGTTTAAAAAATGTTTGTCCCATTTTATAAAAAATGTAAGGTTTGTAAAAATAAAAATTCCTTTGATCATTCAATAAAATAAAGTTTGTTTGTTCATACCTTTAGTGATTAATTGTTGGATACAAACTTATTTGTTGTTGAAGCATGCTTGAGACGTCGAGAGATGTTGTCGTATGAATGCATAGATGATTTGTGATCACGAGTAACTTAAGCACTTTATGTTATGTGTTATAACTTACATCTTTGTCATCATCAAAACATGAAGAGGATGTTTAGATTAAATATCGTAATATTTATGCCAACAATCTCCCCCTTTTTGATGATGACAAACTATGTAAACTATAACTCATAATAAAATGTACAAGTTACTTGTTTACACTTCTTCTCCCCCTTTTGTCGAAGCAAAAAGGTAGACTCCTAGACGAGACTTCTACTACACTTCAACCCTTGGAATAGAAAGGCGAGCTTGCATCATCGTAAGTGAAGCCTTGATCCTATCAACCTCTAAGACATTGACATCCCTTGAAACTTGAGTCTAGCGGATCCATGGATCAAATAAATTGCAAACTTTTAACCTGCATCAAGGGTTAGTTTCCTGCAAAATATATATATATATATATATATATATGTATATATATATATATGTATATATATATATATATGTATATATATATATATATATATGTATATATATATATATATATATATATATATATATATATATATATATATATATATATATATATATATATATATATATATATATATATATATGTGTGTGTGTGTGTGTGTGTGCATATATATGTAATATATATATATATATATATATATATATATATCAATGTTGCAAAAATCGTGAATCGGTACTGTGGCGGTCGGGGGCCTTTAAGCGATATTTAACCGATTAATCGGCCGATTTTCTTGAATCGGCCGATAACCTTGTAAATCTCTCCAAGGTCCGAGGCCTTTAAGCGATTAATCGCCGATTAATCGGCCGTATCGGCCGATATTTGCAACACTGATATATATATATATATAGGGGTGAAATACACATAGCCAAAGCTCTCCCTTGGTGTATGCTTCCACTTGGTGTAAACTCCCCCTTGTTTGGGGCACCAAGTAATTTAGAAATAGAAGAATGCTACAAGGCAAAGTTAGTAGAAAAGATGCACAAATACATAATGATGATGATATATATATGCATGACACTAATAGGGGAACAAGATATGAATGTCTTAGGTATATGCACTAAAAATATGACACATGCAATGGTGGAGTGTGGTTGTTATTTGGAATGGATGTTTGGACATCCAACATAGGAGTAGGAAGAGGTGGTGATACTTTTGGTGGTGGAGACATTTGTGAGTTTGGGTAATTATTAGTGGATGAAAATAAAGGTATGGAAGAAAAGGGTGTTCCATAAGTGGAGGGTGTTTTGGATGGTGCATTGATAGGTGAAACAAGATGTGAGGTGTCGGTGATGAGGTTAGGATTGTTATTTTGAGATTGAGCATGTTATTCACAAGAATCATTTGGGTGAGATGAAGGTGTATTTTTAGGAGCAAGGATGGATGGTTGGTTATTATGATGAGGTTTGTGAAAGGGTTCATTTGAGTGAACATGAGGTTTGAGTGTAAGGTAGAAAGATATATGTGAGTAAGTGTGTTTTCCCTTCCCATTAAATTCGTGCTCATCCGGAGATAGAGTGTGACACAAATAAAGACAAACCAACACGAGAACGATAAGCTTGACAATGAAACGAAGGATGAAGGATAGCATACAACGAGATTTTCATAAAGGTTGACGGAAGGTGTTTGACATCTATATAATAATAGAGTCATGACTAAAGAAATAGACATGAACAATGAGTGACATTTTAATTTGCATTTCGCTAATTAAAAAATACTTAAACATTTCGGACGAAATATTTAAGCTGTCACATCTACTTAGAGAGGTATTAGATTAGTATCTAACTATCTCTTTGACAAAGGAGTGGATTGTTTGGAAGGAAATAAGATGATGAATAAGGAGGTGAGTATGCATGGAGACTCTAGGACACTTAAGACAATTTTGAGACTATTATGACCTATCGGATTGTGACACTAAGCTTCTCATGAAATAAGGGTATAAAATCTAAAGAAAAGAAATATATATACCTAGATGAATGAGACAGGTAGAGTTAAGCATGTAAAGGCATTTAAGCATGTATTATAAATAAATACAAAAATATATCATATCAGAATAGTTAGAGAAAAACAAAAACTATTATAATAAACATGCATTCAATAACTAAGCAAATAATTACGAAGGCATGCAATCAAAACACATAGGAGCAAGTAAACATCTAGAAATTTTATATATGCAAGATGAAATAAATCTAGGAATGAAAAACTCTAATGAAAAACAAAGTTCTTAAAAGTAAACTAGCGTTAGGTATATTTAGGAAGAACAATGTAATCAAGTTGGAGAATGAGTATGAGACTATTACTAGTGGTGCTCAATTCAGGCTAAACACGACCATTTTTACGGGTTACACACACCCAACTTCTCACATAGAAGCAATTCAACCGTTAGGTCAAATTGAATTTCTAGTCAATAGATTCTCCAGTAGTCATTCTCTTTTTAGAAGAAATTAAGTCCCTAAATTTACCTATCGAAGAGTACCAAATATGAAGTTTGCTTGGTTCACTAATACTTGGCTTAATGTAATTCAAACATCATCTTTTTATGAGGGTAAATCTAGATGATATATTTTACTCACGATCCCAATAGAGACGTGTTGAATGTTTAGATAAGAGTAAACAAAATGTTTTAATCTTCTGTTCATGATTTACCGGTTGTTTGGTTTTGATGGCATATTACTTGATAAATGTGCTTGATTTAAGAATGCTCCTTAGCATATCTTGTGAAATGAATCTCATTAAGATTATTTATCTTAAATGAGTTTGTGATTCTTAAATGATATTAAAACTAGACATTTTTATATTCTTAAATGTGTATTTTAGCTTGGAGTTATGATTTTAAGTAGTATGAGCAAATTTTACATATGTTGTTAGTTTGCTCATGTTTGATTTTTCGGATATGACACATTTATCCATTGCATTGCAATGTAAATTGCTTGAATATTTCGGACGAAACATCTAAGTCGTCAATCCTACTTCATTGTATATTTTATGCATGTATTAAACATGTTATTCTAATATTTGGAACACAACCATTGGACAAGTAGACTCAATATGACATTATCAACACACGTGTGAGTTATGATCCAATGCATATTCTTTTCATCTACAAGGAATGTAAATCTTTTCATATCAATCTAGTGTGATTGAGTGTGTAGATTCAAGACTATATCCTTTGTTGTAATTTGATATAATCATAAAACTAAACAAATAATAATCCAATATCTTGTCCATACTCAAAAACATGTCAATTAGATTTGATAAATATATCAACCATAATTTGAATAATAAATCGATATAATATCAAGATCTTTTTTGACCCTCACGAACACTTATTTAAAATAAATAGACATTTTGATAGTGTGCTCCGTAAATCCTAAGATTATTTATGAGTGAGGTTAGTGAATGATTGAAAGTTAACTTATTTCTTCATTATTGTTATATATTTTGTTTATGTGAAAGACTATTTATTGTTACGTATAATGAGCACACTTAGATTTTAATGAAAAGCTTTTTCTTTTATATAACTACTTAATGTATTAAAATGATCCATTTACACTTGTTTAAACAACCTGAGGTAAAACAAGGTAATTTGTTGAAAATATTTAAGCGTGTTGTTAAGAATAGATTAAATCGTTTGAAATATTTAGGTGACTAGATTTAACTCATTTACAAGATGTTTGAGTAACATTAAGCCATCTACACCTATATGCAATGCAAGAATAATTATGCAAACTTAACGCAAGAAATCTAGCATAAGATCTAGTTAGGCATAAACGGAAGACTAGCTACAAACTAATAGAGTACATGGCATATATGCTAAGATATTCAAATAGCTAAATTTCAAATAGAAACAATCATCTAATATACTCTATTAACAAAAATAAAGACACAAAGAAGTTCACATAATCATATAGCATAATACAAAAAAGCACTTGTCGTCATTTTGTGTATTACATACACCAATGTTTACTTAGCTCGATTTTATTTGAAAATAAGTTAGTTTCCTCCCCATTTTATAATTTAATTAAGATCAATATTTTGAAAGTATAAATACTTAATTTTTTCAAAGATATACCAACTAGAAATGTCCGACTCGAAGGAAAAAATAAAATACAAGTTTTACGTCAAAACGGAACACAAATTTTTGACCACCGTGTAGTATTTTGACTTTATGACTTATTTAAGTTTGTAATGATTTCTTGTAAGTATTTTTAAATGAAAGTAAACTCAATTACCTTTAAAACGCCGGGTGGCACGACTTCTACGGAGTTACGGTTAATTTTATATGATTTTTCAAAGTTTCTGAAAAACTGACGAACAGATAGGCGGACCCCTTAAATATTTAAGGGGACCGCCCAATATTTAAGGGGGCCACCCTTATATTTAAGGGGACCGCCCACCTGGTACTCAAAATTGCATTTTTTGTAAAAAATTATTTTCTGACTTTGCTAAAAGTTGTGAAACTTTCTGAATTTGATACCGAACATATAATACTTATTTTAAGCATAATTTTATCTCGAGCTAGTATAATTAGTGTATATAACATCAAAACTAATACAAGTTAATCAACAAAACACTTATCATATTTAATCCTCCTTAATGGGTAATTTGATACATGGATCGTACTCAATTTTTAAAACCAATTGTTTTGAAAATTAGAGCGACGTAGCTCCTGATACCAATTGTGGAAATCGTAGCGGGGGGTGAATACGTTTTCCTTTTTAAAATCTTAAAACATTTTGTATCAAATTATCTATTAAGTTAAACTCAATATGAGAAGTGTGAATAATAATTTATTAGACCATATCATATAATTATACACACAATCACAATATAAACTTCTAACTATAACACAATCAACATCAAAACAATACAAGCAACAATCAACACATATTTGCAATCATAGATATAAAGCGATAAATGCAAGAATAAATGAAAAGAGATAAGAGAAAAAAAATGCAAACCGGACACGATGATTTATAGTGGTTCGGCTACAAGGACACCTTCCTTGCCCTACTCCGCTCCCCGAGTCACCTACTCGAGAGTTCACAACACTATTCAACAAGCTCCCTTTAGGCGGAGAAAACCGTATACACTTTCGCTTACACCAATTTAACGACACAAAGCTAAATGTCGAGTTCTAATCGTAGCTAGAACCAATCTCACGACTTCTTCACAACTTCTTCACGACTTCTTCACGCCACTACTTCTTCACGACTACACTACTTCTTCACACTACTACTTCTTCACAACTACACTACATCTTCACACTACTACTTCTTCACAACTACATGACTTCTTCACACTACTACTTCTTCACACCTCTTCTTACTCACTCAGTTACTCACTACTAAGTAAGATCATCTTGATCTACTTATTACATATACTTACATAACTCACAACTTCATATCAATACTAACTAGACTCTAATACTTCTTTGACTTGATGATAGGAAGTATTCTTCTCTTGCACTTGTGGAATTAAGCTTGAATCACTTGGAAACAAAAGGTTGGGAAAAAGGGTTGGAATGGTCCAGTATTTATAGGCAAAGTTTAGGGCTGGAGGAGCGTGGGCGGTCCCCTTAATTACTAGCCGGCCCCCTTAATAATTAAGGGGACCGCCTAGTAACTTTAAGGGGGCCGCCTAGAAAAAAAAATTCAGAATTTTTTTTGTCCTTTTGTGGGGAAGGTTTTTTCTGAGAATTCTAGCCCTTTTTTTTTGGTAAAAATTTGAATTCAAAATATTTATTTTGAATAAAACATTTCTTATAAATACAAAAACATTTTGTATAAGTTTAAAAATGTTTGTCCCATTTTATAAAAAATGTAAGGTTTGTAAAAATAAAAATTCCTTTGATCATTCAATAAAATAAAGTTTGTTTGTTCATACCTTTAGTGATTAATTGTTGGATGCAAACTTATTTGTTGTTGAAGCATGCTTGAGATGTCGAGAGATGTTGTCGTATGAATGCATAGATGATTTGTGATCACGAGAAACTTAAGCACTTTACGTTATGTGTTATAACTTACATCTTTGTCATCATCAAAACATGAAGACGATGTTTAGATTAAATATCGTAATATTTATGCCAACAACCTTGGTGGTTTAGTGAGTGATCAGCTCATTATGTTTGGTGGATAGCTGATTAAAAGCTGATGCTATTTTTGTCAGGCACTCCTTGGTATCAGATACTGACTGTTGAAGGACATCTTGCTGAGACCTGAGAGGTACAAGATCCACCTCTTTGAGAAGCTTGAGATGCACAGCAATGTTGGTGGAGGTGGTCTTCTGAGAATGCATAAACTCAGTCAGCTTGGTAATAAGATCAGGATCATCTTTGAATTCGTCTTGAATAACATCAAGAGTCTGCAACACATTGGAGAATTGCATGTCTTGTGCAGAGCCCAGTTGGTCAAGAGATGTCCTCAGGTCACTGAGTTGTTTGTCAGTGAGAGTAGTGACCTGATGCAGTTTACCCTGAGATGCTTCAACAGCAGCCCTGAAGTCAGAATAGGAGGCTGCTACTTCAGTATGCTGATCCCATTGTTCTTCAGTTATCTCACGGAAGAGAGCAGTGTTGGCTTTTCGGAGAAACTTTACCAGCTTCCTTTCAGTGAGAGGAAGAATATTGTCATACTTCTGCAAATATAGAGGAGTAGCAGGAGCAGAGTCTTTGGAGTTGCCTGATGATGATGATGATGTTGTTGGGTTGGTAAGTGGTTCTTGTTGATCCTCAGGAGGAGGAGATGATGGTGGCTGTTCAGTGTGCTGAGGAGAGTTGTATGTTTCAGTCTCCATGTCTTCCTCATCACTAAAAATTACTTCATCGCCAAAATCAACCATCTCCTCTTCGGACTCTTCATCAATGAGTGTCTGGAAATCTGCAAGAGTTGGAACCTTGGATGAATCCGACTCCCTCAAAAGAGGGCTCGCCTTCGTTGTGGCCAGGTCCTGACCCCTCAAGGTGAACAGAGTGGGTTTTCTCTGCCTGGTCCATGGAGTCAGTTCCCAAGAGACTGGATTCGCCGTAGGGGGTTTTAGGTTCCGTATCAGCGGGTGGTCGTATGCCCCCTGAGTCTTTGTCCCCTTGAGTGCCTTCAAGGACTGGTGGGTGTTCTCCAGTACTATCACTAGGCAGAGATTTGTTGAGGTCCCCCTTCTCACTAGGGCTGTACTTCCCTGACGAGGATATAGGGGCCGTTTCTCCCTGAGACCCTGAGTGTGATTGCTCAGAGCCGTAAACGGGAAGTTGTATGTTGAGGCCCCCCTTTCCACCAAGGTTGTGCTGCCTTGATGAAGATTTAGGGGCCAGTACTCCCTGAGACTCTGACTGTGATCTGTCAAAGCCGTAAACGAGATGTGAGAGGGTGTGGGTCCCCTTCTCAGCAGAGTGGTGCTGCTCTACTAAGGGTATAGGACCCTATACTCCCTCAGGCAAAGGTGGTGATTGACGAATGCCTTCATCGGGATATGAGGGTTGAATGGTTCCTGACCTCATTGAATTTTATATGTCAGCAGAGCCATGAGGAGCGGGTTTGCCCGAGGACCCTGAGGGTGATTTCTCAGAGCCCTCTATTGGCTTTTGTTGTTAGGACAATGGGGTCTCAACTATGGGTGTCTCAGTGGTCTTGGACGTTGGTTGCCTTTGTTGAGGCTTTGAGGCAGAAGTCTAAGTGGCGAGTGGTTTGGGTTGAACCACTTTCCTGGACCCTGCCTTCTTCTTCTTCTTCTTCTTCTCCTTCTTTGAAAGAGAAGGCACAGGAGATATAGCTTCTTGGTCCTGAATGACCATCAACATGTATGTGGTCAGGGCAACTGGTGTAACCTCAGTGAGGTCTCTCAAGTAGTTTGCCTTGTGTAAGACATCAGGGTTAGATCCCTGGACGTTTAGTCGGACATACTCGGAGCCTAATAAGTCCTGAAGCACACAGGAAATGAATCTAGGATAAGACATGTGTCTTTGCCTAGACTTTCCTGATAGCTTGGCTATGAGGTCTCTGAAGATCATCTCTCCAATATCATTTTTTCTACCCTCCAGGAGGCTGAACACAATCATTTGTTGTGATGTGTTCGATTGTTCCGTGGAGGACTTGTTGCCACCAAGGACCTGAATGACAAAGGTTATCAGGATCCTCCAGACAGCAGGAAACCAGGTCTTTATTATTGGGGCCTTGGCCAATAAGGTTCCTGGGGCTACTTTAGGATGCTTGTCATCATGTGGCCCTAGTAAAAGCAATTCGGCTTTTACTTCTGCTTCAGTGGGCTGAGGTTCGGAGTTCTCAGCGAAATCAAGACCTGTGGCCTTGATGAAAGTTTGGTAATTAAAGGAGAGGGTCTTTCTCCCATTCATCACTAAGAACGTGATTATGGAGTCCTTGATGTCATCAGGGCTGGTGGCCACTGCTGTACACCAGAACTCCCTTAAGTAGTCATGGTATATGACTGGGGGTGTTTTGGTGAATACCGTAGAAAGGAAGTAGTTTTGTAAGTATTTTACTACGTCCTTATACGCCGGAAATTTTTCCAGGTAGGCAAAATTTCCTACGAAATTGTTTTTGGTTAAGTCTATGCCCTTTAGTTGGAATTCCACATTAGGGGCGCAGGTTATAGCTCTAGAAGCAGCCATTTAAAACAAAGGTCTTGGTTTTGTAAGAAAAATGGTATGAGTTTAGAGATTGAAAACACACACAGATTTTTAAGCAAAAGGGCAAGAGTTTGATTAAAAATTTTCAAAGCGTGGGTGTGTGATTTTGTTTGTGGGTATTTATAGGAAAGTGGAGAGAGAAGGTGGTTTTAGCATTACGCGAATTTTTCTCAAAATTTTGAAAACCGTTTTGTATAAACGTTTCATATCCGCATTAAATGCCACCTCTTCCACTATCCCGGGTTTCGCGCAAATGTCAGGGTGAACAGTTGTGCCGTCGGCAAAAGTGTAATTTGCAGAGTGACATCACAACATATTATATCGAAAGATATTATGTGTGAGAGGAGACATTAAATGCCAAGTGGGATTTGTGGTGATGATGTGGGGGCCCATGATGTGGATGCCAGTTGGTATAAGAACATATATTCCTATATTAAATAGGTATTCAGTTACCAACCTCATACTTTTACTAACTAAGTACTTGGAGCATTAAGTATAGCATTGAATGTCATCTTGAGGCCCCTGAATGACTTTTCATTCAGATTGAGGGTTTAGGGAAGGTTATTTAGTGAGCTTATTCACTGAGAGACACATTGAGTCAGGGACCCGAGGCATTCATAATTTACACTTAGTTGGAAGGATTCAATCAGTGAACTGATTCTCAATATCCAACATTCTCAATTCAGCTTTCAGTCTTGTGAAAGTTGGTTCATCCAAGGGTTTGGTGAATATATCAGCCAACTGATATTCAGTGGGAATGAAGTGTAATTCAATGTCACCATTCATGACATGGTCCCTGATGAAATGATATCTTATATCAATGTGTTTGGTTCTATAATGAAGAACAGGGTTGTTTTGAGATAACAATTGCACTTGTGTTATCACAAAAGATGGGAAGCATCTTATAATGGATGCCATAGTCACTGAGATGACTTTTCATTCATAGTACATTTTCACAACAACTGGCTGCTGCAACATATTCAGCTTCTACTGAGGACATGGCAACTGATTGTTGCTTCTTAGCACTCCAACAGACTAGTTTTCCACCAAGGAATTGGTAGGAGTCTGAGGTGCTTTTTCTATCCATGTTACAACCAGCATAGTCAGAGTCAGAGTATCCTTTGAGATCAAAGCCTGAGCATTTTGGATAGTACAATCCAAGACTTGGAGTAACTTTCAGGTACCTGAGGATCCTTTTCACAGCTGTGAGATGTGATTCTCTTGGGTCAGATTGATATCTGGTACACAAACAGACAAAGAATTAGATATCAGGCCTTGATGCAAGTAGATACATCAGTGACCCAATCATTCCTCTAAATAGAGTTTGATTGACTGGTTTACCAGCAAGGTCAGGACCTAGGTTGTTTGGAGGAACCATGGGAGTTTTGACTGCGGCACAGTCACTGAGCTCATACTTTTTCATTAGGCTTCTGGTGTACTTCTCTTGACTGATAGAGGTTCCTTTATCAGTCTGCTTGATTTGCAGTCCAAGGAAGTAAGTGAGTTCTCACATCATGCTCATTTCAAATTTCTTTTCCATTAGTTTTTCAAACTGTTTGCAAAGTTTATAACTTGTTGAGCCAAATATGATGTCATCCACATATACTTGTACAAGAATGACATCTCCATTTGTCCAATAGATAAACAATGTGTTGTCTATCTTGCCTCTGAAAAATTTGTTTTGGATGAGGAAAGCTGAAAGAGTTTCATACCATGCCCTAGGAGCTTGTTTCAGTCCATAAAGGGCTTTATCAAGCTTGCAGACATAGTCAGGAAACTCACTGCTTTCAAATCCAGGAGGTTGTTGAACATAAACTTCTTCTTTTAGTGAACCATTTAAGAATGAACTTTTTACATCCATTTGGTCCACTTTGAAGTTCATGTAGGTTGCAAATGCAAGGAAAATCCTGATGGCTTCCATCCTTGCCACTGGTGCAAATGTCTCTTCATAGTCAATGCCTTCTTGTTGATTATAGCCTTTGGCTACAAGTCTGGCCTTGTTTTTAATGACTGTGCCATTTTCATCAGTTTTGTTTTCGAACACCCATTTCATGCCAATGACTGAAACATCCTGAGGACATTTGACCAAGGTCATTACCTTGTTTCTGTCAAACTGTTCCAGTTCATCATGCATGTCCTGAACCCAACTAGGATGTTTAAGTGCTTCTTTGACACTTTTAGGTCCAATGGTGGAAATGAAATCCACAAATAGGCAATCATTGACTGAGGCTGCCTTTAGTTTTGTAGCCATGCTTCTAGTGAGCATGCCTTCAGTAGGCTCTCCAATTATATTGACAAGTTCTATATCTTTAGACCTAGTCCAACTGTCCTGAGGTCTTGGATACTGATTGGAACTTGTGGAGGCCTGATTGGGTGGAGGTGTGGGTTCTGGTGCAGACACTTGATGATCTTCAGGATCTTGAGTGTCTGACTGACTTGGCAGATCACTGAGATTGTTTGGTTCCTGAGCACTTTGTTCAGACTGATTGATTGCATCAGTACTTGTCTGTGCTTCTACAAACTCAGTGATGGTTGGGTGAGGAAGGTTGTGAGGGACAATGTAGTAGGAGATATCAGCATTTGCTTGATACTGAGTGGAAGGATTACTATCAGGATGATATTCATCAGGTGGATATCTTGATGAATCATCAATACCTATCTCTTCCACTTAGGTGTTTGAGAATCTGATTGCTTCAGTACTCTCATCCAAGGTAACATGGAATGTTTCCTCAGTTTGCTGTCTCCTTGTATTGAACGCCCTGAAGGCTTTAGAGACAAGAGAATATCCTAAGAAGTATCCATCATCAGCCTTAGCATCAAATTTCCCTAAGTGATCCTTTTGATTATGAATAAACACAGGACACCCAAAGACATGAAAGTAGCTGATGTCAGGGATTCTTCCCTTGAATAACTCATATGGGGTTTTGCTATGTCTCTTGACTATGATGGATCTGTTTTGTGTGTAATAGGCAGTTTTGACTGCTTCAGTCCAAAAGTGTTTGGATAGGACTGATCCATTTAGCATTGTCCTAGCCGCTTCAATGAGTGTTCTATTTTTCCTTTCAGCAACACCATTTTGTTCAGGTCTGTAAGGAGAGGAAATTTTTTGGGAAATTCCTTTCTCATCACAGAAACATTCAAGTTCATGGTTTTTGAACTCAGCTCAATTGTTAGTCCTAATCTGTTTGACTTTTATGTCATTCTGATTTTTAATGTTCCTGAAAAAGGACATGATAGTTTTAGCTGCTTGACTCTTTTTGGTCAGGAAGTAAACCCAAGTGTATCTTGAGTATTCATCCACAATGACCAGAGTATACTTCTCATGGTTAATGGACCTAGTACTGATGGGCCCAACGAGATCCATATGGAGAAGATGAAGGCAACTTTTGATGGAAAAGTTTTGCTTGGTTTTAAAGGATGTTCTATGATGTTTACCTTTTTCACAGGCAGAGCATGGTTTATCCTTTGAAAACACAAGTGATGGTAAGCCAAGGACCTTGTTTTGTTTGGCAAGATAGTTTATGTTTTTGAAGTTCAGATGGGAGAGTCTCTTATGCCAAAGCCAGTTGAGAGTTTCAGTGGCCTTAGCAAAGAGACAAGTTCCATTCTGAATTAGAGTATTCATGTCTAACAAATAAACATCTTGTCTTCTTAGTGCAATAAGGACAACTTCCTTATTTGCATTGAAGATGGTACCTTGCTTGTCGTCAAATTGAACTATGTATTTTGCATCACATAGTTGACTGACACTGGTTAAAGTGTACTTAAGATCATTTACATAAGCTATCCTAGTAAAGACAATACCACTACAGTTTACTGAACCATAACCTTCAGTGAGGCATGATGAGTTATCAGCAAATACCACCTGAGGTCCTGGTTTTTCTACATACTTGTGCAGATACTCTTTCACACAAGTCATTCTCCTTGAACATCCACTATCTAGATGCCAAACTGGCTCCCTGGCCTGTCTCTGCATAAACAGTAAACTGTGTCAGTCTTTTTTAGAACCCCTCTTCTTGGAGGGCTTGGCTTTAATGGCCTTTTTAAAAGTAACAATTGATGCATGGTCAGTGGTTGAATGGACTGAGCTTCCACAAATTTTGCATTTGAATGCAGAAGTGGACTCAGTAGACTAAGAGGATGGCTTGGTCATACCTCTTCTGGTCTGAATGACCTTCTCATGTACTGAGGTGTCATGTGTGGGATCTCCACATATATCACAACTAGTGTCCATTAGGCAATCCTCAGGAAGGTGGTCTGTAACCACTGCGAAAATCCCACATTTAAATACACTATCTCTTAGAATACTTGTCCTTTTCTACGTGTAAATTTTTTTTTATTTATTTATTTGTTATCTGGATTATAACTACTATCTCATGTGACGTAACTCGCATCCTTGATAAACGTATTCGCACGCGACCTAACCTTGACCTATTTTATGTTTATATGTCAAGTATAGTACTTTACAAATTACCATTTGCCACTTTACGTTAATTCGTTAACATACTAGTTTAACTAAACTATTTTCATCAAATATAGTTTCTATGAGACTTTAAACCACTATAATACCAAAAATAGTTAACGAAACTTTAGAAATACCAAAATATAAATTACTAGGGTAATGTACAAGTCACTAAAGCACGAAAACCCTAATTTCACAGAAACTATTATTTATTTACAAACCTTAGTTAATATTTTTATAAAAATATTAAGTATGAGTCCTTTAAGCTAAGGTACAAGTCTTTTAAGCATAAAACTTAAATGAAAATAAAAACCTTATAAAAACTTCAATAATAGTTATTTAAATTACATACTATGTAATATTTTCACACAATAAATTCTAAAAATAATTTATTAAGTTATTTAACATATGTACAACTCCATAAACTCAATGTACAACCCTTTAATGCACAAGATCATAAAAACTCATTTATATGTATTTAAAGTGTAATAAAAATTACATAAAAATTATAGAAAATTAGGAAATAATTAAAAATGTATTTTTCTTATTTTCCTAACATTAGTACAAGTCTTTCTAGCATAAGGTACAACCACCTAAAGCACAAAAACTATTTTTCTCTATTTATATAGAATTCGATATACATGTAAATGTGTCAAATAATTTTAAAAATCATTTCAAGATAAACCCTAGAGTTAGAAACCCTAGTTCTACCCTAAACCCTAGAGTACAAGTTAGTTAAGCCTTATGTACAACCCCATAATACACCCAGCGAACCAAACTAACCCATTTCTCTTAGTTTAGTTCGAATCCCATAAGACACAAACCAAAAACCTCATTTTACTTAAACCCTAAGGCGTCAAATGAAAGAACAATAGCCTTCCACCTCCCCCCTCCTCTAGAACATCACACTTGTGTGGTTTAAACACAACCACATCACCACCACATCCAAACGCCACCCTTCTCCTTCCCCCTCCATCCACTTGCCTTCAAATCCTCAAGCCACATCTCCCATGTCCTCACCACACCATTAGAAAACCCTAGATAATTTCCTTCTATAAATAGAAGCACTCAAAACCCTAATCCATCACCAACACCCTTCGAACAAAAACTCACAGCCACATATACGCACCACTCTGCCATCACAGCCCTCACATAGGATCAAGAACAATCATAAGAAGCTAGGAAGAAAGCTAGAAGCATTGGTAGTCGCTCTTCGAAACCCTGGTTCCCATAGAAACCCTATTCGACACATATTGCTAAGGTAAGTTCCAACTCTTTTTAATTCGTTTTCTATATTTAAAATACTTATAAGAACACTTATAAATGATCTCCAATAAAAGCTATAATCAAAAACTAAGTTAAAAGTTAAATTTTTCTTTCTTTTGTTTTCTGTACGAACCAAACAAACACCTTCTATTTGTTTTCCTTTCGATAATTTAAGAACACTAGACTATAGGACATTTACATACTGTTAAAGAGAATATTTTTAGAAGAACGTAGCAATTTGAATCACTAAAAATGAATAAACGAGTCAAAAGTTATGGATAATTGAAGTTATATATAAACTATAAAAACTTTCTGTAACAGAAACGAACATGACGCAAAACAAGGCATTTCTGGTCCGTTTCGTCGAAAACACAAAACACGAAAGTTGTCCGAAACGTTATTTTCTACAAAAAGTCTTTAGACCTCGAGTCATGAAAACGTATAAAAAGGGGTGTTTTTATTTAATTTCAGAACCGATTTTATAAAAAGACAGCAGCAGATATAGAGTTTTGAACTTAAGTTTCGACCACTAAATAGAATCTAAAAATTCTAGATTTTTGCACAAACGAAGTTCTACTAGATATCTAACAGTAGGAAAAAGAACGAAGTATTTTCGTTAAGAAACGAGTGAGTTCTAGCCATGTCTTGTCAGGATGTTTCTGTCTTGACAAAACTGTGGGTCGAACATTTTAAAAATTATTTGCGAAGTCTAGAGTTCGAACCAAGGTCTGGGTTTTTGTAAAAATAATCTCAAGACACTGATAATTAAGTTGGCTAAAGAATCGTAAAAAGTTTTGCTAAAATACGTAAGAAATAAAATGTTTTTGGGAGATAAGGATGTCGAATAAAATGATATAGAAGTCTCAAGGGTAAAAAGTGTCAAAACTCTAATTAGTATTGTAAAAAGGACTTCACATGCTGTCGAGTGGAACCCTAGGGGTAAAAATTGTCGATTTTGAAACTTAACGGTAGAAAGTGTCAATTTACTAAAGTTCAAAGGTAAAACTTGTCATTTCAATATAGTTCAGGGATAAGAGTTGCCAACCCTAGAAACTAAAAGGTTTAAAGTGATAACATATGTATAAACCCTAATTCTTAATTTAATATTATTATTAATAAATTATTATTAATATTATTATTATTATTACTATTGTTATTATTATTATTAGGATATTAGAACCTAATATACGTTTTCTACTATAACTAACGAACGAAGTATCTATTTAAAGAACAAACAGAACCGAAACCTACAAATAAGAAAATAAGATAAAATCTTATTTTTGAAATTACATATTGGCTCAATTAAGTATTTAACCATCAACCAAAGTATTAGGAAACGAACATTGAAAAACTTATAATATTCAGAAACGATTACTGAAAACTAGACATACAAACCCAGATAGCGTGCCGGAGACGTTTATCAACTTTCTTTCATTTTGTTTTCCATCCAGACTGCCTAGGTGAGTTCATAGTCCCACTATTTACTACGTTTTTCCAAATTTGTGGGGAGATACATGCTACTAAACCGAACACAAGTATTTTCTGTATGCTTTCCTGATTGTTATTGCCTAAGTTAACTGTTACCTATTTATTTTAAAAGTCCCTATTATCATGCACGATTAATCACTTTCGGGTGAGCGCGAATATAATGAATAGATCTATTGGCAGTTGACGCCCCATTTGTGTTGCTGGTTAAGTAACCAAATGCATTATATTTGAGTTTAATAAAGAGTTTCAGGCAGACTCCTACACGGGGCAAGGTTACCTACATTTAATTATGGGGTAATTTATATAAACCTGTTAACGTTTTGCGTGTCATGAGGCTTAGTGCAATATACCGAACTGTGATATTCCTGATTTACTTAAATTTAGCTTGTGTTCAAACTGATTACTACTGAAAACACTATGGATTCACTCAACCTTTGTGTTGACTTTTTAAGCATGTTTATCTCAGGTAACTAGAAGTATGATTCGGCACGGAGTGGCTATGGACTTTCTTCTAATAAAAAGAGTGTCCATTTTGTTATCATTCAAAGAATATTGTATCTTTTATAATATATGTCTAAATTTTCCTCTGGGACCTATCCTTTGTACTCTGATTTAAATAAATGAATGATAACAATTTTATTTAAAACGTCTCTTTTCTAGTCGTTTTCTATCTCCATGACTGTGAACCATGAAGTAGCACCCGAAACTTATATTCCGTTGCGTATCACGAAAATGGGGGTGTTACAGATTGGTATAAGAGCTTGTGGTTATAGAGAACCAAATATTTTCAAACATTGGACTATAACCGGTTTTCACAAACTTAACTAGGAAGTCCTCCGTGCCACAACGCTGCTGAAACACTACTTGTTTATTTTTAAATAGTTTACATAGTGAAATATTCAGGATTACCGAGTGGTTACAGAACCCTGATTTTCCCATGCCCATTCTATTCCTCTTATGTCGGACTCGGATATTGAAGAATATCACGACGGTACCGGACATCATGAGAATACCTACATCCTCGTCACCACTACCACGACCACTTTCCTACATATATACCGTCAGTTTCTATTTCCCCCATCTGTCCCATTCGAACTTAGTGAAGAAGCTAGGACCATTATCATCCGATATCATACTTTATCCCGATTTTCTGTTTCCAACTTCCCTATTCCACCGCGATGTCTTTGAAAAAAGTGAAAACTCGCAATCAGCATAAGAACGACAACCGACTATTTTCACCTTGCAGACGCAATTAGAATGGCAAGAAGAAACAGATCGAGACTGCTTAGGTCGTCCCGACAAGCTATCCCTAGGATGCATCGAGGGTATAAAATATAAGAGTTGAAGATTCAGAGACCATGAAGCAGAAGATGGACGAGAATCGTGAGAAGACAGAGAACCGTCATGAGCAGCTGAGACGAGAAATACCTATGACGAATTGAAGATGTTAGAAGAAAAGAAATGAAGAAGTGATAACAGTTCAGACGAAGATCACTATTTTGGAGAAAATAGTGGGAGATATGCAAGATAGATATAAATAGTAAATATATATCCTCGTCAGCATGATCGTCAAACTGAAAAGTTGACTCGGAGGAGTTCTGGTAGTCACTCAATCAGATTTATATCTACCAGCTTTTGTACAATATCTTGACCATGAGATATGTAGCATAAATACGACGCTTGTACTAATTTTGTTATATATAACAAATTAGCAAGTTATTTATGACTATATGTGGTTTTGATTTTATTGTTTTTTGCTGTGTACGATATCGGTTGACGTGGACCAGTGATGATCATCCTACCTACGCGTATGATAGTATTTGGACATGTTGCGACCTTATGATTATCATAAGTTTTATCTTTATAATCTAACATGTACAAAATATAAACGTATGTTTTATTATGGTTTTCATAGAAATATGCCTCGCACTTCCCCGAACCGCCCATGTCCCAAGCTGCTATCCGAAAGCTTGTTGCAGACAGTGTTGCTGCAGCACTAGAGAGTCAAGCAGCAGAATTTGCTCGTACTGGAAGCACTAGCCGACCCAATGGAGAGAACGAGACAGTGACAGCTCGCAAGTGTACTTACAAAGACTTCATAAACTGTCAACCAACTTTCTTTAAGGGAACAGAAGGAGCTACTGAATTAGCTCGTTGGTTTGAACGTACGGAAGTAGTCTTTGTAAGGAGCGGATGTACCGATGACTGCAAAGTTGTTTTTGCTACGGGGACTTTATTGGATGATGCCCTGTCTTGGTGGACTTCGACTACCCAGACTATGGGTGTTGAAGCAGTTCACCAACTGACTTGGGAAGATCTCAAGAAGAAGATGTTGAAGAAGTACTGCCCCCGTACTGAAATTAAGAAGTTGGAGGATGAGTTCCACCAACTAGTGGTGAAAGAAACAGATCTTAAGGCCTACAATAGGAGGTTTCAGGAGCTTGCTCTCCTATGCCCAACTATTGTGCCTGATCTGGAGAAGATGTTGGAGAAATATACGGAAGGATTACCTCGAAGTATCGAGGGAAATGTTATTGCATCCAAGCCGCAATCATTGGAAGAGGCGATTACGATAGCTCAACAGCTAATGGATCGTGAGATCAAGCGAAGTTCCATTCAAGGAAATGATGATCACAAGCGGAAACTTGATGATAAAAGGATCACCCATCACCACAACAACTACCAGTACGACAGTAACAATCACCACTACCAACAGAATCGTCGGCAAGAGACTGCCAGAGATTATGCCGTCACACCTGCTGAGAAGAATGGTTATATCGGAACAAAACCATTTTGCAATCGATGCTCGTTGCACCACTACGGTCCATGCACCATTAGGTGTGCAAAGTGTCTGAAAGTTGGACATCAGACCAAAGACTGTAAAGCAATAGGAGCAAATCCACAGCCAGTAGCCATAACTTGCTACGGATGTGGTGAGAAGGGGCACTACAAGAGCCGGTGCCCAAAACCGAAAGCTGACCAGAATAACGGTGCACGTGGAAGAGCGTATGTGCTAGGAGATGGGAACGCACAACCGAACCAAGACTAGTGCAGGAGAATGAGAACTCGTTAGGATTCCGACAATGTCAACGAATGACGTCCCTATAAATTTCCGTTATAGCTAAATAAATCGTATCGTAAAACGTCCTAATCATATTTCCTATTGTACTCTACCTTAGTTACGATGGACGTAAACTAAGTGTATCAACTATCCTTCTACCGTATGAAATCTTTACCTTGTAATATTTCCGTAATAATTACAATCTACGTTTCTACTCCATTTGCCCTGTTCCTATTCACTACACTCTCATCTCACTAGAAATTTGGTTAATATTAGTTTTGACCATTCCGTGTAAAATTTCTACTCGAACCCTAAGATTTATTTTTAGGATATCCCATTAGTACCCTAGAAATTCCTGACTTATCACTATAGTATGAACAATAATTTTCTTATTTTTGTGAAAGATAACTATGTTGTCATTTTACAAAAATAACACGTTGAGCACCATCTAAAATAATTTGAAAAATATAAAATACCTCAACAACTGGACCAAATATCACATCATTCAGTCCTTAGTTATGCATAGCCTGGCCAACTATGTATAATTTAGGAAGAATCATGTCATAAGTGGAACAGTTAAACTTTTCAGATTTTCAAATAACAATTTTCATTCAAAAATAAAATTTTGAGACAAAACAAATTATTCATACTATTTCCATTTTAAATTTCTACAATTTCCACCCATCACCTCTAAGATAAGAAAATCAAATACGGATAAGATACCCAAACCTTTTCCCTCACATTCCAACCAACATAGACTGAATCTCGGGACGAGATTCCCTTAACGGGGGAAGACTATAACCACTGCGAAAATCCCACATTTAAATACAGTATCTCTTAGAATACTTGTCCTTTTCTACGTGTAATTATTTATTTATTTATTTGTTATCTGGATTATAACTACTATCTCATGTGACGTAACTCGCATCCTTGATAAACGTATTCGCACGCGACCTAACCTTGACCTATTTTATGTTTATATGTCAAGTATAGTACTTTACAAATTTCCATTTGCCACTTTACGTTAATTCGTTAACATACTAGTTTAACTAAACTATTTTCATCAAATATAGTTTCTATGAGACTTTAAACCATTATAATACCAAAAATAGTTAACGAAACTCTAGAAATACAAAAATATAAATTACTAGGGTAATGTACAAGTCACTAAAGCACGAAAACCCTAATTTCACTATAACTCCCGGTAAAACCCTAATTTCACAGAAACTATTATTTATTTACAAACCTTAGTTAATATTTTTATAAAAATATTAAGTATGAGTCCTTTAATCTAAGGTACAAGTCATTTAAGCATAAAACTTAAATGAAAATAAAAACCTTATAAAAACTTCAATAATAGTTATTTAACTTACATATTTTGCAATATTTTCACACTATAAATTCTAAAAATAATTTATTAAGTTATTTAACATATCTACAACTCCTTTAACTCAATGTACAACCCTCTAATGCATAAGATCTTAAAAACTCATTTATATGTATTTAAAGTATAATAAAATTACATAAAAATTATATAAAATTACGAAATGATTAAAATTATATTTTTCTTATTTTCCTAACCCTAGTACAAGTCTTTCTAGCATAAGGTACAACCACCTAAAGCACAAAAACTATTTTTCTCTATTTATATAGAATTCGATATACATGTAAATGTGTCAAATAATTTTAAAAATCATTTCAAGTTAAACCATAGAGTTAGAAACCCTAGTTCTACCCTAAACCCTAGAGTACAAGTTAGTTAAGCCCTATGTATAACCCCATAATACACTCAACGAACCAAACTAACCCATTTCTCTTAGTTTAGTTCGAATTCCATAAGACACAAACCAAAAACCTCATTTTACTTAAACCCTAAGGCTTCAAATGAAAGAAAAATAGCCTTCCACCTCCCCCCTCCTCTAGAACATCACACATGTGTGGTTTAAACACAACCACATCACCACCACATACAAACGCCATCCTTCTCCTTCCCCCTCCATCCACTTGCCTTCAAATCCTCAAGCCACATCTCCCATGTCCTCACCACACCATTAGAAAACCCTAGATAATTTCCTTCTATAAATAGAAGCACTCAAAACCCTAATCCATCACCAACACCCTTCGAACAAAAACTCACAGCCACATATACACACCACTCTGCCATCACAGCCCTCACATAGGATCAAGAACAATCATAAGAAGCTTGGAAGAAAGCTAGAAGCATTGGTAGTCGCTCTTCGAAACCCTAGTTCCCATAGAAACCCTATTCGACACATATTGCTAAGGTAAGTTCCAACTCTTTTTAATTAGTTTTCTATATTTAAAATACTTATAAGAACACTTATAAATGATCTCCAATAAAAGCTATAATCAAAAACTAAGTTAAAAGTTAAATTTTTCTTTCTTTTGTTTTCTGTACGAACCAAACAAACACCTTCTATTTGTTTTCCTTTCGATAATTTAAGAACACTAGACTATAGGAAATTTACATACTGTTAAAGAGAATATTTTTAGAAGAACGTAGCAATTTGAATCACTAAAAATGAATAAACGAGTCAAAAGTTATGGATAATTGAAGTTATATATAAACTATAAAAACTTTCTGTAACAGAAACGAACATGACGCAAAACGAGGCATTTCTGGTCCGTTTCGTCGAAAACTTAAAACACGAAAGTTGTCCGGAACGTTATTTTCTTCAAAAAGTATTTTGACCTCGAGTCATGAAAACGTATAAAAAGGGGTGTTTTTATTTAATTTCAGAACCGATTTTATAAAAAGACAGCAGCAGATATAGAGTTTTGAACTTAAGTTTCGACCACTAAATAGAATCTAAAAATTCTAGATTTTTGCACAAACGAAGTTCTACTAGATATCTAACAGTAGGAAAAAGAACGAAGTATTTTCGTTAAGAAACGAGTGAGTTCTAGCCATGTCTTGTCTGGATGTTTCTGTCTCGACAAAACTGTGGGTCGAACATTTTAAAAATTATTTGCGAAGTCTAGAGTTCGAACCAAGGTCTGGGTTTTTGTAAAAATAGTCTCAAGACACTGATAATTAAGTTGGCTAAAGAATCGTAAAAAGTTTTGCTAAAATACGTAATGTTAAAGCTCGAAATCCTACTTTATCATACCACATATACACTAGATCGAATGGCAACTTAAGATAGAGGAAATAAAGATAAAGATAAGAATAAGAAGATAGATGAGAAGATTGGTGGCAGTGGAGATGAAACAATAAATGGTGTATATTAGATTGAGAGAAAAGAGGAAATACACACACACTCTCTCACAGCACTCTTGCTAAATGAGAGAGTGTTTGGTTATATGTGATGGCTGCCACATCTAATACAATAGATGGGCTTTTGGATGGACCATGTGTGGGCTAAGTATATGCACTACACATATATACTTAAACTAACAACACTAATGCTACTAGCCCACACTTTAACAAAGTATTATACATGACATTTAATGTTCTAAACTACAAATGACCATCACTTCCAAAATAGCATAAAATCAATGCTAACAATCTCCCCCTAAGGGATGGTCATTTCAATGATGCTCCCGTGATTGGTCTTTTGCTTTTGATGTCTTGAACTTTGTGTGTCATTGTATAATAGACTTGATTCATTGTTCCTTCATGCTCTGTGATCTTCAAAGTATTGACTTTGAATGTTCTTGCCTTGATCTACTTCTTCTGATCAGATGCGTCTACGTTGTAGATGATGATAGTGAATGGACTTCCGTCGGTACCTGCATAAGACAGTTAGCAATAAATTGTCCAGCGGCCATCATGTCGTAAGGCAAGATCTAAAGATCTCATTAAGACTCATACAACTTGTATCCTTTTGATGGACACAAGTGTATTGCATAGGAAGTGTTCCTAAGAGATCTTTTGATGAATCTCATGTCTCTAGACTCAATAATGTGCGTTTTGGTTTTAGTCGTTGGAGGCATGGAGCAGAGTGCCACCTTTTCAATATCAACACATCTCGGAGTGAGAGGTCGATAGATTATGCAGTGTTCTCCGTGAGAAATGAAACAAATATCTTTTAAGAGATATCTGAGTGGATAGGAGGGGTGGTGCAATGCGTCACTGGGTCCATGACGTCTTGTCTTCAATACCAGTATCACCTTAGTGAGTACCGATAGCATATGTATTGACCCGGTTTCTGACCTAAGTTTTCATGGAGGGCTATTTCTTTTCACCCTTACAAAAACTTTTCTTTTTCATTCTTCAACCCCTTCTTTCTCCTTTCTCATTTACTCCTTTTTTCAATCTTACCTAAGGACTTCTAATTCTAGACTATTGGAATTGTCCTTGGGAAGATCCCTCCGGCTCTGGCGGATCATAGGACATAACCTAACCATAATCACCTTATAACTCCATGATTATCCTAGGTTTGTTGATCACTTGCCATAAAACCATTTGTGAAAATCTCTCAAAGTGTTCATGAATAAAACACATTTTGTTAATACTTCGAGAGTTTTGCATTTTCTGAAATACTCCCCCTTCACATGTGCATATGAGATTTAAGAAAGAATTGCACATGATGGGTAGAGTTCGCACTTTTTGAACTGATCGACTTTCAATTAATATGACCATTGCGAGACACGTTTACATCACTAGTTAAACTAGCTTGAAGTTATTACCCGTCCCGATCATATCAAAAGATCATCTCTCGAATTGGTACATTCTACTCAGACAAGTCCTTTGCGAGACACGTTTACATCAATGGATAACCATCTTGAAATTATTACCCGTCCCGGACTAGTCTTTTCGATAATGGACATTTATCTTTCGTCAATTCGAGGGTTCATGCTGAGTCTTTTTGAAGAACTCTTTTTGAGATTCCTTTTCGATCACATTTTAATCACATCTTCTCCCCCTCAAAAATAGCATGCAGTGATATTTTTGATATCAACTGATTAAAATGAAACTTTTTGGAGAGATAGACGGATTTGAGCATGAAATTGGAACATTTTTGTTTTTCTACTCCCCCTTAAACAAAGCATATGGTTAAACATTTTAGTTTAAAAGCAGTTTTAAGGGTTTAGGAGGGAGTTATCTTGAGCACTTTATGAAAGATTTGGAAAAATCTTATTGAAAAATCTTGAAGAAAATGTGCTCAAGATAGAGAAGATTTTGAAAATCTTTGAAGATATGTAAGGAGAAATATCTTCATTTGTTTTTAGGATAAGTGTTAGAAAAAGAAATTGGTTTTGCACAACACTTTCCTTTATTTGAAGTACGGGTCCGAAACTGAGATGTTCCGAAGCCATTGGGTTAAGCGCGGGTTTCGTACTGAAATGCACGAAAGCCATTTAAGAAAAAAGATTGAGAAAACGACATGTTTTGAAAACATTTAAAGAACTCTCGCTCAAGCATCTGTACATGCCCGTATCATTGTTGAATGATATTTCTAAGTACGTACAGAATATTGATTATACGAGAGACATGTCGGAGAAGAATATTTTTGGATTTTTGTGATTTTATATTGTTTTTGTATTTTTTTGAAAATTTTCCATTTTTGTATATTCTTTTTGATGTTTTCAAAAAATGTATATTCACAAAGAATGATTAAGTATGAACAAGTAAAAGTGGAGTTAAGAGTGGATGTAGACCAGGATTTCCAAATGCGATGTTGGCATAAAGGTCTTCTCTTCCACATTCAACGAGTGAACTCTCAACACTTTCACGAGTACCTGCAATCACAGAATCCACGAAAGAAGAATATGCACAAATAATAGTGTTAGAAGAACATGAATCATCACATTGAGGGTGTCCACTATCAACGGTTGTAGTGGTTTCTACATCCTTATCCTGATGATTTTCACTATTACTTGTTGTGGTGCAACTATCAAGAATCTTTCCTGTGGGAATCCATCTAAGACCAACTGTTTTAAAAACTTTTCCCGTGGGAATCCACCTAGGGTTAGATCTAGGAGTTGTGTTCTTTTCAGATGCAGCGGAAGTCTCATTTTGAGAAACACTACATCCTGTAGAGATCCACCTAGTTGGTTTCTTAGCCTTTTGCTTCTTAGCAACGGGTTTGTTGCTATTTGGTGTCTTAGAGGATTGTGCTTTAGCACTTGCATTTGCTTTCTTGATATACTGTGCAACACATGCATCATGATTAGCTGAAACGACACATTTTTGACATGTAGGACAAACAAATTCAACATTCTTGTTTAAAACAGCAACCTTAACTTTGTCACTACAGTCATTTGAAGCTTGTTTCTGGTTCAAAGAGGAATTTGAGTTCATAGTGTTTGATTCTACGTGGGTAACATTTTCTTTTGCGCAACTACTCTTAGATGCAAGCCAATCCCTAGTCTTTAGTTGAATGATCCTAGGTAGTGGTTTACTACTACTAGCAGTGCTTTGTAATGTTGTAGAATTCATCACTCTAGGTTTTGTTCCTAAAATTCCGTCTTGTCGAACCTGTGCCTTTTGCCTAGCAGTTTCTAGGTAGTGATTGTGGACCATTTTGTTTGAACCAACTGATTCCTTAACTGTTTGAGTGGTCACATTCGGTGAGCAATTCCTAGAAAGGCCAGGTGCTATCACTTTTGGTATTTTAGGCAAGGGTGTTGGAGTGACTGGTTTTGTCAAATCAATTGTCACATCAACTGTTGGAACCGTTTGAGAAATTGACATTTTTAGTTGTTCCGAAGTTGATGGTTTTGCAAACTTAGTTTCCTCACCCTGCCTTTTTTGACTTTCAAGCTGAGACTTCAAAAGATCAATTTTTTCTTGCAAACTTTTGTAAGAACGCTCATACGACAATTTGTCATATTTGCATTCTTCCTTTTTCTGATCAAGTTGTTTAAAATATGTGACATTTTGTTTTTCAACCTTTGCGAGCGCATTTTCATATTTTAAAACAATTTCAGAAGTCTCAGCTCGAAGTGTTTCCTCATCTTCCACAGAATATGTTTGGTAAATAATTGACATGATATCGGTCGATAGAGCTTCAAAGCAGAGAGAGTCATTATGCTTTTCCAAAACTTTTATGTGTTCCAAGTATTCATTAGCTTCCTTCACTAAGGATTTGTGGTCCTTAACAAATTCGGCTGACTCTTTCAAAAGATTATTTTCCACATTTTGAGCAACTGCATAGATTGCAGAAATATGAGGATTAATTTCCTCTTCAAAAATCTTTTTAATTCCTTCCTGAACACCTGGAAACCATTCAAATTTTTGATTGTTTGTTTTGGAAGCCACAATACGTTGAAGTGTTTCAATTCTCTTTTTAAGATCAACCAAATATAGTCTAGCTGCACTTGTTTCACAAGTGTTTTTAGATGCCATTTGTTCGATTTTAGGCATATGTTTTGAAACAGCTTTTTGTTTTGTGAAGACCACTGGTCTTTGAAAAAATAATTGTGACTCTTTTTGAACAAGATGAACCCCAGACATTTTGTTAAGTTCATTATAATCAATGGGTTTAATTTCTCTGTTCATTTGTCGCATTTTGACTCGTCTCTGTTCAGTACGCTCAATCGTATCATCAGAATCATAAATCTCAATCGGATCATGTTTATCATTTAGCACACTACCATTATATAACACATTCTGTACACTCTGAGCTTTCTTGAGATTATAAGGGTTTTCATAACCGATAGCCACTTTCTTTAGCGTATGTAAAATCGGGTTTGGATCGTTTATTAACAAGTTAACTGTTTGTGCAGAATGACCCGTTTTTACAAGCAAATCTTCCAACTTTGCAATGGTTTCCTTTTTGTCAGTGATCTCTTTAAGAAGATCCTTTTCACGTTTTGAAAACCTTTCATTCAACTCCTTCTTTGCTTTTTCAAGATTGGAATAAGTTGATTTTTGTTTTGAAAGCTGATTGGTTAGTTCAGAAATTTCTTTGTTTAGAGATTTGATTTTATTGTTCAAATTAACATCAAGAGTGTCAAATTTGATTTGCAAACGTTTTTCTCTTAAAACAGAATCTCTTAAACTATTTTCAAGTTCTGACTGTCGATTTGTGTGAAAATCATAAGCTCGTGCATTCACCTTATAACTCTCAAGCTCAGTGGTCAATGTCACATTCGCGGCTTTTACCTCGCGATTGATCTTTTTGACCTTTTCAATCTCAATCTGACAATTATGAAGTAATGATTCAAAGAGAGAACGGGTTTCCTCATCATTAGCATCATTTTGTACAACTTGAACTTCATTAGAATCCATATATGAAGTTTCACAATTAACATTGCTGTTAACGTGCTCCCCCACACATGTATCAAAATTAGGTTCGAGAGGCACAGAATGTGGCTTTTCATGAGCAAACAATGATGGTACCTCATGGAGTGGTTCTGTGTCATAGGACGGAGGAGTTTCAGAATCACTGCATGATGTAGGTTCTTGCAGATCAGGCATAGGATCGGAGACTCCTGTGACTTCTGTAGAATTATCATTGATTCTGGTCATAAGCAGGAAGTCTGATTCCTCAGCAGTCAACGGTATTCCCGAATGTTCCTTGTTGGCTAGCATCAGCATGTACTGGAGCTTTTCTACCTTCGTCATTGCAGGAACATTACCTATTCTGCCTATATCACTCCTTTGGCTTTCAGATGAAGTCATGAAACAATAGTACTCATTCGGATGGACCCCATTCTGAAGCATTTGATTCCCCGTCTGTATACCCATAGCATTTCCTTGCTGATTCCCGATAACCTCAACCATTTGACCTTTTTGTCCCATATATAACTGCGTATTGTCAGTGTACGGTGAATTCCATTGGTTGTTGTTATGTTGTTTGAAGTTTAATGCCTCGGTGAATAATGCAAAAGCATGTGCCAGATCAGTTGCCATATTGTCTTGTTGAGTTGCCATTGATGATGACTGGTACGATAAAGTGGATACAGGATCTTTGCAACAAAGTAGGAGATGTTGTTGTTGAAGGTTAAACTTGGTTGTTGTTGAAGGTTAAACTTGGTTGTTGTTGTGAAGCTTTGGTTTGTTGATGATGATCGTTGAAGTTGTAGGTGGAATTTTGGTCTGGAAACTTAAAACCTCAATAACTTCATTCTGGAGCGTTTTCAGGCCTCGAAACTTGGGTTGAATGAATAAATTAATTCAACGTGTCCTTCTCCTCGGTCTCACGGTCGTTTTGACAGGTAATTCGCTGAAAACGGAGTTACGGTTCAAAAGTTATGGCCGTTTGAAGTTTCACAGAAGTACGAGGGCCAAAACTGCCAAATTTGAAAGTTTCCTAAGGCTGCTGGAAAGTACAGGGACTAAAAATGACAATTCTGAAAATTGCTGAAAATTCTTCTTTGTCCGATATCGCAATTACTTCTTTGTCCGATATCGCAGTTGGTGGAAGATATCGAACAGAACTGCGATAGAGATCTCGGATGACACTACCACTAGCCCAATTGCGATAAGTCTGAAAAGGTCAATTGCGATAGTTATCGCTGTTGCAATTGCGATAAGATGGCTCAAATGCGATAAAACGCTGATAGTGGCCAATTGCGATAAAGCCTTAAGACAGCCTGAATTGCGATAGACCCTTTTAGCTCCAATTGCGATAAAACAAGTGAATTGCGATAAATCGCTAGATTTCACAGAATTGCGATAATACGCAACTTTTGAAGCCAAATGCGATAAATTGCACTTTTCAACCACTTTCTTGACTGTTGTGTCACTTGCCCATGCTTTTCCTTACTTTAAGGGATATCTATGACAACTTTTCACCAACTTGGACCAAAAATATATTAAACAAACCTTTTTCACTTAAATAATCAAAAGAATTCTTATACAAGAATTTTTTGATTCATACGATCAAAAAGATGAAGAACAAACCCAGATACAAACTTCCACAACAATATACAAGTGAAGAACTTAGTATATTTTACGGAAGCTAAGTTGAATAAACACAAAACAACCACAACTTTCTTGATTTTTTGTGTGGATCGAAGATAAAAAAAACAAAACTCACGTTTTTAAGAGGAAAAAAAAAAGACGTGGGTTATGGTTTCTTGTAAGCACAAACCGAACACACAAGCTTCCTACCTCGTTGACCGGCTGTTGATACCACTTGTTATAACTCGAAATCCTACTTTATCATACCCATAAACACTAGATCGAATGGCAGTTAAAGATAGAGGAAATAAAGATAAAGATAAGAATAAGAAAGATAGATGAGAAGATTGGTGGCAGTGGAGATGAAACAATAAATGGTGTATATTAGATTGAGAGAAAAGAGGAAATACACACACACTCTCTCACAGCACTCTTGCTAAATGAGAGAGTGTTTGGTTATATGTGATGGCTGCCACATCTAATACAATAGATGGGCTTTTGGTTGGACCATGTGTGGGCTAAGTATATGCACTACACATATATACTTAAACTAACAACACTAATGCTACTAGCCCACACTTTAACAAAGTATTATACATGACATTTAATGTTCTAAACTACAAATGACCATCACTTCCAAAATAGCATAAAATCAATGCTAACACGTAAGAAATAAAATGTTTTTGGGAGATAAGGATGTCGAATAAAATGATATAGAAGTCTCAAGGGTAAAAAGTGTCAAAACTCTAATTAGTATTGTAAAAAGGACTTCACATGCTGTCGAGTGGAACCCTAGGGGTAAAAATTGTCGATTTTGAAACTTAACGGTAGAAAGTGTCAATTTACTAAAGTTCAAGGGTAAAACTTGTCATTTCAATATAGTTCAGGGATAAGAGTTGCCAACCCTAGAAACTAAAAGGTTTAAAGTGAAAACATATGTATAAACCCTAATTCTTAATTTAATATTATTATTAATAAATTATTATTAATATTATTATCATTATTACTATTGTTATTATTATTATTATTAGGATATTAGAACCTAATATACGTTTTCTACTATAACTAACGAACGAAGTATCTATTTAAAGAACGAACAGAACCGAAACCTACAAATAAGAAAATAAGATAAAATCTTATTTTTGAAATTACATATTGGCTCAATTAAGTATTTAACCATCAACCAAAGTATTACGGAACGAACATTGAAAAACTTATAATATTCAGAAACGATTACTGAAAACTTGACATACAAACCCAGGTAGCGTGCCGGAGACGTTTATCAACTTTCTTTCATTTTGTTTTCCATCCAGACTGCCTAGGTGAGTTCATAGTCCCACTATTTACTACGTTTTTCCAAATTTGTGGGGAGATACATGCTACTAAACCGAACACAAGTATTTTCTGTATGCTTTCCTGATTGTTATTGCCTAAGTTAACTGTTACCTATTTATTTTAAAAGTCCCTATTATCATGCACGATTAATCACTTTCGGGTGAGCGCGAATATAATGAATAGATCTATTGGCAGTCGACGCCCCATTTGTGATGCTGGTTAAGTAACCAAATGCATTATATTTGAATTTAATAAAGAGTTTCAGGCAGACTCCTACACGGGGCAAGGTTACCTACATTTAATTATGGGGTAATTTATATAAACCTGTTAACGTTTTGCGTGTCATGAGGCTTAGTGCAATATACCGAACTGTGATATTCCTGATTTACTTAAATTTAGCTTGTGTTCAAACTGATTACTACTGAAAACACTATGGATTCACTCAACCTTTGTGTTGACTTTTTAAGCATGTTTATCTCAGGTAACTAGAAGTATGATTCGGCACGGAGTGGCTATGGACTTTCTTCTAATAAAAAGAGTGTCCATTTTGTTATCATTCAAAGAATATTGTATCTTTTATAATATATGTCTAAACTTCCCTCTGGGACCTATCCTTTGTACTCTGATTTAAATAAATGAATGATAACAATTTTATTTAAAACGTCTCTTTTCGAGTCGTTTTCTATCTCCATGACTGTGAACCATGAAGTAGCACCCCAAACTTATATTCCGCTGCGTATCACGAAAATGGGGGTGTTACAGATTGGTATCAGAGCTTGTGGTTATAGAGAACCAAATGTTTTCAAACATTGGACTATAACCGGTTTTCACAAACTTAACTAGGAAGTCCTCCGTGCCACAACGCTGCTGAAACACTACTTGTTTATTTTTAAATAGTTTACATAGTGAAATATTTAGGATTACCGAGTGGTTACAGAACCCTGATTTTCCCATGCCCATTCTATTCCTCTTATGTCGGACTCGGATATTGAAGAATATCACGACGGTACCGGACATCATGATAATACCTACATCCTCGTCACCACTACCACGACCACTTTCCTACATATATACCGTCAGTTTCTATTTCCCCCATCTGTCCCATTCGAACTTAGTGAAGAAGCTAGGACCATTATCGTCCGATATCATACTTTATCCCGATTTTCTGTTTCCGACTTCCCTATTCCACCGCGATGTCTTTGAAAAAAGTGAAAACTCGCAATCAGCATAAGAACGACAACCGACTATTTTCACCTTGCGGACGCAATTAGAATGGCAAGAAGAAACAGATCGAGACTGCTTAGGTCGTCCCGACAAGCTATCCCTAGGATGCATCGAGGGTATAAAATATAAGAGTTGAAGATTCAGAGACCATGAAGCAGAAGATGGACGAGAATCGTGAGAAGACAGAGAACCGTCATGAGCAGCTGAGACGAGAAATACCTATGACGAATTGAAGATGTTAGAAGAAAAGAAATGAAGAAGTGATAACAGTTCAGACGAAGATCACTATTTTGGAGAAAATAGTGGGAGATATGCAAGATAGATATAAATAGTAAATATATATCCTCGTCAGCATGATCGTCAAACTGAAAAGTTGACTCGGAGGAGTTCTGGTAGTCACTCAATCAGATTTATATCTACCAGCTTTTGTACAATATCTTGACCATGAGATATGTAGCATAAATACGACGCTTGTACTAATTTTGTTATATATAACAAATTAGCAAGTTATTTATGACTATATGTGGTTTTGATTTTATTGTTTTTTGCTGTGTACGATATCGGTTGACGTGGACCAGTGATGATCATCCTACCTACGCGTATGATAGTATTTGGACATGTTGCGACCTTATGATTATCATAAGTTTTATCTTTATAATCTAACATGTACAAAATATAAACGTATGTTTTATTATGCTTTTCATAGAAATATGCCTCGCACTTCCCCCGAACAGCCCATGTCCCAAGCTGCTATCTGAAAGCTTGTTGCAGACAGTGTTGCTGCAGCACTAGAGAGTCAAGCAGCAGAATTTGCTTGTACTGGAAGCACTAGCCGACCCAATGGAGAGAACGAGACAGTGACAGCTCGCAAGTGTACTTACAAAGACATCATAAACTGTCAACCAACTTTCTTTAAGGAACAGAAGGAGCTACTGAATTAGCTCGTTGGTTTGAACGTACGGAAGTAGTCTTTGTAAGGAGCGGATGTACCGATGACTGCAAAGTTGTTTTTGCTACGGGGACTTTATTGGATGATGCCCTGTCTTGGTGGACTTCGACTACCCAGACTATGGGTGTTGAAGCAGTTCACCAACTGACTTGGGAAGATCTCAAGAAGAAGATGTTGAAGAAGTACTGCCCCCGTACTGAAATTAAGAAGTTGGAGGATGAGTTCCACCAACTAGTGGTGAAAGAAACAGATCTTAAGGCCTACAATAGGAGGTTTCAGGAGCTTGCTCTCCTATGCCCAACTATTGTGCCTGATCTGGAGAAGATGTTGGAGAAATATACGGAAGGATTACCTCGAAGTATCGAGGGAAATGTTATTGCATCCAAGCCGCAATCATTGGAAGAGGCGATTACGATAGCTCAACAGCTAATGGATCGTGAGATCAAGCGAAGTTCCATTCAAGGAAATGATGATCACAAGCGGAAACTTGATGATAAAAGGATCACCCATCACCACAACAACTACCAGTACGACAGTAACAATCACCACTACCAACAGAATCGTCGGCAAGAGACTGCCAGAGATTATGCCGTCACACCTGCTGAGAAGAATGGTTATATCGGAACAAAACCATTTTGCAATCGATGCTCGTTGCACCACTACGGTCCATGCACCATTAGGTGTGCAAAGCGTCTGAAAGTTGGACATCAGGCCAAAGACTGTAAAGCAATAGGAGCAAATCCATAGCCAGTTGCCATAACTTGCTACGGATGTGGTGAGAAGGGACACTACAAGAGCCGGTGCCCAAAACCGAAAGCTGACCAGAATAACGGTGCACGTGGAAGAGCGTATGTGCTAGGAGATGGGAACGCACAGCCGAACCAAGACTAGTGCAGGAGAATGAGAACTCGTTAAGATTCCGACAATGTCAACGAATGACATCTCTATAAATTTCCGTTATAGCTAAATAAATCGTATCATAAAACGTCCTAATCATATTTCCTATTGTACTCTACCTTAGTTACGATGGACGTAAACTAAGAGTATCAACTATCCTTCTACCGTATGAAATCTTTACCTTGTAATATTTCCGTAATAATTACAATCTACGTTTCTACTCCATTTGCCCTGTTCCTATTCACTACACTCTCATCTCACTAGAAATTTGGTTAATATTAGTTTTGACCATTCCGTGTAAAATTTCTACTCGAACCCTAAGATTTATTTTTAGGATATCCCATTAGTACCCTAGAAATTCCTGACTTATCACTATAGTATGAACAATAATTTTCTTATTTTTGTGAAAGATAACTATGTTGTCATTTTACAAAAATAACACGTTGAACACCATCTAAAATAATTTGAAAAATATAAAATACCTCAACAACTGGACAAATATCACATCATTCAGTCCTTAGTTATGCATAGCCTGGCCAACTATGTATAATTTAGGAAGAATCATGTCATAAGTGGAACAGTTAAACTTTTCAGATTTTCAAATAACAATTTTCATTCAAAAATAAAATTTTGAGACAAAACAAATTGTTCATACTAATTCCATTTTAAATGTCTACAATTTCCACCCATCACCTCTAAGATACGAAAATCAAATACGGACAAGATACCCAAACCTTTTTCCTCACATTCCAACCAACATAAACCGAATCTCGGGACGAGATTCCCTTAACGGGGGAAGACTGTAACCACTGCGAAAATCCCACATTTAAATATACTATCTCTTAGAATACTTGTCCTTTTCTACGTGTAATTTTTTATTTATTTGTTATCTGGATTATAACTACTATCTCATATGACGTAACTCGCATCCTTGATAAACGTATTCGCACGCGACCTAACCTTGACCTATTTTATGTTTATATGTCAAGTATAGTACTTTACAAATTTCCATTTGCCACTTTACGTTAATTCGTTAACATACTAGTTTAACTAAACTATTTTCATCAAATATAGTTTCTATGAGACTTTAAACCACTATAATACCAAAAATAATTAACGAAACTCTAGAAATACCAAAATATAAATTACTAGGGTAATGTACAAGTCACTAAAGCACGAAAACCCTAATTTCACTATAACTCCCGGTAAAACCCTAATTTCACAGAAACTATTATTTATTTACAAACCTTAGTTAATATTATTATAAAAATATTAAGTATGAGTCCTTTAAGCTAAGGTACAAGTCATTTAAGCATAAAACTTAAATGAAAATAAAAACCTTATAAAAACTTCAATAATAGTTATTTAACTTACATATTTGTAATATTTTCACACAATAAATTCTAAAAATAATTTATTAAGTTATTTAACATATGTACAACTCCTTTAACTCAATGTACAACCCTCTAATGCATAAGATCTTAAAAACTCATTTATGTGTATTTAAAGTATAATAAAAATTACATAAAAATTATATAAAATTAGGAAATGATTAAAATTATATTTTTCTTATTTTCCTAACCCTAGTACAAGTCTTTCTAGCATAAGGTACAACCACCTAAAGCACAAAAACTATTTTTCTCTATTTATATAGAATTCGATATACATGTAAATGTGTCAAATAATTTTAAAAATCATTTCAAGTTAAACCCTAGAGTTAGAAACCCTAGTTCTACCCTAAACCCTAGAGTACAAGTTAGTTAAGCCCTATGTATAACCCCATAATACACTCAACGAACCAAACTAACCCATTTCTCTTAGTTTAGTTCGAATCCCATAAGACAAAAACCAAAAACCTCATTTTACTTAAACCCTAAGGCTTCAAATGAAAGAACAATAGCCTTCCACCTCCCCCCTCCTCTAGAACATCACACTTGTGTGGTTTAAACACAACCACATCACCACCACATCCAAACGCCACCCTTCTCCTTCCCCCTCCATCCACTTGCCTTCAAATCCTCAAGCCACATCTCCCATGTCCTCACCACACCATTAGAAAACCCTAGATAATTTCCTTCTATAAATAGAAGCACTCAAAACCCTAATCCATCACCAACACCCTTCGAACAAAAACTCACAGCCACATATACACACCACTCTGCCATCACAGCCCTCACATAGGATCAAGAACAATCATAAGAAGCTAGGAAGAAAGCTAGAAGCATTGGTAGTCGCTCTTCGAAACCCTAGTTCCCATAGAAACCCTATTCGACACATATTGCTAAGGTAAGTTCCAACTCTTTTTAATTCGTTTTCTATATTTAAAATACTTATAAGAACACTTATAAATGATCTCCAATAAAAGCTATAATCAAAAACTAAGTTAAAAGTTAAAATTTTCTTTCTTTTGTTTTCTGTACGAACCAAACAAACACCTTCTATTTGTTTTCCTTTCGATAATTTAAGAACACTAGACTATAGGACATTTACATACTGTTAAAGTGAATATTTTTAGAAGAACGTAGCAATTTGAATCACTAAAAATGAATAAACGAGTCAAAAGTTATGGATAATTGAAGTTATATATAAACTATAAAAACTTTCTGTAACAGAAACGAACATGACGCAAAACGAGGCATTTCTGGTCCGTTTCGTCGAAAACTTAAAACACGAAAGTTGTCCGGAACGTTATTTTCTTCAAAAAGTTTTAGACCTCGAGTCATGAAAATGTATAAAAAGGGGTGTTTTTATCTAATTTCAGAACCGATTTTATAAAAAGACAGCAGCAGATATAGAATTTTGAACTTAAGTTTCGACCACTAAATAGAATCTAAAAATTCTAGATTTTTGCACAAACGAAGTTCTACTAGATATCTAACAGTAGGAAAAAGAACGAAGTATTTTCGTTAAGAAACGAGTGAGTTCTAGCCATGTCTTGTCAGGATGTTTCTGTCTCGACAAAACTGTGGGTCGAACATTTTAAAAATTATTTGCGAAGTCTAGAGTTCGAACCAAGGTCTGGGTTTTTGTAAAAATAGTCTCAAGACACTGATAATTAAGTTGGCTAAAGAATCGTAAAAAGTTTTGCTAAAATACGTAAGAAATAAAATGTTTTTGGGAGATAAGGATGTCGAATAAAATGATATAGAAGTCTCAAGGGTAAAAAGTGTCAAAACTCTAATTAGTATTGTAAAAAGGACTTCACATGCTGTCGAGTGGAACCCTAGGGGTAAAAATTGTCGATTTTGAAACTTAAGGGTAGAAAGTGTCAATTTACTAAAGTTCAAAGGTAAAACTTGTCATTTCAATATAGTTCAGGGATAAGAGTTGCCAACCCTAGAAACTAAATGGTTTAAAGTGAAAACATACTTATAAACCCTAATTCTTAATTTAATATTATTATTAATAAATTATTATTAATATTATTATTATTATTACTATTGTTATTATTATTATTAGGATATTAGAACCTAATATACGTTTTCTACTATAACTAACGAGCGAAGTATCTATTTAACGAACGAACAGAACCGAAACCTACAAATAAGAAAATAAGATAAAATCTTATTTTTGAAATTACATATTGGATCAATTAAGTATTTAACCATCAACCAAAGTATTACGAAACGAACATTGAAAAACTTATAATATTCTGAAACGATTACTGAAAACTTGACATACAAACCCAGGTAGCGTGCCGGAGACGTTTATCAACTTTCTTTCATTTTGTTTTCCATCCAGACTGCCTAGGTGAGTTCATAGTCCCACTTTTTACTACGTTTTTCCAAATTTGTGGGGAGATACATGCTACTAAACCGAACACAAGTATTTTCTGTATGCTTTCCTGATTGTTATTGCCTAAGTTAACTGTTGCCTATTTATTTTAAAAGTCCCTATTATCATGCACCATTAATCACTTTCGGGTGAGCGCGAATATAATGAATAGATCTATTGGCAGTTGACGCCCCATTTGTGTTGCTGGTTAAGTAACCAAATGCATTATATTTGAGTTTAATAAAGAGTTTCAGGCAGACTCCTACACGGGGCAAGGTTACCTACATTTAATTATGGGGTAATTTATATAAACCTATTAACGTTTTGCGTGTCATGAGGCTTAGTGCAATATACCGAACTGTGATATTCCTGATTTACTTAAATTTAGCTTGTGTTCAAACTGATTACTACTGAAAACACTATGAATTCACTCAACCTTTGTGTTGACTTTTTAAGCATGTTTATCTCAGGTAACTAGAAGTATGATTCAGCACGGAGTGACTATGGACTTTCTTCTAATAAAAAGAGTGTCCATTTTGTTATCATTCAAAGAATATTGTATCTTTTATAATATATGTCTAAATTTCCCTCTGAGACCTATCCTTTGTACTCTGATTTAAATAAATGAATGATAACAATTTTATTTTAAACGTCTCTTTTCTAGTCGTTTTCTATCTCCATGACTGTGAACCATGAAGTAGCACCCCAAACTTATATTCCGCTGCGTATCACGAAAATGGGGGTGTTACATGGTCATTGAAGCCACAGTGTGGGCAAGGTGAAAAATGCTTGGCCTTTTGTTTCTACTTCTGCTAAAAATCAGAGGGATACTTAAAAGCTTGCGCTTTAAAGTTTGCAGCTTTGGATGTGGTTGTGTATGAAAAGTGATCAGAAGTTATGTGATCTTCCTTTTTGCATACCATGCAAAAGAGGATTCTATAGCAATCATCAGTAGAATGATTGGTATAGTTACACAGCTCACATCTCTGCTAAGGTTTTGAGGGTTTTGGTTTGGTGGTACTTGAGGAAGCTGATTTGGGTACCTTCATCTTAGATTGAGAAGGTTTCTCAGAAGATTCAATCTTCTCACTTAGAGCATGGGGTGCAGATGACATAGGTTCCTCTTCATTCGGGCCCCACTGTGTGCCACATCAGCACAACAAACCACAACTAACAACCCCCCTCCCCAGTCAACTAACCACAACTTACTCATTTGGGCCCCTCCACTATTTTTTTTTCATCAAATATCCAAATATACTAAATTCATTTCATAAAAATAAAAATACATTACAAAAAATAATACAAATAACATTAAGAAAAAAAAAAGTTGCAAAAATAAATAAGGAAAACTAAAGAAAAAAAAAACATTTGGCCCACTTTCTTTTTTTGGCCCACTTCCATTTTTTTGGCCCACTTCAAACATTTGGCCCATCTTCTTGCTTCTTCCTCTTCGATCTGCTGCTACAACCTGCAAAAGAAGGAAAAAAAAAAACACGCATAACACATATTCTTTTCTTTACAATTGAAAAAAAAAAAAAAAAAAAAAAAAAAAAACCTTAAAACACAAACCTTGGCCCACTTTCGTCAGAATATAAGCTCGTCGTCTGCACGAGCATTTCCTTTTCGGCGAGCTTCGGCGAACAGTGGTGGTGTAGCAAAGAGCTACGGCGAGCTCCACGTAAGCAGACGGAGAGCAGCATGAAGAGCTGCACCCCGTGCTCTTAGCTTTCTGACAAGCTCAGCCAACTGATCAAGTTTTGAATCAGGGCTTTCAGTTTTTACTTCAGAAGGGACTGAAGTAGTTGAGTCATCAGTAGGAACTGAGACTTCAGGTGTTTTCCTTTTCAGGATAGTTTTTCCCATTCCTGACTTCTCCTTTGGAGAATGCTGAGAGTAGGCTAATGGTGTGATGTCTGAGCTTGGTGCAACTCCCTGAAGGACTTTCAAAGGTGGGAGTGGTGCAAGTGATTCTGATTCAGACTCATTGACTGACTCAGTACTACTGGGTTTGTCAGTAAGTCCAAGCATATCTTTTATAGCCTGACTTTCAGGATGAAAGATTTTCCCAGTCTCAAAGTTAGGCAACTTACTGACTGGGTTGTTTCTGACAATCCAGTCACTAGACTTGGGTAGCATCTCTTACTCAAAAGATATGCCAGCTAGAATAAAGGCCTTTTCACTGTAACTCTCACTGGGGGATTCAGTGAGTTGGTCTTCTCCTATGACTTTCTTGTTTTCAGTAGGAATAAGACTCACAGTTTCATAGACTTTAGGATTCTTTTTAGTCCAGCTTTCTATGACAGCTTTTTCTTTGTTAAGCTCAGCTTGGAGAGCTTGATTTTTTTTCAAAATTTCAGTGTTTTGAATTTGAAGTGTAACAGCTTCTAGCTTGGCTTGTTTTAAAATAAGTAATTCATCTCTACACTTATTTAATTCTAACACAAGATTATTATATTTTGACAACAAATTAAGTCTTTGCTCTTCTACAAACTTAAGATCAACATTAATATAATTCATGTAAGACTGCCAATCAGAATCATCATCCATAGAAAGTAAAATATTTACCATTTTCATGGTGATGTTGACCCATTCTCCATTCCTTGCATGACTTTTTTCAACAGCCAGCTGATTACCATCTGAAAGTGCCATCAGTGCACTGACTCGAACTTCTTCATCAACTGAGGAGACCTCTTCTTCATCCCAGTCATAGGCTTCAGCTACAAGAACCTTGTTCTTTGCTTGAACAGGTTTGGAAGTTTGAGCA
Source organism: Artemisia tridentata subsp. tridentata (assembly GCA_021014915.2). Classification (NCBI taxonomy): domain Eukaryota; kingdom Viridiplantae; phylum Streptophyta; class Magnoliopsida; order Asterales; family Asteraceae; genus Artemisia; species Artemisia tridentata. The sequence continues at coordinate 66,385,440 of CP139504.1, read as the reverse complement.
GCCTGAGACATTGAGGGATTGGCCTCAAGGAGAGCAAGTTTAGCCTTAGCTTTTCTATATTTTGCCTCAAAATCTTTTTGACACTTTTGAACATTATTGTTTTGAAAATGTTGGGTAGACTGAAGCATTTTAGGTTGAAACTTGCTAGTTCCTGAAGAAGAACTGTTTCCAGAAAATTTATAAGAGGGTTCTGAGGTTGTTTTTGAAAAATAGACTTTAGCAAAATGACCCTTTTTACCACATTTGAAACATTCAGTGGTTTCATTTGCTTTAGCTTTTGAAAAGTTTGACTGATTTCTTTTGATAAAACGTTTTAAATTAGCAAGGAGTGTCCTTTCTTGAAATTCTAAATGTAAATCTTTTAGGTACTCCTCACTAGTTCTTTCATCAACCTCATCATCAGAATCCTCTTGGAAATCCTGCACAACACCATTAGAATAAAAGGCAGTTGATATGGGTGAGGTAGTTAGGGCATTTTTGGTCTCAAGAGCTTTCTTTGAGTTAGGGTATCTCCTAGAGATTAGGTTGTCCTCATAGACAAACTTCCCATAGATCTTAGGGAGCTCGAGGGTTTGGATGTGATTAGCATTCTTAAGGCCCTGAGAGAAGTTTAACCACTTCTCAAGGAGACTGTTGACAAAGCCAACATTGATCTCATGCTTAGACAAAACTACACCATCATTTGATAATTCATTTATCAGGGTCTTGTATCTGGTATAGGTCTGAGAGAGAGTTTCAGAGTCCTTGGCTCTAATAGTGTTATACTCAAGTTTCAGGTCCATGATCCTGTTTTCCTTGGTATCTAAGGGACCTTCAAAGCTATAAACCAAGTCAAGCCAAGTTTGTTTGGCTGTTGTACAGTTAATGACTAATTCCATTGTATCGTCAGGAAGACAAGATACAATAATGCTTTTCAGGTGCTGGTCTTGATTGACCACCCTTCTCTCATCAATGGTCCACTGAGCTTCTGGTTTAGGTAACCCTTCAGCAGTTTTAGGGACATAAGGACCTTCATAGATACAAGTGATGTAACACCCCAACTCGATAAGGGTAGAAGTATTACGTTATGGTGACATATCAAAGCAAACACAAGCATATGACTTAAATAATACAAAAGAATTTCAAAGGTTACAAAGGGAAAATCTGAAATACAAGGTTACAAATGAGAATTACAATAAATACTAAGTCTAAAAATATAATCATTTCTAGTCATCTCTAATCCAGAATAGCTATCAAGGTATAGTCTTCTAAGTCCAAAATACTCTCCACTCATAACCCAGCTTCCAACTAAAACCTGCCGCAGGAAAAGAAATGCGACTGAGCTTAAAAAGCCCAGTGAACAGATATGTATAAACGAAGCAAAAGATAAGGAGAAAGAATATAATATGGTGCATTGGGGAAAAACATAAGGTATAAATAAATGGATATCAAGAGTAAGAAAAGGTCAGTAATCTACCACGAGCCCAAACAAATTAAATCTAATCTCATAGTAACCATAGATGAGCGACCTCTGAAATATGTGAAGGATGTGTATTGTACATAGCATCAATCACCAAATCAAGTTATATCATATCATATCATATCATATACAAAGCAAACCTAGGATGCATCCATACGCCCCTACAAAGATATTAGTGGCCAAACATATATAATAATTGAGCTCATAATAAATAACAGAAAAGGGACAGGACCGAACATCACTCCACCGCCCTAGAGTCATGTCAGAGGTGCATCAATGACACGGCCATGGAACCCCCATGACTAGGAAACAAAGTGGCTCGGGTATCAAACTGCAGGGTTCAAAAGTCATGTCATATCAAAGGTTCAATTTAAAGGTTTATATTAAATGTTCATATCATAGTGTCATAAAAGTAATCCTTTAATAATGGCTTTCACAAAAGTGATCTTTAATAACAGTTTTCATAAAGAAAGTCTTTAAAAGTAGTTTTCATAAAAGTTAGTAAAATTCCATATAAAAGTGGTATCGCATCGTGCTCATAAACATCATTTTTAAAAATAGTTTTCCTCAAAACATTTTCATGGTATACTTAAGAAAGGTTTTCACATCCAGTTATAATATCAAATAAACTTTCAAGTATCAAGGGATTCGAATACTGATGTCACAAGGGGAAACGAACGAATTATATCAAGTATCCTATCATATGAATCATAATGAACGACTATCAAATGAATCAGGATACCAAGCATCAAGGAAACATAGAAAAGGCTCAAAGGATCATATCAAGATAAAGAATCATAATCAAGGATCAAGAGTCATGAGAGAAAGACACCCTTACTGAAAGAGGGTAGAATATCTGTACCTTAGACCGCAAGTGCAAACATAACAGAAACATAAAGATCAGAATCAAACTCCTTCTTCAGCGAATCTACACGAATACATGATCGTCTTATTATTAATATCTTATTTAAATCAGATTACTTATTTTAGTCGGCTTTCCATTTTAAGTAACTTTCTATTTTTAGCAGGTTTCCCGAATTAGTAAGTTTCCAAAATTAGTAAGTTTAGCCACTTATGAGTATAATTAACATTTTAGTGTATTAAGTGCTCAAAATGATTTTCATGACATATTAGGGTTTATTTCGACCATTGTATTAGTTTAGGGTATAAAGTGTCAATATTGCAAAGCTTAAGGTCCAAAGTGTAATTTATCAATTTCATAACAAGTTTTCTTATATTATAACAATCCTTGCTGTACAAAACAAATTCGAATTACTCCTTGTTATATTTGCTTCGAAGATAGTCACAGAAAGGAGAAAAAAAAATCATGCATGCAATCTTTCTTCTCGTATGACATATACCGAAATGAATCGCATACGAAACAGCCTCATATGATCATAATACTCACACGACAACAGTAATTGAAACAAGAAAAGAACAAGCATGTTTACCCTTTCCAGCCCCCATCGACACAATAAAACACACATGAAAACACAGCCCTATCGACACACACTTAACGCCACACGATACAATTTCTTTTGCATGAAGTTCGACCCAAGTTACAGCCATCTTTACACACTAACCCACACGTAAATTTACCCTTTTTCCCCAGCCTAAGTCGATACATAAACAGCCCCCAAAGTGACCCATTTTCACACCCACACGACACCCTCTAACGCCCACATAAAATCATGAACTTCCCTCTACTCGACACCCTCTTTATATACAATATGGGGTTCGAAAAATGACAAAACAAGCATGTATTTCTTTCTTTTATTTCTGTTCGTAATGGATCAGTTTATACGTGCATGATTGAACATAAACAAATAAAAATAGAAAACATGAAAGTTGAACAAGATATAGGTAGATATATATGTAAGCTCTTATAGTCATTATTCTATGTGAAAATTAGTTATGATTTCATGTGATGTTTATGTCGTATCCATACATGTATATTTACTGATTTATATCGTTTCAAGCGACAATGAATACGTTTATAATAGATCCAACGAAAAGGAGTGAAACAAGATTGATACTATACCCTCGTAGCGCGATCACAAGAGAGAAAAAATGAACCAAATGAACCACGATCACACCTCTCGAACCTGCTGTATAACCCATGACCAGGCCACCAATTAGCAGCCACCAAGAGTCCCTTTGTTTTAGTTTGTGAATCGAACAGTAAGGAAGAAAAGAAAGGTAGCAGCCTCCAAATGATTGTAGGGTTTTGTTGTTTAGAAGTCTTGTGTGGTTATAAAGAAATAAGGTGTGCATGTATACGTATAAGGGAAAACGTGTGAGAGATTTTCTCACAATAGGTAACTTCATAAAGAAAATAAGTGCATGATTCGGTTATTAAAAAAAAGCGTGTGAAGGTAATTTCAAATAGGGAAAATGGCTGATTTTGTGGGATGTGATGGATAGAAAAGTGTGCACATGATTTGTTAAACACATAAACGTGTGAAGTATATATTCAAAATGGGTAGTTGCTTGTTTTATGGGTTTTGATTAGGGGACCCCTTCTAAATGCTAATATATTTAAAATCCATGCTATACAATTGTTCATAAAATGAAGGAATTCGCTTTTGGTACTAATAAGCGTGTGATGATATTTAAATATGTACTTTTCGTTTATCATAAGTCTTTATTTTTATTCGTTCATTTATTAACGGTTAAATGCTTAGGTTATATTCGGAATGAAATGTTTTAATGCGTCAAACGTCTTTTATGAATTTGAGATCAAAGGGTATTCTGGGTATTTTACGTGTTCAAAAATTTTGGGTTTTACAACTCTTCCCCTCTAAATTTTTTTTTTCGTCCTTGAAAATTGAAGGGAAACGAAATGGAAACACAGCGGAGTACAGAAATGTGGATGACTTGTTTCTCATGACTCTATCTTGTTGATCAAAATAGCTTCGGCTTCCTCAGAAAAGACATACCATAATGAATCCAGAACAAAAGAATAATACACCAAACGTAACAGATGATAATCGTATTCTCTCGGAAGAGATACAGGGAATACGTAAGATTTGACGGATATATCGTCCGTGGAATCTGATTAGACAAACCAGATGAGAACGTACCGAATCGCAGAAATATGAGGGTGATAAATATGCTTATGGAAGATAATTCAATCGATAACATCGGATGGTAGAAAGCTCTACAACGAACCCTAAGATCGTTATCAAAATACAGAGGTCAACAAACATATCTCGAGGATCCAAACATACCAAATCGTACGGCGATAGGGCAGATCAAACGTATAGGTCGAAGGATCCTAAAGTCTTACTATTCGCAGATAATCTCAAACAGCTATCAGAAATTCTAAGGTTTCTAAGGCACTCCTCGAAATATCCTATGATCACAATAAGTGCACGTTATATGATGTAAGTATTATCACGTTGGCCAGACGTCATAATACTAGCATCATATAAATATGCCCTCATGATGACCATACTTTATCTCAAGTCGTGAAATAAGCAACTTATCTTAATCACCTAACAGTCCTTCTACATCCTAGGGTTGGTCCGAATCAAATCATCACTATGGATTCGAAATCAAAGAAACAGATCGCATAGATAACGTGACGGAACCTAGTAAGTATCATCGAATGAAGCTTGTCGTCAAAAGCATCAATTCTTCCACCATTCATCAAAGTCATCATATTAAAACCGTCATCCAACATACGCAGGAAGAACATAAAACAAAAATACTAATAGAGAACCCGAATCATTCAAAGGATCTTATCATCAGGTAACGGAAACTTAAGTAGGTTGAGAGGAAGTGAATTACGTCATCAATAGCTTCATCCTTCACAGAATTAACTCTTCCAAACACAAACGTTCGCTTCAAAATTCATCCATTCAAATACATGATCTCAAATCTCTTCCATCCGCAAGTCTGCTTCTGCTATCAATTCATCTTAGTACAACCAAAATGAATAGAGAAGCAAGACTGCGTGTCTTCGACAGGTCTTCTAGCACAGCTCAAAATTCGCCAACTCGATTACATTCTCCTTCAATGTCCGCCACCACCTTCGTCTTGCAAGAAACGTTTTCCAATCTTCAAGGTGAACACCGCTGCTGTCGACTCCAGGTTATGTGTTGAATAGTTCGTCCCCTATGGTCTGATTGTCTTGATGCCGAACTGAAATCTCCACGTGCTGCATGAGGTATCATCGAGTCCTATCTCAGTTTTTCTCTTCTTCTTATATGCTTCTTCCACGGTAACACCTGTCACGATCATCTCCTACTACTCTTCTACAAGGTTTCTAGCTACGATAACGATCGTCAATCTTGGTCCTTTATGTGGGAAACTCTGTCATCACAGGATACCTGGTAGTGCTATCTGCTACAATCTCTGAAAGCCAATCAAACCTACTCTTCCAAAACAAAGGGTCATTCTACTTAATACAAAAATGATTTACATGCTCCTCTTTTGTCTCTGGACACAACACAACGTCATACTATGACAATTTGTCCAATTACTCTCGAAAACATGATTCTATTAGCCAATACAATTGGCATCATTAAAACTCATAATGATCCCAACGAGTACGAAAACAGCTTCAGGAATCGTCTTAGGGAAACTTCATATCTACTTCACATTACTTATCTTCTTCTTCACGAATAAAACTGAAATGCTTCACGGAGGTTACTCTCAGTTAGCCAGCTCCCTTCTTGGAAGTTCTTGTGGCTGCTTCTTCAGTCCTTCAAACTTAAATGAGGCCGTCTGATACGGGGCTTCAAAGATAGACCAAATCAATCATTGATACGCGGAAATGGGTAATGATTACAGATAGCGATACGGTTAAGTTCACGATAGTCGATACGCCGCCGCATACTTCCCTCTTTCTTCTTCATAAACCAACAGGAGCATCCAAAGAGAAACACTGAGGTGAACAAAATCATATTCCATCAGTTCCTTCAATCTCCCAACTTCTATGGCATCATGGTTTCGTCAACTGAGATCCGTTCAATGCCAACTCTACTCCCCAAGCAGGAGGGAATCCCAAGAGGTTCATCAGAGGACACCAGAAGATTTGTACAACAAATACTTCCAATGCCAGAGCTTTCTAAGGGTGGATACTAATAGGTGTCAGGATAAATTTGACAATCAAATGAGATCGGAGTAAGTGTTTCCATAGCAGCATTAATCTTAACAGATTTAAGTGGTTGAGAGTCATCAAAGCAAAAGTAGAATGAAGTAGATGGTTAAAGGTCACATATCGGATATGGTAGTCCATGGTAGCTTTTGAAAGCCATCCAATCCATAACCAAAAGACCTCAAGGTCAATTATATCAAGAGTAACAGATCCGTAGAACGGATACGGTCGTTAAACCAGACGGATAGTTCATATATCAGAGTCAAGTACATGGTTCATCAAAGTGTTGAGATAGATAAGCGAACAGTTCAAGGTGTTGGAATTTTGTTTAGCTTCTTAGCATAAGTGGCAGGTAGGGTGTGTATCATTGGTAATACGAACATCGTATAACTGTCAAAAGTGAGATGTATGGAATATTAGTTATCAGCATCATCATGCTCAGTTAACAATTCCGTACTGAGATAGTATTTACATCATATCCTTCCAAAGGAACTGGTTGGCAGACAAGGTTCATCATTCAAAGGGAGGGAACAAAACTTCCTATATCCGTGGTTAATAATTACCAGAGTTCTCATAGGAGTAGTAATGGATTATGCAGAGTTAAGTAGTATCAGATGATACATTTATATCCAGCATAAGTAATGAATTCATAGAATGTGTCAAACACATTATGGTCGAATGACCTTCGGGATGGTCGGAAAAGTATCAAACTGTTTATCAAACAGATCGGAATTGGGGATCAAAATCAGAAGGTGAAACTTAAATGGTGTAAGGTATCCATGTAGTTCCCGAGGTATTCCAAACTTACTTAGTTACTAAGCTTAGGTTGCAAAACTTTCTAGCTCCTGAAACAAATGTTCTTATAAGGCATAGCTAAAGGCAGAGGCACGAATCAGAGTGATGCGGAAGCAATGCTACTTACATAGATGTCCTAGTCTACCCATTCCTCACCGGTTATAACTTATGTTCCTATGGGGAGATCCTAAAGCAAATTCTCAAAGGTTGTCTTATGAGCGCCTACAGTGGAAACTTAATGGTCCAAACTTCACAGGTCAAGGTTTAATGTACTACAAGTCGCAGCCTGGTCTCTGATACCATAATTGTAACACCCCAACCCGATAAGGGTAGAAGTATTATGTTATGGTGACATATCAAAGCAAACACAAGCATATGACTTAAATAATACAAAAGAATTTCAAAGGTTACAAATGAGAATTACAGTAAATACTGAGTCTAAAAATATAATCACTTCTAGTCATCTCTAATCCAGAATAGCTATCAAGGTATAGTCTTCTAAGTCCAAAGTACTCTCCACTCATAACCCAGCTTCCAACTAAAACCTGCCGCAGGAAAAGAAATGCGGCTGAGCTTAAAAAGCCCAGTGAACAGATATGTATAAACGAAGCAAAAGATAAGGAGCAAGAATATAATATGGTGCATTGGGGAAAAACATAAGGTATAAATAAATGGATATCAAGAGTAAGAAAAGGTCAGTAGTCTACCACGAGCCCAAACAAATTAAATCTAATCTCATAGTAACCGTAGAGGAGCGACCTCTCAAATATGTGAAGGACGTGTATTGCACACAGCATCAATCACCAAATCAAGTTATATCATATCATATCATATCATATACAAAGCAAACCTAGGATGCATCCATACGCCCCTACAAAGATATTAGTGGCCAAACATATATAATAATTGAGCTCATAATAAATAACAGAAAAGGGACAGGACCGAACATCACTCCACCGCCCTAGAGTCATGTCAGAGGTGCATCAATGACACGGCCATGGAACCCCCATGACTAGGAAACAAAGTGGCTTGAGTATCAAACTGCAGGGTTCAAAAGTCATGTCATATAAAAGGTTTGATTTAAAGGTTTATATTAAATGTTCATATCATAGTGTCATAAAAGTAATCCTTTAATAATGGCTTTCACAAAAGTGATATTTAATAACAGTTTTCATAAAGAAAGTCTTTAAAAGTAGTTTTCATAAAAGTCAGTAAAATTCCATATAAAAGTGGTATCGCATCGTGCTCATAAACATCATTTTTAAAAATAGTTTTCCTCAAAACATTTTCATGGTATACTTAAGAAAGGTTTTCACATCCAGTTATAATATCAAATGAACTTTCAAGTATCAAGGGATTCGAATACTGATGTCACAAGGGGAAACGAACGAATTATATCAAGTATCCTATCATATGAATCATAATGAACGACTATCAAATGAATCAGAATACCAAGCATCAAGGAAACATAGCAAAGGCTCAAAGGATCATATCAAGATAAAGAATCATAATCAAGGATCAAGAGTCATGAGAGAAAGACACCCTTACTGAAAGAGGGTAGAATATCTGTACCTTAGACCGCAAGTGCAAACATAACAGAAATATAAAGATCGGAATCAAACTCCTTCTTCAGCGAATCTACACGAATACATGATCGTCTTATTATTAATATCTTATTTAAATCAGATTACTTATTTTAGTCGGCTTTCCATTTTAAGTAACTTTCTATTTTTAGCAGGTTTCCCGAATTAGTAAGTTTCCAAAATTAGTAAGTTTAGCCACTTATGAGTATAATTAACATTTTAGTGTATTAAGTGCTCAAAATGATTTTCATGACATATTAGGGTTTATTTCGACCATTGTATTAGTTTAGGGTCTAAAGTGTCAATATTGCAAAGCTTAAGGTCCAAAGTGTAATTTATCAATTTCATAACAAGTTTTCTTATATTATAACAATCCTTGATTTACAAAACAAATTTGAATTACTCCTTGTTATATATGCTTCGAAGATAGTCACAGAAAGGAGAAAAAAAAATCATGCATGCAATCTTTCTTCTCGTATGACATATACCGAAATGACTCGCATACGAAACAGCCTCATATGATCATAATACTCACACGACAACAGTAATTATCAGTGTTTCAAAACCATGCCCAACGTGCATCCCATTCGACACAAACCACAACATGTACTTCACGACACCACATGAACTTGCGACACCCTCTTAACCTTTATTTAGATGCGATTTGAAACAAGAAAAGAACAAGCATGTTTACCCTTTCCAGCCCCCATCGACACTGTGGAAAACTAGAAGGGGGGGGGGTTGAATAGTTTTACCGTTTAAAATTAATTTGCTTTGTTACTCTATTTTAATTCAAAGGAAACAAGCACAAATAAATATTCACACAATATATAGGAAAAGTAAAGAGAGGAAAGATCAAACCACACAACACGGATGTTTATAGTGGTTCGGCTACAAGGACTCTCTTCCTTGCCCTACTCCACTCCTCGAGCCTCTAACTCGAGAGTTATTCTTCACTAAGAAACAAACTCTCTTCTAGGTGGAGAAAACCTTTATGTAACACCCGGTAATTTTTCCAAAACCTTTCTAGCCAATTATTTTAAAACTTTGCATTACCTGAGAACTTAAACTTTTTATTGAACTTGTTTGGGCTTGAGAAACGAGAATTATTGCGAGAAACGAGAATATTGTCCCTATTAGTGAACCAGCACAACCTAGAAAGCACGAAACGTATCGTATGTGTCAAAAATATCGATTTTTGAAAGTATTGCATATTTATACCTGTTTTGATTGGAAAAATTATTTCGTGAACAATGGCGCAAGTTTCGTAATTTTTCGAGTCCGTTTGCTATGTCGAATGAGCCCCGAACCATTTTGACGGAAAGTATTACTAGTTGGCAGAATTAGTCCCCTTCTTTTTATTTTCATATTCTACCCTCACTTTTACATTTACATTTCAACCCCTTCTATTTTTATATAAAAACCCTAAAAATAATAAAACACACACATACTATTCACTCTTTCTCACACTTCTCTCTCTCCTCTCTCCCTTCCCTCGCCGGCGTCCTCCCAACTCCGGCGACACCAGCAGTTTCCGGCGACCACCGTGCCGGAAAATTTTCCGGCGAAACTACTTCTTTGCCGAATCATTAGATCGGCTAGTTTATAATATTTCTGGAGTTTTTGAGCCTTCGGCTCCCACCACAACACCACCCACGCGCCACCACCTCCTGCCATCACCACCGCAAGCCACCACCACCATCCTCTCCATCTTCTTTTCGGTAAAAACTCCTTCACGCGCCACTATTTCTTATTTTTATTTAATATTTTACAAACCCTAATTTAAATTTTTATTTAAATCCGATTTTAATAATTTTCTTTTAATAAAAACCTTTAAATAAAGATGTAAAACCCTCTCGTGTGGAAAACCCTCCCCTCCCCCTCTTTTCGTTGACTCAGTCAACTCGTGTACTCACCGAGTCAACTCGGTGAGGGTTTGATGTTTTGATGTTATTATTGTTCTTGTTTGGGCCGCGACTCAGTGACTCACTGAGTCAACTCGCTTGACTCGGTGAGGGTTTTGATATTTTCTTGTTGTTGTTGATGTTAGTAACGAGGGGAGTATGTTTTTGGAGTATATAGTTGTTTGAGGGTCCGTTTTGGTTTGTTGGGTGCTCGACAACCGACCACCACCACCACCGAGGCTTAGGGTGGTGGTGGGGATGATATTATTGATGTTATTATTGTTGTTTTGGTAGATTGGTTTGGATTTGTATTAGTTTTGGATTGAGCCGAAGGGTATAGAGCTTGGATTTGGGTTTCGGATTTGGTTTTGGTCTTGATTGAGTTGTTATTATTGTTGTTGTATATTGTGCTGGTCTCGGGTTTGAGCCGAGAAGTCCTTGGGCTTGGTTGATACCGAGCCGTGACTCGTCTCGGCGAAATTTATTTAACTATGTGTTGTTTTTGTTTATGTAAATGTGTTTGGTAACGGTTTCGGCTAAGTTTTGATGAAACCGGAGTAATAATTATGAAATGATAAAAAGAATAAAGGTTTAATTATAGTTAAGAGGTTATTGCAACACATGGATTTGGATTCGGATTATTATTTGTGACGATATATGTTGGACAAAGGATTGGACGTATTGGATTTACGGTGTTAGTTATTTGGATATTATGGACCTTTTGGTACGCGAGACGGAAGGGTACGTTAGACTCATAAGAGCTTAACCTACCTGGACCCGAACTATATAAAAAGGTCAATAAAACTAAAAAACTAATATTCACGCGAATGATATGTCCAATTATATAGTAAAACTTGTAAAAATTGTTAATAATCGGAATATTCAAATAAGTCGTATGACATGGAAACGTTTTGTAAACGGGCAATTCATGCCGAAATTTCGTAAAATGTTTTATAAACTTAAACTATTTATGGTTTATTAAATATTCCAAAACCTTTTCAAAACTCTTATGTATTAACGATTATAATATCTATTTTGGGAAAACGGGGAAAAGCCGAAACTATTTATTGAGGTCGTTATTGTTTGTTTGTTTATTTGTTTATTTATTCTCTTCTGATTTAATTCTTTCTTTATATCCTTTTCTTCTTCTCCTCTCGTCTTTATCGAGTGTTCATTCGTATTCTCCGACTATTATCTTTTAACCTTTCTCGTCTTCCACACGAGACTAAAACGTATTTTCTTTCAAACGCCATTGAAACAAAAACCTTTTATACGAGTATTATTTATTAAATGATTTCGAGTATTATATCTGAGTTATGTCATTTAATTGGTTAGGTTGTGCTGAGGTTCATTTGCTGTGCCATCCCATCTGATTGTGTATCTCGTATTCTCTCTGTGACTAAGGTGTGATTCATAGCCCCACTTTTAATACTTTTAACTGTTTATAAATCCTGTGGGGGAGATTACATGCAACTTACTTTTTCTGAGCACAATTGTTTATTTGTATGCTATATCCTGACTGTCGCTATGAATGCTAAGTACCTTCCTTGCAAAAAGCAAGTCCCTCGATCATGAACCATTAATCACCTGCGGGTGAGCGCGATTATAGTTTATAGGCCTATAGGATTGACCATCCCACTCCTGTTGACCAGTTAGGCAACACGGGTGTACTGTATTTCGAGTACCTAGGTATTTGGCAAGATACCTACTGGAGGGCAAATATTGTGATTATGAAATTCCGCGGTTGTTATTGGTTTACGCCAGGAATGCTGGTGCCGGATAACGCATTGTGTGTCATGAGCTTAGCAAATCTAAACGAAAATATATACGAAGGTTATCCTGATTGATTATGTGGCGCCCGAAACTAAAATTCTTGTGCTCAACTATTATTTATTCAAACCTATGAATTACACTCAACCTTTGTGTTGACTTTTTAGCATGTTTAATCTCAGGTAATTGATTTCTGAAGCGTGCACGAGGAAGGGCTGGAGGTTCTGATTGTCTATCTGTGGGTTATGTTTTGCTATTTCTATCTAAATTTCCGCTGCAAACTACTTTATTTTTCCGCTGCAAAACTATTTCATCTTCCGCTGCTAAATGTATTATGAGTCTTTTGAACTCTAAAGTTGAACTTTGTATTTGAATGTGGTGTTTATTTAAAAACGTATCGTTATGAGATCGTTTATCTATGATTTTGACTCACTACCCCTCGAGTAATACCCCAAACTCAGTCCCGCTGTCATAATTCGAGTTGGGGGTGTTACACTTTACACGTCGCTTACTTCTTTTTCCGGTACTAAGCTAAACACCGGGTTCTATTTCAAGGCAGAACCAACCTAACATCGCCTATACAATTACCGACACTAAGCTAGATGTCGAGTTCTTTACAAGGGTTCAACCACTCCCGTTTGGTTCTTTCGCAAGGGTACAACCACTCCCTACACTCTTTGTGTTTTGAGGACTAAAACACTAACCACACTCACTGAGATAAATGATACAAATAATGATGTGTAAACTACAACTATATCACACAGTAACTATGCTAAAGGTTTTACACGTCTGTGTTGAACCTTGATGCTTAATCTCCTTTGCTACAAAAGGAAAGATCAATGAAATGAATGAATGATAAATGTTAGATGATATGTAAATGAATGAGTATGAATGTTAGGCTATATGAGTGATGGTGTGTCCAAATGATCAGCTTGCTATTTATAGGCAAGCTGGTGAACAGCCGGCGGATCCGGCGGATCCCACAAAAGGGATCTGTCTTTGTTGTTGTTTGGTTCGGCCAAATGACAGCTAAGAGATTTTTCAAATCTCTCCAAATCTTCTACAATCTTTCCATATCTTTGTGTTGTCATATCAAGATCTTCCAAAGTCAACTATCTTGCTTGAAGATCTAACTAAGATATCACATAATCTATGTATGATGCATGCCATGATGTCATTGTATCATTTTAAAAATAAAGTTTCCTTTTAAGGAAATAAACTAGTAGATGTGTAAAATGTAATTCTAAGTAAACTTGTGAAATGTAAAATGTGTTTTAAAGAGACTTTAGCTAGTATTTATAATTTGCTAAAAGATATACTTTGTAATTGTCATTAACAAAACTAAGTAAAGATCGTAAAATATAAATAACGTTTTTAGGACGATATTTGTATTAACAATCTCCCCCTTTTTGTTGATGACAAAACATAAAGTATATTTTTGAGCAAAGGAATAAATATAGCATGAGTTCTTTAAAATATAGATTAAGTTTGTTTATTTGAGTTTAAAAACTATTTTTATGCAAAAGTGTATTTACTGTGATGATTCACAGTTATGCAAACTTAATCCTTTCTCCCCCTTTTTATCGAAACAAAAAGAAGAGTTGCGTAGCGGAATGCGATTTTGAGAACTTTAAGAGCTCCCCCTTGTTTGATACTCCCCCTAAATGGAGTAACAAGGTAATGATGCATGATCCTACAAAACAAATGGTTAGAAAAATTAAATGCTCCCCCTCGATGTATACTCCCCATTACAAGAGTCCCAACGTATACATTAGAAGGGTATGAGATGCTGCAAAAGAAATGTTAGTTGTGAATAGCTTTAATGGAGAAGAATAATGCATATGAAATGGTCATCCAAATAAGAATGTTAATCTAGTTGACTTTAAAAAGTCAAAATGTAGTGTCAGATCAAATGATCAAACTATAATGTAGATTCCAAATAGCTATATAATGATGTTAGGCACCTAATTAATGATAATATGCTATATGTTAATCACTCATAAGCATAAAAACATCACATTCATTCAGTGAAAATTATGTGACAAAAGTCACAAACATAATATGATGTTACATGAAAATGAAAAATACATCCTAAAAATAAAAAGTCCCACAACAACATCTAAAAGGTCCTATATAATGAGACTAAAATTCTCCTATTGAGGAGGATGAGAGATGGCGTTTAGACGCTCAAGAATGTGGTTCAAAATGAACCTCATTTCATTTTGGAGCTCGTGCACCAAAATGTTTGTCCTTTGAGCTATGTGAGTGGTTCTTTCACACATGCTGCAATCATGGCAAGGAAAACCGGGCGGAAGAGTAGACTCATTTGGTTGTGGTGGTGGTGGTGGTGATTGGTTGTTGGGTGGTGGTGGTTGTGCTTGTTCATTGGTTCGTGGTGGTGTTTGGAGGAAGTTCATGAGGATGTTTTGGAGGTCCATGGCTTCATTGAGGCGGTGATCTACCATACCCGAGAGAGTGTAGAGACGGTTGAGCTCTTCACTAATCTCCTCTTGGGTTTGAGGAAAATTGATCCACATTGCCTCGTCTATGGCAATGAGAGTTGATGTGGGTGAGAGAGGTGGTATTTGAGGTTGAGATGATGGTGCATCATGGTATAAAGGACCATGGATATCTGGGAAAATCGGATGAAAAAGCATAGGCTCTTGACCTTCAAAGGTCATGGGTGGAGGATTGGTTGATCTTGGTGGGAGATCCTCCAAGTCATCAAGGTATGGATGAGGTGATGTAGGTGGAGTCCTAAATAGTTCCATAGGTTGGAGTTTGGGTGAGTTTGGTTGTGATTGGGATTTGACAGTCTGTGATGGAGCGGGTGGTGGTGTGGTTTGTTGGGATTCTAGATTTGATGTGACAAAATAAATAAAAGAATGAAACAAGAAGGACTATAGATGACAAAGAGAGAAAGCTACAATGATTAAAGATACAGGAAATAACTTATTATGTAGAAACGATTTTATATTATTTAGTCTTATCTCTTTGTAAACCCTAGCACTCTCTATTATATAAAGAGAGGCAGGGTACGTAGTTTAGTATGTCTTCCATAATGTAGATTATCAAAGGGGTGTGTGTGTGTTCTAGGGCGTAAGATGTAAACGCCTAGAACTAGTTTGTTTCACTTCAAGATCAATTTATTGATCCTTGTTATAGATTAGATAACACGTTATTAATATAATTGAAGTGATGTTTGGTGAAAACTTTGTGTCAATAACTGTGATTTGTTTTAATTCCGCTGTGCATATTTATTCATAGTTATTGTTGAACCCTAAGGCTCAAAACGATCCAAGAACTTATTTGATGATGGCGTGCATAAGTTCTAACAGGTGGTATCAGAGCTTGGGGAGCTCGTTACCTAGGGATTCACAAAGTTTTATTGGTGTCGACTTAAGCAGATTCGCAAAAAGAAGCAGATTTGATGAAGGTACGGACTGGTGTTTATAAGGTATTAATGAATTTTGATTTGTCGTATAATTATTGATTGTGGGGCAATGCATTCTATTCATTAATTGAATAAATCTCGTACTGATCGAATCTACTTCATTAATTAAATGGGTCGATTATATCTTCACAAAGTGCTGCTATTAATTGATAAGTGGGGTCGGTGCTATCAGAATTTGGTGAATAATTGATCTGCTCATGGAAGATTTATAGCTGATTGTGATTGGTCAAATTTCTTATGGGTAGATCAGTATTTGTCGCTTATGAATTTATGGATACTATGATCATCTTTATATTTTTTTTTTGGTATCGATAACATCAGATCTACACATGAATTTGTTAAAATCTCATACGAATTCACCTCGTACTGTCATTCATTGATCAATTCAATAATGAATTGGGTTGGCATATATTTGTGCAAGTGGATGAGTGCCGATTAAATTCAGCTGTCACTTGTAACTGATTTATTATTTTATTCTGATTGGTGTTGACGTTTTGGAGATGATTTGTTTGTCGAGGTTTATTTATTGGTCAAGCACATGGGTAAAAGTTAATTGTTCTGACTATTTTGATAAGCGCACGTTATGGTGTATTGACTTTTGGTTAGATGCTATCGATTGGAAGAAAAGGTTGATCATAGTCAACGCTACTGCTGTTGAATGTTAATTGGTGGTCAAAAAGTTGAGCGTACAGTAGGGTTGATTGGATATTCATTGAATTGTGTGACAAGTTTAGTAGCTGCACTTGTTAATGATTTACACATGGATCAGTATGAATATTCTGAGTTTGGTGACTTATTGACTTTTGGATCTGATATTAAACGTGGTAGGCAGTATATTCGTTTGAATATGTAGGGTCGATGGTATATTAAAGATGGATTGTCGTTTGCACATGGTCAGAGTTGGGGTTATTAAATTCAGTAGGTGATAATTAATTGATACACATTGTGGGTCAAAGATTATTTGACTCTGCTGCTGCATATTTTACTCTGCTGCTATGTTTGATCACTCTGCTGCTCGACATATATCACTCTGCTGCTACGCATATTGATTCTGCTGCTGGACTTACTCTCTGCTGCTACGATTATTGCTGGGTTTACACGATTGATACTTGCATAATTTACGAGCAGTGAGGGGAAGTAAGTATGGTTATTGGTTTACACACACACAGGGGAAGTTCACACACACAAGGAGTTTGGTTTTTATGTTCGTTAAAGTTTTAAAGGCTCGCATTAATTTTCTTATTGGAGGAGAGGATTATTTATTGTTTCTTTGATGATGCGGTTGAATTTATCAAGGTTGTGTCTTATCATATCTTAAACGTTCCCATTCGTTTTAAGATGCTTGTTTGTTCGTTCAAGTGACTAAGAATTGACAAAACACTTGAAGGAGTTACATTGTAGTGCTCAGTGATTATTGTCAAGAGATTGCGGTCTCCCTATACGTTAAGTATACGTTCGAAGTCGTATTTAGTACAAGGCATAGGACACAAGGTTGGTTTCTTCTACTTCAACATCAAATTGGTGATGATTATTTTTCTTCAACAGTATATAAAGCCTACAGATTTGAAGAATCATTTTATGTACATGCATCACTCGAGGGGAAGTTTATATTGTTTATTCGTTCTCTATTTGTTGATAACAAAAAGGGGAAGAAATATTGTGATGGCATGGCATGGATTAAGGGGAAGACAGTTTGTTTCATTCAGGGAGATGATCACATCACAACTTCTCTACTTCGTCTAGGGAAGTTCGTACACGACTTTGTTTGTTTTGTCATCATCAAATAGTGGAAGATTGTTGGGATTCTAGATTTGATGTGACAAAATAAATAAAAGAATGAAACAAGAAGGACTATAGATGACAAAGAGAGAAAGCTACAATGATTAAAGATACAGGAAATAACTTATTATGTAGAAACGATTTTATATTATTTAGTCTTATCTCTTTGTAAACCCTAGCACTCTCTATTATATAAAGAGAGGCAGGGTACGTAGTTTAGTATGTCTTCCACAATGTAGATTATCAAAGGTGTGTGTGTGTGTGTTCTAGGGCGTAAGATGTAAACGCCTAGAACTAGTTTGTTTCACTTCAAGATCAATTTATTGATCCTTGTTATAGATTAGATAACATGTTATTAATATAATTGAAGTGATGTTTGGTGAAAACTTTGTGTCAATAACTGTGATTTGTTTTAATTCCGCTGTGCATATTTATTCATAGTTATTGTTGAACCCTAAGGCTCAAAACGATCCAAGAACTTATTTGATGATGGCGTGCATAAGTTCTAACAGGAAAATATTGTGATGGCATGGCATGGATTAAGGGGAAGACAGTTTGTTTCATTCAGGGAGATGATCACATCACAACTTCTCTACTTCGTCTAGGGAAGTTCGTACACGACTTTGTTTGTTTTGTCATCATCAAATAGGGGAAGATTGTTGGGATTCTAGATTTGATGTGACAAAATAAATAAAAGAATGAAACAAGAAGGACTATAGATGACAAAGAGAGAAAGCTACAATGATTAAAGATACAGGAAATAACTTATTATGTAGAAACGATTTTATATTATTTAGTCTTATCTCTTTGTAAACCCTAGCACTCTCTATTATATAAAGAGAGGCAGGGTACGTAGTTTAGTATGTCTTCCACAATGTAGGTTATCAAAGGTGTGTGTGTGTGTGTTCTAGGGCGTAAGATGTAAACGCCTAGAACTAGTTTGTTTCACTTCAAGATCAATTTATTGATCCTTGTTATAGATTAGATAACATGTTATTAATATAATTGAAGTGATGTTTGGTGAAAACTTTGTGTCAATAACTGTGATTTGTTTTAATTCCGCTGTGCATATTTATTCATAGTTATTGTTGAACCCTAAGGCTCAAAACGATCCAAGAACTTATTTGATGATGGCGTGCATAAGTTCTAACAGGAAAATATTGTGATGGCATGGCATGGATTAAGGGGAAGACAGTTTGTTTCATTCAGGGAGATGATCACATCACAACTTCTCTACTTCGTCTAGGGAAGTTCGTACACGACTTTGTTTGTTTTGTCATCATCAAATAGGGGAAGATTGTTGGGATTCTAGATTTGATGTGACAAAATAAATAAAAGAATGAAACAAGAAGGACTATAGATGACAAAGAGAGAAAGCTACAATGATTAAAGATACAGGAAATAACTTATTATGTAGAAACGATTTTATATTATTTAGTCTTATCTCTTTGTAAACCCTAGCACTCTCTATTATATAAAGAGAGGCAGGGTACGTAGTTTAGTATGTCTTCCACAATGTAGATTATCAAAGGTGTGTGTGTGTGTGTTCTAGGGCGTAAGATGTAAACGCCTAGAACTAGTTTGTTTCACTTCAAGATCAATTTATTGATCCTTGTTATAGATTAGATAACATGTTATTAATATAATTGAAGTGATGTTTGGTGAAAACTTTGTGTCAATAACTGTGATTTGTTTTAATTCCGCTGTGCATATTTATTCATAGTTATTGTTGAACCCTAAGGCTCAAAACGATCCAAGAACTTATTTGATGATGGCGTGCATAAGTTTTAACAGGAAAATATTGTGATGGCATGGCATGGATTAAGGGGAAGACAGTTTGTTTCATTCAGGGAGATGATCACATCACAACTTCTCTACTTCGTCTAGGGAAGTTCGTACACGACTTTGTTTGTTTTGTCATCATCAAATAGGGGAAGATTGTTGGGATTCTAGATTTGATGTGACAAAATAAATAAAAGAATGAAACAAGAAGGACTATAGATGACAAAGAGAGAAAGCTACAATGATTAAAGATACAGGAAATAACTTATTATGTAGAAACGATTTTATATTATTTAGTCTTATCTCTTTGTAAACCCTAGCACTCTCTATTATATAAAGAGAGGCAGGGTACGTAGTTTAGTATGTCTTCCACAATGTAGATTATCAAAGGTGTGTGTGTGTGTTCTAGGGCGTAAGATGTAAACGCCTAGAACTAGTTTGTTTCACTTCAAGATCAATTTATTGATCCTTGTTATAGATTAGATAACACGTTATTAATATAATTGAAGTGATGTTTGGTGAAAACTTTGTGTCAATAACTGTGATTTGTTTTAATTCCGCTGTGCATATTTATTCATAGTTATTGTTGAACCCTAAGGCTCAAAACGATCCAAGAACTTATTTGATGATGGCGTGCATAAGTTCTAACAGGTGATGTTTAATAAACTCCACAGGTGGTATCAGAGCTTGGGGAGCTCGTTACCTAGGGATTTACAAAGTTTTATTGGTGTCGACTTAAGCAGATTCGCAAAAAGAAGCAGATTTGATGAAGGTACGGACTGGTGTTTATAAGGTATTAATGAATTTTGATTTGTCGTATAATTATTGATTGTGGGGCAATGCATTCTATTCATTAATTGAATAAATCTCTTACTGATCGAATCTACTTCATTAATTAAATGGGTCGATTATATCTTCACAAAGTGCTGCTATTAATTGATAAGTGGGGTCGGTGCTATCAGAATTTGGTGAATAATTATTGTTTACACTTCAAGGTTTCTTGTAACCCTATTGCTATCGAGCAATCGTATTAATATATTGAAGTGTTGTTGAGAATTCGTTTTGTGTTTAATTCTTCTTAAGATCAAATATTAAGTTCCGCATAATATTTGATATACAACTCAAGATCAGTTTCTATACCGATTGCTTTAGGATTATCTAAAGTAATTAAGATCGTGAAGCTCAACTGGGATCATCAAGTGGTATCAGAGAGGGGGGCTCTCGATCTAGGGATGATAAAAGGTTACTGTCGAAGAGATGTTGTTTTGATGAAGGTACGATTTAGTTTTTTAAAGGTATATACGCATTTATTTTTTTTGGGTATCGATTTGGTCTGACACGACAACAGATTAATTCGTCTTTTAAATCGGTACTGAATTACTTTTGTCATCAAGTGTATGATAAATCAATTGGTTATAGTTCATGAAAGTGGTACGAATTGGTGTTGACTGTATTAATTGTGATCACATGGGTCTATCGCCTTTTTGCAATTTGATTGGTGGTATGATATTAAAATTGGTTTGTCGATCTTTATTCTATAAGTTAATGGTCGTGGATCAGTGATCAAAGTGTTTGGAGATTTGTCGTTTAATTGAATTGTGGGCCAGCGAATAGAGACAATAACACATGTATCGTACTGATTTGGATTAATTCGCAAGTGGAGGTGATACTGCATAACCTCGTACGAATCAGTTTTTTTACTGGTTGGACATTTATTGAAGATTGCACATGGGTTATTGGATTATTATATTCGAAGGGATGAGTTATTCAAGCCCCCCTATAGGGGGGTGTTGACTTTTCATGTGCTGCCGTCGCTTGTACGGTGTGCTTTAAAATTTGTACATGTTGACCAGAATAGGCGGAGCCCACATAGTAGGGGGGGCTTGTATAGTAAAAAAACTGATTCATGATAGATGTATTCACACTATTATAATCGATCTATGTACTTTTGTGAGTCAGACAATTAAGAGTTTGTGGGGTCGATGGTTTATGTGGGGCTAGCGCATGATGTGTGCTGTTGTTGTGAATTGAAGGAGATCAGAGTTGAATTTTTATGAGTAAATTACACGGATGGTCCTTGTGGTTGGCGTTGACTTTCACGTATGGTCCATTGACTTTTTTTTTGCACTCACAGTCCCTAACTCAGAAACTACTAACACATATGGTCCCTTGACCAAACGTCCGTTTGGTCAAGGTATTAAGTCTCTTAATAGTGAGGGTATTTTCGTCATTCACTGTAGCATGTCTCTCACATCTCTGGTATATCCTTTCCCGACCACTCCTTTTCAATGTCTAACCTACAGGGACCATATATGTAATTTACTCTTTTACCACAACTACAACCACCACCTGGTGGCTACCACCCCAACCACCATATCACACCCCTTGCTGCCACCACCAAAACACTATCATCATGTTACTAAAAACAGAAATTCAGATGAACAATTTACATGCACAAATCTTTGTCACACCACATATACAAAACATCAATTCCAACCCGATTTCAAGCAGCAATTCTCATACCACAACGATTTTACAAAAGTGTCATTTTCAAATTCAAGTGTGAAGTTGACTTATGATTATTTTCAAACCGCCACAATTTGTTTAATAACCAATAATCTACATTTCAATATTGAATAGCTAGCTTTTCGCAAGTTACAGAACTACTGTTCCAAAACAACAAACTTTATAAGAAAAAAATCCATATATTAACTGTTCATTAGGAACATGAAACTGAGCAAAAAACTTTTAAAAAATTGGTATCAAGATTAGCAATTCTAAATCATACATTTCGACTTTCTAAGTCAATTTCTTGAAAAAAGAATATTTATACAAATATCAAGATAAGCATAAAAATCTTTTTAACCTTTTGATATTTCAGAGCAATGATTCTATATCTATAAGCCAACTTCTTCTTATTTTTATCATCATCAAAAGTAGTAGCAACAAAACCATCATTTGCAAAATCATAATCAGTAAGATCCAACCCATCATCATATTCCTTCATTGCATCAACATAAGGCTTGTTGCACCCTTAAATCTGCTCAAATCAAGATTCAATTTTTGATACACAAAAACTGAAAATTAACAAAAAAAAAAAAAATAAAAAAAAAAAAAAAAAAAAAAAAAGGAAGAAGAAAACATGGGTATTGTTTATTTTCACATGATCAAAACTTTAATACAAATGATCAAAACTTTAATACAAAAAACAACACATGATCTAATAAAGATTAAAGGGGTTGCGTTACATTCGAGCAGATCGAATCTCGAATATGAATGTTACCTTTTTAATGTTGGAATTCGTGTCTCGTTGTTGTGTTTGTGTGTTTTTTTTTGAAGGGGATCCTTTTTAAGACTAGAGGTAAAGGAAGGAATCAATTTGACAATTGTTGGTATTGTTATTAAATCTTGTAAAGTAAGAAAACTTTTAATACCATATAAGTAAAAAAAATGGTGGTGGTGGTGGAGGTGTCGGACGACGGTGGCAGTGGTGACCGGAGTAGGTGGTTGGTCGGAGTTGGTAATTGGCCGGAGTTAGTGGTCTGGTAAATTCAATAGAGGGAAAAGAGAGATGGGAGTGAGAGTGTTTGTTTGTGAGTGAAAAGGAGTGTTTGTGAGTGAAAAGGAGTGGTCGGGAAAGGTTATACCAGAGATGTGAGAGACATGCTACAGTGAATGACGAAAATACCCTCACTATTAAGAGACTTAACGCCTTGACCAAACGGACGTTTGGTCAAGGGACCATATGTGTTAGTAGTTTCTGAGTTAGGGACTGTGAGTGCAAAAAAAAAAGTCAAGGGACTATACGTGAAAGTCAACGCCAACCACAAGGACCATCCGTGTAATTTACTCAATTTTTATTCTACTGCTACGATTTTATTCTGCTGCTACGTCTGATACATTCTGCTGCTAGTTGTAATTTATTCTGTTGCTAGCTTTGAGTTTCTGCTGCTGAGAATATTGATACTACTGCTAGCGTTATAGCATACTGCTGCTCGTTATTGGTTTCTGCTGCTGTGCTTATTGTGTTTGGTTCAATATAGCTGCATGATTTACGAGTAGTAAGTGGAAGTACATGGTTGATTGGTTATTGATTTAGCACACACACAGGGGAAGAGACACACACCAGAAGAGATTGGATTTTTGGTTTCGGATAAAGAACTATTCTTTATTGTTTACTACTACTTGATATCGTATATTATTGTTGTCATCTATCAAACCTAGCAGAAATAGGATGCTCATTCATGGATGGTACAACATGGTGTTCGTTATTATTGTTGGTTAGTTATTCGACAAGTTCTTTCAAATGGTTAACATATGGGTTTCAGGGGAAGCTTAAGTGTTTAAATGTGTAACCATTTATATGCTACATCGAGGTGAAGGTTTTTATGATTGCTAGTTGGTAGTTTACTGAAGATTTGGAATTTTTCTGTCTTGGATTCATTTATAAAAGAAAGCATTTTGGTGTTCATTAATGGAGGGCGATTCAAGACATTGGAAGACTAAGTTGGATGTATGGTACTAGCTCGTGGTTATGAAGATCAAAGTTGCATACTTTAGTCCCCTATTGATCATGACAAAAAGGGGAAGAATATATTGAAGATTGCAGCTTGAAGATCCTTGATGATATGCATGGATTAAGGGGAAGTCGCATGTTTCATGACATATTAACTTCAGGGGAAGTTCGTGCTTATTGGTTTTGTCATTATCAACTAGGGGAAGATTGTTGGGTCTAATAGTTGAGTTGATAAAGACAAAACATGTGAAATATGAGGGACTTATGGAGACAAAGAATAAAACTTCACAAAAGGAAAAGATTACAAGATATCTTTTATTATTCTAGAATATTCTTTGTAACCCTAATCCTCTATTATATAAAGAGGATTAGAGGCGTAGGATTTTGTGTGAGTGTGTAAAGATGTAGACGTCTAAGTAAAGGTGTAGGGTGTGTCTAGGCATCGAGTTCCTACAACGGATGCCTTGGTTTTGTATATTGTTAGTGTTAGTGATGATGACGAAGAACCTTGATAATAATAATGAATCTTTTGTTATTCCGCTGTGCATCTTGTGTTGATCATTATTATTGTGCTTATTGTTTATCCTAGATCAAGGTCTAAACATCCTAGAGTCCAAAATGGTCCAAGAACTTATAGATGGTGGCGTGCATAAGTTTTATCATGGTTGCTATTGGAGTTATGGTTGGAGGTGGAGTTTGTATGACAACATTGGATGGTGTAGGTGTGGATAAAGTAAGGAAATTTTCACTTGCTATAGGAGATGAGATATTAAGAGGAGATTATTCCTCTGATGATGAGTTAGCAAGATTTATGAAGCAACATGGCTTAACACTAATGCAGGCAGTGCGTTTTGGAGTTCTAGAGGTGGAGGAGTTGGTTGATTTGGTCATGGTGAGCTAAGAGAACTAAGATGTACAGGTTATATCTTGTGAAGAAGGTGAATGAGTGAGTTTTGCTCTAAGTTATGATCTTAATATATAGGTAGATGGTTTATAGAAACTAGTGTTTGGATTTGATGTAAATCCAATAGAGATTGTTGGTTCCTAATGATTTGGAACAAAAATTTGTGCAAATCACATCACATAAGTCAATCCATAGAACTTATGTTGAGTAATATGATGAAGATATGCAGTAAATGCAAAGAGATAGTGGAAAATCCTGTGATGTGATGTACCCACGGATTTGAAGGATCCCTAAAAAGGGTTCCTTGTTTGTACTAGAAAGGTAACTCACTCCTTAGATTTAAAAATTCAAATTTTGGTGGGAAATGTTGTTCTTAAGTTTCTAAGAGTTTCTAAATTATTCTAAGATGCATAATGATCAGTGAACCTATTCTAAAGAAAACTAGAAACAAGAATCTAAGAATCGGGATGAGTCGAAAAGTTTTTAGAAGTTTACAGTTATACCTGCGGATCCAATCGACAAGGTGTTGGGAATAAAATGTTCAAGTCAAAGAGCCCGCCAGATGAAGTTTTGAGCCTGCTAGTTGATTTTGAAGAAGTTGAAGATGTACTAACAGTACCTTCTGGGTAAGAAGGTACTGCTAGTTAAAGAAGGTCCTGCCCAGTTGAATGTCAAGTTGATAAATATTTATTTGTAGATATTTAGTTGTATTATTAGTCTTTGTACAATGTAACACGTTATGTAAAAGTAGTTCAGTCTTCCATGTTGTGCAGAAGATTATACTGAGTGATTTACATTGGAAGTTGTAATTAATAGTAGGCTAGAAAAGTCCAAGTATCTTATTATATTATGCAACTTGACAACATGTAAAAGGGTTCCTTATCCTATAAAAGGAACCCTTAGTCACCGTTTTACATATCTCTTCAACTAATAACCTTAGCAATATCCAAAAACAGAACAACCTCTCTAGTAACTTAGTTACTTATTCACAAATCCTTAACAAATCAAAGATTCAAGGTTACTTTGTAATCCTGGTGATAGTTAGATCATCCGTATTATTTCATCAATAATATTGAATCGTTTTGTGTTATTCAAGTTGTGTTCATTGTTCATTATAACTCACGTATTACATATTCACCACCTTTGTTTCTTTTAAGTGTGTTATAGTAAATTCCGCGTACTAAATCACATTCATTCATAAATATCCCAAACACATTATTAAGATTAACATCCCAAGTGTTTGTATAATCCTTCACAAGTGGTATCAGAGCTAGGCTGATATTTACGATTTAAAAGAACAATGGACGTTGAACACATTCAAACCAATGTGGCTGCAAAACTTCCATTACTCAAACAAAATGAGTTTGATATGTGGAGACTGAGGGTAGAGCAATACTTCCAAGTGCAAGACTATGCACTTTGGGAGATTATTGAAGAAGGAAACTCATTCAAACCCACAATCACCACCTCCACAGTAAACGATGCAATAGTAACAAATGTGCAAGTGAACCCAACAAGCGCAGAAGAAAGAATCCAAAAGAGAAATGATCTTAAAGCCAGGAGTATGCTTCTCATGACTATTCCAAATGACCAGCTTTTGATCTTCAACAAGTACAAATGTGCTAAAACCCTTTTTCAAGCTATTGTGGCTAGATTTGGTGGAAATGATGCCACCAAGAAAACTCAGAAAACTCTCCTCAAACATCAGTTTGAAAACTTTACAGCCACAACAAATGAGTCTTTGGACAGCATGTTCAATAGACTACAAAAGCTTTCAAGTCAGTTAGCCATTCATGAAGTGCTGATAACTCAAGAGGACTTAAACTCCAAATTCCTTAGGAGTTTACCCTCTGAATGGTCCATGCATGTCATTGTCTGGAAAAACAAACCAGATATTGATCAGATGAGTCTTAATGATCTCTACAACAACTTCAAAATAGTAGAGCATGAAGTGAAGAAGTCTACCAGTTCAAACTCAGGAAATATGGCCTTTGTATCATCTCCAAGCACCTCAAGGGTAGTAGATGAAGAAAAAGATAGTAGAGAAGAAGGTACTGCCAACAAAAATTTTGGTACTGCCAGTACTTCTAGCAGTACCAAAACGATTCTAGATGAAACAATTGGTTGTGCTTTCCTGACATCACAACACAATGGTTCCATATTGACTTTTGAAGATATTCAAGAGATCAATGATGATGATCTTGAGGAAATGGACATCAAGTGGCAACTTTCACTTCTGAGCATAAGGGCTAAGAAATTACTGATGAGGACTGGAAAGAAGATTATCATAAATGGTAATGAGCCTGCTGGGTATGACAAGTCCAAAGTGGAGTGCTATAATTGGCACATGAAGGGTCACTACTCAAGAGAGTGTAGAAGACCAAAGAAGCAGGATGATAAGGGAAGAGGTTTTGAGAACAAGAACAAGGGAAGCTTTGAGAAGAAAGGAAGCTTTGAAAACAAGAGCAAGGCTGTGGAAATCACTGAGCCTAAAGCTATGGTAGCTATTGATGGGCTGGGTTTTGATTGGAGATTTATGGGTGAAGGGGAGTCAACTTCAGATGAAATGGCTTTAATGGCTTTCTCCAATCCTAAGGTACAAATTACTAAATGTTCTAATACTTGTAAAGTTTTTGAAGAATTACAAACTTTAATAAAACTTTATGATGAACTGAAAGTAGAACAAAGAAACACTCATCAAGACCTAGTTAATCATAAGTGTGGTATGGCCAAACTTGAGAAGCAGATAATCCATTTTAGGGAAAATGAACTCACTTTTTCTGACACTAAAGCCATTCTTAATAGGGAAATATTTTTGAAAGATGCTGAAATAAATATGCTAAGAACTGAGTGTGCTAAAGTGACATTGGCAAAGGATAATATTCAACTAACTGTTACCACTTTGGAAACTAATTCTGACTGTACTAGAAGCATAGTTGAAAATCAAATGAACAAGAGAATCAAATCTGGGATTGGATACAAGACTTGTCCACCTCCTTACAGAGGAATCCCTTGTCCCCTAGGATTAGATCTTGCAGAATCAGGTTTACATGAATTCACTAATAAACCACTAGAGAAACTTGTAGAGAAAAGTGAACCTTTTGAGAGTACTAGTCTTGCTTCACTCTCTAACAAAAAGGTGCTCACTGATAAGAGATTAGATGTTCTAATTATTGAAGATTGGACATCTGATGATGAGGAAACTGAGACTGTTTCAAACAAAGGAAACAAAGTAGGACCACCTAGTCCTAAAAGTGTAGAGATTAAGACTAAGGCTAAAGCTGTTTTGAAAACAGTTGAATGTTGTGCTAAGTGTAATAGCAAACCTAGAGGTAGCCAAAGAAATTGGAACAATCTTAAGTCACACCAACTTGGTGATGATTTTGTTATGTACAATAAGGCTTGCTATTACTGTGGTAGTTTTAATCATACTCATACTTATTGTAACAATTGTGTTTCTGGGAGTACATCAAGGTCTAAAACAAATGGAACAAACCCCAGAAAAAGTTTTGTGAAGTCTAACACACCAAAAGTTAATCATACTGTTAGACCAAATAAGCCTGTTAACTCAAAACCAACTGCTAAGGGTGCAAGAAACACTTTCAAACATGCACCAAGAGTTGTGAAAAGTCCCATTGAAAAGAAATCTGTGGTCAAAACACAAGATTGGAGACCAAAACCAAAAGGTCCTGCTAGACCAAATGGTACTGCCAAAATTGGTACTGATAGACCAAGGACCACAAAATGGATTAAAAGGGAAAATGCTGTTAAGTCCTCAGCATATTGGATATGGAGACCACTTCAATCAAAAGTTGCATCAACAGTCCTAAAAAGGTTTGATTACATTGATGCAAGAGGCAAACCCAAGTCAGTCATGGCTTGGGTACCCCAAGGAAACTAATATGTTTATATGTGTGCAGGAACATTCCAATGATATGGCTGATAAAGGATATGTAGATAGTGGATGTTCAAGGAACATGACAGGAAACATGTCTTACCTCACAGACTTCAAATCATTTGATGGAGGATATGTTACCTTTGGGGGAGGAATCAAAGGAAAGATTACTGGTAAAGGTACAATCAAAACCAGTAAATTAGATTTTGAAAATGTGTACTTTGTGAAAGAGCTTCAGTTTAATCTCCTTAGTGTCTCACAAATGTGTGACAAAAAGAAAAATGTTCTCTTTACTGACAATGAATGTATGGTTCTTTCTTCTGTTTTTAAAATTCCCGATGAAAGTCAGATCCTTCTTAAAATCCCAAAAAGGAACAATATGTACAGTGTTGATTTAAAGAACATTGATCCTAAGGAGAGTTTAACTTGTTTAGTAGCAAAAGCCTCATTGGATGAATCTATGCTTTGGCATAGAAGGCTTGGTCATGTAAACTTTAAAACAATCAATACAATTGCAAAATATGACTAGGTTAGAGGTTTACCCAAAAAGATTTTTCAAAATGACCAAACCTGTGTTGATTGTCTAAAAGGCAAACAACATAGAGCTTCTTGTAAGCCCAAGTCCCATAACTCAATTTCTCAAGCTTTATACATGCTTCATATGGACCTTTTTGGTCCTACTAATGTGAGTAGCTTGAATGGTAAAAAAATATTGTCTTGTAGTTACTGATGATTACAGCAGATTTTCTTGGGTTTTCTTTTTAAGATCTAAGCATGAAACAAGTGAGATACTTAAATCTTATATAACTGAGGTAGAAAACCAAGCTGATAAGAAAGTAAAAGTCATCAGATGTGACAATGGGACAGAATTTAAGAATAGGGTTATGGATGAATTTTGCAAAGAAAAAGGAATAAAAAGAGAATTTAGTGTAGCTAGAACCCCACATCAAAATGGGGTAGCAGAAAGTAAAAATAGAACACTAATAGAGGCTGCTAGAACAATGTTAGTAGACTCTAAGTTGCCTATTTCATTTTAGGCTGAAGCAGTAGGTACTGCTTGTTATGTGCAGAACAGGGTTCTTGTGATTAAACCACATAAAAAGACTCCTTATGAACTTTTCTTTGGTAGAACACCATCTTTAAGTTTTATGAGACCTTTTGGATGTCATGTCACTATTCTCAATACCAAAGATCATCTAGGAAAGTTTGAAGGAAAAGCTGATGAAGGCTACTTGATAGGGTATTCTTTGCAAAGTAAGGCCTATAGGGTGTATAATAGTTGCACTAGGCTAGTGGAAGAAAATCTGCACATAGAGTTTCAAGAGAAACTACCAAATGTAAAAGGCATTGGACCAGATTGGATGTTTGACATTGATAGGATTTCAGAATCTATGAATTATGTGCCTGTTACAGGTACAAATGCTAATGATAATGCAGGTTTTGAAGACAATGTTGAAACACCTAAAGATCAAGATTACATCTGGATGCCAATTTGGAAAGGATTGGATTTATCTTCAAGTCATGAAGAACCTTCAAATCCAACAAATGAAGGTGTTGAAGATGATCATGGAACTCAGGGTCAAGAGAATCAAGAAAGTAGTGCAAATGAAAATGGTACTGCTAGTTCACCAGATGGTACTGCCAGTTCACAAGTTGGTACTGCTGAACCATTAAATGTTCAATCAGATGATTCTTTACCAGAAGAAGTGGGGATTGGCAATCTTCCACTTACCTATGAAGTTCCTACAACACACAACACAAGAATTCTCAAAGATCACTCCATTGATAATGTGATTGGTAGCATTGATTCTGGTGTTAGAACAAGAACTCAAGTCTCATCTTCAGACCAAGAAGGGTTTATCTCATCTGTCTATGAAGAAAAGAATCATGAAGTTGCCAACATATGCCTGTTTTCATGTTTTCTCTCTCAGGCTGAACCTAAAAACATTAACAAATCCTTAGATGATCCAAGTTGGGTTGAAGCAATGCAAGAAGAACTTCTTCAATTCAAGCTTCAGAAGGTTTGGAAATTGGTTGATTTGCCCAAAGGTCACTGGGCAATTGGAACCAAATGGGTGTTCAGAAACAAGAAAGATGAAAGGGGGATTGTGATCAGAAACAAAGCAAGATTGGTGGCCCAAGGGTATACTCAAGAAGAAGGGGTGGATTATGAAGAGGTTTTTGCTCCAGTTGCAAGACTTGAAGCAATCAGGCTATTTTTGGCCTATGCTTCTTTCATAGGCTTCACTGTTTATCAAATGGATGTCAAGAGTGCCTTCCTGTATGGTACTATTGGAGAAGAAGTGTATGTTTCTCAACCTCCAGGCTTCATTGATGCAGAGTATCCAGACAAGGTGTATAGGGTTACCAAAGCTCTTTATGGTCTACACCAAGCCCCTAGGGCATGGTATAAAACATTGGCCTTCTATTTATTTGAAAATGGATTCCAAAGAGGCAAGATTGATCCAACTTTGTTCATCAAAAGAACCAAGAAAGACATCTTGCTAGTGCAAATTTATGTTGATGACATTATCTTTGGATCCACAAACCAAGAGTTGTGTGTAGAGTTTGAAAAACTTATGCATAGTAAGTTTGAAATGAGTTCCATGGGGGAACTTACTTTCTTTCTGGGTCTCCAAGTGAAACAATCAATTGAAGGCATATTTATCAGCCAAGATAAGTATGTAGCAGAGATCCTGAGGAAATTTCAGTTTCCGGATTCTAAGGTTGCAAGTACACCAATGGATTCAGAAAAGGGGTTACTCAAGGATACTGCGGGTGAAGATGTGGATTTGCACAATTATAGATCAATGATTGGGTCCTTGATGTACCTTACATCATCAAGATCAGACATCATGTTCTCAGTATGTGTATGTGCAAGGTTTCAAGTACATCCCAAAGTTTCTCATCTCACAATAGTCAAAAGGATCGTTAGATATCTCAAGGGTCAACCTAGGTTGGGTCTATGGTATCCAAGGGAATCATCTTTTGACTTGGTGGCTTATTCTGATAGTGACTATGCTGGTGCAACCCTAGACAGAAAATCCACAGCTGGTGGATGTCAATTTCTTGGTTGCAGACTCATATCTTGGCAATGCAAGAAGCAAACAATGGTGGCCAACTCTACAACTGAAGCAGAATATGTTGCTGGTGCAAGTTGTTGTGGGCAAGTCCTTTGGATCCAAAATCAAATGCTTGACTATGGGTAAAATTTTCTTAACACCATTATTTACATTGACAATAGCAGTACTATTTGTATCATTAAAAATCCAGTTCAACATTCAAAAACAAAACACATTGAAATCAGACACAATTTCATAAGAGATTGCAATGAGAAAAGGTTAATACAAGTTGTCAAAATAGATTCTGAAAAGAATTTTGCAGACCTTCTCACCAAAGCTTTTGATTTAGGTAGATTCAAATACCTAGTAGGAGGTATTGGAATGATTAATCTTTGAAAAACATATGTTTTTGTACATAAAATAACTGGTACTGGCTTTTAAACATGGTACTGCTAGTTAGTCAAAAGGTACTGTCAGTTCATAATTGGTCCTGCTAGTTTAAAGTTTGCTCTGTTTTGTTCATCTTGATGCTTAAATGTTTACAATGCTATAAAACAAGTGCTTTGCACTTTGTTCTTTTGGTCTGCAACTAACAAATTTCAGGTTAATAACAAAACAAGAGATCTTCCAAACAAAAAGAAGGAAATATAAGTTATTTATATCTCAGGGGAGGTAACACTCTCAGGGGAGGAAATAATAGCCCAGAATGGAAGAAAAACCAATATATGGAAGGAGAAGACAAGAGCATACAAGATGATGTAGAGGTTGAAAATGATAAGAATAGATCATATATTCAGAAGGGATGAAGCATTCCTAAAGGAGAAAGTTCTATCTAGATCAAACTCAGGAAAGTTTCAATGCAAAGGCATGCTGATAGATGATTTCACTTGTTGAACCAAGCATCCAAGATACACAGCATCATTGCCTCTTACAATTCTTCCATCCAAGGAAATTGCACCATCTTTATGTCAATATGGAATTGGTATTCAGTTCGCCAAGTTTTACAAACTTAAGAGCTGGCTAGTCCATAAGCAAACGGCTTTTGGTAAAGACACATCAAATCCGTTGATGGTTGATAGTTTACCAAAAACTATATGGTATTTAACTAACCATACTTAACAGTAAATAGTTAACTAGTCCATAAGCAAACGGCTTTTGGTAAAGACACATCAAATCCGTTGATGGTTGATAGTTTACCAAAAACTATATGGTATTTAACTAACCATACTTAACAGTAAATAGTTAACTAGTCCATAAGCAAACGGCTTTTGGTAAAGACAAATCAAATCCGTTGATAGCTGATAGTTTGCTAAAAACTATAAGGGATTTTTGCTAAAATTTCCAAGAGACTGCCAAGTAAAATTTTCTTTCAAAGGTACTGGTAGTTCAACTTTTGGTACTGGTAGAGTAAAATGGTACTGCTAGATAACCGTTGAGCCTGTCAGTAAAAATTATAGCCGTTGGGCCTGGTAGTCACAATTAGCCGTTGGGGTAATTCTGTAAATTACTGATGTTATATTATATTATATTTCTCATATAAAAGATCTTTTTAACCGCCTTTTCATTTACTTATTATAAATTTTCTTATTGTCAGTTAAAAGTAAATCTCTCACAATATCGTTCATCAGTCCTTATCACAATTAACACTCACCTTTCATCTTCTACCAGTACCACCATCAAATCCTACCATCCTAATCAAAATTTTCATTAACTTTCACCATGGCTAATCTATCTTTTGTTAAACGACACAACCAGTTAGCATTTTTGGAAAAGTCTGAGGATAATGTTTCTTTTCATCAAATAGTGGACTTTTTAAATGATTCTTACATCAGGTTTGCTTTACTTGTAAATCCCACTATTTATGAATCTCAAATTTTACAATTTTGGCAAACAGCTAAAGTTAAAACTTTTGAAAATGGGGACCAAAGAATAAAAGCCAAAGTGGATGGCAAAACCTTGACTCTTACTGAGTCATCCATTCGAAGACATCTTCATTTGGATGATTCAGATGGTATTAGTCAATTGCCTGATACTGAAATTTTTGAAAATTTGGAAAGAATGGGGTATAATGCTGATTCTACTAAACTCACCTTTCTTAAAAAGCATTTTACTCCACAATGGAGATTTTTGATCCATACAATCCTTCATTGTTTAAGCCAAAAGAAAACCTCATGGGAGCAATTTAGTGGAAATATGGCTACAGCTCTCATTTGCCTGGCAACAAACAGAAAATTCAATTTTTCCAAACATATTTTTGAAGGATTGGTTAAAAATGTGGATAGCCAAACAAAGTTTTTGATGTATCCCAGATTTATTCAATGCATCATAACAAAATCAAAACATTTGTTACTTCCCCCACACTCTCTTTATGAAACACCAAAACTTTCACACAAGGTGTTTTCAAACATGAAAATTGGTTTCAATGGGGAAGAAATACCACTTTTTGATGAAATGTTACCACAACATGCTGAAGAACCAACACCATCATCTGAATCACCATCATCAAGTTCTTCACCTGGTTACATATCACCAACTCATCTTTCCTCACCAATCCCATCACCAGTACCATCTGCAACACCACCAACACCATCACATCATGTATCACCATCCCAATCTCCTCCACATCAAAGTCTGGATTCTCAGACAGTGAAAGAACTAAAAGAGAAGGTGCAGCTCTTAGAAAATGCTCTTAAAAGTCAGAACACAAAATTTTCTGAGAT
Source organism: Artemisia tridentata subsp. tridentata (assembly GCA_021014915.2). Taxonomy (NCBI): domain Eukaryota; kingdom Viridiplantae; phylum Streptophyta; class Magnoliopsida; order Asterales; family Asteraceae; genus Artemisia; species Artemisia tridentata. The sequence continues at coordinate 66,350,713 of CP139504.1, read as the reverse complement.
AAACATCAAGTTAGTTAAGAGGGTTAAGAAATTGGAGAATGAAGTGAAGATGCTAAAGGGTAAAAGATCTTCAAAGTTGGTACTATCTAGTTCTTCAAGATCAGATACTGAAAGTTTGGGTCACTCTTCCAAAAAAGGGAGGATGGGTAGTTCAGAAGATGAAGAGGAGGCTCAATTTCATTTTCATAAAGGAACTCAGTTATATGATGAAGAGCCTGCTGGTGCAGAGCAAGAGCCTGCTAGTTCAAAAGAGCCTGCTAGGATTAAGATGTTGTTGGCTATGGACTACAAAGGTACTGCTGATCATGTGTACAAAAGAAAGAAGGGACTCAGAGCCTCAGGGGAGGTTGTTTGTTCAAGGAAAGGTATATGTTGATGATGAACAATCTGCTGCTCCATCTCAAGAACCTACACCAAAAGATAAGGGCAAGAAAATTATGGTTGATGATGAATCTAAGCCCAAAAGGTTAAAGAAAAGTGAGCAAGTGCAGATGGCTTTAGATGAGGAAGTCTCCAAAAGGCTTCATGAAGAAGAAATGCAAAAAGCATTAGAAGCTTCAAGACTGCTAGCAGAAATGCAAGAGAAAAAAGATGCTGCTCAAACTCTTCTTGACTCTCAAGCTGCTCAGGAAACATTTGATGCACAGATGCAATGGATTATTGCCAATGATCCAATTGTAAGAGGTCAAGCTTCCATAATTATGGATGACAAGAATCTTTCTACTAAAGAGAAAACAGCAGAGCTTAAAACCTTTATCAACAACAAATATAGAGAAGCAGCTCTGGATGATATTTTTCAAAAGATTCAAGAAAGTCAGAAAAGAGGTTTTAAGGTGGGCTCAACTCCAAAAGATCAAGTGAATTTCATGAAGAAGTTTCTAAGGAATCAAGCCAATTGGACTGAATCTCAACTGAAGAAGAAAACTCCTGAAGAAATTCATTTCCTTTATCTGAATGCCTACAAGACTTGTTACTACAAAATCCCATCTGATGCAAAGCCTTCAACGAAAAAGAAAGATGCTCAAAAGAAGAAAGAAGCAAAATTGGATCCAGAGCAAGTAAGTAAAATGTTAATTGCTTTACCAACAATTATACATGCTGATCCAATTAGGTCTAGACACCCTATTATTGATTGGGAAATTCACCATGATAGATCAGGAAAGTCATGGAAAATAACTAGGGTTGGGGGACAAACTGCTATCTTCAAAAACTTTGAGAATCTAATAAGAGCATGTGATAGAGCTGACTTAGAAGAATTGTGGAATCTAGTTCAAATCAGGCTAGACACAAATTCTAACACTGATGTTAAGGAACAAGAACTTTGGGTAGAGTTCAATAAGATGTATGATCCTAATCCTAAAGATGTTCATTGGAAATTCCCATATCATGATCCTACAACCACATGGGAATTCCTAAGTCTTAGCAGTATTCATCATCTTTTTACACAAAGTGGGATTGAGCTCTTTATGTTGACTGAAAAAGAGTATCCTCTGAGCTATGAAGTTCTTACAACCATGATTTCCAAGAGGTTAAGATGTGATAAAGATGAAGAAAAGTCAGAAATTGTTCAAAGTTTGCTGATGAGCATTTTTGAGCAATGTGAAAGAAAAAGGAAGAATAGAGAGTAAAGTTTTTGGAAGAGTTCCCTCAGATCCTCAAGGTATGTATTTTATTCATAAGAAACTTGTGTATTTTAAAGGAAATAACAAGTTTAGGGGAGGATTGTTGGGAATAAAATGTTCAAATCAAAGAGCCTGCCAGATGATGTTTTAAGCCTGCTAGTTGATTTTGAAGAAGTTGAAGATGTACTAACAGTACCTTCTGGGTAAGAAGGTACTGCTAGTTAAAGAAGGTCCTGCCCAGTTGAATGTCAAGTTGATAGATATTTATTTGTAGATATTTAGTTGTATTATTAGTCTTTGTACAATGTAACACGTTATGTAAAAGTAGTTCAGTCTTTCATGTTGTGCTGAAGATTATACTGAGTGATTTACATTGGAAGTTGTAATTAATAGTAGGCAAGAAAAGTCCAAGTATCTTATTATATTGTGCAACTTGACAACATGTAAAAGGGTTCCTTATCCTATAAAAGGAACCCTTAGTCACCTTTTTACATATCTCTTCAACTAATAACCTTAGCAATATCCAAAAACAGAACAACCTCTCTAGTAACTTAGTTACTTATTCACAAATCCTTAACAAACCAAAGATTCAAGGTTACTTTGTAATCCTGGTGATAGTTAGATCATCCGTATTATTTCATCAATAATATTGAATCATTTTGTGTTATTCAAGTTGTGTTCATTGCTCATTATAACTCACGTATTGCATATTCACCACCTTTGTTTCCTTTAAGTGTGTTATAGTAAATTCCGCGTACTAAAGCACATTCATTCCTAAATATCCCAAACACATTATTAAGACTAACATCCCAAGTGTTTGTATAATCCTACACACAAGGCGTGCAGATCCAAATTTTGGGATCCGCCTGATCCGCTGGTTGAAGAATGGCGGAGCCAACGCTAACACATGGCGGATCCAAAACGAGGGATCCGCCAGATCCGTGGACCAAAAGTACTAAAACTAAACAGAGAGATGTGCATATTTTTCGTTTTTCGACAAAAACCCGAAAATACTCCTGGAGCATATCTATCATCTAATATGTAATGCAAAACAATCAAATATCATAATACTAACACATGTTTAATCATAGATTAATCCGTTCATGGGAACTTACCTTAAGAGGAGTTAAGCCAAACATAGGCTTAATCTTGGAAAATTGATAACATTAAGTGTTATCGACCTGCAATTCTTAGTTAGTTCACATACAATTCAAGTAGCATCATAACAAGTTAATAAACAACCATTTTTAATACTACATTGTCTAATAATGATTAGAGTCAAACACTCCTTCAACTCAACTTCTTTTTCAATTTCTTCATGCCCTTATGAAGCTTCATCATCCAACGTCCTAAATTCTTCACCATTCCTTTGATGTTGTGATACTCGGCAGATTCATTTGGGATTGGTGGAAGTTGGCTCAAGTACTTTGGAGGAGGAATCCTAGAGTTTGGCAACCCGTCATCGTCACTCATAGATGATGATGATGATGATGTTGGAGCACGAGGACGTTTGCCCTTGTCAACCGCTACCCTAAAGTCGCTTAAGGGAACGAAGGTGCGTTCGATCTCATCATATTCGGGAACAAATCCTAAGGGATTTCTAGGAATGGGTGCAAAAGCTCTAAAGAGACGGGTCAAAAGCATTCCATAAGGCAATGCCATTTTTCCTTGAATTGGAATATCGGCCATTCTCTTGGCGATATAGTAAGCAAGGTTGAAAGGTTGATGGGTTGACACATTGTACATCATGTAGCAAAGACAAGCATTGATGTGATCGCGGTTTCCTACCGTGCACATGACATTGGCCCTTAAGACTTCTTCCATTTTCCTAAATTCGGGCTTTAGTTCATTGAGCTCCATAGCAAATGGATCTCTAGCTACATATTTCCCTCGATACAACCTTGTTGGGTTGTTCCTAGGTATGAAGAGATGCTGACGAATGATTTCTTTTGAAGTTAAGGGAGTGGCATATGGTGCCGTTCGTTCAAGATTTGACTCAAGAATGGTCAATGACCATTTATCAGAATAGACACTCGTTCCATGACTTGGAACTCCTATGACTTCTCCAAATTGATTTAATGGGATATTGAATTGATGTCCATTGACGCTAAAGCGAATGTTCTTGTAACCTTGATCGTTTGACTCTAGATTGACACTAGCATAGAATTCTAAAATGAATCGAGGAATTAATGGTTCATCGATATCTAGGAGGGAATCAAAGTGAATAGCCGCTAGTTGTTCCCTAAGATTGGTTCCTTCATAGAATGAGGGGTCTACAAACCTACCCTCATGTACGTAGTGTTTTTCTAGAGCTTTGAAAATTTCAACTTGTTGATCAGTAAGTCCTTTGGTTTTATGGTGTTTAGGTAGGTAATTTACGGTGTGTTTGTGATCATAGTTGGTCGCGGGAGGCATGATTTTCCTAAACACAAAAAAATTATATAGTTTTAGTCGAAATTATCGAAAATACGTGTATAGGTCTAGTGTGTGCCTACATGGGGACTATGTGGAGGTACGGTTATCTCGACTCATTTAGATGCATGAAAATTTTGTTTATGCAAGTTTTATGATAAAACGAGAGATAACCCAAACGCTCCTACTTCAATGTAGCTACATTTGAATGTACCCGAAAATACATATTAGTTATGTATTCCCTTTAGCATTCAAGAGACATTATGCAAAAATTTCTCATGGGGTTTTTGATGAATAATGATAATGTACTACAAGATGCAATTCCTAACTAAGAAAAACATGATTTGAAGTGCAATTCAGTAACTATGTTTCATGATTTTTCAAGAATTATGCATATTCCCCAAGTTTTGATTTTGTGCATGAAATAGAAATCCTAGACGCAGATCAGGAGTATAAACATGATAAGGATACTTACAGTGATGTTTGGAGCACAAATTTGTGGAAGAAAATAGCCTAAATTATGATTGTGGTGAAGTATGAAACGAATTCAGTAGGTGATAAGTTTTAGGAGAGTGATGAATAGTACTTGGTGTTGTTTATTATATAATAAAACAACCAGTGCATGTGACGGATCCAGCGGATCCAAAACAAAGGATCTGCCTTTGTTATCATCTGGATCCGCGGGATCAGAACACAATTTTTGGTTAAGTGTCGAGTTTGGTTAAACTAAGGTTTACGCTACTGTTTTATCTAATCACTATGTTCCATTAATCCTAATCCAAGTCTAAGGTAGTTGAAAGGTTCTCTTTTGAGAAGTTTTGTAAGGATGTCGGCAATGTTTTCCTCTATGGAAACTTTCTCAATTGAGATGTTTCCCTTCTAAACATTGTTGCTTAGGAAATGATGACGTATTTCAATGTTTTTGGTTCTAACGTGTTGGACCGTATTTTTGCTGAGGTCGATTGCTCCTTTGTTGTCACAAAGAATGGAAATGTCGTTGAGTTCAATTCCATAGTCTACGAGAGCTTGTTTCATCCACAGTGCTTGTTGACACGCCTTTCCTGTAGACACATACTCTGCTTCGGTTGTTAAAATTGCAAGGGCTGTTTGTTTCTTAGCGAACCATGAGGTGAGACAATGTCTTACAAATGTACAAATACCACTAGTACTTTTCCTATCAACATAGTCACCAGCATGATCTGAATCGGCTTACACTATGGTTTCTATACCCATTCCTTTGGGATACCATAATCCTAAATGTGCAGTACCTTTAATGTATCTAAATATCCGTTTAACGGCTTCAAGATGGGATATTTTGGGATCTTCTTGAAAACGTGCACATAGACAAACACTAAACATAATGTCAGGCCTACTAGCCGTAAGATAGAGTAAACTACCAATCATTCCCCTATATTTAGTGCTATCTACAGATTCATTTTCTTCATTCTTTGTGAGTTTGGTTTCAGAGGACATGGGTGTTTTCATTGGTTTTGAGTCTTCAAGACCAAACTTCTTAAGCATATCTTTGATATACTTTGATTGGTTGAAGAATATCCCATCTTCTAATTGTTTTATTTGGAGACCTAAGAAAAATTTTAGTTCCCCCATCATACTCATTTCAAACTCGTCATGCATGATTTTTGAGAAATCGTCGCATAACTCTTGACAAGTTTAGCCGAATATAATGTCATCCACATATATTTGGACGATGATGATATGTGATCCCTTTTTCTTGGTAAAGAGAGTGTTGTCTACTAGGCCCATGGTGTACTTATGGTCAACTAAGAAGGTCTTAAGTCGATCATACCAAGCTTTTGGTGCTTGCTTAAGTCCGTATAAAGCTTTCTTTAGTTTGTAAACATGATTTGGTTTTTCAAAATCGGCAAAGCCGGGAGGTTGTGCAACATATACTTCTTCAGTTATAAATCCGTTTAAGAATGCACTTTTGACATCCATTTGAAATAATTTAAAATCATGTGCACATGCATATGCAAGTAGTATTCTAATAGACTCAAGTCTAGCTACGGGTGCAAAAGTCTCATCATAATCTATACCCTCTTGTTGATTATAGCCTTGGGCTACTAACCTAGCTTTGTTTCTAGACACAATGCCATTTTCATCCATTTTATTTCTAAAAACCCATTTTGTACCTATTATGGTTTGATTTTTAGGTTGTGGAACTAATGTCCAAACGTCATTCCTAACAAATTGATTTAATTCTTCTTGCATCGCAATGACCCAAGATTCATCTTTTATTGCTTCATTAACATTTTTAGGTTCTATGGTTGAAACAAAACAAAATAAATTACTTTCATTTTGAGCTTTAGACCTTAATGTTCTTTCGTTGAGTTTTCCTATGACGTTTTCTAATGGATGACTTTTAGCTTCTTTGATGTTGACTAAATCTCTTTTTACTGGTTCATCTTCTTTATCATTTTCAACATTTTCCTGATTATCAACCATTTGGTTTTCAACTAAGTCATCATCTACCAAAGGTGATGTCTTAGAGGGAGGTGGACTTTCATCGAATGTTACATTCAATGATTCCTCGACTATTGAGGTTTCCTTGTTCAAAACTATGTATGCTTTACTAGTTTGTGAATATCCTAGAAATACACCTTCATACGACTTTGGGTCGAATTTGGTGAGATAGTCCTTTGTGTTTAAAATGAAGCACTTGCTTCCAAACACTCTAAAATACCCTAAAGTAGGCTTTTTGCATCTATATAACTCATATGGAGTTTTTCCCAAGAATGGTCTAATTAGAACTCGATTTAGAATATATGTAGATGTATCTACAGCGTGACACCAAAACTTTTGAGGTATGTTTTGTTCATTTAACATAGTTCTACTCATTTCTTGAATTGTCCTATTTTTCCGTTCTACTACACCATTAGATTGTGGAGTTCGAGGAGCCGAGAAATTATGAGTTATTCCATTATTATCTCAAAAAGATTGTGGAATTTGAAATTCTAAGCAAGAAAATTATGTGTTACTTCCTATTTGATTTTGAATTTTCTTGCTTAGAATTTCAAATTTATCAAAGGCCTCATTTTTTGTTTTCAAAAATTTAGTCCATGTATATCTAGAGTAATCATCTACTATAACTAATGTGTAAAAATTTCCTCCATAACTTTGTATAGCCGACGGGCCAAACAAATCCATATGTAATAATTCTAGACACCTAGATGTAGATACCATGTTTTTAGCCTTATGGCTATTATGCACTTGTTTCCCAATTTTGCAAGCATCACAAAAGTGTTGGTCATATTTCAACTTGGGTAGGTTCCTAACGAGTTCCTTAGATGATAAGGATTGAATTAGCCTCATATTGGCATGACCTAAACGTCGATGCCATAGAGTTGAGTTTTCGTCCAAAGAGGTAAGACAAAGCTTGTCTTTAGGTGTTTTATCTAATTTCATAACATATACGTTATTCTTTAAAACATCTTTTCGTACGGTTATGCCATCTTTAACTATTTTACTTCCATTTTCACTGAAAATGACGTTATACTTTTTGCGACATAATTGACTTATACTAAGCAAGTTAAATCCTAAATTATCTACATGAGCAACATCATCAATAGAGAGAGAGTCATGAGAGATCGTACCTTTTCCAATGATTTTACTTTCAAGTTTGCTACCGAATGTGACATTACCTCCGTCGTACACTTGGTAAGTTGAGAAAAGGATTTTGTTTCCTGTCATATGTCTTGAACACCCACTATCTTTGATCCACTCATCAGGTTCTAGTTCAACTTTTAAGCTTACCTCTTCTGTGTCATGAGCCATAAGGGCAACTTCGTTATCTTTAGGCTCATCATCTTCTCCTTCACTATCACTCCAAGCTCCACTACCAAATGCCTTTTGAGACTTGTTCTTTGGAGGCTTTGGACATTCACCTATAAAGTGACTAGAATCTCCACATTTGTAGCACTTCCTATCTGACTTGCCTTTTCTATCATCACGGTCTTTTCGTAAGGATTTCTTTTCTTCAGGAGGTAGTCTTACGAACTTTCCTCGTCTCCTGAAGAATTTCTTGAAATCTCTTACGTCCATGGCATACTCTTCGTCTTCGCTATTAGAACAAGACTCTTCATCATCACTAGACTCAACTTTAGCTTTTAAGGCGATGGACTTCATCTTCTCCTTTTTGCCTTTAACTATTTCTGAATCTTTTTCCATCACCATTTCGTGAACTTTGAGATTTCCTATAAGCTCATCCAGTGTCATGCTTGAAAGATCCTTGGATTCTTCAATAGCTGTCACTTTTGCTCTCCATTTCGGATGGAGTGCTCTTAGAAATTTCCTGACAAAATTCTTACTAGAAAAAGATTCGTCAAGTGCTTTAAGTGATGTAATAATAGTATTAAACTTAGCAAACGCATTATCAATGGTCTCATCTTCAGAGATAACAAATTGTTCATATTGTTGAACAAAAAGATCAATTTTGTTATCTTTGACTTGTGAGTTTCCTTGATGAGTGATAATTAGAGATTGCCAAATATCTTTAGCCGTTTTACACATAAAAACTATTTCATATTCTTTCTTAGGTAAAGCATTGTAAAGCATCATTTTGGCTTCATTATTTTTGGCAATCAACTTCTTTTGCTTATCACTGTGACGAGTAAGAGAAGTTTCTACATCACGACCACCCGAAATATCATTACTTATGGCCTTGTAATCACCCTCAACAATTATATACCATAGATCTATATCCTTTGACTTCACATAAGTCTCAAAGCGATTTTTCCAATAAATAAAACAATTTGGTTCGAATAGAGGTGGTCTTTGCATAGATTGCCCTTCTTTAAAGTTTTCAAAATCCATGGATCGTTTTAAGTTTTAAAATACAATATATTTTAAAAATCTTAAGTAACGTAGCTCTTGATGCCAATTGTGGAAAACTAGAAGGGGGGGTTGAATAGTTTTACCGTTTAAAATTAATTTGCTTTCTTACTCTATGTTATTTCAAAGGAAACAAGCACAAACAAATATTCACACAATATATATGAAAAGTAAAGAGAGGAAAGATCAAACCACACAACACAAATGTTTATAGTGGTTCGGCTACAAGGACTCTCTTCCTTGCCCTACTCCACTCCTCGAGCCTCTAACTCGAGAGTTATTCTTCACTAAGAAACAAACTCTCTTCTAGGTGGAGAAAACCTTTACACGTCGCTTACTTCCTTTTCCGGTACTAAGCTAAACACCGGGTTCTATTTCAAGGCAGAACCAACCTAACGTCACCTATACAATTACCGACACTAAGCTAGATGTCGAGTTCTTTACAAGGGTTTAACCACTCCCGTTTGGTTCTTTCACAAGGGTACAACCACTCCCTACACTCTTTGTGTTTTGAGGACTAAAACACTAACCACACTCACTGAGATAAATGATACAAATAATGATGTGTGAACTACAACTATATCACACAGTAACTATGCTAAAGGTTTTACACGTCTGTGTTGAACCTTGATGCTTAATCTCCTTTGCTACAAAAGGAAAGATCAATGAAATGAATGAATGATAAATGTTAGATGATATGTAAATGAATAAGTATGAATGTTAGGCTATATGAGTGATGGTGTGTCCAAATGATCTGCTTGCTATTTATAGGCAAGCTAGTGAACAGCCGGCGGATCCCACAAAAGGGATCCGTCTTTGTTGTTGTTTGGTTCCGCCAAATGACAGCTAAGAGATTTTTCAAATCTCTCCAAATCTTCTACAATCTTTCCATATCTTTGTGTTGTCATATCAAGATCTTCCAAAGTCAACTATCTTGCTTGAAGATCTAACTAAGATATCACATAATCTATGTATGATGCATGCCATGATGTCATTGTATCATTTTAAAAATAAAGTTTCCTTTTAAGGAAATAAACTAGTAGATGTGTAAAATGTAATTCTAAGTAAACTTGTGAAATGTAAAATGTGTTTTAAAGGGACTTTAGCTAGTATTTATAATTTGCTAAAAGATATACTTTGTAATCGTCATTTACAAAACTAAGTAAAGATCGTAAAATATAAATGACGTTTTTAGGACGATATTTGTATTAACAGACACAATAAAACACACATGAAAACACAGCCCTATCGACACACACTTAACGTGTAACAACCCAACCCGATAAGGGTAGAAGTATTACGTTATGGTGACATATCAAAGCAAACACAAGCATAAGACTTCATTAATACAAATGAAATTCAAAGGTTACAAAGGGAAAATCTGAAATATAAGGTTACATGGGGAAAATCCAATAATAAATTCTAAGTCTACAATCATAATTACTTCTAGTCATCTCTAATCCAGGATAGCTATGAAGTAATGTCCTCTAAGTCCCAGGTGCTCTCCACTCATAACCCAGCTTCCGTCTAAAACCTGCCGCGTGGAAAGAAATGCGGCTGAGCTTAAAAAGCCCAGTGAACAGATATATATATAACATAACAGGACGGTAAATAAGCATAAGCAACGAAGGAATAAGAATACAAAACAAAAGTATAATTATGAAAGTCATACGAATTTAAAGAGAACTAAAAATCAGGAATGCATGAGAACTGAATAATAATTGACTCGAGAGAAAGAATGAAATAATGAAAAAGTTCATATAAGGATGTGCCATAAGAACTCCATACATAATCCATCAAAACATATCATAGCAATACAAGTATACGAAGAGGGGAGACCTCTAAGTAAATAAAAGTGTGAGAAGGAGTGTAAGGCACACACCACCTGGTCACCATATCATACACATACATAAACCTAGGATGCATCCATACGCTCCCTAACATAAGTATGTATGTCAGTACTAGACTAAGCACACACATGCATTAATGGCCAATAGTGATCACAATATAATACATAACATAAGGGGGAACGCCGTAGATCTATCACACCTCTACGGGAGTGTCATGCCTAGGGTGCCATCAAAGACATGGTCATGGTACCTCCACAACTAGGTAAGCTCAGGCACAGATCTATCATAGCATACAACAATCATAATCTAGCATGGCAAGAGAAACAAGATAGTAACTCAAATAAGCATGGCAAAATATAAGCATAGCATGGCAGAGACATTTAAATAAATGTCAGAATGAATCAATAAGAATGACAATCATGCAATGAAAGTCATGAGTCAAATAAGGGAATCATATCAGGCATAGGATCTCAAAGGTTCATAATCAAAGGTTCGAAATCAAATGGTTCATAGCAAGGTTCAATTCAAAGGTTTCTATCCAATGTTCATTTAAAGAAATCTTTTAATAATGGTTTTCATAAAAATGATCTTTAAAAATAGTTTTCATAAAAGTTTAGTAAAATTTCATATAAAAGTGGTATCGCATCGTTCATAAACATCCTTTTAAAATTTGTTTTTCTCAAAACATTTCCATGATAAGAAAGGTTTTCACATCCAGTTACAAAATCAAATGAACCTTCTAAGCATCAAGTGATTCGAATACTTATGTCATAGGGTCATAATGACGAATGTCAAATGGATCATGAAGAACGAATCAAAGTATAAGGGAACATAGCAATGGCTTAGGGAATCCTAATGAATCAAGATCAAGAAAATCATGAGAACGAAAGCACCCTTACTGAAAAAGGGTAGAATATCTGTACCTTAGACCGCAAGTGAAAACACAACTAGAAACGAAAAGATCGAAAGTAAACTCCATCTTCAGCGAATCTACACGAATTTATGATCGTCTGATTAATAACTTATTTTAAATCAGATTACTTATTTTAGTCGACTCTTCCATTTTAAGTAATCTTCTATTTTAGGCAGGTTTCCCGAATTAGTAAGTTTCCATAATTAGAAGGTTTCCATATCTAGAAACATTAGTCATAATTATTCAAGTTTATCCCTTAATCAATTTGAGGTAGCAATGTGACTATATTAATAGTTTAAGGTTCATAACGTAGCCTTCATAAGTGTTAGGGTTCATTATGCAAATACAACAAGTTTAGGGATTATAGTGTCATTATGGTAAGATTAGGGTATGAAATGTAAATATTCTAAAGTTACATATTTTCACAAGTAAAGCCCTTTAGTTTAGAAAAATGACAAATTAAACCCTTTAGTTTAAGAATTATACACATAACACCTTTTTAACCTTTTTAAACCCTTAACAGTTTTTATATACGAATTTGTTATGCTTAGACGAATTTATGAATCATATAAGGACTTAGAATTAAAATCCACAAAATTTTACACACATACTTTCATGTCCTTAGAACTCACACTAATTTTCCCAGAATTTATTAGCTTGTATAACTATAGTTTAAAAATCCATTAGGCCAATTCGTCCAGATTCATGATCAGATTTGACACCCGAAAAGTTTGTATTTTGTTACCCCATTTAAATAATTCATAAAAATAAACAAAAATTCCAGTAATTGCTAGACATATGAAATATTAATCCTGTAAAAGGGCATCCTCTAATTCGACATGGTTTGCAAACTAAAAATCAAAAACCCAGACTGTTTTTCTAGACATACGAATTCAGTTTTGACACTTGAACTTGTAAAATCAAAAAGTGTATCTTCCCGACCTCTAAAATTTACAAGGCTTATATTTACAGAAAGCTCTTTTCTTAAAATTAGTTTTAGACCCAATAAACACTCAAAAACACTTTACCATCATCAAGATACAATCGAATCAAATCGGCTTAATTTTCTGGTCAGTAACTGGTGTTCATTATTTTATGTGTAACCCTTCCAATGACCCATCTATTAATACAAAACGGGTATAAATGATATAAAACACTTATGGGTCAATTCATTTATGATCTTTAACATGGACATAACAATTCGAATCAAATCACAACAATAGGTCGATCATATTAGGGTTCTTTTGATTCGTTATTTCATGAGTACAAGTTATGATTTCATGTAACATCTTTTATTATCTTACGTTTAGTGTATTTTGACAATAATAACAAAGAATGGATCGAACATGGAAAGAATTTAAACAAGAAAGGATGATACAATTTTTCCCTTGTAGCGTGATCAAAAGGACAAGGAAACTACAAGATCGAATCACCAACACCTTCTCCTTCCTCTTGATCAAATCGAATGAAGAACAAAGAAAATACATGGATCGATTAAGGTTTTGTTCACAAATTTTGAATGGATTAAACTTACACATATATGATTACATTGTGTGATATGAATTGAACAATGATCAAGATCAAGCTACTCTTCTCCTTCCTTGTGTCGACTAGAAAATATTTTTAGGGTTCTTGGTGTTTTTTTTTTCTTCTTGGAGCCGTACAATGAGATGGAGGAGGAGAGTTTTTAGGGTTTGATGGGGATTTGATTTACATGGTTTGGAGAGTGTTTTTAGGAGAGGATGTGCCAAAAATTTGGAAGGGAAATAAAGGAGAATTATCACTTTCCAAACTTGTCAAATTCATACTTATCTCTTAATAGTTATGTACTGTACAAGTTTTAATTAATTTCGGCCTTCATAAATCTTTTAAACGTGCCATACTTTTAGTTATCAAGTTCATGTATCATTTCATATTTCACTTTAGGCTATAGGTTCATATTGTATGGTTTCGAGTCATAACATGATATATAATTCAAGTTTTAATTTATAGCGTATTTTATAAGTTCTTAAAATTTCAAAATTAGAGGGTATTTTGGTCATTTCGGATTGTGGTAATTTTGGGGTTTTACATAACGCCATACGACACAATTTCTTTTGCATAAAGTTCGACCCAAGTTACAGCCATCTTTACACACTAACCCACACGTAAATTTACCCTTTTTCCCCAGCTTATGTCGATACATAAACAGCCCCCAAAGTGACCTATTTTCACACCCGTACGACACCCTCTAACGCCCACATAAAATCATGAACTTCCCTCTACTTGAAACCCTCTTTATATACAGCATGGGGTTCGAAAAATGACAAAACAAGCATGTATTTATTTCTTTTATTTCTGTTCGTAATGGATCAGTTTATACGTGCATGATTGAACACAAACAAATCAAAATAGAAAACATGAAAGTTGAACAAGATATAGGTAGTTATATATGTAAGCTCTTATAGTCATTATTCTATGTGAAAATTAGTTATGATTTCATGTAATGTTTATGTCGTATCCATACATGTATATTTACTGATTTATATCGTTTCAAGTGACAATGAATACGTTTATAATAGATCCATTGAAAAGGAGTGAAATAAGATTGATACTATACCCTCGTAGCGCGATCACAAGAGAGAACAAACGAACCAAATGAACCACGATCACACCTCTCGAACCTGCTGTATAACCCAAGACCAGGCCACCAATTAGCAACCACCAAGAGTCCCTTTGTTTTAGTTTGTGAATCAAACAGTAAGGAAGAAAAGAAAGGTAGCAGCCTCCAAATGATTATAGGGTTTTGTTGTTTAGAAGTCTTGTGTGGTTATAAAGAAATAAGGTGTGCATGTATACGTATAAGGGAAAACGTGTGAGAGATTTTCTCATAATAGGTAACTTCATAAAGAAAATAAGTGCATGATTCGGTTATTAAAAAAAAGCGTGTGAAGGTAATTTCAAATAGGGAAAATGGCTGATTTTGTGGGATGTGATGGATAGAAAAGTGTGCACATGATTTGTTAAACACATAAACGTGTGAAGTATATATTCAAAATGGGTAGTTGCTTGTTTTATGGGTTTTGATTAGGGGACCTCTTCTAAATGCTAATATATTTAAAATCCATGCTATACAATTGTTCATAAAATGAAGGAATTCGCTTTTGGTACTAATTAGCGTGTGATGATATTTAAATATGTACTTTTCATTTATCATAAGTCTTTATTTTTATTCATTCATTTATTAACGGTTAAATGCTTAGGTTATATTCGGAATGAAATGTTTTAATGCGTCAAACGTCTTTTATGAATTTGAGATCAAAGGGTATTCTGGGTATTTTACGTGTTTGAAAATTTTGGGTTTTACAAGTGATGTAGTATGGTTCCATACCAGTCAAGTAGCAAAGCATGCACATTTTCCACTTGCTAAATTTTCCAGCTTCAAGTCTGGGAGCGACAGCTGAATAGCTTCCTCCCTTTTTGTCGACGAGCTGGGGAACATTAATATCAGCCATAGTAGAATCTTGGTTTAAAAAACCTTTCGAGCACTCTTTAGTTTTGAAAAGATTTTACAAACCAGAGGCTCTGATACCACTTGCTGTTCCCGTTACACAAGTAGAAATAACTACAAAGTTAATCTAATTGTGTCCTATGACTGATTTAATGTATTGATTAATTCAAACAAATAAGTAAAATGTAAAAGATAAAACACAAGTTTTTCAATGTTTAAATTCTTATTAGAAATTAATCAAAAGAATCTATACCCAAGTATTAGCGGAAATAACACTTGGGATTGAAATGACAAAGTATGGTATGTTCTCCTTACTAAACTCAAGTTATACTTGAGTGGCAACAATGAATGAACCACTGAGCTATCTCAGGGATTAAGTTGCTCTTTGGTGGAGAAAAGTGGTTTTGTGAAAGTCTAAGCTTTTAATGCACAAAACTTGTTCACTTTTCTCCCTTATGATCCTATTTATACACATGTATAAAAGAGCACCCGTGACTAAAAATACAAAAAGAATGACCTAGCAAGTCTGGTCAAAATACAACAGTATTTGAAAGTTACAAGAATCTATTTTGGGAATAGGTTAGTACTGCTTTCCGAATGTCAGTGATGACACTGCTCTTGTTCTCAAGCCATTCAGGGAAAGTTTGACTTTGGCTTGATAAGGACTTCTCCTTATCTTTTCAAACTCTTCCCGCCTAGTCTCGCCTTTCTTTCAGACTTCAGATTCTTCAGGCTTGGTCTTCAGTCTTCAGTCTTCAATCATTATAGTTGTTGAGGAGACTGGGGTTCAGTGAGTTATTGTCATCACTCACTGAACCCATTACCTTCTTCTTTGGCTTAAGTGACACTCAGGGAGTTCCGCCTCACTGAATGGTCAATCTTTCTTCTTAGACTCGTCCTAAGCATCCTGAAGGTAAATCACTGAGTGACTGTTCACTAAGTGACCTGAGAGTGTTTTCGGTTGATTAACACTTAGGCTAATTTGTATTCAAATCCTTGTTGTCCGGCCGCTTGGGTACTGAATGGACCCAACACAAAGGTTTCACATACTATCAATCTAAAAGTATTTATAAACTAAATTTAAATCGGTAAAAACTATTCAACCCCCTTCCTAGTTTTCTACAATTGGCATCAAGAGCAGGTTTATAAAAAGTTTTTAAGTAAATTGTATTTTAAAACTTTTTCGATCAAATGGATTTTGAAAACTACAAGGAAGGGCAATCTATGCAAAGATCACCACTCTTTGAACTAATGGTTTCATATATTGGAAAAATAGATTTGAAACATATGTGAAATCTAATGATATTGATCTTTGGAATATTATTGTTGATGCGGATTATGTGCCGGTAATTGAGAATATCTCTACCGACAAAAATGAGGTTGGGTCCTCGGTTTTAAAAGATGAACAAAAGAAAATGCTTTCTAAAAACAATGAGGCAAAAATGATTTTATACAACGCCTTACCCAAAAAGGAATATGAAAGAATTTTTATGCATAAAACCTCTAAAGACGTTTGGGATTGTTTAGTAATTACTCATCAAGGAAACAAACAAGTGCAAAATAATAAAATTGATTTATTTGTTCAACAATGTGAGCAATACCCAATATCGGATGATGAAAGTATTGATAATGCATTTAGTAGGTTTAATACTATTATTAGTTCACTAATAGCAGTTGATGAATCTTTCTCCAAGCGTAATCATGTCAGGAAATTCTTAAGGGCTCTTCCGGCTAAATGGAGACCGAAGGTAATGGCAATCAAAGAATCAAAGGACCTAACAATCCTTTCTCTCGACGAGCTAATTGGGAACCTCAAGGTGTATGAGGTTTTATTAGCTAAAGACTCTGAGGTCTCAAAGGAGAAGAAGTAGAAGTATAAGTCATGTCACACCTCGCCAAGGCGGAAACGCGAGTGCAACATCATGGATATCATCACAACACATGGTGTCTAAATAGAGAATTACTACATGCCAATAAGTAGAGCAAAGTACAGACACAAAGTGTCGTAACAATACCCCAAAACAAATTTACCAAAACCAAACTCCAAAGGTATCCTCATAAAACCATAAAGTACTAGTCAAATGACAATAAAGTATCATAGTCAAAATCCGACTTATTCAAAATAAACATAAAGATAATTCACTCTCAAATGCAACTAAGTCTCGTCTAGTCGCTCCTTTTTACTTTAGCCTTAGAATGCTCACCTGAAAATGATGCTTAAAAACGTCAATATAATGTTGGTGAGATTCATAGGTTTAAGACACGCAATATCACTTAAGGCAACCAGTTCACTGTGATTATAAAACATAGCAGGACAATAAGCATAGTCATTATACTAGATAGCATGCGTTCATAGCCAACCAACCAACATTCAACGGGACATAACGTGCCCACGATCCAAGTACACATTAATTGGGACGGAACGCGCCCACCGATCCAAGTTAATAATAATGGGTAAATCATTACCCTCCGATCGGACCACAAATAAATAATAGTGAGTAGAGCTACTAGAACTTACTACTCTCCAAATGGATAATGGGAGCATAGCTACCCTCCAAATGGACCACACAGAATCACCACACAATAATCTCATAACATGCAAAACACGTATAATAACACTTACAAGTCCATGCATTTTACAACCACATAATCACAGTAACTCAAAAACATTTAAACACAAGCATCATTCCCATCCCAAGTTTAAAACAAAGTAAAAATGGGACTATGAAACTCACCTCAAACCTTGCAGCTTCCAAATATCAACCACAATCAATATAACACAAATAAGATCACATTACACGCGACCAAGCTAAAAGCTATAGTCCATCTAAACACATATGATGGATGTCTAAGGTTCATATAACCCACCACGGATTACCTAGACTCCATACTAACCATTACCAAACACTTATACTCACTAAATCCCTTGAATAAACTTTTTCAGAAACGCAAAATTTTAGGGTACATTCACCCACATAAAATCACGACCAAAAACTCTCCACAACTCACACAAAAAATTCACCATGATCCTTCATGAGCTAAAAAGCCTCTCCCAGAAGGCCATGTACTAAAAACACACACAAAAGTACCCAATGAAAAATCAAACATGACAACTATCCAGATTCGGATCTGAACGCACACAAAAATGTTTTGAACTAGTAGACATACTTGCATAACTTATTATCGTCCAATTTTCGCGTGGAAGTCCAAGGGAATATAGAACTCAACTCCCACAGAAGGGCTAACCCTAATAACACTTTTAAAACCACTTTTGACCTCAATACTTTTAACCTAAATCTGTCTCGGTCTAACTGTTTTGACACCTTAACTTATAAAATTCGTTTGACTGACTTCCCGACCTCAAAAACACTGGTGGCCGGACTTTTTGGAAAGCTCTTTCTCTGAACTATAATTTAGACATAAAATTTGTAACCTAACTCATATCCATCTATTAAATATCATCGAATCCTTACAGCCTTAATATTCTGTCAGAAACTTAACTCATTAATTAACAAGTTTTAAACCCTAACCTCTTCACCAATCATCATAATATTACTAATTAATGACCCCAACATGTTTTATATCATAAATTTACAGAAGTTAACATAAACCCTAATCCATCATATTATTGTTACATGAATTTTAATAATTAATTAAGCATAAGTATTAAAATTATACCTAGATCTTGATTTTTAGCCTTCAAAAATAAAACCCTAAAATTTTCTTCTTCCCTTCTCCTTGGTCTTGGCCGAAAATCACAAAGGGTGAATGAGAGGGTTTTGGTTTTGTATTTATAATGACCCATGGATTATTCTAGACCTCCTTAATATTTGGTAAGTGTATTTGGGATCAAATTTGGTTTCCTTTTTCCCCCTATCCCCTATATTCGGCCGCCCCTAATAAATATAAATATAAATATATATATATATATATATATATATATATATATATATATATATATATATATATATATATATATATATATATATATATATATATATATATATATATTTTTAAATTTAATTATTACACTTAAAACCTTGTACTCTTGATATTTTATAAAAACCCTACACCGTACTTAACATCTTACGCGATAAACTTTCGTTTTTACGACAACCCGGAAAAATATCATTTTCAAAACAAAGTTTCCAAAAATAGATTTTCACACACTCTGAAAATATAACCCATGAAAACAACCTCCACGTAACTTACTAACGCTCAAATACTTGAACGGAGACTTGTTACGCAAAACCACAAAACACCAAAACTACACAAGTCATTTCTACACCACCAAGGTGATCAAAATGAACTTATCCCAAAAATCAATATTACTCAAATCATAATAGTATATCTCACACCAAGGGATTTAGTGCCAACACACACACTTACCACACATATACCACGCATATATCACACATATATCACACGTTAACACATAATACACACCAAAAAAAAATTAAACGGGTTGAGACTATTAGTCAAACTAACCTGCTAAAATCACGGTTGTTACATCATCCTCCACTTAGGGAAATCGTGTCCCGAGATTTAATAGCTCGTCTCATCCATCTTCTCAGCAAACAACTTCGAGTACTTGGACCTCATCTGATCCTCACGTTCCCAAGTAAACTCACGACCACGCTTGGAATTCCAACGTACCTTTACCAACGCTATCTTACCACGCTTCATACTCTTGACCTCTCGGTCCATAATCTCAACGGGTTCCTCAACAAAATGAAGGGTCTTATCAATCTTAATCTCCTCTAATGGCACATGCAGACTAACATCCGCCAAACATTACTTCAGATTAGATACGTGAAACGTATCATGCACACTACTTAACTCTACAGGCAATTTCAACCGATATGCCACAAATCCAATTCTTTCCGTAATCTCGAACGGCCCTACATATCTTGGTGCTAATTTGCCTTTCTTACCGAAACGCACAACACCTTTCCAAGGAGACACCTTCAGCATCACAAGATCACCAACACTAAACTCCAAGGCTTACGGCGATTATCCGCATAACTCTTTTGGCGATCTCTTGCAGCCTTTAGTCTTTCCTTAGTCTGAAAAACCTTATCCGTAGTCTCTTGCACTAGTTCAGGACCAATTAGCTGGCTTGTTCCAACCTCTGCCCATAGAACAGGCGATCTACACTTCCTCCCATATAACATTTCAAATGGTGCACACCTAATACTGGAATGATAACTGTTATTATAGGAAAACTCTGCTAAAGGCAAATGAGTATCCCAGCTTCCTCCAAAATCAATAGCACATGCTCTAAGTAAATCTTCCAAAGTCTGAATCGTTCGCTCACTTTGCCCATCCGTCTGTGGATGATAAGCAGTACTCATATCCAATCGTGTATCCAACGCCTTTTGCAACGAATGGCCAGAAAATGTGCAGACTTTGTCAGCCTGTCCACTATGACCCATCCGTCTATAGATGATAAGCAGTACTCATATCGTGTCATGTCCATTACTTGTTCGAGGCAACTTGGTAATGAAATCCATCGTTATATTCTCCCATTTCCACTCAGGAATCGGCGGCTGCTGCAACAACCCAGAGGGTTTCTGATGTTCAGCCTTAACTTTCAAACAAGTCAAGCATTGGCTAACATATTCAGCTATTTCCCTCTTCATTCCCGGCCACCAGTAAGCATCTCTAAGATCATAATACATCTTGTCAGATCTTGGATGAATTGAGTATCTCGTCTTTTGAGCCTCATCCATGATCAACTTCCTTACATCTCCCACCAATGGAACCCATATTCTATCTAAAAAATACAGTCCACCATCCTCCTTTTTCTCCATTTGTTGATCTAATCCACGCAACATCTCAGCGGTCGCATTCTCATCCTTAAGAGCTTCCTCTTGCGCTGCTAATATCTTACTTTTAATCCCTGACTGCAATGTCATGCACATTGCTCGCACACGCTTAGGCTTAATCCTTTCCTTTCTACTTAAAGCATCAGCTACCACATTTGCCTTTCCAGGATGATAGCGAATCTCGCAATCATAATCACTAAACAATTCAATCCATCTTCTTTGTCGCATATTCAGCTCCTTCTGACTGAAAATATGCTGAAGGCTCTTATGATCTGTGTAGACAACACTCTTCGTGCCATACAGATAATGCCTCCAATTCTTGAGAGCAAATACTACCGCACCAAGCTCTAAATCATGAGTAGTGTAATTCTTCTCATGGATCTTGAGTTGTCGGGATGCATAAGCTATCACCTTACCTCTTTGCATTAGCACACACCCAAACCCTTGATTCAACGCATCACAATACACAACAAAATCATCTGGCCCATCAGGTAACGTCAGAATAGGTGCATTACACAAACTATCCTTTAGTGACTGAAAAGCCATCTCCTGTTCTTCTCCCCAAACATACTTCTTGTTCTTCTGAGTCAACAAAGTGAGGGGTTTAGCAATTTTCGAAAAATTTGCTATAAATCTTCGGTAATACCCCGCCAATCCTAAGAATGAGCGTATTTCAGATGGCGTCGTAGGAGCCTTCCAGTTCTTGACCGCTTCTATCTTACTAGGGTCTACATGTATTCCTTCACTATTTACCACATGTCCAAGAAAATGTACCTCCTGATGAACTCAAATAAGTACATTTTATTACCATCTTTTATCCTATTTGTTTGACTTGTTTTATTATATTATATATGAGAATTGATACGTTAACGTTTACTTTTGTAATTCTCAGGTCAAAACAAGCACTATGTGAAACTTGGCGATTTTGGACTAATTATGGAGCAAAACAAGCAAGATATTAAGAGTCTACTGAAATGTACAAGATCAAGATCATTCTGCTCCAGATACGCCGCATCCTACTTCTAACATACGGCGCATCACTATCAAGATTTCACAAGTTATAATCCAAGACGGCAAAGGACATGCGCCGCATAGATAAATGGAGTTACGCTGCATCTTAAGGCGGTGTACGAATATTCCTGAATATATTAATCTTGGACCCCACGCGAAGTTAAGTCAATGCGCCGCATCTACTTATTCAATGCGCCGCATCTAACCCTCAGACAGAAACTATAAATACCCCAAAGTCAAACGAATTTTGTGTGCAATATACCAAGTACGAGACTTAGCAAAAGACAGAAGAAACCCTAGGACGAAGTCAGACGATTAGCAGCACAAGACACGCCCTAAACGAAGATACAAGAGCTGTAAGAAGGTCCTGCATGTATTCAATTCATTAAGTAGTTTTGTTTTATTGTATTAGTACACTTTAATTCATCAGGATTGATGGGCCGATTCCATGTGACTACGGAAAACCATGGGCACCCCTTAAAATTGCTTTCCCATTAATTAAAGTTTATATGTTGATGTCTTTGGTGACTTTTATTAGTGCATTGATAACCTCTGTGTCTAGCTGAGCATTGCTTGGGTCCCCATGCCCCTTCCTCGCCTATTTATTCTATCGTTTTAGGATAGTGGGATAGACATAAGTAATCATTAAGGGTTTACTCGCCGATAAGATTAGAGCCAACGAGAAAGGTTTAAGTCTCGGTGCGTCGCATCGAACTATACACTTCATATAAAACTAGCAATAAAACAAGTGACAAGCTACTTAATTATCAGGACAGGTCTTCTTATTGTCTCAAGTATTTATCTGTGTACGTGTGTGCTAATCGCTGATTCGTTCTCATTAGTTTAGTTTATTATTTAATCATAACCAAACCGTGCCAGTCTCTCAGGCTGAACCCCCTTGCGTTAGATTAGGTTGTATAGCTAACTTAAGATATTAAAATACTGATTAGAATAACTAGATAATACGTTCCACTCTTAGTGATCGACACTCTACTTACCATTATATTCATACTGACCGGGTACACTGCTCGTTAAAGTGTGTGTTTTATTGATAAGTCGGCTAAATATAAATTTAAAACTTGAATACTGCTAAAACCACAACGACATACCGTGGGTATAAATTAGAGCAATACACGCACATGCATCAAGTTTTTGGCGCCGCTGCCGGGGAGTGAATTGTTATTATCTGTTAATTTGATTAGTATTTTAATTAGGTTTTTCTTTTTAATTTTTAGATTCTAACCACTAACCCCGTTGTATATTAGTTAAATTGCATTCATTGTATTATTTGCATATTTTCTGTTTTGTGTGTTTTTATTTTCTTTATTTTTGTTTCTTTTCGTTTGTTTTTATTTTTGTTTTTCTTTTTCTATTTTCTGTATTCTGCTATCGTTGTACTGTGCTGATACAAACGATACGGCGCATCTGTTTTCGCAGATACGGCGTATTGCGTTTAATTTTTATAAAATACAACGCGTTTAATAAATTCGATACGACGCATCTTTCCCCAAGATACGGCGTATTCTGTTTTTAATAAGAAATTTTTCTAAACGATAACGCCATACGACGCATCTGTTTTTGCAGATACGGCGTATCTATTATTTAAAATAAAAACAGGTTTTCGAATTTTTAAACAGATACGACGCATCGATTTTTGTCGATACGGCGCATCTTCTAAATCAAAAGTCGGTTATATTTGCTAAAATTAGATACGTTGATTTTTGATAATTAAACTGATACGGCGCATTTTAAATTATAAGCGGCGTATCTGCTTTCTGAATAAAAGTCTGATTGAATTTTAACGATTATAAGATACGGCGTATCCAACTTCTTGGATACGGCGCATCGTCTGCAGATATCAGTAACTTTTATTTTTCGTATTCCGTTTTCGTTGTTAATTTTCTGATATACTACTTTCTTGAACATACCCTACTGATGCTTTTGTGATAGTTTCAGGAAGTGCATGACCAGGAGTTCAACTAAGAACTTGATTACACCTTTCGAAGATCCTGAACGAGCCCTACATTCGCTTAAAAGGCTTTTCAACACAAAAAGCTTTGAAATTTCAAGTTCATTCGAGCTTGATTATTTTTCTGAAGAGAAAGAGGAAGAAGAAACAGAAACAATGGCGGAAAACACTACTATGGAGGAATACATGAACAAAACCCGTGCTGATTACACTTCAGGAGTTGCTAGACCAAAGTTTGATGAAAAGTCTAAGTTTGAGTTGAAGGGTCAGTTTCTCAAGGAGCTAAGAGAAAATGCTTTCAGTGGAACAGAACATGAAGATGCTAATGAACATGTTGAAAAAGTCCTCGAGATTGCAGATTTGTTTACTACAGAAGGAGTTTCTGACGATCAACTTATGCTAAGAATCTTTCCAATCTCGCTTAAAGGAGCTGCTAATAAGTGGCTAAGGAATGAACCTGCTAGTTCAATCACAACATGGGAAGATTTGAAGAGCAAATTCCTGAAAAGATATTGTCCACCTGCTAAAACTGCTAAAAAGATGGAGGCTATCAACGGTTTCAAGCAAGAGCCTGATGAAACTCTTTATCAAGCTTGGGAAAGATTTAAAGACTTGTTGATGAAATGCCCTCAACATTATCTAAGTGAAATTCAGGAGATAATATTGTTCTATCAAGGATTGGACGTGCCTACTAGACAAATCTTGGATGCTAAGGGAGCTGTGCCTCAAATGAGTGCAGCCAATGCTAGAAAAGCTATCCAGGAAGCTGCTGATCATTCTCAAAAATGGCACGATGGAACCTCTACTAGATCTAAGAGCAGCACTAATTTTGACGGGTTTCCTGCAATTCAAGCTCAATTGGATAAAATTAGTAGAGAGATGAAGAAGCGCGATGAGAAAGTGTATGCTGCCCAAGTTGGATGTGAAAAATGCGAAGGACCTCACTACACTAAGGATTGCCCTAATAAGAATGAAAGTGAGACTTTTGAAGAAGCATACTACACACAATTTGGACAACCATTCTGACATTCAGGGAGATTTAGGGAAGCTACTCCGGGATACTATCAAAAGAACAACTTTAATCCCACTTATCAAGAAAGGAGGCAGACTTTGGATGACACTCTTAAGCAAATTATGGCTGATGCTGCTAAAAGACATGAAGAGAACACTGCTATGATCAAGGAAATCAGAGACTCAACGGATACTATCACAAGAAATCAAGGAGCTTCTATCAAAGCATTGGAACAACAAATTGGACAAATGCACAAAGTTCTTCAAGAAAGGGGATACGGAAGTTTACCTAGCTCAACCGAAACCAACCCAAGAGATCATGTCAAGGCCATAAGCACAACCGAGGAAGTCACGCCTAACGTACCTAGAAGATTGATGAATGGTAATGATGGTGCAAAGCCCGAATTTTTCTTTAATTCTTCAATCAGTTTAAGGAGGCTACTCAAAGAAAAGACAAAGATTTAAGAGGAGATCAAGGCTACAATGAAAGAAGAGAGCTCTGCAACCAACTTACATGCCTTGCCTCATAAAGAAAAAGACCCAGGAAGTTTTACTTTACCTTGTTCAATTAATGATATATCTTTCAATAATGTGTTAGCTGACTTAGGAGCTAGTGTTAGTGTTATGCCCCTTAAGACATTCACTACCCTAGGACTAGGAAAATTAGAACCAACTAAGTTGCTTATTGAATTGGCTGATAAAACGGTAAAACAACCTGAAGGGATTGCTAAAAATGTGCTAGTTAAGATTGAGAAGTTTGTTTTCCCTGTAGACTTTGTTATATTAGATATGCCCGAGGATGTTAAGATTCCTTTAATCCTTTGAAGACCTTTCTTGTCTACCGCCCATGCTAAGATTGATGTGTTTAAAAGAAAAATCTCATTAAGGGTAGGGAATAATAATCTAGTCTATAAGTGCCAAAATCCTGTTAAAAGCATAATTAGAGGCGTCTATGTGCTAGGTTTAAAAGAACGTATGGACCTCGATCTAGAAGCTAGGCTTATGGGAGAAACATTGATTCAAAACAACTCAACTAATCCTAATGATCAGAACTTCGAGGAATTTATTGACCTTAATGTACCTACCGAACTTAGGCGCGATATTGTTAATGATTCTGATGATGAGTGGTATGATTGCGTAGTGATTAACAAACGTAGGAGAATAGTTGAGAATACGAATTTGAATAATGATGTGTTTATTGAACTACCACCCCACCTTGCATATTTATGCCTATATAATAATAAGAATTTCCCGTCTAGCATTTTGTCATCTTTGGCCGAAAGGGACAGAACTTTGTTTATACAGATATTAAAGAAGAATGGCGTGGAAATTAAGGACGAGCAAGGAGTGTTCAATATTACTGGACTGGCGATGAGGGAGCGCGATGCTTCCTACTCTTTCAGTGACCGGTATTAAGGAGCTGAACGTGAGTCTAACTTGAAGACTCTGGAATAAAGACAAGTGCTGACCGGGAGACAACCCAGAAAATTTTTACATTCTGTTCTGTGTCGAGTCTTTCAGGCCCGCAGAAGATACGGCGCATCTCCATCCTAAGATGCGACGCATCGCCTGCAATGGTCATATCTTATTTAATTTTCTGCATTTTTACTTTTGACTTTAAAACTTTCTGTCAGTATTTTAATGCGGCGCATCCCTGGTTAAGGATGCGACGCATCTTCTATTCTGATTCATATTTATTCCAGGCTCGATACGGCGTATCTTCTTCCATAAGATACGGCGTATCGACTGACCTGATGATTTTCATTTTAATTTTTAAAGTTTTATTTTTACTAACTACTAATGTATTATGCAAGTTTGAACCTTCTTAATTCAGGTGTGTTTAAGTCTTGATGGTATTATAGATTCCTGCATTTCTTGTGCATACATCATCTATGAAGCATAAACGTTCTCATCCACAAGAACGATGATTTTTGCTCTTAAACAAATAATGGAGGATCATACCGAGCAAATCTCAAGGGAGTTTTTTCTGTTCTAATTCTTTTATTTTCCATTTTTTAATCTTTAATACAAACAACGAGGACGTTGTTTAACTTAAGTGGGGGGATTGGAGAATTAGAACACTTACTTGTCCTAAACTTTTTCAAAATATGCTTAAAATGCGCTTAATATATAAAAATTTAAAATTTTTAGCATGTTTTTGTTTAAAGTCTAAATTACATAGCTGCACACATAACATTATTTCAAAAAATTGTGAACTTTTCAAAATTCACAAATCTATGAGTGTGCCAGTGACTTGTAAACTTTAGAACTTGGCTTGTATACTAGTCGAGACCACCATAATAAGTATTATCTACCTAATTGGAATGACTTGTCTAAATTAGTATATTTCTAGGATTACACCCAAATAGCCTTTATATGTTATGTGATATTAACTAACTACACTGGTTAGTTAACCCCCGTATAAACCTTTTGTTACTCTCACTTTTAGAGTAAGATACCCCTAGAAAAACACTCAGAGCCATTCCTTTCGTTTCTTACACCTTTGTTATAATGTTTCGTTAACACCCTTACACCTTAGCCTACCCTGTAGATTAAAATCCGTGGTTGGTTAATTGCTTTAGACAAAGTGTGTTTCCTTACATTACCTGTGTTCGCGTGCGTAATTCATTATCTTTGGTTGATTCAGGAAATTGCACAATGCAATTGGTATGAAAGTAAATATTGTATATCTTTGAGTTTATTTTTCGTGTGTTTACTACTTTCGCTATTACAGTTATTTCTGAAAGTATGAAAAGTATGGAAAAATTATCCGGAAAAATAGAGATAGAAAAGTTGTGAAATTTTATACATATGTTGATGTGATATAAAAAAAAAAAAAAATCGAAAAAATAGAAAAGAAAAAGAAAAAGAAAAAAGTTGGAAGTTTGTTTTAACCAACTTATGTAAAGTTTTGTATTAAGTGGTCGATATCACCACTATTTGTTATATATTATATTTATGGATTGAATGGGAGTTGGCCGTTATGGGAAGGCCAACTAAGGTTTATTCTTTGATTGAGATCTTGTTGAGTATAATTCGTGTCTACCTAAAGCGTGTGTTTCAAGTGTTAAAGCATGAGTTATTCAATGATATGAGTCTTATTCATGGGATGGTTGGGAAAGTAATTTACCACACTTAGGATTTTAATTTATCTGTTTTGTTTATTTTTCATTTTACACCAATTTGTATCCCAAATATTATCCATACCCTATATCATTCTTTATCCAAACCTTTGATTTATTGAGATTAGGGATTTGAGCAATCTTAAGTATCGTAGTCGTGGATTCTGCTATGTATTTATGATTTTGTCGCCCTTTTTGATATAATATTATTGGTAAAGATTACTTGGTCCTATCTTTAGCCCATTCGAGTTAAGGATTTGAGCAATTGCAAGTATCGTGTTTGTGGATTCGATCATGTATTTGTGATTTTGTCACCTTTTCTGGAATTTGAGATCGATAGAGATTAAGAAGAATGATTAACCCTTAACCTACAAACCCTTTTTACCGCTTTAGACTTGTTATTCCTTGGCTTTAGTGGGGGAGATGCGCATACTTGCCAAGCTTATGATAGAATATTCGTCACGACTGGACAGTTAAACGATTAGATTTGCTTTTATCAAAATATTTTATTTTATTTCTAATTCGTTAAGTGTTTGGTTGTGCAATTATGACAAAAAACGAATACATGCTTAAATATAAAAATAAATCCTAATATCTTTTAGGATACATTTTCATAAGATTTATTCTAAGGTTTACTTGGGGACAAGTAAAGTTCAAGTGGGGGGATATTTGATGAACTCAAATAAGTACATTTTATTACCATCTTTTATCCTATTTATTTGACTTGTTTTATTATATTATATATGAGAATTGATACGTTAACGTTTACTTTTGTAATTCTCAGGTCAAAACAAGCACTATGTGAAACTTGGCGATTTTGGACTAATTATGGAGCAAAACAAGCAAGATATTAAGAGTCTACTGAAATGTACAAGATCAAGATCATTCTGCTCCAGATACGCCGCATCCTACTTCTAACATACGGCGCATCACTATCAAGATTTCACAAGTTATAATCCAAGAC
The DNA here is from genome assembly GCA_021014915.2 of Artemisia tridentata subsp. tridentata. Taxonomy (NCBI): domain Eukaryota; kingdom Viridiplantae; phylum Streptophyta; class Magnoliopsida; order Asterales; family Asteraceae; genus Artemisia; species Artemisia tridentata. The sequence goes on along the minus strand of CP139504.1, from coordinate 66,321,673 downwards.
GGCAAAGGACATGCGCCGCATAGATAAATGGAGTTACGCCGCATCTTAAGGCGGTGTACGAATATTCCTGAATATATTAATCTTGGACCCCACGCGAAGTTAAGTCAATGCGCCGCATCTACTTATTCAATGCGCCGCATCTAACCCTCAGACAGAAACTATAAATACCCCAAAGTCAAACGAATTTTGTGTGCAATATACCAAGTACGAGACTTAGCAAAAGACAGAAGAAACCCTAGGACGAAGTCAGACGATTAGCAGCACAAGACACGCCCTAAACGAAGATATAAGAGCTGTAAGAAGGTCCTGCATGTATTCAATTCATTAAGTAGTTTTGTTTTATTGTATTAGTACACTTTAATTCATCAGGATTGATGGGCCGATTCCATGTGACTACGGAAAACCATGGGCACCCCTTAAAATTGCTTTCCCATTAATTAAAGTTTATATGTTGATGTCTTTGGTGACTTTTATTAGTGCATTGATAACCTCTGTGTCAAGCTGAGCATTGCTTGGGTCGCCATGCCCCTTCCTCGCCTATTTATTCTATCGTTTTAGGATAGTGGGATAGACATAAGTAATCATTAAGGGTTTACTCGCCGATAAGATTAGAGCCAACGAGAAAGGTTTAACTCTCGGTGCGTCGCATCGAACTATACACTTCATATAAAACTAGCAATAAAACAAGTGACAAGCTACTTAATTATCAGGACAGGTCTTCTTATTGTCTCAAGTATTTATCTGTGTACGTGTGTGCTAATCGCTGATTCGTGCTCAGTAGTTTAGTTTATTATTTAATCATAACCAAACCGTGCCAGTCTCTCAGGCTGAACCCCCTTGCGTTAGATTAGGTTGTATAGCTAACTTAAGATATTAAAATACTGATTAGAATAACTAGATAATACGTTCCACTCTTAGTGATCGACACTCTACTTACCATTATATTCATACTGACCGGGTACACTGCTCGTTAAAGTGTGTGTTTTATTGATAAGTCGGCTAAATATAAATTTAAAACTTGAATACTGCTAAAACCACAACGACATACCGTGGGTATAAATTAGAGCAATACACGCACACGCATTACCTCCTCAAGCCAAAACTCACATTTTGAGAACTTGGCGTACAACTTCTCCTTCTCCAGTAATCCGAGGATCAACCTCAGATGTTCTCCATGCTCCTCCTTCATCTTAGAGTAAATTAGAATGTCATCTATGAACACAATCACGAATTTATCCAAGTAAGGCTTGCAAACGCGATTCATCAAATCCATGAATACCGCAGGTGCATTTGTCAACCCAAATGGCATAACCGTGAACTCAAAGTGTCCATAACGAGTCCTAAAAGCAGTCTTCAGAATATCCTCTTCATACACTCTCAGCTGATGGTACCCAGAACATAAATCTATCTTTGAGAAAAATCGAGAACCTTGCAGTTGATCAAAGAGATCGTCGATTCTAGGAAGAGGATACCGATTCTTAACAGTTAACTTGTTCAATTCCCGATAGTCAATACACATCCGGAACGAACCATCCTTCTTCTTAACAAATAACACAGGTGCTCCCCACGGAGAGTGACTAGGTCGGATAAACCCTTTATCCTGAAGTTCTTGCAACTGCGCTGCCAACTCCTGCATCTCAGAGGGTGCCAAACGATATGGGGATTTCGCCACAGGTGCCGCTCCAGGAATCAACTCAATACGGAATTCAACTTGATGGATTGGAGGCAATCCAGACAAATCTTCGGGAAAAAAGCCAGGAAACTCACACACCACACGAATCTCTTCTATTTTAAGTTCTTTGGCCTTTGCAGTCTTAAGGGTTTTCAAGTCATTCCCTAAGCATTCTCCTTGTATCCGAAGGATACCACCATTCTCTAAAGGAATACGAACTACCTTTTCATGGCATATAACCTCGGCCCTATGCTTAGACAACCAGCTCATCCCTATCACCACATCGAAACTTCCATGCCCAAAAGGTATCAAATCAATCATGAACGGAATACCTTCTAACACTATAGTACACCCCCAAATAACAATGTCAACCTCTACTTCCCTACCGCTAGCTATCTCAATCACAATACTAGACCTAAGTTCACTAGGTTTAACATTCAGCAACTTAGCAAATTCAGTGGACACAAAGCCATAATCCGCACCTGTATCAAATAAAGTAGTAGCATAATGACCATTAAGAGAAAATGTACCAGTAACGACGTTCGGCTCTTGTCGCGCCTCGTTTGCATTCATGGTGTACACCCTTCCTCTAGCTGCATTCTTGTTGTACCCTTGCCCTTGACCTTCTTCAATGGCCAACCTGTTTCCTGTCTGACCAGGTACCCTGTTCAGCTTGGGACACACATTTCAGAGATGATCTGTACTTCCGCACTCATAACACGCCTTACGGCTATACCCTGCGCCAACCGAGTTGATTGGAGTCGCCTGTGTAATCACCGCACGACATTCCTTAGCAAAGTGTCCAGGTTTGTTACACCTGAAACACGTACGATATCCCATCTGCTCATGATGATAACCATTGCATTTCACACATTTGGGAGCAGCATTAGCATACCCCCTTCTGTCCGTGTTCCCTGTCACAGCCGGAGTAGCTGCCATTGCCGGACTCGCTGCCACCACAGGATTCGCCACTGCGAACCCTTTCCCATTCCTTGCTCTCTTATTGTCAGCACCAGAACCAACCTGCTTTCCTGCTTCATTCTCCTCCTTCCTCTTCTTACTCGTCTTTGCGAGTACTCCACTCCTAACCGCTTCATCAGTTAGTGCTCCAGCCTTCTGAATAGCACTCTGAAGTGTCGTGGGTTCTGTAGCCCTAACCATGCTACGAATCTGTGGAACCAACCCACGAATGTACTTATCGATACGCTTCGACTCAGGAGTTTCGAAGTGAGGGACCAACTTAGCTAACTCATGAAACTTGCCAGTATACCCCGCGTGATTAGCTCCAACCATTGCATGATTCCAAAATTCTTCCTCCAATTTCTGCATCTCATTACTTGGGCAAAACTCCTCCATCATCAAGGGTTTGAAATCTTCCCAAGTCATTCCCATTGCAGCAATTCTACCCCTAGCTTGAACTTGCGTGTTCCACCAAGTCAAGGCCTTATTGATTAGAGAACTCGTTGCATACTTGACTTTCTGAGCTTTAGCACAGCCACTAATATCCATCATTGCTTCTATTTTCTCTATCCATCAAGTGAGCACTATCGCACCACCCTTACCATCGTACTCCTTGGGCTTACGAGCCATAAACTCTTTGTAGGAGCATCCGTTGTTGCCACCCCCACTACTTCCAGCTGATGAAGCGAAAAGTGTACCGCTTTTAAGGGGTCATTTAAGCCCTAAATCGTATTTATTTGATCAAATATCGCCCTAAATCGTTCCTTTTGTCATTTTAGGTACTTTTGAGGAGAAATCTGGAAAAGGAGGCATTTTGGACATTTTTGGAGCATAAAAGTGAAGAAAACGGCAAAGTCTCAAAAATCGGCTAAAAGTTACCTTTGACGGCGTCACAATTTACTCTGGACGGCGTCATGCCTTGGCAAGAAAAGTTGGACGTGAAATTTACTCATGATAAGCCAGTGAAAATAGCATGTGAATTCTGACGGCGTCACGCTTTAACTTGATCAAGGGCGTCACGGCTTAAATCAAAAGGGGACGGCGTCACGTTCAAGGTTCGACGGCGTCAAGCCTTGATAAGCCAGAATGGATTTTGGAAGAGCTAAAGAGGGACGGCGTCAAGAAGGTCATCCGGGAACCCTAGAAGCGGCGAGGTGACGGCGTCACACTCCATAACGTGACGCCGTCAGATCCAAAAATCTATATATAGTTTTCTAATTTTTTGTCATTGAGGGAGAGCTTAGTGTGTGGAATTTTGGGAGAAAACCCTAAGACGAATTTAGCTTCTTTTTCAAGGCTTTTTGCCTTGAGATCTTCCATGTTACATTGAAAGATAAGTTATCAATTAATCATTCAATATGTCTATGTGTTGTTTGATTCTATCTTGTTCTTGTCTTTTGTTTAACATGTTAGGCTAGATTTATCTTGTGTTTGCTTAGATCTAATGAAACCTAGCTATTGATTATTGGTTATTAGTGTGTTATTAGTTGTATTGGATGATTGTTTATCTATGTTAGGCTTAAGAAAACTGGCTAACTTCCTATTCGGTAACTTGCTTGAACGTCTTAAGAAACATGAACCAAATGCGTACTAAAGGTTTTTATGGTTGTATTTAATGCACAAGCGAATTCTAGTGATCCCATGTTAGGAGCTTCCTAGCCGGCTCGACATAGGAGTGAAGTAGGAGCTTGTAGAGTTGGGGAAGTAAGTACGCCACCCCACGAATGGTATTAAGGAATACACCCGTCATCCACGCGACTAATACACACTAATTAACCGGTAAAAGATAGTTAGGGAGTAAGGAAATCTAAGTAAACACATTTCTCTACACATAAGTTTCTCACCACATTTTCATTTCAGTTATTTATTTTATTTGCATTTGTAGTTATTTGGGTTAGTTGATTAGCAACTAATTCCGCCCACTCTTTCAAAACCGAGATTTTACTTGCTTTCATAAAAAAAAATTATAAAAACATAAAAAGAATCTTCCTCAACCCTTAGACCTATTAGAGTAGTCTTTCATACCTAACGAACACTATTCCCTGTGGAGAACGATCAATCCCCCGTACTTACCACTACACTATACTACATCGGTCAGGTACACTGCCTGGTGGGGTTGTAAGCCTCTTGAGATCCCTCGAGAGGTAAAACCTGTTGTAAGGTTACAAAACCACGCATCAAGTTTTTGGCGCCGCTGCCGGGGAATAGTTATTGTTTAGGTTGAATTTTTATTTCTATTAGGTCTACTCACTAGATTCCTTTCTAGTGAGATTTTTATTTTATTTTTCTAGGTTTTCTTTAGTCTATCTATTTTCTTCGTGTCTTTGTTCGTAACCATTACCATTCGACATCATGGAAGATGGTAATATCCTTAACCCCCACAACCCACCACCACAACAACCACCACCACCTCCTAGAGCCCGTACTTTAGGAGAGTATTCCCGTCCTAGCCACCATGGCTATCGAAACACCATTGAGCTCACTCAAGGAGCCAATATCACACCCTTGCGATCCGACACCATCCGGTTGGTGCAAAGCGGATGCGCATTCCATGGACTTCGTTCTGAAGATCCTAATCAACATCTCATGGACTTTCTTAAAATTGTTGATTCTATAGACCTTGATGTTGCCACTCGAGAGACGACCCGATTGCGTCTCTTCCAATTCTCTCTGCGGGACCAAGCTAGTCAGTGGCTAGAACGTCAACCCGCAGGATCCATTACCTCTTGGGATGATCTCACTACTCGTTTCCTTGCTCAGTTTTTCCCACCGGGAAGAACTACCAAGCTAAGGAATGATATCTTGATGTTCCAACAACGTCAAGGCGAAACTCTCTACGAGGCATGGACTCGATTCAAGGACTTACTCCAAAAAGTCCCCCACCATGGCATAGAACTTTGGCTCCAAGTCCAAATCTTCTATGACCATATCAATCTCTCCACGAGGCAAACCATTGACCAATCGGCCGGTGGCAAGCTACGTGATCTAAGTGCGGAACAATCATGGGCTCTCCTAGAGGATCTTGCTCTTTATGACAACGAAAGTTGGAGTGATCCCCGTGATTTGAATAAAACGGTCAAGGCAATATCTTTGCCTTCGAACAATTCAAGCATTTCTGACCGTAGGATCATAGAACTTGAAGACCAAGTCAAGTTTCTCATGAAATCTTACGAGGCTCCTAAACCTTCAAGCCAAGTGAACAAAATCACTTCTTCATGTGAATTATGTAGTGGTCCCCACGACACTCGTGATTGCATGGAACTCCCCGAACAAGCTTTTGTGGACTACGCATCCTCGCGTACCGACGGAGCGGGAGACAAGTGGTACACTTTCAAACCCGAGCCAAACCATTACGGTGATACATACAACCCCTCATGGAAAAATCACCCGAACCTTAGGTGGAAACAAAACCAAAACACGCAACAAACCAATTCTTCCAACCCACCTAATCGTTTCCAATCAAGCGGTTCCAACTCGAACCGTACTTTCAACAACAATCCTTCCGGCAATGGTAGTACCGATAACTTTGAAGGATTGATGTCTCAATTTATGGCATCTCAAGAAGCTCGTTTAGCCAAGTTTGAAGCCGATTTCAAACAAAAACAAAGCGAGATGACCAATAAGATTGACACCTTGTTGAAAGCCCTCAATGACCGAGAAATGGGAGCACTCCCTAGCAACACGGTCAAGAACCCGAAACTAAACGTCAACGCTATTTCATCGGTTTCGTCCCCTAGTTCTTGTCCACAATATTATTCGGTCAATTCCATGAGCACGTGTTTCAAACAAACCCAAGTCGTTCCAAATGACCAAGAAGTTATGACATCCAAATTGGTCAACAACATAGTTGAAACACCTCCCACTCAAAACCTTGACGAAGAATTCAAGGAGCTCCACCTTGAAAGTCCGGTTGTTGATGAGTTGGATGAGAAGAAGCTCAAGTTAGGCGAAAAAGGGACCGCCTTTGTTCAAAACAAGCTACCTAAGAAGTTAGATGATCCGGGCTTATTTGTTCTACCTTGCAAGATCGGTAATTCGGAGGCTTATGACACATTAGCCGATCTTGGATCAAGCCTTAACCTACTTCCGTTACCTCTCTACACCTCTCTAAAACTTGGAAAACTTGAAGAAACCGAGGTGATAATAGGTTTAGCGGATGGGAGTGTTGCTTACCCGGTTGGAGTAGTTAAGGACGTGTTAGTGCACATTGGAAAACTAACCATTTTAGCCGATTTCCACGTCCTTGATATGGTTAGCGACCCTACATGCCCCTTGTTGATAGGTAGAGGATTTTTGGCGACCGCTAGTGCTATGATTGATTGTAAGGAATCCAAGATAGCGGTAGGAGAAGGAGATACTTGGTCAGTCTATGATGTTAAGAAACATGCCTATGATACTAGTGAGGAACCAACACCACATTGGCTAGAATCAAATAGGAGACCATCTAGATATGGACCTTGGATTGATAGAGACTTCATAGGACCCCAACGCCCATTTTACCTAGAAGAGGACTTTGTTAACCAAACGCATTCGGTAGAGCAACTCTTGGCTAGGGACACCGAATTGGATCCATTTGAAGATTCTCTAGTTTTTAGAAAGATGATTGATTTCCTAGGAGTTTTGCCAATTAACCTAGGAATGAATAAGTGGATTTGTGAGGAAGATGATCATAAGTGGAATTGGGATAAACCACCCAAAGATGGAGATGGGTCATGGCATATCAAGATGACATTGTATGACCCGGATGGAGAGAAGTTTGAGAAGATATATCGTACTGAGCGGACCAATAGGAAACTTCAATCCAAGCTTAACCCTAAAGACGTCCTCGATGACGAGCTCACTTATATAGGGTAGCGTGACTTTGAGTCTAGCTACAAGACTCGTTAATAAAGAAAAGCGCTTCTTGGGAGGCAACCCAAGCTTTATTTGTTTTATTTGCTTTGTGTGTTTATTTATTTGTTTGTTTCATTTTATTTGTTTCCGTATGTGTGTTTAATTTTTATTATTATTGATTCATGTTCAAAACTAATTTGTGAAAATGCTTTATGTTGTTTTTAACTTCGTCTTAACTACATATAAAGGTATTTTGCAAAAGATAAGTGTAAGGGAAATCTAAATCGGTTTATTAGAACACAAATGAACATGAATCATAATAATACTAAATTAACATACATATTAGTGTGTGTTTGAGTCAAATGCTTGTATCGAGTCATAATGATGTTTTGCAGGATTTCCAGGAAGTAAGGTAAAGGTTTTTCCAGAAATTTTCCGGAAACTTAAAATGAAAATTTTTGTCAGGTCATTTCTGACGGCGTCAGGGTTTATAACCTGACGGCGTCAGATTTAATTTTCAGAAATTTTTGAAAGTTTTGTTTTTTTTTAAAAGTTTTTATTAAAATCTCCAACTTATAATCTCCAGGAATCTGCAAAATTATCATTCCACAAAGCATTATATCCTTATATATAGATTTTATCCCGCCGATGTTATGCAGGTTTCGTGTTTGTTTTCTCAGGTTTAACAGGTTATTTTGGACAAGGAGATGTTTATGGAATCAAGCTTATGGCGATGCATTAGTCATGGAGCTTCAACATTCTCCTTGGAGGAAGATTTAACCGTGTAATTTCATTATCCACCGAGCGAATCAGGGGAGTATTTGATTTCATTCTTTTACTTTTTACTTTTACATCTTGTTATTTGAACATTGGGGACAATGTTCATCTTAAGTGTAAGGGGAGGGTAAAAGTACGATTTTTGAGAATACAATTGCGCTTGATTTTTGTTTGTTTAATAGTAGATGTGTAATAAAACTGAGATAAATACCTGTTAGGGCAATTTTAGTGCCAAATTTAAAAATTTTTACAACATGTAGGAGTGAAACTTTGATCTTAATGAGCGTCTCACGGATAAGAGTTATATGACTAGCACAAAAACCGTACCACTAAAAAAATTTTCCACCCCCAAATATGTGAGGTTCGCCCCTAGAATTGGTAGGAAAAGCATTTATGCTATGATGTGTGTACCGGTAGCACTTAGATTCTAGAACATGCGTTAGGACCATTCCGAGGCCACAAGTGAGACTACATTCATGTAGTTAGATTTACTACATGATAAGAGGCATTAGGATTAACCCATTGTTTTACACCTGTGTTTTTGTTATAATTACTTTGGCTACATTGGTCAAGTAATTCTCCCACACCCTTTGCGTTGTACTCATTTTTAGTACACGATACCCCTAGTACACCCCTCAGAGCCTATCTTTTCGTTTCGACCTTTAAGCATCTTACTTAAGGGAAGAATTTGTTACACCCCACTTAAATATACACCCAAATCGCCTTAGCCTACCTTGTATGCACTCATTTTTAGTGCATTATTGTTACAACATTTGTTTAAACCCAAGTTAATTATCTAGTTGATTACATGGTTGCTAAGTCGAGTCATATCCTTGGACATATTGTTTTGGGACGATTGGGACTCATGGGTAAAGTACTAGTGTAATGGAGTAATGGGGAAGAACATCATTTATTACCCCCATATGTGCTAATAATTTTAAAAGTACTCCAAGTTTTTCAATTATCTTAATTCGAGTCATTAGATTAGTATTTGTAAAGTTATGTAAAAGTTCAAGTGTAAGGGGATGCAATGCCTCTATGATGTATTATTTTGGATGGTAGGGCAAAAGTGTATGCAAAAAAAAAAAAAAAAAAAAAAAAAAAAAAAAAAAAATCGAAAAAATCAAGAAAAACACAGAAAAATGAGAAAATGAAAAATAGAAAAAACATACGGACTACCATCCCGTTTCATTTTATATTTATCTTATGTTTTTGTTATTTTGTTTTTAGCTTAAGATTGAGTCTAGTCTTGGCTTAGCAACATTGTATAGTACATGTAATTGATCAAGATCTTTAACTCGCCACCAGTAAAATATCCCTTATCCAACAAAACCGTGTTTTCCTTTTCCCTACACCTAACGTTATAACCCATTTAAAAGCCCTCTTTGATAGTTTATCTTTGGTGCTTACGCCTAGTGGAGGAGGTTTTCGATCCTTTCCCAAGCCTATGGTAATCTATTTGCTATGACAGGTAGTGAGAGATATTATCCGTTTTCATTTATGAGATTTATTTTGATGACACTTGAGAGATGTGAGTATCTAAACACTACTTGTGAGGTGCTAGTATGTAATCTCCGTGCTTATTATGATTGAAGTGGAACGATTATTTGTTGTAATTATTTTTATGTTTGCATTAAATGACCCCTAACTTGTATTTTGATTAGAATAAAAGCGCATTTGCTTGAGGACAAGCAAATCTCAAGTGTAAGGGTATTTGATGAAGCGAAAAGTGTACCGCTTTTAAGGGGTCATTTAAGCCCTAAATCGTATTTATTTGATCAAATATCGCCCTAAATCGTTCCTTTTGTCATTTTAGGTACTTTTGAGGAGAAATCTGGAAAAGGAGGCATTTTGGACGTTTTTGGAGCATAAAAGTGAAGAAAACGGCAAAGTCTCAAAAATCGGCTAAAAGTTACCTTTGACAGCGTCACAATTTACTCTGGACAGCGTCATGCCTTGGCAAGAAAAGTTGGACGTGAAATTTACTCATGATAAGCCAGTGAAAATAGCATGTGAATTCTGACGGCGTCACGCTTTAACTTGATCAAGGGCGTCACGGCTTAAATCAAAAGGGGACGGCGTCACGTTCAAGGTTCGACGGCGTCAAGCCTTGATAAGCCAGAATGGATTTTGGAAGAGCTAAAGAGGGACGGCGTCAAGAAGGTCATCCGGGAACCCTAGAAGCGGCGAGGTGACGGCGTCACACTCCATAACGTGACGCCGTCAGATCCAAAAATCTATATATAGTTTTCTAATTTTTTGTCATTGAGGGAGAGCTTAGTGTGTGGAATTTTGGGAGAAAACCCTAAGACGAATTTAGCTTCTTTTTCAAGGCTTTTTGCCTTGAGATCTTCCATGTTACATTGAAAGATAAGTTATCAATTAATCATTCAATATGTCTATGTGTTGTTTGATTCTATCTTGTTCTTGTCTTTTGTTTAACATGTTAGGCTAGATTTATCTTGTGTTTGCTTAGATCTAATGAAACCTAGCTATTGATTATTGGTTATTAGTGTGTTATTAGTTGTATTGGATGATTGTTTATCTATGTTAGGCTTAAGAAAACTGGCAAACTTCCTATTCGGTAACTTGCTTGAACGTCTTAAGAAACATGAACCAAATGCGTACTAAAGGTTTTTATGGTTGTATTTAATGCACAAGCGAATTCTAGTGATCCCATGTTAGGAGCTTCCTAGCCGGCTCGACATAGGAGTGAAGTAGGAGCTTGTAGAGTTAGGGAAGTAAGTACGCCACCCCACGAATGGTATTAACGAATACACCCGTCATCCACGCGACTAATACACACTAATTAACCGGTAAAAGATAGTTAGGGAGTAAGGAAATCTAAGTAAACACATTTCTCTACACATAAGTTTCTCACCACATTTTCATTTCAGTTATTTATTTTATTTGCATTTGTAGTTATTTGGGTTAGTTGATTAGCAACTAATTCCGCCCACTCTTTCAAAACCGAGATTTTACTTGCTTTCATAAAAAAAAAATTATAAAAACATAAAAAGAATCTTCCTCAACCCTTAGACCTATTAGAGTAGTCTTTCATACCTAACGAACACTATTCCCTGTGGAGAACGATCAATCCCCCGTACTTACCACTACACTATACTACATCGGTCAGGTACACTGCCTGGTGGGGTTGTAAGCCTCTTGAGATCCCTCGAGAGGTAAAACCTGTTGTAAGGTTACAAAACCACGCATCACCAGCACCATTAGATTGAGCACCATCACCCATCTATGCGCTCACATGGTTAACAATCTCTGGCAGTAGGGCTTCCAGTTTTTGATTGATCAATTGCTGAAAGATGTGGTTACTCTCTTCAGCAGTGGGCTCCGGCTTTCGCCTCTTTGGCGTCCGCTTCTTCGGCGTCCGGTAGGCTCCACTCATTGGTGACTTAGTAAATAGGCTTCTTGGTCTTTTTGGTTCCATATCCTGGACACACAAACCGTTAATACTATTAGGCGCGATTCACGACATTCGAGAATACACATTCATACTTAACACAAGTATTCCCCATCGAATGGGACAATTAACACATAAACCAAAATTAAACTTAATACAACTACATGTAAGCATGTCATCATTGGTCGACGTAGCATTGGCCATAAGTCCACATGCGTCGTGATACATGTATAATTATGTTGGCCACCCATAATTATAGATGTATCCTTTCACATGTGTACTCGCTCCCAATACCACACCTAACAATAATAACACCTCACAATAACACATACACAACACACAAAAATATTCAACTTGCTCAAGCCTTATTATTAATTACTTGGGTAAAATCCCAAAATCCAACGGAATCCACATTCCAACAAAATACCAACATCAAAAGACATCCAAAACATAACGCTAAACAACAATGTCGCACGTGGCTCGAGCTCTATCCCTATGCTTAAATCGGGTTACTCGCGGTGGACTCCAGATTTGAATCCACTTCATCTTCCTCACTAATCCATCCATTCTTACCTCCCTCAAACTGTGATAGGAGACGACTTGCAAAGCTATCCCTACGACTCCTTTCCTCCTTCCCCACAGGATCCACAAATTCATACGGATCGTGAGGCCTTAGCACTACTCCCTCTTCCAGGAATTTAGGACACTTTCCAAGGTACCTAAAAATGTGGTTGTCTTTATATGTCACCTTTGTCTCGTACCTTTCAGTCTCCACTCCATTCACGTTTACTAGAGTCATCCTCTCCTCGATCTTACATGGACACATGCTAGCAGGAACTAAGATCCTCTTGTTAGTTCGCTTTAAACCGCCAATCCTCTTGCACCCAGTAGCGACAACGGTCGTCCAACGAAACTTGCTACGCGCGAGAGGTGCCATGCTAAAAGTGGCACATATAATACTAAGTATGGGGTTCGATCGACGTCCAAAAGTCAACAAAACTACTCATAAACTTAAGAAAAATAGACATATAAAGTACTATACTTACACATAAGTCCTAAATGCAACTATATGAGGGACTCCTAGGTTATAGTCTAGGCTCAACCACCTACTTCTCTATAACCAAGGCTCTGATACCAATCTGTCACACCTCGCCAAGGCGGAAACGCGAGTGCAACATCATGGATATCATCACAACACATGGTGTCTAAATAGAGAATTACTACATGCAAATAAGTAGAGCAAAGTACAGACACAAAGTGTCGTAACAATACCCCAAAACAAATTTACCAAAACCAAACTCCAAAGGTATCCTCATAAAACCATAAAGTACTAGTCAAATGACAATAAAGTATCATAGTCAAAATCCGACTTATTCAAAATAAACATAAAGATAATTCACTCTCAAATGCAACTAAGTCTCGTCTAGTCGCTCCCTTCTACTTTAGCCTTAGAATGCTCACCTAAAAATGATGCTTAAAAACGTCAACATAATGTTGTGTGAGATTCATAGGTTTAAGACACGCAATATCACTTAAGGCAACCAGTTCACTGTGATTATAAAACATAGCAGGACAATAAGCATAGTCATTATACTAGATAGCATGCGTTCATAGCCAACCAACCAACATTCAACGGGACAGAACGTGCCCACGATCCAAGTACACATTAATTGGGACGGAACGCGCCCACCGATCCAAGTTAATAATAATGGGTAAATCATTACCCTCTGATCGGACCACACAGAAATAATAGTGAGTAGAGCTACTAGAACTTACTACTCTCCAAATGGATAATGGGAGCATAGCTACCCTTCAAATGGACCACACAGAATCACCACACAATAATCTCATAACATGCAAAACACGTATAATAACACTTACAAGTCCATGCATTTTACAACCACATAATCACAGTAACTCAAAAACATTTAAACACAAGCATCATTCCCATCCCAAGTTTAAAACAAAGTAAAAATGGGACTATGAAACTCACCTCAAACCTTGCAGCTTCCAAATATCAACCACAATCTATATAACACAAATAAGATCACATTACACGCGACCAAGCTAAAAGCTATAGTCCATGTAACACACATATGATGGATTTATAAGGTTCATATAACCCACCACGGATCACCTAGACTCCATACTAACCATTACCAAACACTTATACTCACTAAATCCCTTGAATAAACTTTTTCAGAAACGCAGAATTTTAGGGTACTTTCACCCACATAAAATCACGACAAAAAACTCTCCACAACTCACACCAAAAATTCACCATGATCCTTCATGAGCATAAAAGCTTCTCCCAGAAGGCCATGTACTAAAAAAACACAAAAGTACCCAATGAAAAATCAAACATGACAACTATCCAGATTCGAATCTGAACGCACACTAAAATGTTTTGACCTAGTAGACATACTTGCATAACTTATTATCGTCCAATTTTCGCGTGGAAGTCCAAGGGAATATAGAACTCTACTCCCACAGAAGGTCTAACCCTAATAACACGTTTAAAACCACTTTTGACCTCAATAATTTTAACCTAAATCTGTCCCGGTCTAACTATTTTGACACCTTAACTTATAAAATTCGTTTGACTGACTTCCCGACCTCAAAAACACTCGTGGCCGGACTTTTGGAAAGCTCTTTCTCTGAACTACAATTTAGACATAAAATTCGTGACCTAACTCATCTCCATCTATTAAATATCATCGAATCTTTACAGCCTTAATATTCTGTCAGAAACTTAACTCATTAATTAACAAGTTTTAAACCCTAAACTCTTCACCAATCATCATAATATTACTAATTAATGACCCCAACATGTTTTATATCATAAATTTACAGAAGTTAACATAAACCCTAATCCATCATATTATTGTTACATGAATTTTAATAATTAATTAAGCATAAGTATTGAAAATTATACCTTGATCTTGATTTTTAGCCTTCAAAAATAAAACCCTAAAATTTTCTTCTTCCCTTCTCCTTGGTCTTGGCCGAAAATCACAAAGGGTGAATGAGAGGGTTTTGGTTTTGTATTCATAATGACCCATGGATTATTCTCGACCTCCTTAATATTTGGTAAGTGTATTTGGGATCAAATTTGGTTTCCTTTTTCCCCCTATCCCCTATATTCGACCGCCCCTAATAAAGATATATATTTTTTTATTTTTTTTAAATTTAATTATTACACTTAAAACCTTGTACTCTTGATATTTTATAAAAACCCTACACCGTACTTAACATCTTACGCGATAAACTTTCGTTTTTACGACAACCCGGAAAAATATCATTTTCAAAACAAAGTTTCCAAAAATAGATTTTCACACACTCTGAAAATATAACCCATGAAAACAACCTCCACGTAACTTACTAACGCTCAAATACTTGAACGGAGACTTGTTACGCAAAACCACAAAACACCAAAACTACACAAGTCATTTCTACACCACCAAGGTGATCAAAATGAACTTATCCCAAAAATCAATATTACTCAAATCATAATAGTATATCTCACACCAAGGGATTTAGTGCCAACACACACACTTACCACACATATACCACGCATATATCACACATATATCACACATATATCACACGTTAACACATAATACACACCAAACAAAAGTTAAACGGGTTGAGACTATTAGTCAAACTAACCTGCTAAAATCACGGTTGTTACATCATCCTCCACTTAGGGAAATCGCGTCCCGAGATTTAATAGCTCGTCTCATCCATCTTCTCAACAAACAACTTCGGGTACTTGGACCTCATCTGATCCTCACGTTCCCAAGTAAACTCACGACCACACATGGAATTCCAACGTACCTTTACCAACGCTATCTTACCACGCTTCATACTCTTGACCTCTCGGTCCATAATCTCAACGGGTTCCTCAACAAAATGAAGGGTCTTATCAATCTTAATCTCCTCTAATGGCACATGCAGACTAGCATCCGCCAAACATTTCTTCAGATTAGATACGTGAAATGTATCATGCACACTACTTAACTCTACAGGAAATTTCAACCGATATGCCACAAGTCCAATTCTTTCCGTAATCTCGAACGGCCCTACATATCTTGGTGCTAATTTGCCTTTCTTACCAAAACGCACAACACCTTTCCAAGGAGACACCTTCAGCATCACAAGATCACTATCACTAAACTCCAAAGCTTATGGAGATTATCCGCATAACTCTTTTGGCGATCTCTTGCAGCCTTTAGTCTTTCCTTAATCTGAAAAACCTTATCCGTAGTCTCTTGCACTAGTTCAGGACCAATTAGTTGGCTTGTTCCAACCTCTGCCCATAGAACAGGCGATCTACACTTCCTCCTGTATAACATTTCAAATGGTGCACGCCTAATACTGGAATGATAACTGTTATTATAGGAAAACTCTGCTAAAGGCAAATGAGTATCCCAGCTTCCTCCAAAATCAATAGCACATGCTCTAAGTAAATCTTCCAAAGTCTGAATCGTTCGCTCACTTTGCCCATCCGTCTATGGATGATAACAGTACTCATATCCAATCATGTATCCAACGCCTTTTGCAACGATTGCCAGAACTGCGAGGTATACCTACTATCGCGATCGGAGATAAATGACACAGGCACACCATGTCTCGCCACAATCTCATTAATATAAATCCTTGCCAACTTCTCCATCTTATAATCCTTACGAATGGCCAGAAAATGTGCAGACTTTGTCAGCCTGTCCACTATGACCCATATCGTGTCATGTCCATTACTTGTTCGAGGCAACTTGGTAATGAAATCCATCGTTATATTCTCCCATTTCCACTCAAGAATCGGCGGCTATTGCAACAACCCAGAGGGTTTCTGATGTTCAGCCTTAACTTTCAAACAAGTCAAGCATTGGCTAACATATTCAGCTATTTCCGTCTTCATTCCCGGCCACCAGTAGGCATGTAAAACCCTAAAATCTGAAAACGTGTAAAAAGACCAAAATGCCCTTACAATCTTAAACTTTGAATAATAAGCTTATAAAGTACCAAATAAATTCCAATCTTCGGGAGATGATCAAGATATGAAGTAAAATTATTCTAATATTAAGTTTGACATTTTGGGAAGTAACAAAATTTTATTACGCAATGTATATACTAAACGAATTATTTAAATTATTATTTGTATTATTATAAATTGATTTTAAAAGATTTAAAAATACAAATTGGAAACTAATCAATCAACTCAATTAGGTCCATGATTTTCGTGATTGTACCAGCCTATGCCCCCATAAAGTCGAATCAATCCCTTTATTAATTTTCCAAAATTTCGGTCAAACCATCCCACATTTTTAGCTCAATCACACTTATTAGGGTCCCTATCTCATTTATTGTTATTCTTTTAAAACAATACACACTATCTTTTCCAATGTTTCCCATTCGTGAATATGGAACACAAACACACACTCAATGATCAGCAGCCTCCACAACCGACTCTTGTTGATAAAAAGGGGCACATCAAGGTTGCTTTTGACTGTGGGTTGTACTGGATTCGAGGGCTTTGTTTAGGCTCAGAACAGGTACTGAACCTGGTCCCTTTTGGTTCTGGTCGTGTACTCCTATTCGACAAAGGTATCTCCATTTACGATCTCGTTTTCCTCTCGTCTTGCACACATATCATGTTATAAGTCACAACCTGGAACTAAGTTATAAATCACATAAAATGTATAAGAATGGAACGTGGCTATCGCATAAAATAATGAAAATATATATGGGTCGTTATTGGATTATTTTGCTATGCGAATGAATGCATATAAGAGGTTATGAATCTGGTCTTGGACCTAAGTTCTGAGCACTAATATACAATCTAAAAACCTGGATTTATAGTCGCATGAAATGATGAGATATTGTGTCCATGCATAGTTTTAATGTGTGTCACGTTTGCATGGTAAAATGGGTAACCGATCATGTCTCGCGGAGTGTGTGTCGTGTGTCGAATATGGTGTGCTGGTGTGTCGAATAAACTGGTATGAGTGTGTTAAGGTTGTCGAGTGGGCTGTGATTTTGTATAATCGTTATGCATGTCATATAAAGGGGTCAAGAAACAGGTTATTTTAGCAAGGGTTCATGGGCTGTAACTTTAAACGTGTAGGAAATGGGTTGTTAGGTCATGTATAGGAGGTGGCTTAAATGTGG
Source organism: Artemisia tridentata subsp. tridentata (assembly GCA_021014915.2). NCBI lineage: Eukaryota > Viridiplantae > Streptophyta > Magnoliopsida > Asterales > Asteraceae > Artemisia > Artemisia tridentata. Next base: position 66,303,845 of record CP139504.1, on the reverse strand, counting down.
GTAAGATGTGCATGTAAAACAAGAGTGTGTGTGTGATTTTATGTCGTGTGTGTACAGCAAATATGAGGTAATGGTCTGTTATAACAAGAGTCAAATATAGGAAAATTGCTACCAATAAACTGAGTGGAGAGGTTACACGGATCAAAAGCCACCTAAGAAGTATTAAAACACTTGCAACGTCTTAGATTGCTTTATCCATAAGAAACCGCCTTAATTTTTATATATTATAGTAACTGAGTGTGTGGCTTTCTATTCGTCTATGGTGGGGCGTTATGGTTTGGTGTGTTTGGTCTCATTGAGTTTGGTGTAGCCTCCCAAATTGCGTCCTCGAAATCAGATAAAAATGAGCCTCGTTATTCTTGTTAAGTGTGTGGTCTAGCTTGAGTTAAAATCTGTGTACAACCTTATATGTGAATCGTTTTCTAAAACAAAGAGTTATGATAGTGACTTGTGATTTATTTGTGTCTCGCTAATTGGTGTCTTGTTCCTAATACTTAATCGTTTAACCTTACTCATAATTCGGTCTAAACCTAAATTCTCATTCATTAATAAAGAATACATTTAACCTAAATAAACCCTAAAATTCATATTCGTTATTCACTAATATAAGTATACATTAAATCTACGTTTTGACTAAGTACCGTTATAAATCCTAAAATATGTTAAATTAACCACGACATTAAAAAGGGGGCTTATAAGTAGCATATGATTTTAAATTTTGTAGATTCATTGAAGAAGACGTGACGTTGTTCCATTGTGATCACCTTTTCGTTTGCTTTCTTTTCATTGGCTAAGGTACAGATATTCTGACCTTTCTTTTAAGGTTTCTCATGATCTCTTTCGTATTCTGATCCGTTAGTTTCTGATTCGATTGCTACGATTTCCCCTTTGCTTGAACCTTCCCTGTTGATTACATTTGATATGATGTCTGATATGAAGCTATGTTATGAAAACCTTTTCTACTTATATCTTGGAAATGTTTTGAGAAAAACTATTTTAAAAGAGGTTTATAAATGAGGCAAAACCATTTTTATATAAATATTACTAGCTTTTATGGAAACTATTTTTGGAAGACTAATTTTTACGAAAAACCTTTTTGAAAGAATATTTTTATGAGAACTACTTTCAAGGATCGTTTTATGAAAATCATGAATAAAGGATTGTTTAAAATGGACTTTTGATAGAAACTTTTGAAATGAACTTTTGATCTGAACCTTGACTTGATTACTTAATATGAACCTTGATCTGGTAAACTCTGATTTGGACCTTTGGCATTACATCTGATATATCTGTTATTAACCATCTGTTATGGACCATCTGATTTGACCTTTGGTATATGACACTCTGATTATGATATGATATCTGACTCTTAGTTTGATACCCGAGCCATTTCACTAGGCATGGGGGTTCCATGTCCGTGTCATTGATGCACCAATGGCATGACTCTAGGGCGGTAGAGTGATGTTCCGCCACGTCCCCATTCTGATTATGATATGCGCATTACTTTGATTATGGATTATATATGTTTCTGGGGGGCGTATGGATGCATCCTAGATCTGTTCTGTTTAGTGGATTTAACATGATTTGATATGATTTGTCTGGTGACTGGTACTGTGTGCAATACATGCCTTTCACATATATCTGGGAGCTAGCTACTCCATTTGAAGAATGAGGACACCCCTCATATTATCTGATTATCTGAGAGGTCTCCCCTCTATATGATTTGAAGATTTATGGTTACGATATGATATGATCTGTTTCTGGGCTCGTGGTGGATTACTATCCATTTTCTCTTTCCTTTATACTTATTCATTGACTGATCCCTTGAACCATATTACATCTGTTTGACCTTTGTTTCTGTTATTCTGTACTTTCTCTCTCTTTCTGTTTATTATCGTTATATCTGTTCACTGGGCTTTTTAAGCTCAGCCGCACGTTTTCTTTTCGTGTGCGGCAGGTTATAAGCAGGACGACGGGTTTGGGTATGAGTGAAGAGACTCTTGGACTTAGAAGACTTGATAAGCTACTTTTAGACTTAGAAGTGATTAGAAGTTATTATATTTTAGAATTAGTATTTGCATTTGTAACCTTGTAAAGTTCTGTATTTCATTTGTAACCTTTGAGAATTCTTGTATTACTATAGATGTATGCTTTGTTTTGATCTGATATGAAACCATTGTTGTGATATCTTTACCCTTGTCGGGTTGGGGTGTTACAATTTATGGTATCAGAGAGACAGGCTGCGACTCGTAATACATTTACCCTTGACCTGTGTAAGTTAGACCACTAAGTTTCCACTGTAAGCGCTCATAAGATAACCTTTAAGATTTGCTTTAGGATTTCCCTATAGGAACTTAAGTTCTGACCAGTGAGGAATGGGTAGACTATAAGGCTTATGTTTAAGTATCATTGCTTCCGCATCACTCTGATTTATGCCCTGCTTGTTGAGAGCACTTTTGGAGATTTAAAGCTCACGCTTTGCACCACCTAAGATTCCGACTCCGACCTCTAATTCTTTTGTTAATCATTTTTATGTCTTTTCGGGTATTCTGAGAATCTCTATGGCGATGACTTACTTGATGCATTCTGTTATATGCTTTTGACAAGTTATGTTATGAATCTTCTGACTCTATCTGAGTTCGTCTTAAACATCTCTATTCCCATGAGTATAAGAATGCTTTCCTCTCACTTTTGAACGATAAGACTTGCGTTGCCGATATGTTTTCATTGAATAGTTAGCTTTGATTTGTATTCTGATAAAGGATGGGCTGATTGATCATTGACGATTACCCTCCTATGTTTCACTTTCGGTGTTTGAAAACCATTTTGAACTCCCTACCATGATTTACGATTGTTAAACTTTTGCTATCTCTACCTGATTTTGTTCTTCACCTACGACCTATTTGATAAGCAGTTTGATACTCCTCTGACCATTCCGAAGGTCATTTAACCTTAAGGTGCTTGACACATTCTCTGAATTAATTACCCATGCTGGATATAAATGTATCATCTGATATTACTCTGTCCTTGCAAAATCCGTTACTACCCCTATGAGAACTCTGGTGATTATTAGCCATGGACTGTGATGATAATTTTGTCCCGATATGAATTTGTTAACTGAGCATGATGATGCTAATAACTGATATTCTATATGCCTGACTTTTGACAGTTATACGATGTTTGTATTTCCAATGACTCACAACCTACCTGCAAATTATGCTAAATAGCTAAACAAGACTCCAACACCTTGAATTGTTCGTTTATCTATCTCCACACTTTGATGAACCATGTACTTGACCTTGATATATGAACTATCCGTCTGGCTTGGCGACCGTACTCATCCTATGAATCCGTTTACTTTTGACATATTCGATTTTGAGGTCTTTAAGTTATGGATTGGCTGGCCCTCATAAGCTGCCAGGGACTACCGTATCTGATTTGTGACCTTTAGTAATATGTTTCATCCCACTTTCGTTATGATAACCGGTAACCGCTCAAATCTGTTAACGCTGCTATGGAAACATCTACCTCGATCTCATCTGATTGTTGGTTGCCTCCTGACACCTATTACCCATCCTTAGAAGCTTTGGCATTGGAAGTTTTGTTGTACAAATTTTTCTGTTGTTCTCCGATGGAATTTTGGGTTTTCCCTCCTGTTTGAGAAGTAGAATGAAATTTGAGCCGATCTCAGTTGACGAACCATGACGCCATAGAAGTTGAGAAATTAGAGAAGATGATGGGATATGATTTTGTTCACTTCAGTGTTTCATTTTGAACACCCTGTTAACTTGTGAAGAAGAAAGAAGAAACTTTGGAGTATCAACTATCGTAAACCTAATCGTATCACTACCATGACCATCTTTCAATTCAGCGTATCAATGATCGATTCTATTCCTGTAAACTCCGTACCAGACGGCCTCTTTTAATGATTGAAGGACTGAAGAAGTCACGCCAAGGACTTTTAAGAAAAGAGATGACTATTTGAGAGTAACCCTGGGAAGCATTTCAGTGTTAGGCACGAAGAGGAACATGTGGACCATCTTGAAGAATGACCCTTTATTCTGGAAGAAGTAGATTTGATTAGCGTCCAGAGATTGTAGCAGACAACACTACCATGCACCCGGCGATGACGGCAGTTGGAGTTGGTGAATTTCGAACCGTGCTAGAAGACCTATTAAAAAAAAAAAAAAAAAAAAACACGCAGTCTTGCTTCTCTATTCATTTTAGTTGTACTAAGATGAATTGAGAGCAGAGGCAGACTCGCGAATGGAAGAATGCACAGTGACCATACCGGAGATTCGCGTTTCTACACCACAGTCCCAAGAAGAGGTGCCGAAGGCTTGAGGGACCAGACTCGAGTTATGTTTCCTTTCCACCCTATGATCATGCGATAGACTGCATGGACTTGGAAGAAGTTTAAGCTCATGCATTTGAATGGACGATAATTCTGATAGCGAACGTTTGTGTTTGGAAGAGTAATTTGTGAAGAATGAAACCATGAATGACGTAATTTACTTTCTCTTAATCTACTCAAATTTCCGTTATCTGATGATAGGACCCCTTGAATGATTTATATTCCTTGTTGGTAATTCCGCTCTGAGTTCATTCTGCGTATGTTGGACGATAGTTTCGTTATGTGAAATTGATGAATGATGGACGACCCGATGCTTTTAGCGATGTACCAAATTCTGATAGACATTCTGAGACTTCCGTTAACTCTTTCGAGTAGTTCGTTCTCCTCTTAGTTATGGTGTTTGATTTTGATAACCTATGAGACTGTAGAAGTACTAGGTGGATTAAGATAAGTGGTTTTGATTACGACTTGAGATAAAGTATGATCATCATGAAGGCATATTTATGTGGTGCTAGTATTATGACGCCTGATCAACGTGATAATACTTACACCATATAACGTGCACTCATTGTGGCCATAGGATATCTTGGGGAATACCTAAGTTTAGAATCTGATCTCCGTTGGTTATCTGTGATTTGTGAGAAGTTAGGTTCATTCTACCTATGCGTATACTCTGATATCTGGATGAGTTTGAACTCTCGTATTGCATTCTGTTGACCTCTGTTAAAAATCTTAAACTCCTTGTAGAGCTCTCTACTGATAATACAGTTAATCTGATCTGAAATTCTGTTCGTATTCCACGTAAGCTTTTCAGAAGATCCACCTATCATCCAATTATATTTTATGGTTCTTTAAATCCGAATCAACCCAATTTGTCTCCTTCTGAGGAATCTGAACCCATTTTGTTTTGATTGAGTCATGAGAAACCTTTGGTCTGAAGATCTTTTGGAAGAGCCTCCTCGGGCATGAGAATATTACGATGATCTGTTGCGACTTGCTACGATTTCGTTTCACCTTGCGACTTCAATTTTCGAGGACGAAAATTTTTTTCTAGAGGGGAAGAGTTGTAAAACCCTAAAATCTGAAAACGTGTAAAAAGACCAAAATGCCCTTACAATCTTAAACTTTGAATAATAAGCTTATAAAGTACCAAATAAATTCCAATCTTCGGGAGATGATCAAGATATGAAGTAAAATTATTCTAATATTAAGTTTGACATTTTGGGAAGTAACAAAATTTTATTACGCAATGTATATACTAAACGAATTATTTAAATTATTATTTGTATTATTATAAATTGATTTTAAAAGATTTAAAAATACAAATTGGAAACTAATCAATCAACTCAATTAGGTCCATGATTTTCGTGATTGTACCAGCCTATGCCCCCATAAAGTCGAATCAATCCCTTTATTAATTTTCCAAAATTTCGGTCAAACCATCCCACATTTTTAGCTCAATCACACTTATTAGGGTCCCTATCTCATTTATTGTTATTCTTTTAAAACAATACACACTATCTTTTCCAATGTTTCCCATTCGTGAATATGGAACACAAACACACACTCAATGATCAGCAGCCTCCACAACCGACTCTTGTTGATAAAAAGGGGCACATCAAGGTTGCTTTTGACTGTGGGTTGTACTGGATTCGAGGGCTTTGTTTAGGCTCAGAACAGGTACTGAACCTGGTCCCTTTTGGTTCTGGTCGTGTACTCCTATTCGACAAAGGTATCTCCATTTACGATCTCGTTTTCCTCTCGTCTTGCACACATATCATGTTATAAGTCACAACCTGGAACTAAGTTATAAATCACATAAAATGTATAAGAATGGAACGTGGCTATCGCATAAAATAATGAAAATATATATGGGTCGTTATTGGATTATTTTGCTATGCGAATGAATGCATATAAGAGGTTATGAATCTGGTCTTGGACCTAAGTTCTGAGCACTAATATACAATCTAAAAACCTGGATTTATAGCCGCATGAAATGATGAGATATTGTGTCCATGCATAGTTTTAATGTGTGTCACGTTTGCATGGTAAAATGGGTAACCGATCATGTCTCGCGGAGTGTGTGTCGTGTGTCGAATATGGTGTGCTGGTGTGTCGAATAAACTGGTATGAGTGTGTTAAGGTTGTCGAGTGGGCTGTGATTTTGTATAATCGTTATGCATGTCATATAAAGGGGTCAAGAAACAGGTTATTTTAGCAAGGGTTCATGGGCTGTAACTTTAAACGTGTAGGAAATGGGTTGTTAGGTCATGTATAGGAGGTGGCTTAAATGTGGGTAAGATGTGCATGTAAAACAAGAGTGTGTGTGTGATTTTATGTCGTGTGTGTACAGCAAATATGAGGTAATGGTCTGTTATAACAAGAGTCAAATATAGGAAAATTGCTACCAATAAACTGAGTGGAGAGGTTACACGGATCAAAAGCCACCTAAGAAGTATTAAAACACTTGCAACGTCTTAGATTGCTTTATCCATAAGAAACCGCCTTAATTTTTATATATTATAGTAACTGAGTGTGTGGCTCTCTATTCGTCTATGGTGGGGCGTTATGGTTTGGTGTGTTTGGTCTCATTGAGTTTGGTGTAGCCTCCCAAATTGCGTCCTCGAAATCAGATAAAAATGAGCCTCGTTATTCTTGTTAAGTGTGTGGTCTAGCTTGAGTTAAAATCTGTGTACAACCTTATATGTGAATCGTTTTCTAAAACAAAGAGTTATGATAGTGACTTGTGATTTATTTGTGTCTCGCTAATTGGTGTCTTGTTCCTAATACTTAATCGTTTAACCTTACTCATAATTCGGTCTAAACCTAAATTCTCATTCATTAATAAAGAATACATTTAACCTAAATAAACCCTAAAATTCATATTCGTTATTCACTAATATAAGTATACATTAAATCTACGTTTTGACTAAGTACCGTTATAAATCCTAAAATATGTTAAATTAACCACGACATTAAAAAGGGGGCTTATAAGTAGCATATGATTTTAAATTTTGTAGATTCATTGAAGAAGACGTGACGTTGTTCCATTGTGATCACCTTTTCGTTTGCTTTCTTTTCATTGGCTAAGGTACAGATATTCTGACCTTTCTTTTAAGGTTTCTCATGATCTCTTTCGTATTCTGATCCGTTAGTTTCTGATTCGATTGCTACGATTTCCCCTTTGCTTGAACCTTCCCTGTTGATTCCATTTGATATGATGTCTGATATGAAGCTATGTTATGAAAACCTTTTCTACTTATATCTTGGAAATGTTTTGAGAAAAACTATTTTAAAAGAGGTTTATAAATGAGGCAAAACCATTTTTATATAAATATTACTAGCTTTTATGGAAACTATTTTTGGAAGACTAATTTTTACGAAAAACCTTTTTGAAAGAATATTTTTATGAGAACTACTTTCAAGGATCGTTTTATGAAAATCATGAATAAAGGATTGTTTAAAATGGACTTTTGATAGAAACTTTTGAAATGAACTTTTGATCTGAACCTTGACTTGATTACTTAATATGAACCTTGATCTGGTAAACTCTGATTTGGACCTTTGGCATTACATCTGATATATCTGTTATTAACCATCTGTTATGGACCATCTGATTTGACCTTTGATATATGACACTCTGATTATGATATGATATCTGACTCTTAGTTTGATACCCGAGCCATTTCACTAGGCATGGGGGTTCCATGTCCGTGTCATTGATGCACCAATGGCATGACTCTAGGGCGGTAGAGTGATGTTCCGCCACGTCCCCATTCTGATTATGATATGCGCATTACTTTGATTATGGATTATATATGTTTCTGGGGGGCGTATGGATGCATCCTAGATCTGTTCTGTTTAGTGGATTTAACATGATTTGATATGATTTGTCTGGTGACTGGTACTGTGTGCAATACATGCCTTTCACATATATCTGGGAGCTAGCTACTCCATTTGAAGAATGAGGACACCCCTCATATTATCTGATTATCTGAGAGGTCTCCCCTCTATATGATTTGAAGATTTATGGTTACGATATGATATGATCTGTTTCTGGGCTCGTGGTGGATTACTATCCATTTTCTCTTTCCTTTATACTTATTCATTGACTGATCCCTTGAACCATATTACATCTGTTTGACCTTTGTTTCTGTTATTCTGTACTTTCTCTCTCTTTCTGTTTATTATCGTTATATCTGTTCACTGGGCTTTTTAAGCTCAGCCGCACGTTTTCTTTTCGTGTGCGGCAGGTTATAAGCAGGACGACGGGTTTGGGTATGAGTGAAGAGACTCTTGGACTTAGAAGACTTGATAAGCTACTTTTAGACTTAGAAGTGATTAGAAGTTATTATATTTTAGAATTAGTATTTGCATTTGTAACCTTGTAAAGTTCTGTATTTCATTTGTAACCTTTGAGAATTCTTGTATTACTATAGATGTATGCTTTGTTTTGATCTGATATGAAACCATTGTTGTGATATCTTTACCCTTGTCGGGTTGGGGTGTTACAAGGCATATCTAAGATCATAATACATCTTGTCAGATCCTGGATGAATTGAGTACCTCGTCTTATGAGCCTCATCCATGATCAACTTCCTTACATCTCCCACCAATGGAACCCATATTCTATCTAAGAAATACAGTCCACCATCCTCCTTTTTCTCTATTTGTTGATCTAATCCACGTAACATCTCAGCGATCGCATTCTCATCCTTAAGAGCTTCCTCTTGCGCTGCTAATATCTTACTTTTAATCCCTAACTTCAATGTCATGCACATTGCTCGCACACGCTTAGGCTTAATCCTTTCCTTTCTACTTAAAGCATCAGCTACCACATTTGCCTTTCCAGGACGATAGCGAATCTCGCAATCATAATCACTAAACAATTCAATCCATCTTCTTTGTCGCATATTCAGCTCCTTCTGACTGAAAATATGCTGAAGGCTCTTATGATCTGTGTAGACAACACTCTTCGTGCCATACAGATAATGCCTCCAATTCTTGAGAGCAAATACTACCGCACCAAGCTCTAAATCATGAGTAGTGTAATTCTTCTCATGGATCTTGAGTTGTCGGGATGCATAAGCTATCACCTTACCTCTTTGCATTAGCACACACCCAAACCCTTGATTCAACGCATCACAATACACAACAAAATCATCTGGCCCATCAGGTAACGTCAGAATAGGTGCATTACACAAACTATCCTTTAGTGACTGAAAAGCCATCTCCTGTTCTTCTCCCCAAACATACTTCTTGTTCTTCTGAGTCAACAAAGTGAGGGGTTTAGCAATTTTTGAAAAATTCGCTATAAATCTTCGGTAATACCCCGCCAATCCTAAGAATGAGCGTATTTCAGATGGCGTCGTAGGAGCCTTCCAGTTCTTGACCGCTTCTATCTTACTAGGGTCTACATGTATTCCTTCACTATTTACCACATGTCCAAGAAAATGTACCTCCTCAAGCCAAAACTCACATTTTGAGAACTTGGCGTACAACTTCTCCTTCTCCAGTAATCCGAGGATCAACCTCAGATGTTCTCCATGCTCCTCCTTCATCTTAGAGTAAATTAGAATGTCATCTATGAACACAATCACGAATTTATCCAAGTAAGGCTTGCAAACGCGATTCATCAAATCCATGAATACCGCAGGTGCATTTGTCAACCCAAATGGCATAACCGTGAACTCAAAGTGTCCATAACGAGTCCTAAAAGCAGTCTTCGGAATATCCTCCTCATACACTCTCAGCTGATGGTACCCAGAACGTAAATCTATCTTTGAGAAAAATCGAGAACCTTGCAGTTGATCAAAGAGATCGTCGATTATAGGAAGAGGATACCGATTCTTAACAGTTAACTTGTTCAATTCCCGATAGTCAATACACATCCGGATCGAACCATCCTTCTTCTTAACAAATAACACAGGTGCTCCCCACGGAGAGTGACTAGGTCGGATAAACCCTTTATCCTGAAGTTCTTGCAACTGCGCTGCCAACTCCTGCATCTCAGAGGGTGCCAAACGATATGGGGATTTCGCCACAGGTGCCGCTCCAGGAATCAACTCAATACGAAATTCAACTTGACGGATTTGAGGCAATCCAGACAAATCTTCGGGAAAAAAGCCAGGAAACTCACACACCACACGAATCTCTTCTATTTTAAGTTCTTTGGCCTTTGCAGTCTTAAGGGTTTTCAAGTCATTCCCTAAGCATTCTCCTTGTATCCGAAGGATACCACCATTCTCTAAAGGAATACGAACTACCTTTTCATGGCATATAACCTCGGCCCTATGCTTAGACAACCAGATCATCCCTATCACCACATTGAAACTTCCATGCCCAAAAGGTATCAAATCAATCATGAACGGAATACCTTCTAACACTATAGTACACCCCCCAATAACCTTGTCAACCTCTACTTCCCTACCGCTAGCTATCTCAATCACAATACTAGACCTAAGTTCACTAGGTTCAACATTCAGCAACTTAGCAAATTCAGTGGACAAAAAGCAGTAATCCACACCCGTATCAAATAAAGTAGTAGCATAATGACCATTAAGAGAAAATGTACCAGTAACGACGTTCGGATCTTTTCGTGCCTCGTTTGCATTCACGGTGTACACCCTTCCTCTAGCTTCATTCTTGTTGTACCCTTTCCCTTGACCTCCTTCAATGGCCAACCTGTTTCCTGCCTGACCAGGTGCCCTGTTCAACTTGGGACACACATTTCGGAGATGATCTGCACTTCTGCACTCATAACACGCCTTACGGCTATACGCTGCATCAACCGAGTTGATTGGAGTCGCCTAAGTAATCACCGCACGACATTCCTTAGCAAAGTGTCCAGGTTTGTTACACCTGAAACACGTACGACATCCCACCTGCTCATGATGATAACCATTGCATTTCACACATTTGGGAGCAGCATTAGCATACCCCTTTCTGTCCGTGTTCCCTGTCACAGCCGGAGTAGCTGCCATTGTCGGACTCGCTGCCACCGCAGGATTCACCGCTACGAACCCTTTCCCATTCCTTGCTCTCTTATTGTCAGCACCAGAACCAACCTGCTTTCCTGCTTCATTCTCCTCCTTCCTCTTCTCACTCGTCTTTGCGAGTACTCCACTCCTAACCGCTTCATCAGTTAGTGCTCCAGCCTTCTGAATAGCACTCTGAAGTGTCGTGGGTTCTGTAGCCCTAACCATGCTACGAATCTGTGGAACCAACCCACGAATGTACTTATAGTAGTAGCTTTAGATTTCTGAATTTGTATTTCACTTATTAGCTTATCAGTTAGCTTAAAAGTTGTCTGCAAGTAGCCCCATTGGAACTGTTCTATGCCTGCAATCAGTTTTTGTGTCCCATATTCATCTGTTCTTGGTCTGATTTGATTGAGTAATTGATTGATAAATTTGGGTATTTTCAGTTTGAAAGTAGCCTCTAGTATAAGCTTTGTTAGGAAATTAAGCTTTAGTAGTTAAGACTGTTGAAGATAGCAGTTAAGACTGTTGAAGATGGAAGTTAAGACTGCTGAAGAGTTTTGAAGACATAAGCAGTTAAGACTGTTGAGTGAAGAAGTTAGTACGGTTTATGTTTATGATTTATGTAATAGATAATTATGGAAAATATATTGTGTATATCGTATAAGATTAGAATGATAGTTATCTTGTAAAGGAATCCTTGGTCTATAAAAGGATTGCCTAGGTTAACATACAAAGATATAGAAGTACGAATTAATTGATAGAGATTCAAGGTTGTAAACCCTAGTGATAGGAGATCACTCGTATTATTATTCTAATAATATTGAATCGTTGAAGTTTATCATTCTGTGTTCATTCATTGTTTCATTCAAATCATACAAAACACATAAAGTCTTCTAAGTGCTAGCTAGTAAATTCCTCGTGCTAGACTACGTATAATTCTTAGTATCACATCTAACACAAGGAGTGTGTGTAGATCCGGTCAAGTGGTATCAGAGCCAGGTTACTGATACTTAGATTTAGAAGATCCGAAAAGAACCAAGATGGACATGGAAACAACACCAAACACAACTAACATTGCTGCTAAGCTTCCTATGCTTAAACCTAATGAGTTCGACATGTGGAGACTTTGTATTGAGCAGTTTTTCCAAGTGCAAGACTATGCACTTTGGGAAATCATTGAAGAAGGAAACTCTTTTACACCAGTAACAACAACTGTTGTTGAAGGAAAATCTGAGACTACAATGCAGATAAAGCCAACCACTAATGAAGAGAAGGCAAGGCACAAGAATGATGTTAAGGCTAGAAGTTTGCTTTTGATGACTATTCCCAATGATCAGTTGCTGAATTTTAGTAAGTTCAAGTGTGCTAAAACCCTTTTTGAAGCTATTGTTTCAAGATATGGTGGGAATGAAGCCACCAAGAAAACCCAGAAGACCCTTCTCAAGCATCAGTTTGAGAACTTTACAGCAACAAGCAATGAGTCGTTGGATCATATGTTCAATAGGCTTCAAAAGCTGGTGAGTCAATTGGCTGTTCTAGGAATTAAGATGCCTCAGGAAGATCTCAACTCCAAATTTCTGAGGACTCTACCAGCTGAATGGGCTATGCATGTGGTAGTATGGAAAAACAATCCTGATATAGACTCCATGAGCTTAATGGATCTCTATAGCAACTTCAAGATAGTTGAACATGATACTAAGAAGTCTGCTGGATCAAGCTCAAGCTCAAGCTCAGGGAATTTGGCCTTTGTATCAACTCCCAGTTCTTCAAGTACAGATGAAGAAGTGCAAGTTGCTGGAGCAGTTGGTACTGCTAGTACAAACCTTGGTACTGCTAGCACCTCAAGCAGTACTAGTGGACTTTTGAATGATGATACTTATTATGCTTTCCTGACTACTCAGCAAAATGGAAGTATGTTGACTCATTCAGATCTTCAAGAGATTGATGAAGATGATATTGAAGAGATGGATATTAAGTGGCAGCTCTCTCTTCTCAGTTTGAGAGCTAGGAGATTCTCGAAGAAGACTGGCAAGAAGATTGTCATAAACAGTAATGATGTTGCTGGGTATGACAAGTCCAAGATTGAGTGCTTCAACTGTCACAAGAAAGGTCATTATTCAAGGGAGTGCAGATTACCAAGCCAACAGGATGGAAAGAGCAGAGGTTATGGTAACAAGTCAAGGGTTGTGGAGGTTACTGATTCAAGCTCGAAAGCCATGGTTGCCATTGATGGCTTAGGATTTGACTGGAGCTATATTGCAGAGGAGGAAGCAGAAGCATCTACAGAGGTTGCTCTCATGGCATTTACTGATTCTGAGGTACAAGTTTCAAAATGTTCTAAATCTTGTGAAGCTTTAAAAGATCTAGAAACACTTAAAACAAGATATGAGAATCAGACAAAAGAGCTAGTTGAAACTGCTTTTAGCTTAGCAAATCATAAGAGAGCTTTAGCTGTGTTAGAAGAACAAATTGTTCATTATCAAAATAATGAGTCTAAGTTTTTTGATGATATGATTATTGTTAAGAGAGACTTAATGTTTAGAGAGAATGAAATCACTTTGTTAAAACATGAGTTAGAACAGGTTAAGAAAGCTAAGGAGAACATTCAGATGAGTGTAGACACACTAGAATACACATCAAAAGGTGTTCAAAAGATAATTGAGAGTCAGATCCAAAATAAAGCTAAGTCAGGCCTAGGATATAAGTCAGTTCCACCTCCCTATAGAGGAATTCCAACACCCCCAGGTGTAGACTTAGAACACACAGGACTCCCTGAATTTCAATTACCTGTGCTTAACTATGGTCCTCAACCCAAGAAGGATGTAGTTGATAAACCTGCGTTTGAAAGTGCAAGTGATAAATCACTATCTGAGGACAAGGTGTCTTCTGATAGGTCCTCAGCTAAGGACTCAGATGCTCCAACCATTGAGGAATGGACTTCTGATGATGAGGATGATCAGGCTGTGGTTAAGCCTGTTAGTGCTAAAGTAGAGGAACCAAAAGTTCCAAAGATGGTTAAACCTGAGACTGTTAGGCCTAGATCAAATGCCAAACCTTTTAGACCAACAGTCAGGTATGCAGAAATGTATAGAACCACAAACAAGCCAAGAGGTAACCAAAGGAATTTGAATGATCTCAAATCTCACCAATTAGGGGAGGATTTTGTCTGCTATAGGAAAGCTTGTTACTCTTGTGGTAGCTTTGACCATCTTGCAGATTATTGTGATAAATGGGTATCTGGATATACAAATCATAGGTTGAGCATAGCAAGACCTCAATCTTTTCTTAGGAATGATAAAATGATACCTAGATCAGTTCTTTTAAGGTCTGGACCTAAAGCAGTTCAAACTGCTAGACCAGCAGTTCAGACTGTCAGACCTATGAGAACAATTCACCCAAGGCCAACAGTTCAAGGTGCAAAAATGTTTTCCAAATCAGCACCAAAAACTGTTAATAGACCCTTTCATCACAAAGCAGTTGTAAAAAATCAAGTTTGGAAACCTAAGGTAACAACTACCAAGCCAGCAGTTCCAATAAAAACACTGCTAAGGGAAATATGGGTACTGGAGTGAATGCATCAGCATGTTGGGTATGGAGACCTATTAAACCCAATGGTGCTAAGAATGTTTTGAAAAGAATGAATTATGTTGATGCTAGAGGAAAGCCTAAGTCTGTTTTGGCTTGGGTTCCACAAGGAAATTAATTTTTCTTGTTATATGCATTGTTAGTCATATGCTTGTATCTTGTTTCTTTGTTTTTGGACTAACAATTGCAGGATTGGAGAGAAAACACCAAGGGATTATGAATGCTTGATGTTTTGGACTAAATGGTGTTCTGGAGATTAGTATGTGATCTTTGCATACAACAAATGGTAATTGGTTCACCATGTCTTATCCACATAAGAACCAACTAGTCCAGAGCAAACGGTTTTTGGTAAAGACTAATCAAATCCGTTGATGGTTGACAATTTACCAAAAATTATATGGTTATCAGCTCACCATATCTAAGTGTGAAGAGTTGGCTAGTCCAAAGCAAACGGCTATTGGTAAAGACATATCAAATCCGTTGATAGCTGATAGTTTTCTAAAAACTATGTTTGAGCCATGGTATTTTAAAATTTATTTCAAAAAATTCGTACGGCTCAACAAAATTTTTGCAACAGTTGGTACGGTTAGTACAAAATTAGGACGGCTCAACTAGCCGTTGTAAAAATCTGTCAGTAATTAATTTTCTAGCCGTTGGGGTAAAACCGTTATTCTTAAGATACTTATAGGGATTTTTATAGACAATAATTATCTTTTTACTATAATTTCATTTATTCTCTTTCTAAAGATAATTTATCTCATACGCATATTTCGCAAAACCCTAAACAGTACCTATAAACCCCAAGCGACTACATAAACCCTCAATTCCAATTTACAAGATCATTGTATTGCTATAATCTTTCATTTTTCATCATTAAGAATGGCTGGATTGGAATTTGTTAAGCGTCACAACCAGGTTGCGTTTTTAGAGAAAACAGAGCAAGGAGATGGGCCGAAGTTTTATGAGATTGTGGACTTTCTCAACCACTCTCACATAAGGTATGCTCTAACTGTTTCTCCTACTCTTTATGTCTCGCACATCACACAGTTCTGGCAGAATTCATCTGTCTTGACAAGTGATGACGGAGACTTAGAAATTCATACTGAAGTAGATGGCGTTAAGTTTGTTGTTACCGAGTCTTTACTTAGGAGACATCTTAAATTAAATGACTCAGATGGTATCCACACTATGCTAAATACTGAAATTTGGGAAGAACTTTCTAAAATGGGGTATAATACATCTAAAAACAAATTGACTTTTCAAAAAGGATGTTTTTCACCTCAATTGAGATTTTTGATACATACTCTTTTATGTTGTTTAAGTCCTAAAAAGACTGCTTAGGAGCAGTTCAGTAGCAATATTGCTATTGCTCTCATTTGCTTGTCTACAAACAGAGTTTTTAACTTTTCAAAATATATTTTTGAGGGTATGGCATCAAATGTTGACAGTAAAACAAAGTTTTTAATGTATCCCAGGTTTGTTCAAACAATTTTAAATAAAAAGATATACCTGCTTACAAAACCAACTGAAACTTTTGCTACGCCTAGCCTACAATCAAAGGTTTTTCAAAATATAGCTATGGCTAGTAGGCTTTTTCAAGGGGAACCAGTTCCATTGTTTTCTCAAATGCTTCAAACTGAGTTGGGTGAAGGTTCAGCAGTTCCAACTGATCCCCATCACACATCCACTCAAGAATTTGAAACAACCCAACCACCACCCATCACTTATAGGAGAAAGTCTAAACCTAGTCTAACTAGGGTTGTGACTAGATCCTTGCCCAAAGATTCACCTCTCTTAGCAGGTAATACAGCTAGAAGTGATGAGGGTAGCTCTTCACAAACTGAATTGATGGAAATATGTACCAAGTTAGTTGACAGAGTAAAGACCTTGGAGGAGGAGCTTAAGAAGAGCAATGAGGAGCTGAAATCTCATAAAGAAATGTTTTCCAAAGTCTACACCAAGCTAACTAAAAGGGTGAAAAAGCTTGAAGATCAGTTAAAGAAGAAAAGGGAAAAAGTGATATTGGATGATGATTCTGATGATGATGATTCAGATGGTTCAGAAGGGGATGATAAAAATTCTTCCAAACAGGGGAGGAAATTTGGTAAAGATAAGGATAGATCAGGTTCTCAGGGGAGGCATGATACAGGTTCAGAACAAGATGAAGGTTTTGATATTGGTTCAGGTTCTGGTTATGTTAAAGAAGAAACAGCTGAGACACATCAAGTAGTTACAAATGTTGAAGCAATTCAGACTGCTGAGACAGAGCAAGAAACAGTTCAAACTGCTAAGATAGAGCATCAAGCAGTTCCAACTGATGAAATTTCTGCTCAGCAAGTTTATGAAAGTAGAATAGCCGATAAAGGTAAGAAGCCAATGACATTTGAAGAAGTTGCTGCTGCTCAAGAACTTGAAAGGCTTAAGAGATTAAAACCAAAAACTTAAGAACAGATAGATCATGATGCAGAAGTTGCAAGGCAAATGATAGAAGAAGATTTGGCAAGTGTAGAAGCTAAACAAGCTCAGATTGCTCAAGATGAGGAATTTGCAAGAAAAATGGCTGCTGATGATGTACGAAACATAGCTGAATTTGTGGAAAGAAAAAGATCAAAAGAAGTAAATCAAGAGGAGTTCAATGAACAGTTACAATATTTGTTAGATTCTGATGTGATTGTAAGAGCTCAAGCTTCAATGGTTCTTAAAGATAAACAGTTGAACGAAGAAGAAAATGCAGAGGAGCTTAAAGAATTCATACTCAAAAATAATGGAGTTGCAACATGGGAAGATCTGATTCAGAGGATAAGAGAAAGGCAGAAGTCAGGATACAAGATAAAGTTGCCCACAAAGAAGGAACTAGTTGAGTCTATGAAGCATTATTTGAAGAACTCAGCAAATTACACTATAAATGACTTCAAGGGAAAATCTTATGCCATAATTGAAAAGGAATTCTATGAAACTTGTGCTATTCTGAATACTCCAAGAAGAAGTTTCAAAACAGGTAAGAAGAGGGAATCAGAAACTATGGAATCAGAAGTTGCAAAGAAACAAAAGTCTAAAGAAGAAGGGTTAACAAATGAGAAGATCAGAAGTATGATGATGATTGTTCTAGAGTCTTCTTATATTAAACCTTTACAGGTAAAACATCCAATCATTGACTGGGAAGTGTTCACTGATGGAAGAATGAAAGGATGGAAGATTATCAGACTTGGAGATATTTTTGAAAGATACAAGTTGTTTGAAGATTTACTCAAAGGCTTTGACAGAGAAGATCTTAATCAACTATGGAGCTTAGTGAAAGAGAAATTCAGAGATAAAGATCATATTGAAGATAAAGATAAAGAACTATGGGTTCAATTGAAGAGAATTTATGAACCAGATGGTGGAGAGTCAATATGGAGATTTCAAGCACAAGTCATGGACATCACTTGGAAGTTATTTGGAACGTGTGGAGTACACAGAGTGTCTACCAAGGATGGAATAGAGATCTATATGCTGGTTGAAAAAGATTATCCACTCAGACCAGGTGTTTTGACAATGATGGCATATGTTAAACTAGAAGCTAATGAAGAATCTGAGATGGCTGATATGCTGGTAACAAAGATATTCAACCTTGCACAAGAAGTGAAAGCTAGATCTAAGAGATTTGCTTGATAGGTGTTTGAAAGAATTTTCAGCATTAAGAAGAAGAAGCTTAATTTGAAGAAACTTAGTGATTTGGATAGAAATCATAAGTTTAGGGGAGGATTGTTAGGAAATTAAGCTTTAGCAGTTAAGACTGTTGAAGATGGAAGTTAAGACTGCTGAAGAGTTTTGAAGACATAAGCAGTTAAGACTGTTGAGTGAAGAAGTTAGTACGGTTTATGTTTATGATTTATGTAATAGATAATTATGGAAAATATATTGTGTATATCGTATAAGATTAGAATGATAGTTATCTTGTAAAGGAATCCTTGGTCTATAAAAGGATTGCCTAGGTTAACATACAGAGATATAGAAGTACGAATTAATTGATAGAGATTCAAGGTTGTAAACCCTAGTGATAGGAGATCACTCGTATTATTATTCTAATAATATTGAATCGTTGAAGTTTATCATTCTGTGTTCATTCATTGTTTCATTCAAATCATACAAAACACATAAAGTATTCTAAGTGCTAGCTAGTAAATTTCGCGTGCTAGACTACGTATAATTCTTAGTATCACATCTAACACAAGGAGTGTGTGTGGATCCGGTCAAGCTTTTAGAATCTGTCTTTGGTTTCCCCTAATTAGCTTTTTACCAGCTACCAGAGTGGCTCAAAGTTGGCTGATTAGTCATTGTTTTTGCCCTTAATTGTCAACTGCACATACTGCTTATTGGCTTATTCTGAGAACTTCTTTGGTCCTAATTAGTTGAATTAAGCTTAAATAGGTATGTTGAACTGTATTTGAGCATTTGGTGATTTTTGGTACTGTAGAGCTTATTTTAAGTGCTTATTAGAAACTGCTTTTTAGCCATACAGCTTATTAGGGTTTAGCAAAGTTTTAATTTCATTTTTCTCAGCTTCTAAATTTAATTTTAGATTTATCTGCAAAATTTCATATTTTTCCAAAATCATTTACTATTTTTAAATCATTTAATTTATTTCTTTTAGTTTTTAATTCATAAAAAATAAAATAAAAATTTTAAAAATATAAATCTTTTTCCAAAAAATTTCTTTTAATATTTAGAACTTAGAAAAATTATTTTCATAATTTTAGGACTTATAATTTAGGATTTCACTTTTTAGGTACGTTTTTAAAAATCATAACGTACGTTTTTAAGTTTAAATTTTGTTTTAGATATCGTGTGCTTAGATTACTTGTACCCCTTAGTTTAATTACTTGTTTTTATTAGTAATTTCATATTCGTAGTATAAAATCCCAAAATATCACTCTTATTCACCATTCACTTCACAATTCGACACCGTTACCGACAACTCGACTTCAACCTTCGTTGGGACTACGACCCGGGGAAATACATTCGTTGTATTTTCTTTGGAAAATAAATATATACTTAAAACGATAAATCAAAAAATGGCGCCGCTGCCGGGGAAGGCTTGAGAAGAGTTTGAATTTCGTTCGTTGAATCGTGTTTTGAAGACCCTTCCCTCGGAAGTTCTTTGTTTTTATAAAAAAGAAAAATACAAAAAAAAAATAAATAAAACACTTTGTCTAAAGTGTTTTCAAAAATGCAAAAATAATATATCCTCACTTTATTGAAAGTGTTGTAAACCATTCCAAATAAACAACAAAACAATCGTGAAATCATTTGATTTTCGGACTATCTTTCGATTACAACCTATACAAGGGGTTTAAGGAGGTCTTGACATTAAATTGCAGACCGAAAAGAGATCCATTCTTCTCTTCCGCCACTCTGCGAGTAGTCTTGAGAAAAACGAATATCGATTGAAGGATCGGTACCAAAAATATTGTGTTTATATTTTTCAAAAATATAAAAACCCAAAAAGATTTTCTTTTCAAATTATTTTTTTGTCCTTTTTCTTTTGAGATTTTCAATGTTTCTAAATTTAAAAATCCAAAAATATTCTTCTTAAGTCTCTCATCCATTTAATTCTATCACTTTATCCCTCTTATGTTTAATTCTTATGTCGTCACTGGGATATCACTGTTTTGATTGTAAAAACCCATTGATTGACAGTCTTCGTTGTTCAAAGTGTAAATGTGAGCGGTGTGGAGATCATGCACCAAAAGGATCTTGTTATTGGTGTGAAGTAGCTCTTAAATCAAAGCCTAATTCCATCGATAATTCTCAAAATTTTTCCAACCACCCTCCACAACCCCAGCCATCTTCACTCACTCAGCATAATTGCTCTATATGTGGAGATCCGTTGGGGGATGATTCACTTTGTGACCAATGTTTTTGCAACGAATGTGGATTTAGTCGTGGACTTTGTATGTGTTATTCTTCGAAAGCTGAAACTTTCAATGAACCGCCAAATTTCTCCGACTATCCTCCACAGCCCCAGATGTCTTCGTTCAATCAACGTTATTGCGATGGGTGTGGAAATCCGTTAGATCCGACATCGACTTATTGTCAACGGTGTACTTGCGAGAGGTGTGGTAGAAATATTATCAATGGATTTTGTTCGTTTTGTGCTTCGGAAGCTGAAAATTCATACACTTATGATTTTAATCCGAACATTTACAATTATCCTCAAAACAATTTCAATCACCCTCCTCAAAACTACTATGAGAAGAACCGTATTTCAATAATACATCATTCCAAAATACATCAAATTTTGAAAATTGTGGGGGATCGTTTGAAAATTTTCATTATGAGTCGAATTTGTGTTACAATTCTCATGGTTTTGACCAGCCCCCACAAAATCCCGTCAATTATCAAAATCAAGAAAGAATGCTCGAAATTGTAAACTTTTGGGAATCGTTGTCGAAGGGGTTCGTAATAAAACACAAGCGGTTAATCAATTTTTGGCTAATCATAATACTTATACTCCCGATCCTCATGAGAAGTCTATGGAAGAATTACTTGCCGAGGAAAAAGCGGCTAAATTTTGAAAGGCCTTAATTTACTGTGACGATGATTCCGATGATGACGAGGAGAGACTTGTTCCGTTAAACGTTTTCCCTCAAATAGCACCCGTCTTTCCTACCGTAGAAACCAAGGACTCTCTTAAAATGGGGGACGAGCATCTAAACACTATTCTGGAAACGGAATCAGACAGTGTTGAGAACCTCGTCCCAATCCCAAGTGAGTCCGGGGAAATTTCTAACGGTGATTGTGAATTTGTTGAAAATAATCGTCTTAATAATCATGTTGATATGAATGATATGCCGTTTGATGATAATCACGTTGAGAAGGATTCTGATTCTCACAATGAGTATACTACGAGTGTTGAAGACTCTTGTTGAGATATCGATGATGTTGAGGAATTGCGTTCCGATTATGAGTTCATTAGCTTAGAGGAGATAAAGGATTTTGACCTTGATGATGATGAGATCAAAGATGATTTACTTCATGACAAATTATCCAATATCAATCATCTTATTTCAAAGATCGAAGCTTTAAATAATCCAACTCCGTCTACTGATGCCATGATCACCTCTTCATTTCCTATCCCCGATATGGATAGTGATTTCTTACCTGAGCTTGAAATTTTTCGATTTGAAGAGAAGAGTAGTGGCAGTCCCACTATTCATGCTGATATTTCTCTTCCGGATTATGAGCATTTTGACTTTGAGATCGACTCTTAACTTATTTTGAGCAATATTTCCAATAATCCGTCACGTGACTCTCTTTTAGAGGAGGTCGATCTATTTCTTGCTATGGATGACTCGATACCACCGGGTATTGAGAATGACAAGAATGACCTTTGAAGAAATGTTCTTATTGAAGAAATTAATGATGATGATTTACTTTTCGAAGCTGACTCATTTCTCTTTGATTTACCATCTTCTCGTCCACCCGCGAAACCACCGGATGTAGATTTTGAATCCAATGCGGATGAGGATATTTTTGGAGTTTTAGACGAGATTTCTGAACATGATGTTCTGGTGCTTGATATTTTTCCCACCCAACTCACCCGTGATTCAGAATTTGACTTTGTTTTCGTCATCCGTGTGTTTCACCCATTCTTCACTTATCCCATCATTTCTCCATTTTTCCACTCCACCAGGAGTGAGGATACCATCTTTGACCCCGGAATCTCTGTTTTTCATGCCGGGTGTCCGTTGCAGTGATTGATTCTCCATATGCTCCCCCAAGAACAATTAAATTCGGGGCGAGTCAAGCTACGACTCGACAAAAACAAAGCACTTCGTGGGAGGCACCACATGCTTATCCATCTATCTTCTTTCTATTTTCTTAATAAAAATGAGGAGGGCTTCCTCTTCCATATCTTGTGTTTCGTGATTTTCTGTGATGTGTCCAGGATTTGCCCGAATTATGAAGACTCTCGTGCTCGTGGTTTGCTTCTCTCCACTCGAGTTTCATCATTCGTTGCTCATCCAATATCCTTAATCTTATCGTCTAACGTTTATCTTTGGCATAATTAATAAACAGCCTTAGATTTATGTAGGAGAACCCTTACCTTTAAGACATTGAGGACAATGTCTCGTTTTAGTCTTGGGGGGGGTAATCTTTTGATTTGATTTTTGCCTTGCATTTTTTGTCGTTTACTCACGCAACCCCGTTTTTCCTCTAAAATTGAAAAAATCCAAAAAAACGAGAAAAATTTAAAAATTTTGTTCAAAAATATAATAAATTTTGGCATTTTGTTGACTTTCCGCTGGTGAGAGTAGGAATAAAATTCTGAATTGATCGGGCGTGTTGAGCCCTAGCTTGTCCCCTTAACCTTTCTTAGCTAAGCATTCGCGGATCTTATTATTTAAGATTTTAAATTTGCAAAGAACGAGAAATGATAGAGTTTATTTATAAGTTAGATTGCTAAGCGTGGAGTAGTTGGTTCTCTTTAGAGCTCATCGAAGTTACTTGTGGCCTTTTGCTTCCACAAAATTGTTTCACTATAAATAACTGTAAGAATAATTAAAGATGTTAGGTTTTGCCGATGATTAGTTCTTGGTCTTCTTAAAAGAATCCTTAATTTAAAAATTGGGTACACATCAAGGTTACTTAATAAATACGTTTAATAATAATAAGTTAAGTGCTCTAAGCTACGGATTTGAGATCGGGCCTTGGATCCTTATTTTCGGAAGGCGTTTAGGTCTTGGCTACCCTCTTGCACCGGCCCTTGGACCTCTAGTTCAGGAATGTGTGAGGTCTTGGTCTAACCACCTTGGATCCTCATTTCAGGAATGTCTAGAGTCTTGGAACACTCCGTTGTAACGGCCCTTGGATCCTTTATTCCGGAAGGTATAAGGTCTTGGAACTAAACCGTGAAGCTCCGTCATTTAGGGTACGCAAGTGAAAAGTTAGTTAAAAAAATGTGGGAAACTAGAAGAGGGGTTGAATAGTTTAACGGTTTAAAATTTCTTTTAAAAATCTTGTTTTAAAAGTTGGCTATTGGAAACTTTGATTCGAACTCTATGTGTAATCAATCAACACCAATATGAACTACACACTAATCTAACAAATGATAAATAATAAAAGTAAAGAGTAGAGTTGGAAAGATCAAACCGAGACAAAGGATTTATAGTGGTTCAGCTACGAAGCTCTTCTTCGCCCTACTCCACTCCCCGAGTACCACACCCGAGAGTTTCAAACACTATATCAACAACCTCCCTTCAGGCGGAGAAAACCGTACACGTCGCTTATCCTATTTCTGACACTAAGCTATATGTCGAGTGCTAATTTTAGCTAGCACCAATCTACCAAGGTCCACGTGACCAAACACACAAGCCCAATGGCTTCAAGAGATCACCAAGATCTCAACACGATCACAATGATCAACTCACTCTACTAACTCTATCCTAATGACCCTTGATCTTCTTGATCAATCACACAAGCCCAATGGGGTTCAAGAGATGTTCACTATCTCTTATAAGATCACACTTGATCTTCACTCACTCTCACAAAAGATAAATAAACTTGATGTATGCTATGATACAACAAGGTTGTAACAAGTGTTACAAAAACCTAACCACTACAACTCTTGTATCTTCTTGAAGATTTTGAGTTCTTCTCTTGCACTTGGAAGAGGAATGATAACACCTTGTATCTTCTTGGATACTTGTGTTCTTCTCTTGCTAATCAAGAGGAATGAAGAGGATCTCTTGGTGGATGATTGGATCACTCTTAAAACAAAAGAAACTAATCTAAATGATCAAAAAGAAAGAAAGGTGTGAGAGGTTTAAAACCCGAAAGTTTTCTGTGAGAAAGGGTGCCTAAAATCTGTGAAAGAGGTTGGTATTTATAGGCAAATAAAATCTGAACGTTACAGAAAAAATAGTACGGACGGCTCCACTAAACATGCCACGGCTCCACTAAATTTAGTGGAACCGTGGAGCCGTCCTAGACTAGGACGCTCCAAATTTTGTCTTTTCTGGTGAAAACTTATTTGGGGAAGGTTGGAGCTTATTTTGGGGGGAAAAATAGCTGTTGTTATTTTCAAACATATTTTTCCATTAAAACATTTCTTAATAATTCAAAAATAATTTGTCATGTGTATTTTTAAAAAAAATGTTTTGTCCCATTAAAAATGTGAGCTCTCAAAACCAAAATTTACTTCTTTGATCATTTGTCAAGTTTGTAAATTTGTCTAAAGTGATTTGTGTAGAAACGGGATCTTCCGATTAAAAACTTGTTTACGTTAATTTTAACGTAACGTGATTTCACATTTTGTCATCCTCAAAACGTGAAGTAATCGAAAGATATAAATAACGTTTTTAGAAACATTATTTGCATCAACAATCTCCCCCTTTTTGATGATGACAAAATATAAACTCATTTTAAGTTAAAATTAGTTTTAGCAAGTTTTTAATGAGTTTACTCCCATTTCTCCCCCTTTTTGTTGAATCAAAAAGCTGACGACGACTCCCCCTTGATGTGTACTCCCCCTCATTTGGAGAACACAAAGGAATCGAGCAATGATTTGTGCTACAAAACAAAGTTAGACGACAAGTATACAATATCTAACAAGTAGCACATTTGACAAATATCCAACCACACAAAAAAATAGCTAAGTAGCCAAAATGAAAAGCCCATTTCATAAACATAAAATAAATGTCATACATAAGTATGACTACATCAAGAAAGCAAATTTAAAACAACATGAAGACACGTAAACATCAATAGTAGTATGAGGCTTCAAGATTTGCTTCCAACTTCAAAAGGGTTCCTAAGCATTTATTGGAGGGACTAAACATAACCATGTTTAGTTTGGGCTATTGTGTGGTGGAGGAGGTGGAAGGATGATGGGTCCTATGGGTGGTGTGAGGAGGTGTTCTAGGTATGAGAACCTAAAGTTAAGCTCATCTCTAAGGTTCATGATGAGTTCAAGGTTGTGATGGCAACAAGCACAACTCAAGGTGTGTGAGTGAAGGGGATAAAGGATGGGATAACCCATTAAGGGTTGAGGTGATGGTGATAGGGATAGTGATGGTGATGAGGATGATGTGTTGGTGGCTAGTTCAAGAGGTGATATAGGTGATAGGGTTAGTGTGAGAGCCAAAGGTTGTGGTGATGGTGATGATGATGGGGTGAAGGTTAAAGGTGTGTTGGTTCTCATAGTTGTGGAGGATGAGGATGTTGGTTTGGTTGATGTTGCCTTGGATGAAGCTTGGGGTGTAGTGAAGGAAGATGATGACTTGGTTGAGGTTATAGGTGTGTGTGTATCATCTTCATCATCCAAGGTGAGATCAATGAAAATTGTCTCTTTGGTGTATGGTGAGGCTTGTGGTGGGTGAGCATTCTTGATCCATTGATCAATTTGATTGGTTTCATTTGTTGGTTTGATGTAGAATCTTTGTTTCTTAAATACCCTTGATCCCATGATGGTTGTATGGTGAGTGTGAGGGTGTAAGGATGGGTGTAAGGATGGAAATGCATGATGTTAGCTTAAATAGCCAAATCAAAAACATGCAAGGTTGAAAAGGATGTTGGATTTGGGGATTTGGGTGTATGGGAATCAGGTAATGTTGGCAGATTTCCTGGAAAAAGAAGTCAAAAAGTGGAAGGAAATAGTGAAAATCGTCTTCCAGAGGCACGGTACCACTAAATGTACCACGGCACCACTAAATTTAGTGGAGCCGTCGCCTATTTAGTGGAGCCGTGGCCTCCATTTGACCTTCTTTCCAGGTCTGCAGGTTTTAGGCAGCCTAAATGGGGAAATTTCTGGGGAATCCATTGGCTGCAAATCTCAAAGCCTCAAACCACTAAACACATAGAATTCCTAAAGCTAGTTTCAACTAGAAACTAACATGATCATGTGATCATCTATGTATTTAGGCAACTATTAAGCATGCATGAATACAAGCAAGTTTAACATCTAGTGCATGTAATAAAATAATAGAACATGCATGAACTAGGCAAGATTGATTAACATAGAGGTTAATTAACTAAGCAAGTTAACCAAGTTCAAGTGTGAAATGTTAAAAGAGAACATTTCAAGCAAGTTAATGTTTATGGACATTGCCATGACTTTATTTATAATAGCTTAATAATACTTAAGTTAATAGTACTACTTAAGCTAAACCTAACTAGTCTCTTTTCTTCCCCAACTTTTTAATTTTGTTCCCAAGCCCTTTGATCGCCTTGCCGATGGACTTGAATCCCCCGATAGTTTGCTCATGCATCTCCACTTGTCTATTGTACATTGTAGTTTGCCTTCTCATCATGTGGGATAGGTTGACCATCCCATTTTCGAGGTCGGTTGTACGTTGAAATGATGAGGTGTCAAGGTTGTCAAAGTAGATGTCGGGAGAAGGAGAACGTGGACAAGACGTTCCTTCTTCGTTCACCTCATCATCATCCGCATGCATATGTTGAGATGATGATTCGTGACCGAAGGAAGAGGATGAGAGAGGAATGTCGGAAGTGGATTTACGACCACGCTTGGACCCTTTGTCCTTACGTTGCTTTGTGCGACGTCGTGGTCCACCAAGAGGTTTCATAACAGGATTGACTAGGACATAGTCGACACTTTGGAGATTGGGAAAATGTTCCATGACCCAATGGAAAAGACGAGTAAGCAGCATACCATATGGCATGAGCTTATCCGAACGACTGTGAATATTGGCCATGATCACGGTTGCCCGCAAGGCTCAACACGTTCTCACGAAGAAGGAGTTCCCAACTTCTAAGGTCGGGAAGGAGCTCTTTGAGGTAGATACGGTTTGGGTCAAGGTGGACAATTGAACCATCACGCTTTTGATACGTGTGGACGACTCGAGGTGTTTGGATGACTTGTTTGATGGACTCGAGGTCGGGAATTTCAGTGCGATAGGCACCTACATTCTCAAGATTATAGAAGAGAGACTCAAGAGAATGGTCTTCAGTGTATGCACACTGACCATATGCAGGAACACCGAGAATTTGTCCAATCTCGGAGACAGACAGGATGATATTTTGGTTTTGAATCCAAAAATCAAGAAAGACATTACCATCATCATCAGTGAAGGTACGGACTCGACTATAAAACTCGAGAACAAAATGAGGACAGACTTGATCATTTATTTTGTATAAACAATCGAACTCGATAGAAGGGAAACAGACACGGATGTTGTCTGTCGTGACATAGAGTGCATCGACTACACGCCCTTCGTGTATGTATCGATTTTGGAGTTTTGCGAAATAAGCTCTTTGCTCATCAGGAATGTTTAGAGTTTCAAGAGTACTAAGGATGTATTGTCTGGTATCTTGATAATCATTTCGAGGCATTGTTTTCTACAAAAAAATTTATTTTTGTATATGTTAGTTCGTTGCATTTTAATGATTACACTTCTAGTGTGTGTGCCTAAATGCAAACAATGTGGAGGTGCGGCAATCTTGACTCTAAAATTATCCTAATGAGATTACCCAAACGCTCCTAACTTCACTTTTGCTCAATAAAATATGTCGAACAATACATATCAATTATGTACTTCGACCCATATTTGAGAGTTCGCGTATACATGCAAAAACGTTTTTAATTTGAATCAACAATGCATGAAAAAGGTTTCATGATCCTAGACTTGTGAAGATTTTCGAAAAATGATCGAATTGGGGTGTTTGGCAAACGCCTCAACATGGCGCCAACTAGCTTTAAGTTTGAAAAGCTTTAATGCAAAACGTTCCTAATCCAATTTTAGTAATCCTAAACATGATTCCACTACAAACAATCAATCATAATCCAATTTTAGTTATTAAATTCGGACTAGGTTTTGCAACATAAGTGGGTTTATGAAAATCCTAGGTTTAGGGAATCATGTGAATGCTACATTGTCTAATCCGAGTCTTAATTTCACAAAGGATTAACAAAATTCGAAAATCCCCAATTCAATTTTGAACTCAAGAACAAACCCTAGACTCAAATTGAAAGAAATTAAGTATGATTTACTTACAATTAGTGTTGTTGTGATTAGGATTTGTTGATTCCAATGCCTCAATCTTGATTTGCAAGAGCTTAATTGAATTTTAGTGTATGGGTTCGGTTTTGACAGCAAGAGGAAGTGGTTTTGGGTTTGATTGAAGGGATGTGCAGAAGAAAAGAAAGAGTGGCACGTTTTTCAGATGCACGGCACCACGGTTCCACTAAACATTAGTGGAGCCGTGTCTATTTAGTGGAGCCGTGTATCTGATTGAGCCATTTTTCTTATGTTTTGACTTTTGGCTGATTAATCTTACTTATTTAGTAAGACTTTTTGACACGAGGGAAAAGTTTATACCTAATAAACTTTTTGACGAAAATGATTAGGAGGGATGACAAGGAATGACCTTAGTGTTTCCAAGGAAATTGACTAAGTTGTCATTGGATGAGGATTGACTTCTAATATTTCCCGTGAAATAAATAGAAGTTATGAGTCGTGTTTTGGTGGATGACTATAATATTTCCCATGAAATATTTAATTAGTCGGAATACGAGACGCAAGGAATGACTTAATATTTCCCGTGAAATATTCAAGAAGTCATGTGACAAGTTGTGAGGGAATGACTTAGAACTTCTAGAGGAATTTCTAAAAGTCATGAGATGAGTTAGATAGATGACTTAAGAAGTCATGGGTGATTCATGGAGGATGACTTCAATATTTCCCGTGAAATATTTGAGGAGTCATAGAAGGGATAAAACGTACATAAGATATGACGCAAGGGATGACTTTAATATTTCCATTGAAATATCGAAATAGTCATAAGCGGGATAAGAGGAATGACTTAAGAGTCATGAGGCGATGTGAGTGAAATGACAAATGAGTCATGGAACAAGACGTGAGAAATGACGTTAATATTTCAAGTGAATTATTAAGAGGTCATGAGGAGTAGGGCTGTTCACGAGCCGAGCCGAACCGATCGAGGGTCTGCTCATGCTTGGCTCATTTACAAACCGAACCGAGCGGAGCGGCTCGTTTACAATCGAGCGACAGATCGAGCGAGCGACGGATCGAGCGAGCAATTTTCGAACGAGCGGCGAGCGGCGAGCACTTTGCCCAGCCCTAGTCCTTATCTATGAATTCATCATCTAGCTCAAAGTTATCTCCATAATCTAAATCAACATCATTAGCCTCCGTTATATTTGCTTTTTTATTAGATGACATTCTTCAAAAATATATGTAAATTTAGGTTAAACAAAGATCATTTAAAATCAAGACAGGTGGTTCTTTATTAGACAACAAAATGCACAATTATGAACCTAAATTATGAAAGCTAAATTAACAGTGATAGTGACACCTAAATTATGAAGCTAAAATATTATACGACAGTGAGTTACCTCAAACCAGATTCAGTCGATGAGATGTAGTGGGTGGCGCCTTCAGCCCTAATTCTTTTTATGCTAAAGTGAGATGTGAAGGGAAAAGAGAAGGTTAGGGCTTATATTAGTGTGTACGTGTACGTCTTTGGATTTTGGATGGACTTTTAATTGAGCTAAGTGTTATTTGGGCTAAATACAAAAATGTTAATCCATAAATCTAATAGAATGATAGTTACAAGATAAATTTATATTTATATAAATACATACATATATAATATATATAATATATTTATATATATAATAAAAATATTCGAGCCGATCCGAGCCGAGCAGACCTTTGCTCATGCTTGGCTCGTTTACAAACCGAACCGAGCGGAGCGGCTCGTTTACAATCGAGCGACGGATCGAGCGAGCAATTTCCGAGCAATTTCCGAACGAGCGGCGAGCGATCGGCGAGCGGCGAGCGCTTTGAACGGCCCTAATGAGGAGAGAGGTGGACGATGACTTTAATAATTCGAAAGAATTATCTAAATAGTCATGAGTGGGGTGACGAGAATGTATTGGTTGGAGAATTGACGATGTTGTCATTCAAGAGACGGAGGAGATGACGTACTTCGACGAGCTTCATTCATGAGCAAACTACAGGGTTCCCGGTCAAGTCTAATGGCATCTTTACTGCTACTCTTCATAGGAGGTTGTCTCATCTATAGTGTTTGTTGTCATGCCTTTCCGGCGCTTGCGTACTCGGCTTCGATCGTGGAGACAATAAGAGTAGTTTGTTTCTTGGGGAACCAAGATGTTTGTTAATCAACCTATGAAGGTACAAACATTGCTCTCTATGTTTCAATCCACATTTACTCTCTCATTATCAGAGTTGGTATAGAAACATTTTCTACATCAATCTCCTTGAGATATCGCAATCTCAAGTGTGTAGTACCATTGATGTATCGGATGATACATCAAACACTTTGATGTAAGAAGTCTTGGGGCACTTCTTACAAGTGGGCACAAAGCCAAACACTATTCATGATAATGGACCTACTTGCCGTTAGGTAAACTACTTTACCTATTATGCCCCTAACCTAGTTATATCCGCGCACTCACCTTCTTCGTCTCTTGTGAGTTTTGTTTTTGCGGATATGGGCGTCAGTGTCAATTAAGACTATTACTTGAACTATGTATCTCATACATATAGTATACATAAGTTTAAAGGGATACTTAATTTAGGCAAGATTACTTATGTGCAAGGAAGGAAACTTGATTCACTCATCAATGCTTAATTCAAACTTGTCACGCATGATCTTCAAGTGATCATCGAACATTTCTGGACAAGTTGAGTTTGACATGATGAGATGTGAATAAAGTTTCTGTGTTATAGTGCCTACCATGTTAGATTCTAACTACACTATTTCATGCCAAACATTACTACTAACAAAGGGTGTTTTAAGAAAGCGTACCTGTGCCTGAGGTGTTCCTCTTAAAACTAGAGGATTAGACTACCTTTTTTGAATGTTGAGCATATAAGACACGACTTGACTTTTGCGTCACCAGACTTGTTTGATAACACATCATACTCCTTTTGTTAGACTCTGAAATTTATTTACACTCATGTTTTCCTAGCAAAACAAAAGTTCAAACATCTGGTCCCCAATATCTCATGGGTCCAAAGTTGTTAGAGTCAAACATCCTACGCATTTGTTACGTTAGTTTAGGATGTGAGAATGGAGGACACATTTCCCATGGTAAGTAACCTTTTGATGGACGATCATTCCAAGTTACGGGAAAGTTACTTGGATGATTTTGTCTTCTAAAGTTACCTCTCGGTAGAGGAGTTCTAGACCGAGGTTTGGGAGAATTAATTTTTCTAGGTGGAGGAGTAGTAGACCTAGTGCCACGCTTTACAAATCCATGTTCGGGAGATGACAATGGTTTGTAAAAGCCTTTGGCTTTCTCTTTACTTGGTGTAGACACTCTAGTACTATCTACAACTACGTGACTCGGTTTAGGACTCAAGTTCTTTTTCAGAATTGACCCAGTTTTGTCCTCAGCACCAGACGGTACCACTAAATTTAGTGGTGCCGTCTGTATCATTAGTGGTGCCGTCACCTTCAGACTTGGACATTTCAGGCATTACAAATTTTACTTGTTTAGTACCACTTGTAGAAGCCTGATTTGGGTCAAATCCTAAACCCGAACGGTCATGTTCACTATATCTAATGTTTTCAAGTATGTCATTAAGTGTTTTGGTTCCTTTATCAAACTTAATGATTCTTAAGGCATTTTCTTTAAGCCTTTCATTTTCTACTTGAAGACTCATACATGACCCACATCCTAAGTCTACTTCTTTGTTTTTCTCAAGTCTCTTGACATGATCTTTTAATTCTAAAACTTGTAGTTCTAGTTCTTTTAGTTTTAATTTTAGCTTTGTGTTTCTACCTAAGATCTTAGTACTAACTAAACATAGTTTGTTGTATTCATCATGCAATTCACTATCATCTATTGACGAATTATTATCACTATAATAAGAAGAGTCGGAATGTACCTCGTTAGAAGCTTGAGCCATTAGGTATGTTTCATCGTTAAGCTTCTTCTCTTCTTCTTCACCGCTATCACTCCAAGAGCCTCCTACAAAAGCTCTTTGGTTGTCGGAGTTCGGTGGTTTAGGACATTCTCCTATGAGGTGATTAGGATCTCCGCATCTATAGCATTTCCTATCACTTGTCCCTTTCCTTTCATCACGATTCTTTTGAGATGACCTCCTTTCATTGCGGGGTTGTCTAGGAAATCTACCTTTCCTCCTAAAGAACTTCCTAAAGTTTCTAACGGCTAGTGCATATTCTTCATCTTCACTATCGGAATTCGAACATTCCTCATCACTATTCTCCTTCTTGGCTTTCAATGCTAGAGATCTAACTCTCTCGCTTTTGCCTTTGACAATGTCGGAGTCCTTCTTGATTATCATCTCGTGAACTTTCAAGTTTCCTATAAGTTCATCGAGTGACAAGGTCGCCAAGTCCTTTGACTCTTCTATGGCGGTGACCTTTGCTCTCCATTTAGGATGTAGAGCCCTAAGAAACTTCCTAACATAATTCTTGCTAGAGTAACCTTCATCAAGAGCTTTAAGACTAGTGATAATAGTATTAAATCTAGCAAAAGCATTGTCTATTGACTCATCCTCCGAAATGGAGAATTGTTCATATTGTTGAACAAGAAGATCTATCTTGTTCTCTTTGACTTGGTTATTACCTTGGTGAGTGACTAACAAACTTTTCCAAATATCTTTTGCCGTATTACACATGAAAATTCTTTCAAAATCCTTTTTAGGCAAAGCATTATAAATCATCATTTTAGCCTCATTATTTTTGGCTAATTTCCTTTTTAGTTCATCACTTTGTTTATCTTATGAAACAATTTCATCCTTTTTAGTTATCGGATTCAATTGAATCGGTTGACAGTCACCATCGGTAATAACATGCCAAAGATCAATGTCTTTTGATTTAACATAGTATTAAATCTAGCAAAAGCATTATCTATTGACTCATCCTCCGAAATGGAGAATTGTTCATATTGTTGAACAAGAAGATCTATCTTGTTCTCTTTGACTTGGTTATTACCTTGGTGAGTGACTAACAAAGTTTTCCAAATATCTTTTGCCGTATTACACATGAAAATTCTTTCAAATTCCTTTTTAGGCAAAGCATTATAAATCATCATTTTAGCCTCATTATTTTTGGCTAATTTCCCTTTTAGTTCATCACTTTGTTTATCGTATGAAACAATTTCATCCTTTTTAGTTATCGGATTCAATTGAATCGGTTGAAAGTCACCATCGGTAATAACATGCCAAAGATCAATGTCATTTGATTTCACATACGTTTCGAATCTTGTTTTCCAATATATAAAACAATCGGTTTCGAAAAGTGGTGGTCTTTGCATAGATTGCCCTTCTAGATATTTGTCGGAATCCATTGATCGATTCAAGTTTTAAAATACAATATATTTTAAAATCTGGACTGACGTGGCTTCTGATACCAATTGTGGGAAACTAGAAGGGGGGTTGAATAGTTTACCGGTTTAAAATTTCTTTTAAAAATCTTGTTTTAAAAGTTGGCTATTGGAAACTTTGATTCGAACTCTATGTGTAATCAATCAACACCAATATAATCTACACACTAATCTAACAAATGATAAATAATAAAAGTAAAGAGTAGAGTTGGAAAGATCAAACCGAGACAAAGGATTTATAGTGGTTCGGCTACGAAGCTCTTCTTCGCTCTACTCCACTCTCCGAGTACCACACTCGAGAGTTTCAAACACTATATCAACAACCTCCCTTCAGGCGGAGAAAACCGTACACGTCGCTTATCCTATTTCCGAAACTAAGCTAGATGTCGAGTGCTAATCTTAGCTAGCACCAATCTACCAAGGTCCACGTGACCAAACACACAAGCCCAATGGCTTCAAGAGATCACCAAGATCTCAACACGATCACAATGATCAACTCACTCTACTAACTCTATCCTAATGACCCTTGATCTTCTTGATCAATCACACAAGCCCAATGGCTTCAAGAGATGTTCACTATCTCTTATAAGATCACACTTGATCTTCACTCACTCTCACAAAAGATAAATAAACTTGATGTATGCTATGATACAACAAGGTTGTAACAAGTGTTACAAAAACCTAACCACTACAACTCTTGTATCTTCTTGAAGATTTTGAGTTCTTCTCTTGCACTTGGAAGAGGAATGATAACACCTTGTATCTTCTTGGATACTTGTGTTCTTCTCTTGCTAATCAAGAGGAATGAAGAGGATCTCTTGGTGGATGATTGGATCACCCTTAAAACAAAAGAAACTAATCTAAATGATCAAAAAGAAAGAAAGGTGTGAGAGGTTTAAAACCAGAAAGTTTTCTGTGAGAAAGGGTGCCTAAAATCTGTGAAAGAGGTTGGTATTTATAGGCAAAGAAAATCTGAACGTTACAGAAAAAATAGTACGGACGGCTCCACTAAACATGCCTCGGCTCTACTAAATTTAGTGGAACCGTGGAGCCGTCCTAGACTAGGACACTCCAAATTTTGTCTTTTCTGGTGAAAACTTATTTGGGGAAGGTTGGAGCTGATTTTGGGGGGGGGGGGGAAATAGCTGTTGTGATTTTCAAACATATTTTTCCATTAAAACATTTCTTAATAATTCAAAAATAATTTGTCCTGTGTATTTAAAAAAAAAAATGTTTTGTCCCATTAAAAATGTGAGCTCTCAAAACCAAAATTTACTTCTTTGATCATTTGTCAAGTTTGTAAATTTGTCTAAGAGTGATTTGTGTAGAAACGGGATCTTCCGATTAAAAACTTGTTTACGTTAATTTTAACGTAACGTGATTTCACATTTTGTCATCCTCAAAACGTGAAGTAATCGAAAGATATAAATAACGTTTTTAGAAACATTATTTGCATCAACAAAAAAAAAATAAAAAATAAAAAAATGGTGATGAATGGAAAATAGAAAAGTCAAAAATATAAATAAAAACCTTGATTTGGACCTCATTTTCAAAGCAGCGGTTCTCCAGAGAAGATTGAAAACTACTTAGCGTCTTAATTTAGTATCTTTATCGGACTAAAAACCTATCAAAACGAGAAAATATGAAGCAATTCATTTCTCACCAAAAATAAAATAAATAGAGGAAATTAGGAAAATGGGAGCAAGAGGTAATTATACAAGTAACTTCCATGGGTAGTGTTGGCATCTAACTTGTAAATAACGATGATTTCATTTTGAAGCTTAGTTTGGGGACTCGTGAAAATTCAAGGATGCCGAATTTTATCCGTATGGTCACTTCTTTATGAGTCGTGTTTCCTACTCCGTGATCCTAAAAGTTATTGATAGATAATGATTGTCAACAAAGCCGTCACATGATAATGAGAAAAATGCAAAAATAGAACAAAAAGGAAAATCGGGGAGTTTTTAAAACTTAGGATTTCTTAATCTCTTTTGAAAGTTTTGCTACTTCTCAAAGTTAGTAAAAATAGATTGGAAATTTTTGGTTTTGAAAATGTGTTTTTATAACATTGCGTGAGGACACTGCAATATCTTAGTCTGGGGGAATTTTGGTATGTGCTTAAACACATACCTTTTCTTGACCAAATTAAGACCAAAACGACAAAAACCTAACCATAAATGCCAAAGATATTGTGTTTTTGTGTTTGTTTCTATGCAGGTACGGATTTCATGAAATATGGACAAAATCAAGCAAAAACCGAGAAAACGAGCACGAGATTTGGAAAAGGTCAAAAGCCGAAGCCGGAAGCAAATGGTCAAAGTTTATACTCAAATACCAAACAAGCCCTTGGATCAAATTTGAAGTTTGGCAGAACTAGTCCTTGGAATTTCAGAAATTACACCAATGGTCCTTATCAAAATTAATTTCTTAAAATCCTAAAACTCTATACTACATAACCGGATTTTTATTAAATCCATATCCAAACCACAAACCAAACAGCCCATATTAAAACCCCAAGCCCAAAATAAATACCCATGATCCAAACCATAATCCTACAACCCGGTCCCAACCCGTTCCACGATCCGGTCAATAAACCACAAGACCCGGTCAACAAATATTAATTATCCCTTTCAAATAACCCGCGTTATTTTTCCCCAAATGTTACTGTACACCAAGAACCCTAGAATTACCCAGCCCCGAATTCACCACAATTAAGGGCAATTATGTACTTTGCACGCATTTCTAGGAGGTTCCTGACATGTCAGCAATCCCAGAGAATTCGAGCTCTCTGATTGGCTAATGATACGTGGGGTTTTGATCCAAGGACTGTGGTTGATGGATTATTGCTCAAGAATGATCAAAGGGATGAAAATGACTTGAAGAAGCACAAGGAGGTGCGGATTGATGACATGACAAGCCCTAAAAAACTTCACCAATCGTCTATAAATAGAGTTTCCCCCTCCTCAGAATTGATAAGTAGTTTTTAGTAGAGTTATGCTGTTAAATTGTTTCTCTAAATTGTAATATCAAGTTTCAGTTTGTAATTTTGAAGTTTGGTTAATGAAATATAGTTTGCATTTTCTTAAATTAGTGTCTCTTAGTTTACTTTCAATCTCATTTTAGCTTATTACTGTTTCATTTAGCTTATATTCACCATCTTTAGCTTATTTTAACTTACATTTTCATAATTGTTCAATTAATTCCGAAAATCCAAAAAAATATAGAAAAAATAATTCCAAAAATCCAAAAATAAGTTTCAAATGCTTAATCCCAGCTTCAATAAGCTGTTTTCTCATTAGAATAAGCTCATATAAGTTTTTTAGCTATTTGTGAGTGTTAGTTAAGGTTAAATCTGTTTCAATCTCAAAAAGCTCAAAAAGTCAACATAAGTCAACTCTACTGTTCCAATAAGCTGTGGAGGAGATAAGCTGTTCTTATAGGATTATTTGGGTTGTTTATTGGCTTATGGATAAGCCTGGGTTTAGTCAATACTCAGTTCAGTTCTGTTTCAGCAGTAGCCACTTGTAAGTTTCATTCTAATTCAAGTTTTTATAGCTTATCACTGTTCAATTGCTTATTTCTAGTGATTAAGTGCTTATTCTGAGTAGTTGTAGTTCATAGATCTTAATTGTGCTCATTATTCAGTAGTTGTTAGGGTTAATCTTAGTTTGGTCTTAAAAAGTCATAAATAGCTTAAAATAATCAAATCAGATTTAGCTTGATCAGTGCTTATTGAGGTTTTGCAATTTGCTTTTTAGGTGATTTAGAAGTCATATTATCAGTAGTTAATCATTATCATAATTTAAATTAGTGGTTAGTAGTGTTAAGTTTCAAATAAGCATCTTAAAAAGGTGTTTGGGATATGATCTGTTTGTGGTCAAAAGCTCTCACTACTGTTCATTTACCATCAGCTAAGTTTTGATTGAGCTTATTGAAGGCTAGATAAGCTGTTATTGTTAGGTCTTAAGTGGTTTTGATGAATTTTAAGGTTTTTGGTTGATAAGTGGAATTCTAGGATACAACCTGCTCATACAAGCTTCCAATAAGCTTAGGCTTGATTGATCAATATTTCTGGTAACTTAAGGTGTATTTGAGTTGTTATAGTGAGAATCCAAGAGTTGGTTAAGTTTCATTAAGCTTTGAAAGAGTTGTGGTCATATCAGCACAACTGCTGCATCAGATTCCTAAGTGCAGACCTGCACTATTGCTGCTGATCTCAGCTTATTGCTTGCTTCCTAACTGCTTATCCTCTTGTCCTTATTGCATGATATTTGGTTTGTTAGTAGCTTATAGTAGTAGCTTTAGATTTTTGAATTTGTATTTCACTTATCAGCTTATCAGTTAGCTTAAAAGATGTCTGCAAGTAGCCCTATTGGAACTGTTCTATGCATGCAATCAGTTTTTGTGTCCCATATTCATCTGTTCTTGGTCTGATTTGATTGAGTAATTGATTAATAAATTTGGGTATTTTCAGTTTGAAAGTAGCCTCTAGTATAAGCTTTTAGAATCTGTCTTTGGTTTCCCCTAATTAGCTTTTTACCAGCTACCAGAGTGGCTTAAAGTTGGCTGATTAGTCATTGTTTTTGCCCTTAATTGTCAACTGCACATACTGCTTATTGGTTTATTCTGAGAATTTCTTTGGTCCTAATTAGTTGAATTAAGCTTAAATAAGTATGTTGAACTGTATTTGAGCATTTGGTGACTTTTTGGTACTGTAGAGCTTATTTTAAGTGCTTATTAGAAACTGCTTTTTAGCCATACAGCTTATTAGGGTTTAGTAAAGTTTTAATTTCATTTTTCTCAGCTTCTAAATTTAATTTTAGATTTATCTGCAAAATTTCATATTTTTCCAAAATCATTTACTATTTTTAAATCATTTAATTTCTTTCTTTTAGTTTTTAATTCATAAAAAAAAAATATATATATAACTCTTTTTCCAAAAAATTTCTTTTAATATTTAGAACTTAGGAAAATTATTTTCATAATTTTAGGACTTATAATTTAGGATTTCACTTTTTAGGTACGTTTTTAAAAATCATAACGTACGTTTTTAAGTTTAAATTTCATTTTAGATATCATGTGCTTAGATTACTTGTACCCCTTAGTTTAATTACTTGTTTTTATTAGTAATTTCATATTCGTAGTATAAAATCCCAAAATATCACTCTTATTCACCATTCACTTCACAATTCGACACCGTTACTGACAACTCGACTTCAACCTTCGTTGGGACTACGACCCGGAGAAATACATTCGTTGTATTTTCTTTGGAAAATAAATATATACTTAAAATGATAAATCAGTGATGCTAATGGTATTACTCACAATTTCTCGGCTCCACGTACTCCGGAATCAAACAGGGTAGTCGAACGAAAGAATAGAACCTTACAAGAAATGGGTCGAACCATGCTTAATGAACAATCAATACCTCAAAAAATTTGGTGTAACGCCGTCGACACATCAACATATATCTTAAATAGAATTCTCATTAGACCATTTCTAGGATTAACTCCTTATGAGTTATTAAAAGGTAAAAAGCCGTCGTTAGATTACTTTAAAGTATTTGGAAGCAAATGCTTCATTCTAAACACAAAAGATTATCTAACCAAATTTGATCCTAAATCCACCGAAGGTATTTTCTTAGGATATTCACCTAATAGTAAAGCCTATGTAGTTTTAAATAAAGAAACTATGAAAGTAGAAGAGTCTCTTAATGTCAAGTTTGACGAAAGTCCTCCTCCTAAATCTCAACCTCTCGTAGATGATGACATAATAGAAAGTCAAATTCATGAAAATCAAAGTAGTGAAATAAATGACAAGGAAGATGAACTATTAAATAAAAAAATAGTTAACGTCAAAGAATCTAAAGATCACCCACTAGAAATGAAAGAACATTACGGTCTCAAGCTCAAAACCAAAGTAATCTATTTTATTTTGTTTCCTCATTAGAACCCAAAAACATAAAATAAGCTATTAAAGATGATAGTTAGGTAGTAGCTATGCAAGAAGAACTAAATCAATTTGTCTCAAATGATGTTTGAAAACTAGTTCCACCACCTAAAAATCAAACCATAATTGGTACAAAATTGGTTTTCAAAAATAAACTAGATGAAAATGGGATTGTATCCAGCATCAAAGCTAGACTTGTTGCACAAGGTTATAATCAACAAGAAGGAATAGATTTTGATGAGACCTATTCTCCTGTAGATAGATTAGAATCTATAAGAATCCTTCTAGCTTATGCTTGTTCTAAAGATATCAAACTTTATCAAATGGATGTAAAAAGTGATTTTCTAAACGGGTTCATAAATGAAGAAGTATACGTAGCTCAACCTCTGGGTTTCGTGGACTTTGAAAAACCAGAATATGTATATAAACTAAAGAAAGCTCTCTACGGTCTTAAACAAGCTCTTAAAGCTTGGTATGATAGACTTAAAAATTTTCTTATAGATAATAAATTTACAATCGGTGTAGTAGATAATACATTATTTACAAAGAAAAACCAATCACATATTATCATTGTTCAAATTTACGTAGACGATATTATATTCGGATCTACTTGTCAAGAAATGTGTGACGATTTTTCTAAAATCATGCACGACGAATTTGAAATGAGTATGATGGAAGAATTAAATTTCTTTCTTGGTCTACAAATAAAACAATTGGAAGATGGTATCTTCTTTAATCAATCTATATATTAAAGAGATGTTAAAGAAATTTGGATTAGAAGATGCAAAACCAATGAAAACTCCAGTGTCTTCCAACACTAAACTTACCAAAGACGAGGACGGTGAATCCGTTGATGATACCAAGTACTGTGGTATGATAGGCAGTCTACTATATCTTACGGCTAGTCGGTCGGATATTATGTTTAGTGTATGCATATGTGCTCGATTTCAAGAAGATCCTAAATCTTCACATCTCGAAACGGTAAAAAGAATATTTAGGTACATAAAGGGTGCAACTTAATTGGGGTTATGGTATCGAAAAGGTACGGGGATCGAAACTATTGTATATGCAGATTCTGACCATGCAAGTGATTATGTTGATCGCAAAAGCACAAGTGGCATTTGTACATTCATGGGATGTTGTTTAACATCATGGTTTTCAAAAAAAACAAAAAAAAAAAAAAAAAACCGCTCTTGCTATTTCTACCACCGAAGCAGAATATGTGTCAGCAGGGAAAGCATGCCAACAAACACTATGGATGAAACAAGCTCTTGTTGACTACGATGTTCATCTAAGCGACATTGCCATCCTCTGCGACAACAAAGGTGCCATAGACCTTAGCAAGAATCCCGTTTTGCACTCCCGCACTAAACACATTGAAATACGCCATCATTTCCTTGGAGATAATGTTCAAAAAGGGAACATTGCCATAGAAAATGTCTCTTCCGAAGACAACATTGCTGACATTCTCACCAAACCACTAAACCGTGAACCTTTCAACTTACTTCGATTAGGCCTTGGCCTTATGGAACAAACGTCTTGATCTTCCTTCTAACTTCTCTATCTACAAGGTATATATGTCTAATCCTCCTTTCTGAGTCTAGGATCTCTATTTCTTTCACAAATTATACACTTTCAAACTGATGAGGTTTATACTTACATATATTCGCATCAAACTTTCTACAAAACACGATCCTAAAACAATACCTCATTAGCTTTTCAAATAAAAAACTTCTCACATCTAGGATACTCACATTTGTTTTACATAGTTAATACAACGTAAA
Organism: Artemisia tridentata subsp. tridentata; assembly: GCA_021014915.2. Classification (NCBI taxonomy): domain Eukaryota; kingdom Viridiplantae; phylum Streptophyta; class Magnoliopsida; order Asterales; family Asteraceae; genus Artemisia; species Artemisia tridentata. Next base: position 66,261,845 of record CP139504.1, on the reverse strand, counting down.
AACCTTTAATTATGCATCATATCATATATATCTTGAATGCTAAAGGGAATACATAACCAATATGTATTTTTGGGTACATTCAAACGTAGATACATTGAACTAAGGAGCACTTGGGTTATCTCATATCTATATAGATTTCTTCTTCTCTCCTCTAGAGTTGAGATAACCGCAACTCCACATAGTTTAAATATTGGCACACACTAGTCCAAATATGTTTTCTATGCAAAACTGCAGACTGTGTACATCAGATACCTGGATCCCTGCATTTACGCAGGCCGGATCCTTTCTGGGATGGATCCTTGGGATCCGGTTGCACAGAAGGCAGTTTAGCCAATCATTTGACAAAATCTACTCCAATTTTCTTCTATTTTCTATTTGATACTTTTTGTTTACTGAGTTTAAGTCTTAGTAGTTAAAGTCTCATGATTACTTGCATTCAATTTATATCTAATCATTAGATTTTGGATTCTTTTGTGGTTTTAGCATTCATTACCATACTTGATATCGATCTATAAATAAGGGCCTAAGATGCTTGCTTCTCCCTCATCACTCTCATCTCTTAATCTCAGAAACTATGGCCTCCAAAAGACCACAACCCTCTCAAAACCGTGATGATCTAGTCAAAGAAATCAACACACTACAAAACATTACCAACACCTTTGAACATCACATACAACAAACCAAATTCTCTCTACCAACTTCCAACATCCCTACACTACCAAAAACAAGAAAAACCGTACGTATAAGTGTGAAACCATATTGCTTTGTCAACCCTCTATCCAATAACTCATCACCTCCTAGCAATTCCTCACCTCCAACCGACTATCAAAAGGCACCACCCTCTTCACCAAGCACGCCAAAAGAAAACCTTCCTTTCTTCAACTCATTAGAAGACCTCCTTAGGACACCTACCTCAACTCTACCACCAACTTTAACTCTTCCACCCGCTCCAAGTCAACCATCTAAATCAACACCTCCTATTTTACCCAACATGAACCCCAAAGAGCTAGTCTTCTCCACACCTCCTTCCTCACCAAATGCTCTTTTCAATGATCTTGAAGAGTTACCTCCTATACCATCCATCACTTCCCTAGAACATTTAGCAAATCAACCTCCACCTATCCCCGACATCATGGATGTTGATTTCACTATACCAAACTTTCCACCATCTCTTCCGCAACCAAACCAACCAACTTGGATGGATGAATCCCTACCCGACCTCCCACACTATCTATTTTGTGAACATTGCCAAAGCTCTAGGAAAGTAGACATAGAAATTAGGGGCGAAATGCGTTTCATTCTAAACCATATCCTTGAACGCATCGAGATAATGACCCACCGAAACCACTAAGCCCATATGCAAGCATCAAATGGCCAATAATATATATTTTCTTAGCTTTCTCTTTATTATCTTTTTCTTATAAGAACACTTCCTTGTTCTTAGTTTTACAAATGTATGTGGCCTATATACCACTACATTTTTGTCATTTTTATTACAAGGATTAGTTCTACATACCTTGTGCATCTCTTTCTCATACCTCTCGTCTTACCTCTATTTCTTCTACTTTATTGATCTCGTCACTAACATTCTTTCTTGTAGGTTTTCAAACTCCATTTTCTCACTTGACGTCCTTATCAAGGGGGAGCAACCATCAATGGGAGCATTGCATAATTATTAATCAACATCATTTCTAAAAAAATGAGTTATTTTCCTTTCGACACTCTTTTTATTTCGACAAAAAGGGGGAGAAAAGAGTAAAAACTTTCAATTTAAAACTTACAAGTTTTATTTTTCCTCAAAATAATTTTATGTTTTGTCATCAACAAAAAGGTGAAGATTGTTAATACAAATAAATCGTAAAAACGTTTATTTATATTATACGATCTTTCTATGTTTTGTCGATAACAAAAGTAAAATCATTTTATCGAAATAAATAAAATTTGTAATGTTTTAAAGCCAATAAGTTTTTTTAACTGACTTTGTCAAAATCACTAAATACATTTTATAAAATAACTAAGTAAAAATGTATAACTTGTCTTGGATTATCCATGGGCCAAAATCATAACCCATAACCCATGAAGCTTGACCCATAACCCATGAACCATGTGCATTAATGTCTTTGACATCATGCATGACATCACAATGGGTAAAACCCATGACCCATGACCCAAAGTCCATAACCCATGACCAAGATGTCTTTGACATCATTCAAGACATCACTTGACCCATGAACCTTGACCCATAACCCAAAATCCAGAATTGTAACCTATAACCCGACCTGGTACTACCAGATACCCGGTTCCATAGGATTACACTGGCCAGATCCCTCTGAGAAGGGATCCGCCAGAGCCGGGTGAACAGTGGACTATTTTTGCCTATAAATAGTGAGCCATTTCTCTCTTGTTTCTCACCCCTCTTGAATATATCTTCTCTCTATATTCTTATCTCTCTAACCTCAGATCTAAAGATCATTCTTGTAGTTTTCTTTCTCTTGTGTTCTCTAGGTTCTTGTTACAAAGACGAGATCACACTTTCTTACATACGAGCCATCTCACTTCTTAAAGTTGCTCGGACCTCTCATCACCTTAAGATCATCAAGTTGTTTCTTGTTGTTGATACCTATACTTGTAATCTCAAAGTTGTTATGTTAGTTGTATTGTTATGTTGGTTTGGTCCGCCGTGCTAAGGACTCGGTATTTAGCTTTGTACCGGAAAAAGTGTAAGCGACGTTGTGAAGGTTTCTCCACCGGTTGAAGGAGCTTGTTGACATAGTGTTTACAAACTCTCGAGTAGGTGACTCAGAGAGTGGAGTAGGGCAAGGAAGGTGTCCTTGTAGCCGAACCACTATAAACAATTGTGTCACACTTCTTTCCTTTATCTCTTTACTTTTACATATTCATTTCATTACTATTATCGTGCATTATCCATATCTCAACATCCAAAAGGTTTCAGATACAATCAATCTAAAAGTATTTATAAACTAAATTTAAATCGGTAAAAACTATTCAACCCCCCTTCTAGTTTTCTACAGATAGATTAAAATTGAACCGGTTTTGAGATCTTGTTACTATCTTTTCTTTTTGTTTTTAGTGTAGCCGTAGATTGGAGATGGGATGTAGGTTATTTTGGGAGTTGGTTTTGACTTGGATATTGTACGAGGACTGATTATTCAGATTCTTTTCATTTCGTTTGAGTATTTGGTTTATCTTGGACTGATGATGTTTAATATAACTGAAGTCAACGAGTCTCGATATTATTTTGTGGTCAATGTGTCTTCATCATCTTCTTTTTACTTTTGGTCTGTTTTCGAATATTCTTTGTCGTAAACATATTTGTAAAACCTTATTCGTAAACGACCTTATGCCTAAAGCCTTGTTCGTAAACGACCTTATTCGTAAACTACCTTATGCGTAAACATAGGGTCCTGCTCGTAAAACCTTACTTATAAAACATAGCCGTAAACCTTAGTCGTAAACCTTAGTCGTAAACCTTATTCGTAAACGTTAAGTGTAAACCTTAGTCGTAAGACTGGTTCGTAGGCGTAAACTAAGGGTTTTACTAATTTCTTTCCTAGAAATTTGTAAAATAGCCCCTTATTCGTAAGATGAGGGTTTTGACTTTTTGACCATCTGTTCCGACGACTTTTCCGACCATCTCTTCCGGCTACTTTTTTCGACCAATATTACGAGCATAAATTTTTGACCACTTGATGAGGATTCAATACACTGATAAGGTGGTTAAACCTTCGTTGCTTTGTGTATGTGATAAGTTGAGTTAATATGATCAAGTAGAAGGTTATTTGTGTTATGGAAATGGAACAGTTATACTTGGGTATATAGAACAAAGAACATGCAATGTTATCACCAAACGATTCAATATTATTCAAGATAATACGAGTGATCTTCAATATCACTAGGGTTACAAAGACCTTGAATCTTATGTTTTCTATGACTTGTGATATTTGTTCTATGTTCTTGAGAGTTATTTTCTAAGCACTTAATAATTCACACACTATTATCTGTTCGTATATTTATCACTAGTCTAAGATCTTTCTTTTATAACACAAGAAAGATCTTTACAATATTGTCAAGTCTTATCGAACGCTTGCTTTGAGAGTGCCAGTCATTAAGATACAACTTATATCTACGTTTACAACTTGTTCTGTGAATATAACATTATGACTGATCACATGGGGTAAGATATTATCTACCGTATATTGTTGACTTTAATACACATAATATCTTTTCATACTTATCCACTCAGCAGCAGAAAGTTCTTCATCAGCAGCAATGTTAACGCTAGCAGCAGAAACATTCAACAGTAGAATGTTAAGCCTAGCAGCAGAATGTTAACGCTAGCAGCAGAATCAAATGCTCCAGTAGAAACCAATAATGCTAGCAGCAGAATCCAATGCTCCAGCAGAAATCGATAATGCTAGCAGCAGAAACCGATAATGCTAGCAGCAGAATCTGATATTGAACTTCTTGAATATTTAATTCCCAACAATCCTCCCCTAAACATGTGAATCCTTTTCAATATGTTTCTGAATTAAATTATGGATTGTGAATATCTTTCAAACACTTCTGTTCTTCAAGATTAAATATCTTACTCAGTAACTCATCTGCTTTCTGTTCTTTGACTTTAACAATATCAATACGCATCTTCAGGCTTCAAACATTGACCTAAAAGATGGTGCAATTTCCTTGGATGGAGGAATTATAAGAGGCAATGATGCTATGTATCTTGGATGCTTGTTTCAACAAGTGAAATCATCTATCAGCATGCCTTTGCAAACGTGGTGAACTGAAATTGAAATTTTTCTTCGTTTGACCTAGATAGAACTTTCTCCTTTGGAATGCTTCATCCGTTCTGAATACATATAATACTCCAGAATAAGCTCTGTTCTTGTCATTTTCAACCTGTATGTCATCATCTTGTATGCTCTTGTCTCTTCCTCCCTTTCATTGGTTAATCTTCCTTCTTTGGGCTTTATTTCCTCCTCTGAGATGCAAATAACATTTTATCCTCCCCTGTTTGGAAGATCTCTCACTATGTACCAAAATATTTCTCTCCATCATCTGAGCTATCCATCAGAACATGTTATCAGACAATGTTGTACATGTAGCCATCAATTCCTTAAGAGTTTAATTTGCTGCCCTCATCACTTCTAGGTGTGTTAACTCCTATGAGAGGTAATTCATGGGGCATTTGACTCATGGTCCATCATTTGATGGTTTTTGTGAGTCTCTTTGAAAATCCTTTTAAGAAACTTTTGCCTTAGCAGTATGTACTTGATTTTATTATGAAAAACCATACTGCTTTCAACCATTTTGAAGGGATTAAGTGTATAACAGACACTTAATCAAGATTCGGTTTAAAGCAACCTCTGGTTGTGTGAGAACCAATATTTTTCAGTTATAAATAACTGCCTGTGTAAAGATAAACCTATTCAAAAGGCTTTCTTGACAGGGTTTCCAGCTCATACTAATTGTGGCCTCTAACACAAGTGTTAGATTCACTTTTACTAGCTGTTCTTTCTATCAGATGTCCTTAGACTTGCTCATTATACTTAAAAGTATAAAATGATAGAAAGTGAGTTGCATCAGTTACTTTCTGATCAACTAAGTCATCAATTCAATGTGAAACATCATAATCAAGCTTCAAGAAAGAAGTTTTAAGGAGGTTTGAAATTCCCAAACTCTTTCTATCATGAACCTATTATGTCAGCAACTAGTATTATCATTCTGCTGCTTCCATTTCACTTGAAACATCCTTTGTAATTATTTGTTCATACCTGAAATTGTTAGTCTAAAACCAAAAGAACAATGTACAAAGTACTTGTCTTGTATTAGAATAATCATAGGACTAACTGTATGAATAACACAATTTAAATTTGTACTAGCAACACAAACTTTTGTAATAGCAGTAGTATCTTTTAAAGCTAGCAGCACAAACAAAAATTTATTTACAAAAACATAAAGTTTAAAATCATTGAGGATTAAGCATTCCAATACTTGCTACCAAGTACTGAAACCTTCCAACATCAAAAGCTTTGGTTAGCAGATCTGCAAAGTTGTATTCTGAAGCAATTTTAAGAACTTGAATTAATCTTTTCTCATTGCAGTCTCTTATAAAGTGATGTCTAATTTCAATGTGTTTTGTTTTAGAATGTTGCACTGGATTTTTAATTATGCAAATTGTACTACTATTATCAATATGAATAATAGTGTTCATGAAATTGTACCCATAGTCAAGAAGTTGGTTTTGAAGCCATAAGACTTGAGCACAGCAACTTGCAGCAGCTACATATTCAGCTTCAGTTGTTGAAGTAGCCACAGTTGTTTGCTTCTTACACTGCCATGAGATAAGTCTACACCCAAGGAATTGACATCCTCCAGTTGTTGACTTTCTGTCCAAGCTAGCACCAGCATAATCACTATCCGAAAATGCTACCAAGTCAAAAGGTGACTCTCTAGAATACCATAGACCCAACCTAGGTTGACCCTTGAGATATCTAAAAATTCTCTTGACTGCTGTTAAATGAGAAACCTTTGGAGTTACTTGAAATCTTGCACAAACACAAACAGAGAACATGATGTCAGGTCTTGATGATGTGAGATACATCAAAGATCCTATCATAGATCTGTAAGTGTGTACATCTACATTTTCTCCATCTAAGTCTTTTGGAAGTGGCTTCTCAGAGTCCATTGGTGTGCTTGCCATTTTTGAATCAGCAAAGTTGAACTTCCTTAGTATCTCAGCAACATATTTATCTTGACTAATAAATATGCCTTCATATGACTGTTTAACTTGCAAACCCAAAAAGAATGTAAGTTCCCCCATGGAACTCATCTGAAACTTATCATGCATAAGCTTCTCGAACTCCAAACACATCTCCTTCCTTGTAGACCCAAAGATAATGTCATCCACATACACCTGCACTAACAGAAGATCCTTCTTGTGCTGTTTGATGAAAAGTGTCTGATCAATCTTTCCTCTTTGAAATCTATTTGCTTTTAAATAGGAAGCCAGTGTTTCATACCAAGCTCTAGGTGCCTGATGAAGGCCATAGAGAGCCTTAACTACTCTGTACACTTTGTCTGGATGGTCAGGATCAATGAACCCTGGAGGTTGTGAGACATAAACCTCTTCTTCAATAGTACCATATAAAAATGCACTCTTGACATCCATTTGATAAACTGTGAAGCCTAAAAATGAAGCATAAGCTAAGAAAAGCCTAATTTCCTCAAGTCTTGCTACTGGAGCAAAAACCTCATCATAGTCTATACCTTCTTGTTGTGTGTACCCTTGGGCTACTAATCTAGCCTTATTCCTAATCACTATTCTCCTTTCATCCCTTTTATTCTTGAAAACCCATCTAGTGCCAATTACCTTTGCATCCTTTGGTAAATCAACTAGCACCCATACCTTCTGAATCTTGAACTGAAGAAGCTCCTCTTGCATAGCTTCTACCCAGCTTGAATCATCTAAGGCTTTCAGAATGTTCTTTGGTTCATCTTGTGAGAGAAAACATACAAACAAGCAAGAGTTTGAAAACTCATGCTGCTTTGAAGCATAAAGGGTGATTGCGTGGTTTTGTAACCTTACAACAGGTTTTACCTCTCGAGGGATCTCAAGAGGCTTACAACCCCACCAGGCAGTGTACCTGACCGATGTAGTATAGTGTAGTGGTAAGTACGGGGGATTGATCGTTCTCCACAGGAAATAGTGTTCGTTAGGTATGAAAGGCTACTCTAATTAGGTCTAAGGGTTGAGGAAGATTCTTTTTATGTTTTTATAATTTTATGAAAGCAAGTAAAATCTCGGGTTTGAAGGAGTGGGCGGAATTAGTTGCTAGTCAACTAACCCAAAATTACTACAAATGCAATAAAATAAAATAACAAAAATGAAATGTGGTGAGAAACTTATGTGTAGAGAAATGTGTTTACTTAGATTTCCTTACTCCCTAACTATCTTTTACCGGTTAATTAGTGTGTATTAGTCGCGTGGATGACGGGTGTATTCCTTAATACCATTCGTGGGGTGGCGTACTTACTTCCCCAACTCTACAAGCTCCTACTTCACTCCTATGTCGAGCCGGCTAGGAAGCTCCTAACATGGGATCACTAGAATTCGCTTGTGCATTAAATACAACCATAAAAACCTTTAGTACGCGTTTGGTTCATGTTTCTTAAGACGTTCAAGCAAGTTACCGAATAGGAAGTTAGCCAGTTTTCTTAAGCCTAACATAGATAAACAATCATCCAATACAACTAACAACACACTAACAACCAATAATCAATAGCTAGGTTTCATTAGATCTAAGCAAACACAAGATAAAATTAGCCTAACATGTTAAACAAAAGACAAGCATAAGATAGAATCAAACAACACATAGACATATTGAATGATTAATTGATAACTTATCTTTCAATGAAACATGGAAGATCTCAAGGCAAAAAGCCCTGAAAAAGTAGCTAAAATCGTCTTAGGGTTTTATCCCAAAATTCCACACACTAAGCTCTCCCCAATGACAAAAGATTAGAAAACTATATATAGATTTTTGGATCTGACGGCGTCACCTTATGCATTGTGACGCCGTCACCTCGCCGCTTTTAGGGTTCCCGGGTGACCTTCTTGACGCCGTCCCTCTTTAGCTCTTCAAAAATCCATTCTGGCCTATCAAGGCTTGACGCCGTCGGATCATGAACGTGACGCCGTCCCCTTATGATTTAAGCCGTGACGCCCTTGATTTAGTTAAAGTGTGACGCCGTCAGAATTCTCATGCTAACTCACTGGCCCGTCATGAGTAAATTTCACATCCCACTTTTCTTGCCAAGGCATGACGCCGTCCCATGTTAATTGTGACGCCGTCAAGAGTAACTTTTAGCCGATTCTTGAGACTTTGCCGTTTTCTTCACTTTAATGCTCCAAAAACGTCCAAAATGCCTCCTTTTCCAGATTTCTCCTCAAAAGTACCTAAAATGACAAAAGGAACGATTTAGGGCAATATTTGATCAAATAAATACGATTTCGGGCTTAAATGACCCCTTAAAAGCGGTACACTTTTCGCCTCATCAAATACCCTTACACTTGAGATTTGCTTGTCCTCAAGCAAATGCGCTTTTATTCTAATCAAAATACAAGTTAGGGGTCATTTAATGCAAACATACAAGTAATTACAACAAATATTCGTTCCACTTCAATCATAATAAGCACGGAGATTACATACTAGCTCCTCACAAGTAGTGTTTAGATACTCACATCTCTCAAGTGTCATCAAAATAAATCTCATAAATGAAAACGGAAAATATCTCTCACTACCTGTCATAGCAAATAGATTACCATAGGCTTGGGAAAGGATCGAAAACCTCCTCCACTAGGCGTAAGCACCTAAGATAAACTATCAAAGAGGGCTTTTAAATGGGTTATAACGTTAGGTGTAGGGAAAAGGAAAACACGGTTTTGTTGGATACGGGATATTTTACTGGTGGCGAGTTAAAGATCTTGATCAATTACATGTACTATACAATGTTGCTAAGCCAAGACTCGACTCGATCTTAAGCTAAAAACGAAATAACAAAATAACAAAAACATAAAGATAAACATAAAATGAAACGGGATGGTAGTCCGTATGTTTTTTCTATTTTTCATTTTCTCATTTTTTTGTGTTTTTCTTGATTTTTTTTTTTTTTTTTTTTTTTTTTTTTTTTTTTTGCATACACTTTTACCCTACCATCCAAAATAATACATCATAGGGGCGTTGCATTCCCCTTACACTTGAATTTTTACATAACTTTACAAATACTAATCTAATGACTCGAATTAAGATAATTGAAAAACTTGGAGTACTTTTAAAACATTTAGCACATATGGGGGTAATAAATGATGTTCTTCCCCGTTACTCCATTACACTAGTACTTTACCCATGAGTCCCAATCGTCCCAAAACAATATGTACAAGGATATGACTCAACTTAGCAACCATGTAATCAACTAGATAATTAACTTGGGGTTAAACAAATGTTGTAACAATAATGCACTAAAGATGAGTGCATACAAGGTAGGCTAAGGCGATTTGGGTGTACATTTTAGTGGGGTGTAAACAAATTCTTCCTTTAAGTAAGATGCTTAAAGGTCGAAACGAAAAGATAGGCTCTGAGGGGTGTACTAGGGGTATCGTGTACTAAAAATGAGTACAACGCAAAGGTGTGGGAGAATTACTTGACCAATGTAGCCAATGTAATTATAACAAAAACACAGGTGTAAAACAATGGGTTAATCCTAATGCCTCTTATCATGTAGTAAATCTAACTACACGAATGTAGTCTCACTTGTGGCCTCGGGATGGTCCTAACGCAAGTTCTAGAATCTAAGTGCTACCGGTACACACATCATAGCATAAATGCTTTTCCTACCAATTCTAGGGGCGAACCTCACATATTTGGGGGTGGAAAATTTTTTAGTGGTACGGTTTTTGTGCTAGTCATATAACTCCTATCCATGAGACGCTCATTAAGATCAAAGTTTCACTCCTATATGTTGTAAAAATTTTTAAATTTGGCACTAAAATTACCTTAACAAGTATTCCTCTCAGTTTTATTACACATCTACTATTAAACAAACAAAAATCAAGCGCAATTGTATTCTCTAAAATCGTACTTTTACCCTCCCCTTACACTTAAGATGAACATTGTCCCCAATGTTCAAATAACAAGATGTAAAAGTAAATAAGGTAAAAGAATGAAATCAAATACTCCCCTGATTCGCTCGTTGGATAGTGAAATCACACGGTTAAATCTTCTTCCAAGGAGAATGTTGAAGCTCCATGACTAATGCATCGCCATAAGCTTGATTCCATAAACATTTCCTTGTCCAAAATAACCTGTTAAACCTGAGAAAACAAACACGAAAACCTGCATAACATCGGCGGGATAAAATCTATATATAAGGATATAATGCTTGTGGAATGATAATTTTGCAGATTCCTGGAGATTATAAGTTGGAGATTTAATAAAAACTTTTTATGAAAACAAAACTTTCAAAAATTTCTGGAAATTAAATCTGACGCCGTCAGGTTATAACCCCTGACGCCGTCAGAAATGACCTGACAAAAATTTTCATTTTAAGTTTCCGGAAAATTTCTGGAAAAACCTTTACCTTACTTCCTGGAAATCCTGTAAAACATCATTATGACTCGATACAAGCATTTGACTCAAACAAATACTAATATGTATGCTAATTTATTATTATTACGATTCATGTTAATTTGTGTTCTAATAAACCGATTTAGATTTCCCTTACACTTAACTTTTGCAAAATACCTTTATATGTAGTTAAGACGAAGTTAAAAACAAAATAAAGCATTTTCACAAATTACTTTTGAACATGAATCAATAAGAATAAAAATTAAACACACATACGGAAAATAAAATCAAACAAATAAATAAACAAACACACAAAGCAAATAAAACAAATAAAGCTTGGGTTGCCTCCCAAGAAGCGCTTTTCTTTATTAACGAGTCTTGTAGCTAGACTCAAAGTCACGTACATTACGCGACTCCTTCATCGAAAGTTATGTCTTCCTCATTGATCATTTCATTACCATTCTCTTGATAATGCTTGACTCGTTGAATATTCACAGTGAATTCTCTATCCTCGTCGTCAATTAATACAACGGCTCCGGTTTTAGAGGAGCTCCTTACGGTAAAAGGTCCATACCATCTAGATTTAAGTTTCCCAGGAAATAGCCTTAAGCGAGAATTATATAATAAGACCTTGTCTCCTTCTGAAAACTCCTTGGGTCTCTTAATCCGTTGGTCATGCCATCTTTTCGCCCTCTCTTTGTATGTGATGGAAGATTCATAAGCCTCTAATCTCAACTCATCAAGCTCTTGGAGCTGTAAGAATCTATTTGTTCCCGCAACTGTATAATCCAAATTACAAGCCTTAAGTGCCCAATATGCTTTGTGTTCCAGTTCTACTGGAAGGTGGCATGCCTTGCCATATACCATACGGAACGGGGTTGTCCCGATTGGTGTCTTATAGGCGGTTCGAAATGCCCACAAAGCCTCGTCGAGCTTAAAAGACCAATCTTTTCTGTTTTGATTAACCGTTTTCTCTAAAATTCTCTTTATGGCTCTATTAGTGTTCTCGACTTGACCGTTTGTTTGAGGATGGTAAGCGGTGGAGAATCGGTGAGAGACTCCATATCTTTTCATGACTTTCTCCATTTGTGAATTGCAAAAATGGGTTCCCCTGTCACTAATAAGAGCCTTCGGAATTCCGAACCTAGCGAACAATTTCTTTAAGAAATGAATGACTACCCTAGCGTCGTTAGTCCTAAGGGCTTGTGCTTCCACCCATTTCGAAACATAATCAATGGCCACCAAGATGTATTCATTCCCTCCAGAAGATGGGAATGGTCCCATGAAATCAATTCCCCAGACATCAAAAACCTCACAAACTTGTATATAATTCTGTGGGGCTTCATCCCTCCTAGAGATATTCCCAGCTCTTTGACATGCGTCACAAGTTTGTATCATTCCCTTCACATCACGAAATATTGTCGGCCAATAGAATCCCGCGTCGAAGACCTTTCGTGCAGTAGTGCTTATTCCGTGATGTCCTCCAGATGGACCTGCGTGACATTCTTTCATAATTCTGACAGCCTCTCTTTCCGAAACACAACGCCTGATTACCTGATCTGGACATCTTCGAAATAAGAAGGGTTCATCCCAAAAGTAGTACTTTAATTGATTAAAGAACCTCTTTTTTTCATGCCTGCTCATATGCTCAGGGATGACTCTACTTGCCAGGTAGTTAGCATAATCCGCATACCAAGGTTCAGAATCATTTATTAACATGAGCTGCTCTTCAGGAAATGTTTCCCGAATCTCACTCTTGTCAGATTCAGCGAGGCTGGGGTTTTCAAGACGAGAGAGATGATCAGCCGCAAGATTCTCTGCTCCTTTCTTATCACGAATTTCAACATCGAACTCTTGCAATAGTAGGATCCAACGAAGTAACCGTGGTTTAGCATCCTGTTTAGCGAAAAGATATCGAATAGCTGAATGATCCGTAAAAACAACCGTTTTAGAAAGGACAAGATACTGGCGAAATTTATCAAAAGCGAATACCACGGCTAGTAATTCCTTTTCAGTGGTAGTGTAGTTTTCTTGAGCAGGATTCATGGTTTTGCTAGCGTAGTATATTGGCTGAAAGTGTTTGTTAAGCCTTTGGCCTAATACTGCTCCAACAGCATAATCACTAGCATCGCACATGATTTCAAAGGGTAACTCCCAGTTAGGGGTAACCATAATTGGAGCTTGGGTAAGTTCCTGCTTCAATAGATCGAATGCGTCCTTGCACTCTTGAGAGAAGTCGAACGGGGCATCCTTCATGAGTAACTGAGTCATTGGTTTAGCTACCTTTGAGAAATCCTTAATGAATCTCCTATAGAAGCCAGCATGACCCAAAAAACTACGGATTGCCTTGACAGTTGTTGGATAGGGAAGTTTGGATATAGCTTCAATTTTTGCCCGGTCTACTTCGATTCCACTTCCTGAAATTTTGTGCCCCAGCACAATCCCTTCTTTTACCATAAAGTGGCACTTTTCCCAGTTTAGTACCATGTTGGTCTCCTCACAACGTTTGAGCATTTTCTCAAGGTTAGCAAGACAGCGATCAAAAGAGTTCCCAAAGACTGAAAAATCGTCCATAAAGACCTCCATGCTGTCTTCCATTAACTCATGGAAGATTGCCGTCATGCAGCGCTGGAAAGTGGCGGGGGCGTTACATAGTCCAAAGGGCATTCGCTTGTAGGCGAAGGTGCCATACGGGCATGTAAACGTGGTCTTTTCTTGGTCCTCAGGAGCGATAGGGATTTGGAAATACCCTGAGAACCCATCTAGGAAGCAGTAGTACTCATGCCCTGCTAACCTTTCCAACATTTGGTCGATAAATGGGAGAGGGAAATGATCTTTTCGGGTTGCATCATTCAACTTCCTATAATCGATGCACACACGCCATCCAGTTACTGTTCGTTGAGGTACTAACTCATCCTTATCGTTCTTCACCACCGTCATTCCTCCCTTTTTTGGTACAACCTGTACAGGACTTACCCATGGACTGTCCGAAATCGGGTAAATTAGTCCTGCATCTAGGAGCTTAATGACTTCCTTCTTTACGACTTCCTTTATGTTGGGATTTACTCGCCTTTGAGGTTGTACGCTGGGTTTATAATCCTCCTCCATGAGGATTTTATGCGTACAAAAGGTAGAGTCAATACCCTTGATATCGGCTACACTCCATGCTATAACTCCTTTATATTTTTTTAAAACTCCTAAGAGTTTATCCTTTTGTTCACTTTTCAAAGAAGAGCTTATGATTACCGGAAGTTGATCTTTCCCTTGGAGGAAAGCATATTCAAGGTTGGTTGGGAGTTCCTTGAGTTCAACCGCAGGTGGCTCGATGATGGAAGGTTTAAGTTTGTTCTCAGGCTTACGAAGCTCAAGCTGTTCGATTTCTTGTCTGGGATAGAAGGAGACTGCATTCACATCCATAGCCTTCTCCTCCTCTAAGATGGGTAAGAAAGCTTCATCTCGCAACCAACCAGCTTCCACCTGTTCATCTACACAATTATCAATCTCGTCGGATAATTCATCGATTTCTTCGATGAAATACAGTTGATTATCTGCTTCGAGAGAAAGATTCATTGTGTCCTTGATGTCGAAGGTTATGCTATCGGCCCCCACTCGTAAGGTTAGTTTGCCGTCATGAACATCAATAACAGCACGAGAAGTTGCAAGGAAGGGTCTTCCTAGAATGATGGGCACAAGATCATCTTCTTCCATTTCTAGGATGACGAAGTCAACTGGAAATTTAAACTTCCCTACCTTAACCATCACATTCTCGCATATTCCTAAGGGGTATTTGACTGATCTATCGGCCAGTTGGATGCTCATACGGGTTGGTTTCAACCCAGAATACCCTAGCTTGAGGAACAGGGAATGCGGCATAAGATTGATGCTTGCTCCTAAGTCGGCTAAAGCATTTTTGACTGAAAGAGATCCAATTGAACAGGGCAAGGTGAAACTACCTGGGTCGTCCACCTTCTTTGGTAGCCCTCGTTGGGTCACCACAGAACATTCTTCTCCTAAGGTTACAAGACCCTCGAGCCCTTTCCTGTTGGTGAGCAGCCTCTTGAAGTATGCACTATATTTGGGCATATGATAACACGCATCAAGAAGGGGTATGGTGACGACCGAATTCTTCAAATATGACAGGAATCTTTTATTATCACTTTCGACCTTTTGATTCTTGAGGCGAGATGGGTATGGGACTTTAAGGGGCTGTTTAGCAGGAGCATGTGGGGATGGAGTTACCGGAGGGGTTTGCTCGGGGTTTTCGTCGTTCACATTATCATTCTCCTCATGAGGGGTGTTTGGGTTTCATGGCGTTAGATGGTTGAGCTGGGTAGGGTGGATCCTTAGTAGTTGTTCCAGCACGAGTGGTGATGGCGAGTAAAGGATCTCTTTGTGGTTCGCCAAGGCCGTCAAGAGTGGCGTTGAGTTCTGCGAATTTGGCCTTCATGTTGGTTTGTTGGCTATTGATAAAGTCGTCAAGACCATTTAGTTGCAGATTCTTTTCAAACGTGAAATGCCCGAGATCATCCTCAAAAGTGCTCCTAACCTGATAGTCAGGATATTCTCCTCCTCCCTCTTCTCTCACAAGATTTCCCCAGGGGGTGAAATCATTGTTTTGGTAGAAAGTTAAGAGCGAAGGATCATCGAAGATGTCGTGGCTTGACAAGCATGCTTGTTCGGTGGTGGTATCATCCTCGCATTCCTCTACTTCATGCGGGCCACCACATTGATCACAGATCAAGTATGGGTTTGATAACCGCTTAGTTGGTTGCGACTTGTCTAGATAAGATACCTGATCATTCAATCTACTCACCCGGCTAGCAAAAGGAGGCTCTTTCATGATCTTGGAAACGCTCATGATCGAATCGGGTTCATCCCAGGTATCGTCTTGATCATTCGCGTATTCCTCAATTCTATTCCATCCTTCCTCAACGCTTAGTTTGGCTATTTTTCCTTTTGATGAATTATTAATGCCCAATTGGTCGTTTTTGGAGACACTGTCATAAAAGATTTGGACAAGAAGCCAGAGTTCAATGCCATGATGAGGGACCTGTCTAATTAGATCCTTGAATCTAACCCAAGATTTGTGAATAGGTTCTGCTGGTCCAACATGGAAGCGGAGGATTTCGTCTCTCAACTTTGAAGTTCTTCCTATGGGAAAGAATTTCTCATAGAATTTTGAGATAAGCTGTTCCCATGTGAAGATGGATTCGGAAGGAAGTTGGTTATACCAGTCTCCGGCTCTTTCATGAAGGGTAAGGGGAAAGAATCGCAACCGGGAGGTATCTCTAGTGGCTCCGTCCGTGTGGAGGGTATCCACTATTTTCAGGAAGTCCTTGATGTGTTGGATTGGATCTTCAGTTTTCAATCCGTGAAACTTGCATACACTTTGGACCAGCCAAATATCAGTTGCACGCAAGACCCCATCCGTGTGTTCATTTGGAAAAACGATAGCATTGGAAAAACCACGAGGGGTGGGAGAAGAGTAGTCCTTGAGACATTTGGGGATTGGGATTTCGGGAACTTCCATATCGTGATTGGGTTGAGGGCTAGGAGGTGTAGAATGATGATTGGATTCTTCCTCGGAGAGGGCATCATCAAAATTGATCGTGGATGGTTCAGCCGCTTGGTGGAGTCGCCTTAATCTATGCATTTCCCTTTCGGGTTCAGCATAGGGTGTGGCAAGAGTCTTTATCGAGCTTCGGCTCCTAGTGATTCTAAGATTAGGGGGGTCATCATCCAAGATTAGGGAATATCCTCCTAAAGTACGGGCTCTAGGAGGTGGTGGTGGGTTGTGTGGGTTAAGGATATTACCATCTTCCATGATGTCGGATGGTATGGTTACGAACAAAGACACGAAGAAAATAGATAGACTAAAGAAAACCTAGAAAAATAAAATAAAAATCTCACTAGAAAGGAATCTAGTGAGTAGACCTAATAGAAATAAAAATTCAACCTAAACAATAACTATTCCCCGGCAGCGGCGCCAAAAACTTGATTGCGTGGTTTTGTAACCTTACAACAGGTTTTACCTCTCGAGGGATCTCAAGAGGCTTACAACCCCACCAGGCAGTGTACCTGACCGATGTAGTATAGTGTAGTGGTAAGTACGGGGGATTGATCGTTCTCCACAGGGAATAGTGTTCGTTAGGTATGAAAGGCTACTCTAATTAGGTCTAAGGGTTGAGGAAGATTCTTTTTATGTTTTTATAATTTTATGAAAGCAAGTAAAATCTCGGGTTTGAAGGAGTGGGCGGAATTAGTTGCTAGTCAACTAACCCAAAATTACTACAAATGCAATAAAATAAAATAACAAAAATGAAATGTGGTGAGAAACTTATGTGTAGAGAAATGTGTTTACTTAGATTTCCTTACTCCCTAACTATCTTTTACCGGTTAATTAGTGTGTATTAGTCGCGTGGATGACGGGTGTATTCCTTAATACCATTCGTGGGGTGGCGTACTTACTTCCCCAACTCTACAAGCTCCTACTTCACTCCTATGTCGAGCCGGCTAGGAAGCTCCTAACATGGGATCACTAGAATTCGCTTGTGCATTAAATACAACCATAAAAACCTTTAGTACGCGTTTGGTTCATGTTTCTTAAGACGTTCAAGCAAGTTACCGAATAGGAAGTTAGCCAGTTTTCTTAAGCCTAACATAGATAAACAATCATCCAATACAACTAACAACACACTAACAACCAATAATCAATAGCTAGGTTTCACTAGATCTAAGCAAACACAAGATAAAATTAGCCTAACATGTTAAACAAAAGACAAGCATAAGATAGAATCAAACAACACATAGACATATTGAATGATTAATTGATAACTTATCTTTCAATGAAACATGGAAGATCTCAAGGCAAAAAGCCCTGAAAAAGTAGCTAAAATTGTCTTAGGGTTTTATCCCAAAATTTCACACACTAAGCTCTCCCCAATGACAAAAGATTAGAAAACTATATATAGATTTTTGGATCTGACGGCGTCACCTTATGCATTGTGACGCCGTCACCTCGCCGCTTTTAGGGTTCCCGGGTGACCTTCTTGACGCCGTCCCTCTTTAGCTCTTCAAAAATCCATTCTGGCCTATCAAGGCTTGACGCCGTCGGATCATGAACGTGACGCCGTCCCCTTATGATTTAAGCCGTGACGCCCTTGATTTAGTTAAAGCGTGACGCCGTCAGAATTCTCATGCTAACTCACTGGCCCGTCCTGAGTAAATTTCACATCCCACTTTTCTTGCCAAGGCATGACGCCGTCCCATGTTAATTGTGACGCCGTCAAGAGTAACTTTTAGCCGATTCTTGAGACTTTGCCGTTTTCTTCACTTTAATGCTCCAAAAATGTCCAAAATGCCTCCTTTTCCAGATTTCTCCTCAAAAGTACCTAAAATGACAAAAGGAACGATTTAGGGCAATATTTGATCAAATAAATACGATTTCGGGCTTAAATGACCCCTTAAAAGCGGTACACTTTTCGCCTCATCAAAGGGCATCAAGAATCCCTTGTTGGTCTGAAGACATCAGTTGTTGCCTTGTCTTCACCCCTGATTGTACATCTCCAATTACATTTTCTAGGGAGTGGACTTTGTGAATCCTTATGTGTGGGGATGAAGGAACTTGATAGTTAGGTGTGATATTGCTCAAATCCACCTAATTGTCTAAGAAATCTGCTTCATTTGAGTCTGAAGGGCTAGCAGTAGTATCATTTGGCCTAGTAGCAGAAAAATTTATCCTAGCAGTAGAATGCTCTGTCTCAGCAGCATTATCATCAGCAGAAACATTTTGTTGTTCCTTTGTTCCATCTTCCTTGTGTTCACTTTCAACATCTTCTTTAGCTTTACCAGAAGAAGATTCATCATTTATTGAAGTTGAAACCACACTGGTACTTATTGGCATCCATATATGATCTTGATTTGTCTCCTTGTCTAACCCTGCCTCATTTGTTGTTTGTGAACCTGAAAAATCATTAGTTTCTGCAACAACAGGCACATAATTCATAGAATGGGTTAATGACTCTAGATCAAATAGCCAATTAGGACCTTCACCTACTACATTGGATTTATGCTCTAAAAATTCCACATGTAGGTTTTCTTCTACTTTCTTAGTTCTTAAGTTGTATACTCTAAATGCTTTGCTATTGAGAGAATATCCAACTAAGAAACCTTCATCTGCTTTGCCATCAAACTTTCCAAGATGGTCTAAGGTATTGAGAATTGTCACATGACATCCAAAAGGTCTAAGAAATCCTAATGTAGGAGTTCTACCTCTAAAAAGTTCATATGATGTCTGATTGTGAGGCTTAACAACTAAAACTCTATTCTGGACATAGCAAGCAGTGTTGACTGCTTCAGCCCAAAAAGTTATAGGTAGCTTAGAATCAGCTAACATAGTTCTAGCAGCTTCTATTAGTGTTTTATTTTTCCTTTCAGTAACTCCATTCTGTTGTGGAGTTCTAGCAACACTAAACTCTCTCATAATACCTTTTTCTTTGCAGAATTCATCCATAAATCTATTTTTGAACTCTGTCCCATTATCACATCTAATGACTTTTACTCTTTTATCTACTAGGTTTTCTATCTCAGTAATGAAAGTCTTAAGGATGCTAGGTGTCTCATCCTTAGTAGCTAAAAAGAAAACCCATGTAAATCTACTATAGTCATCAGTAATAACTAGACAATATCTCTTATGTTGCATACTTCTAACATTTGTAGGACCAAACAAGTCCATATGAAGCATAAACAATGATTGATTGATAGAGTTAAAAAGCTTGGGCTTACAAGTGGCTTTGTGTTGTTTGCCTTTAAGACAAGCAATGCATGTTTGATCATTTTCAAATCATTTTTGAGGTAAACCTCTTACCAAACCATTCTTAACAATCTGATTTATGGTTTTGAAGTAAATATGACCAAGCCTCCTATGCCATAACATTGATTCATCCAATGTGGCCTTTGCAACAAGACAAGTTAAATCCTTTTTAGGAACAATGTTCTTCATGTCTACACTGTACATATTGCCCTTTCTAGGAATTTTAAGAAGCACTTAACTTTCATCAGGCATCTTAAAATCAGGAGAAAGTTCAAGACATTCAGTGTCACAGAAAAGAACTTTGTTCTTTTTGTCACACATTTGTGAGACACTAAAAAGATTATAATTTAGCTCTTGTACATAGTACACATCTTCAAAATCTAAATTTCCAGTTTTGATGGTACCTTTATCGGAAATTTTACCACCAACACCTCCTCCAAAGGTAACATAGCCTCCATCTATTGATTGAAAATCTGAGAGATAAGACTTGTTGCCTGTCATGTGCCTTGAACATCCACTATCTGAGTATCCTTGATCCTCTTGTTTATCAATTGTATGTTCCTGCACAGAAATGAGAAGTATCAGTTTCTTTTGGGGACCCAAGCCATTACTGACTTGGATCTGCCTCTTGCATCAATGAAATTTAATCTCTTAAGAACAGTTGATACAACATTGGATTTAAGAATCCAACATGCTGAGGCCTTAACAGCATTTTCCCTATTTTCTCTAGCAGCAGAATGAATTACATGCTTAGCAGCAGAAACTGCTAACTTTGTAATTGTTCCCTTAATTTTCCAAACTTGTTTTTGGACCACTGCTTTTGATTAAATGGGCCTTTGGACAGTCTTTGATGCATTTATATAAAAAGATTTTGCATTTTTAACTGTTGGTCTTAGGTTAACAGTCATGAATGGTCTAGCAGCAGAAACTGCTTTGACAACTGCTCTGGGTTTTGTTCTCTTAGACTTAGAGTGAAAGTGAGTTTGAGGAGTTTGCCTTTTGAAATTCACCCTATTGTTTTCATACCCAGATACCCATTTGTTACAGAAAGCTGCAAGATGATCAAAACTACCACATGTGTAACAAGCTTTATTATAAAAGAAAAAGTCATCACCTAATTGGTTAGACTTGAGGCCATTCCAATTTTTTTGGTTACCTCTGGGCTTGCTAGTGGATCTATATTGTTCACAATATTTAACTGGTTGCCTAACATGTTTAATGTTTGTTCTAGGCTTAACAGTATCCTTTTTGATCACTTTAGGAACCCTTGTTCCTGCTTTTTTAACTACTTCAGGTTTAGACATAACTTGTTCATCTTCTTCATCATCAGATACCCAGACTTCAATGACTACTCTATCTGATCTTCTATCAGAGGACACCTTGTCCTCAGGAAGTAAAGTTTTACTTAATATTTCACTTACTTTCTTAGGTTCATCAACAACTAGCTTGGTCTTTGGCTGTACACCATATTGTAGCTCAGGTTTTTGAAATTCAGGAATACCTGAATTTTCTAGGTCAATCCCTGAGGGTTTAGGGATACCTCTGTATGGAGGTGGGACACTCTTATATCCTACTCCTGACTTAGCTCTATTAATCACTTGGCATTCTATCATGTTGGTCACACCTCTAGAAGCATGTTCTAGTGTCTGTGTAGTCAAGTGAATGTTTCCATTTTCCTTTTTGACCCTATAAAAAGCCTCTCTTAAAAGCTTAATTTCAGCATCTTTAAAGAATATGTCCTGTCTTAGGAGAGCTTTGTCATCAGAAAAAGCAAGTTCATTTTCTTTGTAGTATAAGATCTGCTTTTCTGTTGATTCTAAACCACACCTATAATTAATGTAGTTTTGATGAGTTTTGCTTAGCTCTTTCATTTGTTCATCATAATGTTTGATTAAAGTTTGTAATTTTTTAAGAGCAGTACAAGCATTTGAACAAGCTTTATGAGATTGTACCTCAGAAGTAGAAAAAGCCATGAGTCCCATCTGTGAAGAATCTTCTTCTTCATCAGCCATGAAACTCCAATCAAAACCTAGCCCATCAATAGCTACCATAGCCTTTGAGTTTGGCTCAGAAACCTCCATTGTTTTGGATGTGCTTCCAAAACCTTTGTTCTTGCTATCTTTCTGCCTTAGCCTTCTACATTCTCTTGAGAAGTGACCCATTATGTGGCAGTTATAGCACTCTATCTTTGACTTATCAAAACCAGCAGTATCAGTGTTGCTGATTAAGAGCTTCTTCCCCATCCTTTGATAGAACTTCTTGTCTCTCATGCTAAGAAGAGAAATTTGCCATTTCAGGTCCATTTCCTCCAGATCATCATCATTGATCTCTTGGAGGTCTTCATAGGTGAGCATGGACCCATTATTTTGACTTGTAAGAAATGCACAACAAGTCTTTTCATTCAAAATACCCATGGTAATACTTGATGAACTAGCAGCACCAACACCATCAACAACTTTCACCTCTTCACTTGATTTTGAGGTACTAGGAGTTGACATAAATGCCATGTTCCCAGTATTAGAACTAGTACCTCCATTCTTCTTCAAATCTTGCTCCACAATCTTAAAGTTGCTATACAAATCTATCAACTCCATTGTATCAAGGTCTGGCTTGTTCTTCCAGACAACAACATGCATAGCCCACTCTTCTGGTAAGCTTCTCAGAAATTTTGAGTTCAGATCTTCTTGAGGTATTTCAACCCCAAGAATAGCAAGTTGGCTCACAATATTCTGAAGCCTATTAAACATATGGTCAAGAGATTCATTGTATGTAGAGGAGAAGTTTTCAAACTGCTGCTTGAGCAGTGTCTTGAGGGTTTTCTTGGTGGCTTCATTTCCACCATATCTGGCAATAACAGCTTCAAATAATGACTTGGCATCTTTGAACTTGCTGAAGTTTAGAAGTTGATCATTGGGAATGGTCATCATCAGCATGCTTCTTGCCTTTAAGTCATTTTTCTTCTTTATTCTATCTTCTACAGTTGTTGGCTTTGTCTGCAGAGTTGTCACCACTTTGCCTTCCACTGTTGATGAAATAGTTGTAGGTTGGTAAGAGTTTCCATCTTCAATGATTTCCCAAAGTGCATAGTCTTGCACTTGGAAATATTGCTCTATCCTCAGCCTCCACATCTCAAACTCATTCTGTTTGAGCATGGGTATTTTTGTAGCAACATTGGTCTGAATAGATTCAACGTCCATTTCTTCTTCTTCTTCTTCTAAATCAACTATATCAACCTTGCTCTAATACCAATTGATGAGGATTCGATACACTGATAAGGTGGTTAAACCTTCGTTGCTTTGTGTATGTGATAAGTTGAGTTAATATGATTAAGTACGCGGAATTTACTTAATCACACTTAGAAGGTTATTTGTGTTATGGAAATGGAACAGTTATGCTTGTGTATATAGAACAAAGAACATGCAATGTTATCACCAAACGATTCAATATTATTCAAGATAATACGAGTGATCTTCAATATCACTAGGGTTACAAAGACCTTGAATCTTATGGTTTCTATGACTTATGATATTTGTTCTATGTTCTTGAGAGTTATTTTCTAAGCACTTAATAATTCACACACTATTATCTGTTCGTATATTTATCACTAGTCTAAGATCTTTCTTTTATAACACAAGAAAGATCTTTACAATATTGTCAAGTCTTATCGAACGCTTGCTTTGAGAGTGTCAGTCATTAAGATACAACTTGTATCTACGTTTACAACTTGTTCTGTGAATATAACATTATGACTGATCACATGGAGTAAGATATTATCTACCGTATATTGTTGACTTTAATACACATAATATCTTTTCATACTTATCCACTCAGCATCAGAAAGTTCTTCATCAGCAGCAATGTTAACGCTAGCAGCAGAAACATTCAACAGTAGAATGTTAAGCCTAGCAGCAGAAGGTTAACGCTAGCAGCAGAATCAAATGCTCCAGCAGAAACCAATAATGCTAGCAGCAGAATCCAATGCTCCAGCAGAAACCGATAATGCTAGCAGCAGAAACCGATAATGCTAGCAGCAGAATCCGATATTGAACTTCTTGAATATTTAATTCCCAACACCACTTTTTCACAGTAATGGAACCAAAAAGTCTCTAAAGTTGAGATTTACACAAAACGCTTATAACTTGGACTTAAAAAAAAACCATACGAGACATTTATGTAAAACTGTTAATGAAAAACATGAGACTTTTGACCACTTTTTGATACATATAAGCTGGTATGAAACTGTTATGAATGACAAGAAAATTTTTTTTGCTCAGTAGTAAAAAAAAAGGTAAAACAGCTTCAAACCATTGTACGAACGACACAAAATCAACAAAACAAACAACCTTGGCTCTGATACCAATTGTAGGATCGAGAATATATGTGATTTATGTGGTTCGGGAGGTCGAGGTTGATCAAAGAACATACCCATGATTCTAGAGAGAGGGTGAAGAAAACAATGTATATTAGATTGATAAGTGAAAGTTACACAATGATTTTCCCACACCCCTCATGGAGAGTCATGAGGGGTATTTATAGGCTTAATACAATATAAGTTTGCCTATTGTATAATAGTAGTCCCTGCGGGCACTACTTACTACGAATCTAGTCCAATTCACGTGTAAGACGTTATCTTCATAAACTAGTGAGGCTAACAACCTTTGTACCACCAATTTTTTACTTATATATAACCAATCATCCTCAACTAGGTAAAACGCACATAACCCAATCGTCATTTCTCACAAAACACACATAACAATGGCTAGTTACACGCCGGAAGAGAAGTGGTCAAAGGTTTTATCGTCGATGTATCTCTTTAATGAAGTTCTTAATACATATGGCTATGAAATTTATGATGAATATGGTTCTTATAAGAGCATTAGCCCATGGATGAGAGACCAGATTCTGGAATGGTTAAGGAAAAAGCCATACTACAGAGAGATGTTGGACGCTCAAGCTGATGACGTTGGAGGAGAAAGCACGTTGGAAACCAAACTTGATGATCTGGGAAATAGGATAACATATCTTGAAGCTATGTTTGAACATTTCATCAAGCAAAGGAAAACAAGGAAGGGAAAAGATGGTGCAGGTTCTAGCAAAGTGGGAAGTAGCAGCAAAAAAAAAATAAAGAATGGGCGATGTTTGTTATGGTCTATGTCGTGTGTTTCGTTTACTTGTCGAGTTGTTTTGTTTGCTTGTCGAGTTGTTTCGTTTTAGTTGTTTCGTTTGCTTGTCGAGTTGTTTCATTTAAGTCTGTATGAAATGTATGTGGTTGAGAACTCTTGCATGTTTTGAACAAAAGGTGTGCCTTCGTGTTTGTTAATTGTGAATGTTTTGAGAGTGGTAAGTAATCCTTCTCTTGTTATATTACCATACGACTAAAATTTATACAAAATAAATGGTGTTCAAATTAAAATGGGTCTCCGAATAAAATGACCGGTATTGATGGTGGTGTATAGCGTAATGTTAGGAAATTAAGCTTTGGCAGTTAAGACTGTTGGAGGTAATAGTTAGGACTGTTGAAGATGGATGTTAAGACTACTGAAGAGTTTTGAAGACATGAGCAGTTAAGACTGCTGAGTAAGTTAGTACGGTTTATGATTTGTGTAAGTAGATAAATATGGAAAAGATATTTTGTATATCGTATAGAATTAGATTGATAGTTATCTTGTAAAGGAATCCTTGGTCTATAAAAGGATTGCCTAGGTTAAGGTTTATAGAGACGATAGAAGTACGAATTAGATAAAAAGAGATTCAAGGTTATAAACCCTAGTGATAGGAGATCACTCGTATTATTATTCTAATAATATTGAATCATTGAAGGTTATTATTCTGTGTTCTTTGTTTTATTCAAATCATACAAAACACATAAGGTCTTCTAAGTGCTAGCTAGTAAATTCCGCGTGCTAGACTACGTATAATTCTTAGTATCACATCTAACACAAGGAGTGTGTGTAGATCCGTTCAAGTGGTATCAGAGACAGGTTTGCTGATACATAGATTTAGAAGATCCGAGAAGAACAAAGATGGACATGGAAACAACACCATCCACAACCAACATTGCTGCTAAGCTTCCTATGCTTAAACCTAATGAGTTCGACATGTGGAGACTTCGTATTGAGCAGTTTTTCCAAGTGCAAGATTATGCACTGTGGGAAATCATTGAAGATGGAAACTCCTTTACACCTGTAACAACAACAACTGTTGTTGATGGTAAATCTGAGAGTACAGTGCAGACAAAGCCAACCACAAATGAAGAGAAGGCAAGGTACAAGAATGATGTTAAGGCTAGAAGTTTGCTTCTGATGACTATTCCCAATGATCAGTTGCTGAATTTTAGTAAGTTCAAGTGTGCTAAATCTCTTTTTGAAGCTATTGTTGCAAGATATGGTGGGAATGAAGCCACCAAGAAAACCCAGAAGACCCTTCTCAAGCATCAGTTTGAGAATTTTACTGCAACAAGCAATGAGTCGTTGGATCATATGTTCAATAGGCTTCAAAAACTGGTGAGTCAATTGGCTGTTTTAGGAATTGAGATGCCTCAGGAAGATCTCAACTCTAAGTTTCTGAGGAGTCTACCAGCTGAATGGGCTATGCATGTGGTAGTATGGAAAAACAAGCCTGATATAGATTCCATGAGCTTAATGGATCTATATAGCAACTTCAAGATAGTTGAACATGAGATTAAGAAGTCTGCTGGATCAAGCTCAAGCTCAAGCTCAGGCAATTTGGCCTTTGTATCAACTCCCAGTTCCTCAAGTCCAGATGAAGAAGTGCAAGTTGGTGGAGCAGTTGGTACTGCTAGTGCAAACCTTGGTACTGCTAGCACCTCAAGCAGTACTAGTGGACTTTTGAATGATGATACTTATTGTGCTTTTCTGATTACTCAGCACAATGGAAGTATGTTGACTCATTCAGATCTTCAAGAGATTGATGAAGATGATATTGAAGAGATGGATATTCAGTGGCAGCTCTCTCTTCTCAGTTTGAGAGCTAGGAGATTCTTGAAGAAGACTGGCAAGAAGATTTTCATAAACAGTAATGATGTTGCAGGGTATGACAAGTCCAAGATTGAGTGCTTCAACTGCCACAAGAAAGGTCATTACTCAAGGGAGTGTAGATTGCCAAGCCAACAAGATGGAAAGAGTAGAGCATATGGAAACAAGTCAAGAGTTGTGGAGGTTACTGATTCAAGCTCGAAAGCCATGGTTGCTATTGATGGCTTAGGATTTGACTGGAGCTATATTGCAGAGGAGGAAGCAGAAGCATCTACAGAGGTTGCTCTCATGGCATTTTCTGATTCTGAGGTACAAGTTTCAAAATGTTCTAAATCTTGTGAAGCTTTAAAAGATCTAGAAACACTTAAAACAAGATATGAGAATCAGAGAAAAGAATTAGTTGAAACTGCTTTTAGCTTAGCAAATCATAAGAGAGCTTTAGCTGTGTTAGAAGAAAAAATTGTTCATTATCAAAACAATGAGTCTAAGTTTTCTGATGATATGATTATTGTTAAGAGAGACTTAATGTTTAGAGAAAATGAGATCACTGTTTTAAAACATGAGCTAGAACAGGTTAAGAAAGCTAAGGAGAACATACAGATGAGTGTAGACACACTAGAATACACATCAAAAGGTGTTCAAAAGATAATTGAGAGTCAGATCCAAAATAAAGCTAAGTCAGGCCTAGGATATAAGTCAGTTCCACCTCCCTCTAGAGGAATTCCATCACCCAAAGGTATAGACTTAGAACATGCAGGACTCCCTGAATTTCAATTACCTGTGCTTAATTATGGTCCTCAACCCAAGAAGGATGTAGTTGATAAACCTGTGTTTGAAAGTGCAAGTGATAAATCACTATCTGAGGACAAGGTGTCTTCTGATAGGTCCTCACCTAAGGACTCAGATGCTCCAACCATTGAGGAATGGACTTCTGATGATGAGGATAATCAGGATATAGTTAAGCCTGTTAGTGCTAAAGTGGAGGAACCAAAAGTTCCAAAGATGGTTAAACTTGAGACTGTTAGACCTAGATCAAATGCCAAACCTTTTAGACCAACAGTTAGGTATGCAGAAATGTATA
This sequence comes from Artemisia tridentata subsp. tridentata, assembly GCA_021014915.2. Taxonomy (NCBI): domain Eukaryota; kingdom Viridiplantae; phylum Streptophyta; class Magnoliopsida; order Asterales; family Asteraceae; genus Artemisia; species Artemisia tridentata. Next base: position 66,233,810 of record CP139504.1, on the reverse strand, counting down.
GAACCACAAACAAGCCAAGAGGTAACCAGAGGAATTGGAATGACCTCAAATCCCACCAATTAGGAAAGGATTTTGTTTGCTATAGGAAAGCTTGTTACTCTTGTGGTAGATTTGACCATCTTGCAGCTTTTTGTGATAAGTATGTTAGAGGGTATTCAAACAAAAGCATGTGTCTAGAAAGACCTAAAACTCTTCCTAGGAATGATAAGATGATACCCAGATCAGTTCTTTTAAGGTCTGGACATAAAGCAGTTCAAACTGCTAGACCAGCAGTTCAGACTGTCAGACCTATGAGACCAATTCACCCAAGGCCACCAGTTCAAAATCCAATAAATGTTTTTAAACCATCATACAAAACTGGTAAAAGAACTTTTTATGAAAAAGCAGTGGTGAAAAATCAAGTTTGGAAACCTAAGGTAGCAACTGCCAAGCCAGCAGTTCCAACTGCTAGCAGGGTAATTGGTACTGGTGTGAATAAAAACACTGCTAAGGGAAACATTGGTAATGAAGTGAATGCTTCAGCATGTTGGGTATGGAGACCAATTAAATCCAATGGTGCTAAGACTGTTTTGAAAAGAATGAATTATGTTGATGCTAGAGGAAAGCCTAAGTCTGTTTTGGCTTGGGTTCCACAAGGAAATTAATTTTTCTTGTTGTGTGCATTGTTAGTCATATGCTTGTGTTTTGTTTCTTTGTTTTTGGACTAACAATTGCAGGATTGGAGAGAAAACACCAAGGGATTAAGAATGCTTGATGTTTTGGACTAAATGGTGTTCTAGAGATTAGTATGTGATCTTTGCATACAAGAAATGGTAATTGGTTCACCATGCCTTATCCACATAAGAACCAACTAGTCCAGAGCAAACGGTTTCTGGTAAAGACTAATCAAATCCGTTGATGGTTGACAATTTACCAAAAATTGTATGGTTATCAGCTCACCATATCTAAATGTGAAGAGTTGGCTAGTCCAAAGCAAACGGCTATTGGTAAAGACATATCAAATCCGTTGATAGCTGATAGTTTGCTAAAAACTATGTTTGAGCCATGTTATTTTAAAATTTTATTTCAAAAAGTTGGTACGGCTCAACAAAAATTTTCAACAGTTGGGACGGTTAGTACAAAATATTGGTACGGTTCAACTAGCCGTTATGACTGACGTGTCTGTAATTAATTTTGGGGTAAAAACTAGCCGTTGGCGGTTTGTTGCGATTTTTACTGGATGAATTACGAATTTCGCAGGATCCTCTTATAGATATTTTAACTTTTATTCTAATATATTCTTATACTAAAATAAAAAGTTACCATATTCTTTAAGTCGGTCAACTTGAAACCCTACAACTCTCTCCATAAACTCTCACTATTGCTTTCATCTTCTATCTTTTCACTCAAAATTATTACTATTCACGGCTGTTAACTAATATTTACTGCTAAGAATGGATGTTTTGAAATTTGTTAAACGTCACAACCAGGTTGCGTTTTTAGAGAAAACAGAGCAAGGAGATGGGCCAAAATTTTATGAGGTTGTGGACTTTCTCAACCACTCTCACATAAGGTATGCTCTAACTGTTTCTCCTACTCTTTATGTTTCGCACATCACACAGTTCTGGCAGAATTCATCTGTCTTGACAAGTGATGACGGAGACTTAGAAATACATACTGAAGTAGATGGCATTAAATTTGTTGTTACCGAGTCTATACTTAGGAGACATCTTAAATTAAATGACTCATATGGTATCCACACTATGCTAAATAATGAAATTTGGGAAGAACTTACAAAAATGGGGTATAATACATCTGAACATAAATTGACTTTTCAAAAAGCATGTTTTTCACCCCAATGGAGATTTTTGATACATACTCTTCTATGTTGTTTAAGTAATAAAAACACTGCTTGGGAACAGTTCAGTAGCAATATTGCTATTGCTCTCATTTGCTTGTCTACAAACAGGGTTTTTAACTTTTCAAAATATATTTTTGAGGGTATGGCATCAAATGTTGACAGTAAAACAAAGTTTTTAATGTATCCCAGGTTTGTTCAAACAATTTTGAATAAAAAGAAAAACCTGCTTACAAAACCAACTGAAATTTTTGCTACGCCTAGTCTACAATCAAAGGTTTTTCAAAATATGGCTATGGCTAGTAGACTTTTTAAAGGGGAACCAGTTTCATTGTTTCCTTAAATGATTCAAACTGAGTTGGGTGAAGGTTCAGCAGTTCCAACTGATCCCCATCACACATCCACTCAAGGATTTGAAACAACCCAACAACCACCTATCACTTATAGGAGAAGGTCTAAACCTAGTCTAACTAGGGTTGTGACAAGATCCTTTCCCAAAGATTCACCTCTCATAGCAGGTAATACAGCTAGAAGTGATGAGGGTAGTTCTTCACAAACTGAATTGACGGCTTTATGTACCAAGTTAGTAGCCAAGGTTGACACTTTGGAGAAGGAGCTAAAGCAAAACAAGGAGGAATTCAAAGCTCACAAGGTGAATTTTGCCAAAGTCTGTACCAAGCTAACAAAAAGGGTGAAGCAGCTTGAAGAACAGTTGAAGAAGAAAAGGGCAAGAGTGGTATTGGATGATGATTTTGATGATGATGATTCAGATGGTTCAGACGGGGATGATGAAAATTCTTCCAAACAGCGGAGGAAATTTGGTAAAGAGAGGAAATTTGGAAAAGATAAGGATAGATCAGAATCTCAGGGGAGGTATGAAGAAGGTTCTGAACAAGATGAAGGTTTTGATATTGGTTCAGGTTCTGGTTATGTTCATGAAGAAACAGCTGAGACACATCAAGTAGTTCCAAATGAAGAAGCAGTTCAAACTGCTGAGGCAGAGCAAGAGACAGAGCAAGAAACAGTTCAAACTGCTGAGTCAGAGCAACAAGCAGTTCCAACTGTTGAAACTTCTGCTGAACAAGTTTATGAAAGGAGAAGAGCAAATAAAGGGAAGAAGCCTATGACATCTGAAGAAGTGGCTGCTGCTCAAGAACTTGAAAGGCTTAAAAGGTTGAAACCAAAAACTCAAGAACAGATAGATCATGATGCAGAGGTTGCAAGGCAAATGTTAGAAGAAGATTTGGCTGGAGAGGAAGCTAAACAAGCTCAGATTGCTCGTGATGAAGAATTTGCAAGGAAAATGGCTGCTGATGATATAAGGAATATAGCTGAATTCATGGAAAGAAAAAGATCAAATGAAGTGAATCAAGAAGAGTTCAATGAACAGTTACAATATTTTCTGGATTCTGATGTGATTGTAAGAGCACAAGCTTCAATGGTTCTTAAAGATAAAGAGTTGAATGAAGAAGAGAAGACAGAGGAGCTTAAAGAATTCATACTCAAGAAGAATGGAGTTGCAACGTGGGAAGATCTGATTCATAGAATAAGAGAAAGACAGAAGTCAGGGTACAAGACAAAGTTACCAACAAAGAAGGAACTTGTTGAGGATATGAAGCATTATTTGAAGAACTCAGCAAATTACTCCATGAATGATTTCAAGGGAAAGTCTTATGCTATAATTGAAAAAGAATTCTGTGAAACTTATGCTATTTTGAATTCTCCAAGAAGAAGTGTCAAAACAGGTAAGAAGAGGGAAGCAAAAACTATGGAATCAAAAGTTGCTAAGAAACCAAAGTCTGATGAAGAAGGATTAACTAATGAGAAGATCAGAAGCATGATGGTGATTATTCCAGAGTCTTTTTACATTAAACCATTGCAGGTAAAACATCCAATCTGTGGGAAACTAGAAGGGCGGTTGAATAGTTTACCGATTTAAAATTCTTTTAAAAATCTTGTTTTAAAAGTTGGCTATTGGAAACTTTGATTCGAACTCTATGTGTAATCAATCAACACCTATATGAACTACACACTAAGCTAGCTAATATAAACTAATGAAAGTAAAGAGTAGAGTTGGAAAGATCAAACTGAGACAAAGGATTTATAGTGGTTCGGCTACGAAGCTCTTCTTCGCCCTACTTCACTCCCCGAGTACCCCACTCGTGAGTTTCAAGCACTATGTCAACAACCTCCCTTTAGGCGGAGAAAACCGTACACGTCACTTATCCTATTAACGACACTAAGCTAAATGTCGAGTGCTAATCTTAGCTAGCACCAATCTACTAAGGTCCACGTGACCAATCACACAAGCCCTAATGGCTACAAGAGATCACCACGATCTCAACACGATCACAAAGATCAACTCTCACTTCACTCTACTTAATCTAACTACTCTAGATCCTTTGACTACTCACACACAAGCCCAATGGCTTCAAGAGATCTTCACTATCTCTTAAGATCACAATGATCTTCACTCACACTCTCACAAAAGAAAGATAATCTTGATGTATGCTAAGATACAACAAGGATGTAACAAGTGTTACAAAACCTAACAACTACAACTCTTGTATCTTCTTGAATACCTTGAGTTCTTCTCTTGCTAATGAAGAGGAATGATAACACCTTGTATCAACTTGGACACTTGTGTTCTTCTCTTGCTAATGAAGAGGAATGAAGAGGATCACTTGAAGGATGATTGGATCACTCTTGAACAAAAGAAAAACTAACCTAAATGATCTAAGAAAGAAAGTGTGAAGAGAGTATTCAACTCAGAAAGTTTTGTGTGTGAAAGGATGCCTAAAAACTGTGAAAGGGGTGGGTATTTATAGGCAAAGAAAATCTGAACGTTACAGAAAATTTTGTACGGACGGCTCCGTTAAATACCCCACGGCTCCGTTAAATTTAACGGAACCGTGGAGCCGTCGTAGACTAGGACGCTCCAAATTTTGTCTTTTCTGGTGAAAACTTATTTGGGGAAGGTTGGAGCTGATTTTGGGGGAAAAATAGCTGTTGTGATTTTCAAACTTATTTTTCCATTAAAACATTTCTTAATATTTCAAAAGTAATTTGTCATGTGTATTTTTAAAACAATGTTTTGTCCCATTTAAAATGTGAATTCTCAAAACATAAATTCACTTCTTTGATCACTAGTTCAAGTTGTAACTTTGTTCTAGAGTGATTTGCGTAGTGACGGGATCTTCCGATTAAAGACTTGTTTACGTTGATTTTGACGTATCGTGATTTCACATTTTGTCATCCTCAAAACGTGAAGTAATCGAAAGATATAAATAACATTTTTAGAACATTATTTGCATCAACAATCTCCCCCTTTTTGATGACGACTGTTGACATAAATAAATGCCTAAAAACATTATCAATATTTATTCATATCTCTATGTTTTGATGATCACAAAATGTAAACTCATTAAAACATAAACTTATAAATTAAACAAGTACTTAGTTGTAAATATTCACTTCTACAACTAAAATCACTTAAGGTATGAATGAACTAATGCTTAATGCATTATATGATCAAAGGAACATTTTCTTAATAACTAGATTTTTTTATAAAACATCAAAAACATTTTATATATTTTTGAAAAACATTTTTGGTATTAAATAAAAATGTTTAATCTTTTATAAAAATATGAATTCAAATTTTTAACCAAAATCAGTTAAAATGTTCCAGAAAAACCTTCCCCACAAAAGGACAAATCTGGGCAACGGACACCTTGGGCGGCCCCCTTAAAATTAAGGGGACAGCCCCCCCTATTTAAGGGGGCCGGCCACGCTCCAGTAGGCTCCAGCTGTCCAGATTTTTCCCTATAAATACCAGCCTTCCCCTGGATTTTTACTCACCCTTTTGCACTAAAACTTTCTGTTGTAGATCTCATTTCATATCTTAAAAAAAAAACCTTTGATCATGTAATCTTAAGCATTGGTTTCCAAGTGATCCAAGCTTCCACCATCCAAGTGCAAAAGAAGAATACTTCTATCAATCAAGATTAGAAGTATTACAACTTAGTATCATCTTGTTACTTAAGTTGTGTGTTTAACAAAGTTTGTAAATCATTCATTCATTTGTATGTAAGGTGTGTGTTGTAGATTAGTGTTGTGTGTAAGTAGTGAAGATGTTGTATAAGTAGTTGTGGTATAGAAGTTGTGAGGTCAAAGTGTAGAAGTCGTGAAGCCGTGGTGTAGAAGTTGTGAAGCCGTAGCTTAGAAGACATGAAGTCCTTGTGTTGAAGTCGTGAAGCCGTAGCATAGAAGCTGTGAAGCGGTCGTGTTAAAGTTGTGAAGTCCTAGTCGTGAAGCCATAGCATAGAAGCTGTGTAGCGGTCGTGTTGAAGCAATGAAGTCCTAGTCGTGAAGTCCTAGTGTTGAAGTCGTGAAGTCGTAGCATAGAAGTTGTGTAGCGGTCGTGTTGAAGCCGTGAAGTCCTAGTCATGAAGTCCTAGTGTTGAAGTCGTGAAGACGTAGCATAGAGGTTGTGTAGCGGACATGTTGAAGTCGTGAAGTCTTAGTCATGAAGACATAGTGTTGAGGTCGTGAAGCCGCATCATAGAGGTTGTATAGCGGTCGTGTTGAAGTCGTGAAGAAGTCGTGAAGCAGTCGTGAAGCCGTTGTGAAGTAGTCGTGAATAAGTTGTGTTGTGAAGTTGTGAGATTGGTTCTAGCTACGATTAGAACTCGACATTTAGCTTTGTGTCGTTAAACCCGTGTAAGCCAAAGTTGTGTACGGTTTTCTCCGCCATAAGGGAGCTTATTGAAGTTGTGAAGAAAACTCTCGAGCAAGGTGTGCTCGGGGAGTGGAGTAGGGCAAGGAAGGTGTCCTTGTAGCCGAACCACTATAAATCTCTCGTGTCTCGGTTAGATCTTTCCATACCTTATTTATTTCTTTACTTGCATCGTCATTACTTTCATACACATAGGCTTATATAATTGCTAGTATTAATTAGAGGTCGACTTCACATAAAGATCAAATTGAAAATCCATTCAAGAAACCAAAATTTTTACAATCAATTTAAAAGAATACATATATAACTAATAATAAGATTTAAGTTTTATTTTTCATAACAAACTAGAATCTAAGTTTTTAAAAGTAAACAAAGGTTTTATAATAAATTAAAAAGACGTAAAACTATTCTACCCCCCTTCTAGTTTTCCACAATTGGTATCAAAGCCAGGTTAATCAAGATCTTTAAAATATACTGTATTTTAAAACTTGAATCGATCTATGGAATTCGAAAAATATCTAGAAGGGGAATCTTTGCTAAAACCACCACTATTTGAAAACTATACTTTTCTTGAATGGAAAAATAAATTTGAAACTTATGTGAAATCAATTGATCTAGATCTTTGGCATGTCATTTCGATTGGTGATTTTGAAAGTCAAACAAAAACATATTTTGAAAGTCAAACAAAAACGGATTTTGAGAGTCAAACAAAAACGGATTTTGAAAGTCAAATTGAGCATTTGAAAACAAAGAATGACATAAATAATAAAGCTAAAATAATTATTTATAAAACCTTGCCGAAAGTTGAATATGAAAGAATATTCTTCTGTAAAACGGAAAATGATATTTGGAAAAATCTCTTAAACTTTCATCATGAAAAATGTCAAGCCAAAGATGAGGATTTTGATCTTGTACATGAATTAGTTATCTTAGAAACTTTAATAGATAAACATTTAGATAAAATAGGTACATGTGCTACTAGTTCAAATGTTGTTAATGTAGGTATTAACGACGAAGACTACATGAATCAACTCCAAAGTGAACTCAATCCAAAATCATGGAGTGACACAGACGAAGGAGAAGATCATGTTCAGGTCAAGCCACTTCGGTTTAAATTAGTCAATCATCATCTAAGATATTACGAAGAAAAGCTAGGATGTGAGGTAAGTTTTCTTTTTAAATTTCATAAGTAATTACTTCATGCATATAATCTTATTAATGCCTTAGGATACGCTTAGTCTGATAGGTTGCTTTGCCTTTATACTTTAGTTATATTCGTTTTGTGGCTTAATGAACTAGAAACCCTTTAGTTAGCCCTCCTAAGTATTAGTAAACCAAGAAATCTTCATATTTGGTACTCTCCGATAGGTAAATTTAGGAACTTAATTTCTTCTAAAAGGAGAATGACTACTGGAGAATCTATTGACTAGAAACTCAATTTGAAATAATGGTTGAATTGTTTCTATGTGAGAAGTTGGGTGTGTGTAACCCGTAAAAACGATCGTGTTTAGCCTGAATTGAGCACCACTAGTAATAGTCTCATACTCATTCTCCAACTTGAATACATTATTCTTCCTAAATATACCTAACGATAGTTTACTGTTATGAACTTTGCTTTTCACTAGAGCTTTTCTTTCCTAGATGTATGTCATCCTGCATATATAAAATTTCTAGATGTTTACTTGCTCCTATGTGATTTGACTGCATGCCTTCGTAATTATTTGTTTAGTTAAATGCATTGTCATTATAATAGCTTTTGTCTTTCTCTAACTACTCTGACATGATGTATTTTTGTGTTTAGTCATAATACATGCGTAAATGTCATAGGATATGTAGAAAGAGGTAGCATGTGACAATAGACTTGAGCATGAGATCTTTTATAAACCATTATTTTTTAAACCTATAATTAATGGGACTTATTTTTAAATTTTCAAAAACTTCAAATTTTGGAAAAATAATTTTTCAAAAGATTATGACACATTTTTATTTTACATGTTTCACCATCCTACCTTTCTTCCAAACTTGTGTCCATAATTACGTGTTTATCAAAACCAAAGATTGGAAAAATATGTTTTCTTTCCTCATAAAAACATTTTGAAATAAAACCAAAACTATTTCATTAAAATATTTTTCACATCCACATAAAAACCCACTTTCAAACATTGCTGAATATTGCCAAAAACATTTCTTTAAATCATGCATGGTGATCTCATATCTGTCATCTATATTTATGTATGTGACATTTATAAGTGAACTAAATTTGAAAATAACCATAATTTATTCACTAGGACCTCACTTGGTACAAGTCTAGAAGTTCATGCTATCACAACTCTACATTCCCATGCACATAGATATTCATTAGGATTATTTAACTAGCTTATTAATCTTCCTAAATATGATACTATGAATTATTTGGTGCTATGTAGTGTTTTCTTGTCTAACATATATATGTTACATGCTAAATGAGTTGTTTGCATGCTAGATAATAATGTCTAATGAATATGCTTAGCATACATAAGTTATTAAATCCTAAATTGCCTCAAAAGAAGTTGGACTTGCTTGAAACTAAACCCAAAAACACAACCCTTTCAACAATTTTCTGCCAAAAACCCATTTCCAGTAACCTGGAAATCAGCAGATGGGCGGCCCCCTTAATTCATTAGGCGGCCCCCTTAATATTTAAGGGGACCGGCCCCTTAATTAAGGGGACCGGCCATCTGATGGTCGAAGGTGCTGCTCCCTTTTTCTATTTTTTAGCCCATTTTATCCTATACTTCCCAAAATTCACAAACACATTTTGTCACAAACCACCCACCAAAATTTACCTTCCACAATCACATCATCTGGAGGAGGAAGCTTGACATTTGCCATAACCCAACAAATGATGTTGTTCAAACTCAACCAACACCTAAACCTCATCCTAATGAACCCTTTCACACACATAACCAATCATCCATATGTCCACCTTCATTCACTCATAATTACCCAAGTTCACAAATGTCTCCACCACCAAGAGTGTCACCACCACTTCCACCAAATAACAACCACTCTCCATCATCATCACCTTCCACTCAACACTTGAAGTTCATTGAAGAACTCAAGGAAGCCCATGAGCTTAATGCTCTCCTTGCTTTGCACCTTGCTCAAAGCAACTTAAACCCATCACCATCCATCTCACCATCATTACCATCATCACCACATCACTTGAGTCAAATTGAGAAACATGTCAACAATTGTCCTTGTTGCATCTTTCTCCAAAATCAAACCATCACCTTAAATGAGCGTCTCACTTGGATTGAGTATCTTCTCACTAGATCTAATCCAACACCACCACTTGAACAACATCAAAACCCTCATTCAACATGGTCAAGTCCAAGCTCTCCACCTCCAATTCCTCCATCAACACTCTCTCCAACATCCATACACCCAAACTTACAACCCCATTAATCCAATTTTTTTTTACCCCCTCTTTACCATCATCCATCCAAAATAATTCAAGCTTTTCATGTCTCAAGCAAGTCAAATGGATCTCTTAGGCAATTTAAAATTTTCTACTTATTGTATGCTATAAGCAAAATATGTGTTGTATCAATAATTATGTTTTTAACATAATTATTTTCAACTAATGAATGCTTTATTTCTTGTCTTTAATATATGATTGTTATGCTTATTGCTTGTATACTTGATATCATGATATATATATACATGCTTGATGATTAATAACATGCTTATTCCATAATATGTTTTAAATGTATGCATACGTATTTAACATGTTTATGACACTATTTAATCATTCTTGATGTACATGATTCAAATGGAGCTTGCTGCAAAAACACCCTAAAAATGACCCTTTTCTGGAAAATTTTCAAATTTGGTTTCCTGGGAAAACACCAGATAGGCGGCCCCCTTAATTCCCTAGGCGGTCCCCTTAATTTTAAGGGGGCCGGCCTACAATTAAGGGGACCGGCCATCTGGGCAGTAAAATTTACTGTTTTCTTTTGCATCTTGCGACCCCTTTTATCTAGCCCAAACCTTACCTAAATCAACCATCACCTCCATCAAACACCCATTTTCATTCACCATGCTATCACCAAAATCATCTCTAAGACACCAAAACTCCATCACCACCACCTCAATGTTAATCCCCAAGTGCACCAAATGCACCATCAAAAACACCCTTTCATCCATCAATAACTACATCAACTCACACCTTTCATCACCACCATCAAGAGCATCAACTCCACCTCCTACTCAAGAACCTCCACTCACCCAACTTGTCATTTCCATATCACCAATAACACCTCTTGATGCTCATTTCTCATCATCACCAATACCACCACATCCACAACCAAACCATCATCTTTGGTCTTAGAGATGAGATACACTACATGTTTTCATCCCTTGAACACATGCTTAACAACCAACCTCCACCACAACCTCCATCATTTTCACCCACTACACTAACACCACCTTCATTCTCACCAAATTAAGCATATGCAATGCTTAATCAAAAATAATTTTTCAAACCATTTTGTGTGCAAGCCCCATGGAAGATCATGTACTCCTAGAATGATTATGTAGATTGCATTACTTACTAGCTAATGTAGGATTGAATATAATCTTGGATGGTTGTGTATTGATACACAACATTTTTAATGAATGTCTTTATATGTATGCTTATTTTTGCTATATATCTGCTTGTGCTTCTAATATTTTTCTTGCAAGTATTCCATATATCGATTCCTTGGTGCCCTCAAACGAGGGGGAGCACACATCAAGGGGGATTTCTCGTTCCGACAAATTTTGTCTCTAAAACTTGTCGGCTCAACCTTTTTGATGCCACAAAAAGGGAGAGAAGTGAATATAAACTCACTAAATACTTGTCCAAAAATAACTTTTGGATTTAATGAGTTTAGGTTTTGTAATCATCAAAAAGGGGGAGATTGTTGACATAAATAAATGCCTAAAAACATTATCAATATTTATTCATATCTCTATGTTTTGATGATCATAAAATGTAAACTCATTAAAACATACACTTATAAATTAAATAAGTACTTAGTTGTAAATATTCACTTCTACAACTAAAATCACTTAAGGTATGAATGAACTAATGCTTAATGCATTATATGATCAAAGGAACATTTTCTTAATAACTAGATTTTTTATAAAACATCAAAAACATTTTATATATTTTTGAAAAACATTTTTGGTATTAAATAAAAATGTTTAATCTTTTATAAAAATATGAATTCAAATTTTTAACCAAAATCAGTTAAAATGTTCCAGAAAAACCTTCCCCATAAAAGGACAAATCTGGGCAACGGACACCTTGGGCGGCCCCCTTAATTTTACTAGGCGGCCCCCTTAAAATTAAGGGGACCGCCCCCCTATTTAAGGGGGCCGGCCACGCTCCAGTAGGCTCCAGCTGTCCAGATTTTTCCCTATAAATACCAGCCTTCCCCTGGATTTTTACTCACCCTTTTGCACTAAAACTTTCTGTTGTAGATCTCATTTCATATCTTAAAAAAAACCTTTGATCATGTAATCTTAAGCATTGGTTTCCAAGTGATCCAAGCTTCCACCATCCAAGTGCAAAAGAAGAATACTTCTATCAATCAAGATTAGAAGTATTACAACTTAGTATCATCTTGTTACTTAAGTTGTGTGTTTAACAAAGTTTGTAAATCATTCATTCATTTGTATGTAAGGTGTGTGTTGTAGATTAGTGTTGTGTGTAAGTAGTGAAGATGTTGTATAAGTAGTTGTGGTATAGAAGTTGTGAGGTCAAAGTGTAGAAGTCGTGAAGCCGTGGTGTAGAAGTTGTGAAGCCGTAGCTTAGAAGACATGAAGTCCTTGTGTTGAAGTCGTGAAGCCATAGCATAGAAGCTGTGAAGCGGTCGTGTTAAAGTTGTGAAGTCCTAGTCGTGAAGTTCTTGTGTTGAAGTCATGAAGCCATAGCATAGAAGCTGTGTAGCGGTCGTGTTGAAGCAATGAAGTCCTAGTCGTGAAGTCCTAGTGTTGAAGTCGTGAAGCCGTAGCATAGAAGTTGTGTAGCGGTCGTGTTGAAGCCGTGAAGTCCTAGTCGTGAAATCCTAGTGTTGAAGTCGTGAAGCCAAAGCATAGAGGTTGTGTAGCGGACATGTTGAAGTCGTGAAGTCTTAGTCATGAAGACATAGTGTTGAAGTCGTGAAGCCGCATCATAGAGGTTGTGTAGCGGTCGTGTTGAAGTCGTTAAGAAGTCGTGAAGCAGTCGTGAAGCCGTTGTGAATTAGTCGTGAATAAGTTGTGAAGAAGTTGTGTTGTGAAGTTGTGAGATTGGTTCTAGCTACGATTAGAACTCGACATTTAGCTTTGTTTTGTTAAACCCGTGTAAGCCAAAGTTGTGTACGGTTTTCTCCGCCATAAGGGAACTTATTGAAGTTGTGAAGAAAACTCTCGAGCAAGGTGTGCTCGGGGAGTGGAGTAGGGCAAGGAAGATATCCTTGTAGCCGAACCACTATAAATCTCTCGTGTCTCGGTTAGATCTTTCCATACCTTATTTATTTCTTTACTTGCATCGTCATTACTTTCATACACATAGGCTTATATAATTGCTAGTATTAATTAGAGGTCAACTTTACATAAAGATGAAATTGAAAATCCATTCAAGAAACCAAAACTTTTACAATCAATTTAAAAGAATACATATATAACTAATAATAAGATTTAAGTTTTATTTTTCATAACAAACTAGAATCTAAGTTTTTAAAAGTAAACAAAGGTTTTATAATAAATTAAGAAGACGTAAAACTATTCAACCCCCCCTTCTAGTTTTCCACAATGACAAAATATAAACTCATGTTAGGTTAAAATTAGTTTTAACAAGTTTTTAATTAGTTTACTCCCATTTCTCCCCCTTTTTGTCTAATCAAAAAGGTGACGAAGGCTCCCCCTTGATTTGTACTCCCCCTCATTTGGAGAACACAAAGGAATCGAGCAATGGTTCTTGCTACAAAACAAAGTTAGAAGATACATATATAATATGTAACAAGTAGCACATTATGACAAATATCCAACCACACAAGAAGAAAAGTAGCTAAGAGCTAAAAATGATAAGGAACAACCCTCATAAGAGCCCATTCATTCATTAAAAGAAAATAAATGTCATACATGGATATGACTTCATGGAAACATAAAAGAGACAATGATAAGCATAAATCCCTAATGACTAGAGGCATGTTTCATTTCCAAGAGGGCTCCTAAAGACCTATTGTGGGTTAGGAGGTGGTGGAGATTGGGGCCCCATTTGGGGTGGTGGTGGTGTCAAGAGATGTTCTATAAAGTAGAACATGAAATGAATCTCGTCTCTTAAGAAGTAGTGTAGAAGGATGATGAAGATGTTGTGTAGGTAGAGGATGTTTTAGAGGGTGCATAAGGTGGTGATGGTGAGTATGGAGTGGCTTGGGAAGGTGGTGTCATAGCTTCATCATCTTTTGTGAGATCCACAAAGAGTGGTTTTGAGGGTGGTTTCACGGTTATCCTAGGTTTCTTGGAGATGTGAGAGGTTGAACCATGTGTGGAGGACATGGTGTTTGTGTGATGGGAGGTTGAAGGTGAAGTGCAAGATAAGCTTGCAAGGGTGAGGCCTTAAATAGGCAAGTTGGGTGAAATTTGAATTAAAGTTGATGGGGGTGTCCTATGGTGTAGGAAGGGAATCCTAGGGTGTGTTAGGTTTGCAAAAATTTGCAGGTTTGAGGTTAGAGGTGTAGGGTTTTTGGTAGGAACAGTAAAAATCCATCAAACTGGAGTACGGTTCCTTTAAATGACCCACGGTACCGTTAAATTTAATGGTACCGTCCATATTTAATGGTACCGTGCCACTGTTTGCATGAAGATTTTTTGTGCAGGCTAGTTCTGGGCAGCTAGGGGGATGTTTTCTAGGGGAACTAATTCCTGGAAATGATAGTGCCTCAACTCACTAGGTACTTATTTTCCTAAAGTGTCCCATATAAGCTACAACTAGCACATAAAGACTATCATGTAGTTTCCTAGGATAATTATAAGCATGCAATAAGAAGGGACAAAATAGACTATCATCCAAGTATCACATAGATTGATTAGTCAAGGAGATAGTTAAGCATGCAATAAATCCATTAGTATTTATTCATAGATAAATCTTAATAAGAAACATAGATTTATTCAAGACTTATGACTTGAGCATTCCCCCATTCTTGGCATACTCTTGTCTTGAGCATGAGTCTCATTTTCATGATTTGGATCATCAAAGGGTGCATAATGGGTGGAGGATTCGGAAATGAGGATTGATGAGACATGTGACTCGTTTATGGGTTGCATGATGGGTTTGACAAGGAAGTATTGAGGCTCGTTAAGGTAAGGGTGTAGGTTCATTAAATAGTGATAGAGACGGGTTAGGAACATCCCATAGGGTATCAATTTATTCTTGTTACCCTTGAGATGGACAATTCGCTTAGTGAAGAAGTAAGCGAGATTGTATGGTTGTTGGGTTAGGAGACGGTAAATCATATGAGCACAACACGCCGGGAGTTGCTCACGATTTCCTGTGAGACTTAGAACATTTTCTCGCAGGATGACTGCCCAAGAAAGTAGTTCATGACGAACCTCTTCCAAACGAATTTTTGTTGGATTAGGGTAAGAGGGGTACTTATAAGTACAGATGAGTTTGGTTAGTTCGGTTGGAGAGGGTATGTACGAACAGTACGGACTATTTTCCTCACGATAGTGAAAGAGAGACTTAAGACACCAATCTTCAGTATAGGCACATTGCCCATGATTGGGTATTCGAAGGATCTGAGCAAATTGCTAAAGAGTTAGGACGAATTTGAAGTTTTGGACCCAAAACCAAAGTGACAAGGATTGATCCTCGTTACGAACGAGTTCAACTTGTTGAAAGAACTCCAACACAAAATGAGGAAAAATGTGCTCGTTAATGTGGAGTAGACAATTGAATCCTATAGCTCTAAAGGAAGTGTTGATGTCCCGATGGTAAATTAGGGACGGATCAACGACACGGCCTTCATGAAACTGACGGGTTTCAAGATTAACATAGGCACGAATGTGGTTATCGGGAGTTGGGGGTTCTTGTGATATTTAGGGTGTGTAGGTGTCGGTTAGGAGATGATCAAAATCATATTCATGAGACATTTTTTGTTTCCTAAAATTTTTTTTTTTTTTTTTTTTTTTTTTTTTTTTTTTTTTTTTTTAGGAAAAATTAGTATGAAGAATAGTTGCATTATATACACATGCCTAGTGTGTGCCTATATGCAAACTATGTGGAGGTGCGGCAATCTCGACTCAAAAGAAAATAATGAGATTACCCAAACACTCCTAATTTTACTTTTGCTCAAGCAAATAAGTCGAAGAATACATATTGATTATGTAGTTCGATCATGATTTGTGAGATCTTGTATGCATGGGAAAGTGTTTTAGTTTGCATCAACAATGCACGAAAAGAACAATTTCATGGTCCTAGTTTCGTGAGATTTTGAAAACGATGTAATTGGGGTGTTTTGGTAACCTCAATGTTTTGGTACCAAAGATTTTGAAATGTTTTGGTGTTGATGACTTCTAATTGAAAATTTCCTAGATAAAATTGAAAAACCCCAATTCAATTTTCATCAATGCATAAACCATAGACCCAAAATTAAGAAATTGGAGTAAGATGACTTACAATTTTTGTTGAAAAAGGTTGAAAATTATTGAGGATCTTGAAACTCAATATCTTGAATATGATCTTGAAAGGGTGTAATTAAGTGTTGGGTGTGAGGTTAAGTTATGAAAATAGTTGCTGAGGTTATGAGGGTTTGGAATGAGTGGTGTGGAAAAGGGGAACTGAAATACGGAATGTTCCAGATGCACGGTTCCACGGTACCGTTAAATTTAACGGTGCCGTGCCACATTTAGCGGAGCCGTGTATCTGCAGGGATGGTTTCTGTCCCATTTTGATGTTTGACAAATAAGTCTCGCTATTTTAGAGAGACTCTATGACACGAGGAAGGAATTTATACCTAATAAATTCCTTTGGCTAGGGAAACTAAACTAGACTTAACGAGACACACGAGATGACTTCAAGAGTCATGAGGTTTATGGAACATGTTCCATCATTCCTAGACCTAGACGAAGGTAGTTAAAGGATTCTCGTTTGAGAGGTTTGGTAAGGATGTCTGCGATATTGTCCTGAGAAGGAACTTTCTCAATAGAAATATTTCCTTTCTGAACATTATCACGAAGGAAGTGGTGGCGAATTTCGATATGTTTAGTATGGGAGTGTTGAACGGGGTTCTTGCTCAAGTCAATAGCACCTTTATTGTCACACATAATGGGGACGTCATCTAAATGAATGTCATAATCTATAAGGGCTTGTTTCATTCATAGTGCTTGTTGACATGCCTTTCCGGCACTTACGTACTCGGCTTCGGTTGTGGAGATAGCAAGAGCCGTTTGTTTCTTGGAGAACCAAGAAGTTATACAACAACCCATGAAGGTACAAACGCCACTCGTACTCTTTCGATCCACATAATCTCCCGTATGATCAGAGTCGGCATAGAAAACAGTTTCTACACCGGTCCCCTTGGGATAAAATAATCCCAAGTGTATAGTGCCTTTAATGTATCGGAAGATACGCTTAACCGCTTCAAGGTGAGAGGTTTTGGGATCCTCTTGGAAGCGAGCACAAAGGCAGACACTAAACATGATGTCGGGCCTACTTGCCGTGAGGTATAGTAAACTTCCTATCATACCTCTATACTTAGTGCTATCCACGGACTCACCTTCTTCATCTTTCGTGAGTTTTATTTCCGTGGACATGGGAGTTTTCATGGGCTTAGACTCTTCTAAACTGAACTTCTTAAGCATCTCTTTACTATACTTAGCTTGATTAAAGAAGATGCCATCTTCCATTTGTTTAATTTGTCAACCTTTCCCATGGTATATTCATGTTCAATCAAGAAGGCTTTTAGTCTATCATACCAAGCTTTAGGAGCTTGTTTAAGACCATAGAGTGCTTTCTTGAGTTTATAAACATGATTCGGACATTCGAAATCAACGAATCCCGGAGGTTGCGCAACATACACCTCCTCGTTGATATAACCATTAAGGAACGCACTCTTCACGTCCATTTGGTATAGCTTAAAGTCTAAGGCACATGCATAGGCAAGGAGTATTCTAATTGATTCTAATCTAGCTACGGGTGCATAGGTTTCATCATAATCTATTCCCTCTTGTTGGTTGTAGCCTTGTGCTACCAACCTTGCCTTATTCCTAACTACGACGCCATTTTCGTCGAGTTTATTTCTAAACACCCATTTAGTTCCTATGATTGTTTGATTTCTAGGAAGAGGTACTAAATCCCAAACTTGGTTTGCGGTGAATTGATTTAGTTCCTCCTGCATGGCAACTATCCAACTTTCATCCTTAATTGCTTCACCTACGTTCTTAGGTTCTACGGTAGATATGAAACAAAAGAAGTTACTTTTGCTTTGTGCTTGTGACCTAAGGGTTCTTTGGTTAAGGTTACCTATGACATTTTCAATAGGATGGTTTTTGGATTCCTTAATGTTGACAATTTCATCAACTTCAACTATTTCATCCTCAATATCATCTTCTACGGTTTTCTTGCCATTAACCTTAATGGCTTCATCCTCATCTAAGTCATCATCAACCAATGGTGATGTCTTAGATTGTGGAGGACTTTCATCGAATGTCACGTTGAGTGATTCTTCGACTTTCGAGGTTTCTCAATTTAGGACAACGTAGGCTTTACTATTTTGGGAGTAACCTAGGAATACACCTTCGTAAGACTTTGGGTCAAACTTGGTGAGGTAATCTTTAGTGTTTAGTATGAAGCATTTGCTTCCAAACACTCTAAAGTAATCAAGAGAAGGTTTTCTTCCTTTCATGATTTCATATGGGGTTTTTCCTAGGATAGGTCTAATTAGAATCCTATTTAGAATGTAAGTTGAGGTGTCCACCGCATTACACCAAAACTTTTGCGGAATTGATTGTTCATTCAACATCGTTCTACTCATTTCTTGTAGAGTACGATTTTTCCGCTCAACTACCCCATTTGATTGAGGAGTGCGTGGAGCCGAGAAATTGTGAGTAATACCATTAGCATCACAATATACTCCAAATTGCACTTCATTATCAAATTCCCGACCATGATCCGTCTTAATAGAAACTATTGTACATCCTAGTTGATTTTGGACTTTCTTACTAAAGATTTCAAATTCCTCAAAGGCTTGTGTCTTATTCTTAATAAATCTAGTCCAAGTATACCTAGAGTAGTCATCAACTATTACTAAGGTGTAGAGATTTCCTCCGTAACTCCGTACGGCGGATGGACCGAATAAGTCCATGTGAAGTAGTTCTAGGCATCTAGAGGTCGAGACCATATTCTTAGCTTTGTGACTAGAATGAGCTTGTTTTCCAACTTTACAAGCGTCACAAAAGTGTGTGTCGAACTTAATCCTAGGTAGGTTTCTAACTAGTTCCTTAGATGCCAATGATTGTATAAGACGCATGTTGGCATGACCTAGTCTCCTATGCCACAGGGTGGTATGATCATCTATAGTTGCTAGACAAATCTTATCTTCAGGCTTATTTCCTATCTTCATGACAAATAAGCCATTTTTCCTAACTCCTTTGCCTATGGTTTTCCCATTCTTAATAATCTCACTACCCTCTTCAGAGAATATGACTCTACACTTATTATCTACCATTTGACTAATGCTAAGTAAGTTAAAACCTAAGTTATCTACGTGCTCAACATTTCTAATAATAAGAGAGTCTTGAGTAATCGTACCTTTGCCTATAATGTTGCCCTTAAGTTTGCTACCGAAAGTGACATTACCTCCGTTGTATGCCTTGTATGATGAGAATAAACTTCGGTTGCCCGTCATGTGGTTAGTGCATCCACTATCCTTGACCCATTCGTCAGGCTCCAAGTCAATTCCCAAGCATGTCTATTGCATAAGACAAACATTCAAACATTTGGTCCCCAATATCTCATGGGTAAAAAATGGTTAGCATTAAACATCCCATGCATTACTTGCATGTGGTTAGGATGTTGGAATGGAGGACAAATTCCCATGGCAAGTAACTTTGCAGTTGACAGTCATTCCAAGTTACGGGATAGTTACTTGGAAAACTTTGTCTTCTAGAGTTACGTCTCGGTAGAGGAGTTCTTGACCGAGGTTTGGGAGTGTTTGTTTTTCTAGGTGGAGGAGTCTTAGGCCTTGTGTTAGGTTTTACAAATCCAGGTTTGGGTTTTGACATGGGTTTGTAAAATCTCTTAACTTCCTCTATACTAGCAATTGAGACTTTTGTGCCATTAACAATTATGTGAGTTGGTTTAGGACTTGATTTGCTTTTGAGATTCGACTCAGTTCTGTCCCCAGTACCAGACGGTACCACGGTTCCATTAATTTTAATGGTACCGTTGGTACCTTTAATGGTGCCGTCTTAGGATTTGACAGAATCAGTAGGTTTGACAGATTTTACACGATTTGTTTTATCTGTCGAAACATTTTCTGTATTCTTTTTGAACCTAGTTATCCTAATTGCATTTTCCTTGAGTTTTTCATTTTCTAATCAAAGATTTATGCATGACTCACATCCTATGTCTATTTATTTGTTTCTTTCAAGTCCTTTGACTTGATCTTTTAGTTCTAAAATTTTCACTTCGAGTTCATGCAATTTTGACTTTAGTGATTTGTTTCTACTTAACATTTTTGAAGCAATTTTGCATAGATTATTATGTTCGTCATGTAGTATGTTATCATCTATTGACGAATTGTCATCTATGAAATTTGGGTAGTCGTAACGTACCTCATTAGAAGCATGAGCCATTAGACATGTTTCGTCCTTGGGCTTCTTTTCTTCATCATCACCGCTATCACTCCAGGAGCCTCCTATGAGAGCTCGTTGGTTGTTGAATTTCGGTGGCTTGGGACACTCTCCTATGAGATGATTAGGATCTCCGCGTCTAAAGCATTTCCTATCACTCGTCCCTTTCTTTTCAGCATGGTTCTTTTGTGATGTCTTCTTCTCATCACAAGGTTGCCTAACGAACCTACCTCTTCTCCTAAAGAACTTTTTAAAGTCCCTAACCGCTAATGCATATTCCTCATCTTCACTATCGGAACTCGAACATTCCTCATCACTAGACTCCTTCTTGGCTATCAATGCTAGAGATCTAACTCTCTCGCTTTTGCCTTTGACTATATCGGAGTCTTTCTTAATTATCATCTCGTGAACTTTCAAGTTTCCTATAAGTTCATCGAGTGACAACATCGCCAAGTCCTTTGACTCTTCAATGGCGGTAACCTTTGCTCTCCATTTAGGATGTAGAGCCCTAAGGAACTTCCTAACATAATTCTTGCTAGAGTAACCTTCATCAAGAGCTTTAAGACTAGTAATAATAGTATTGAATCTAGCAAAAGCATCATCTATAGATTCATCTTCCGTAACGGAAAATTGTTCATATTGTTGAACAAGAAGATCTACCTTGTTCTCTTTGACTTGGTTATTACCTTGGTGAGTGACTAACAAAGTTTTCCCAATATCTTTTGCCGTTTTACACATGAAAATTCTTTCAAATTCTTTTTTAGGCAAAGCATTATAAATCATCGTTTTAGCCTCATTATTTTTGGCTAATTTCCTTTTAAGTTCATCACTTTGTTTATCATAAGAAACTATTTCATCCTTTTTAGTTTCCGGATTCATTTGAATAGGTTGAGAGTCACCCTCGGTAATAACATGCCATAGATCAATGTCTTTTGATTTCACATACGTTTCGAATCTTGTTTTCCAATAAATAAAACAATCGGTTTCGAAAAGTGGTGGCCTTTGCATAGATTGCCCTTCTAGATATTTGTCGGAATCCATTGATCGATTCAAGTTATAAAATACAATATACTTTAAAATCTTGACTGACGTGGCTTCTGATACCAATTGTGGGAAACTAGAAGGGGGGTTGAATAGTTTACCGGTTTAAAATTCTTTTAAAAATCTTGTTTTAAAAGTTGGCTATTGGAAACTTTGATTCGAACTCTATGTGTAATCAATCAACACCTATATGAACTACATACTAAGCTAGCTAATATAAACTAATGAAAGTAAAGAGTAGATTTGGAAAGATCAAACCGAGGCAAAGGATTTATAGTGGTTCGGCTACGAAGCTCTTCTTTGCCCTACTCCACTCCCCGAGTACCACACTCGAGAGTTTCAAGCACTATGTCAACAACCTCCCTTCAGGCGGAGAAAACCGTACACGTCGCTTATCCTATTACCGACACTAAGCTAAATGTCGAGTGCTAATCTTAGCTAGCACCAATCTACCAAGGTCCACGTGACCAATCACACAAGCCCTAATGGCTACAAGAGATCACCACGATCTCAACACGATCACAAAGATCAACTCTCACTTCACTCTACTTAATCTAACTACTCTAGATCCTTTGACTACTCACACACAAGCCCAATGGCTTCAAGAGATCTTCACTATCTCTTAAGATCACAATGATCTTCACTCACACTCTCACAAAAGAAATATAATCTTGATGTATGCTAAGATACAACAAGGATGTAACAAGTGTTACAAGACCTAACAACTACAACTCTTGTATCTTCTTGAATACCTTGAGTTCTTCTCTTGCTAATGAAGAGGATTGATAACACCTTGTATCAACTTGGACACTTGTGTTCTTCTCTTGCTAATGAAGAGGAATGATAACACCTTGTATCAACTTGGACACTTGTGTTCTTCTCTTGCTAATGAAGAGGAATGAAGAGGATCACTTGAAGGATGATTGGATCACTCTTGAACAAAAGAAAAACTAACCTAAATGATCTAAGAAAGAAAGTGTGAAGAGAGTATTCAACTCAGAAAGTTTTGTGTGTGAAAGGATGCCTAAAAACTGTGAAAGGGGTGGGTATTTATAGGCAAAGAAAATCTTATCGTTACAGAAAATTTTGTACGGACAGCTCCGTTAAATACCCCACGGCTCCGTTAAATTTAACGGTACCGTGGAGCCGTCGTAGACTAGGACGCTCCAAATTTTGCTTTTCTGGTGAAAACTTATTTGGGGAAGGTTGGAGCTGATTTTGGGGGGGAAAATAGCTGTTGTGATTTTCAAACTTATTTTTCCATTAAAACATTTCTTAATATTTCAAAAATAATTTGTCATGTGTATTTTTGAAAAAATGTTTTGTCCCATTTAAAATGTGAATTCTCAAAACATAAATTCACTTCATTGATCACTAGTTCAAGTTGTAACTTTGTTCTAGAGTGATTTGCGTAGAAACGGGATCTTCCGATTAAAGACTTGTTTATGTTGATTTTAACATATCATGATTTCACATTTTGTCATCCTCAAAACGTGAAGTAATCGAAAGATATAAATAATGTTTTTAGAACATTATTTGCATCAACACAATCATTGACTGGGAAGTGTTTACTGATGGAAGAATGAAGGGATGGAAGATTATTAGACTTTGAGATATTTCTGAAAGATATAAGTTGTTTGAAGATTTACTCAAAGGCTTTGACAGAGAAGATCTAAATCAACTTTGGAGCTTAGTGAAAGAGAAATTCAGAGATATTGATCCTATTGAAGATAAAGACAAAGAACTATGGGTTCAATTGAAGAGAATTTATGAACCAGATGGTGGAGAGTCGATATGGAGATTTCAAGCACAAGTCAAGGACATCTCTTGGAAGTTATTTGGAACATGTGGAGTACACAGAGTATCTACAAAGGATGGAATAGAGATATATA
The DNA here is from genome assembly GCA_021014915.2 of Artemisia tridentata subsp. tridentata. NCBI lineage: Eukaryota > Viridiplantae > Streptophyta > Magnoliopsida > Asterales > Asteraceae > Artemisia > Artemisia tridentata. The sequence goes on along the minus strand of CP139504.1, from coordinate 66,210,439 downwards.
TGCTGGTTGAAAAACATTATCCACTCAGACCAGGTGTTTTGACAATGCTGACATATGCTAAACTGGAAGCTAATGAAGAATCTGAGATGGCTGATATGCTAGTAACAAAGATGTTCAACCTTGCACAAGAAGTAAAAGCTAGATCTAAGAGATTTGCTTGATGGGTATTTGAAAGAATTTTCAGCATTAAGAAGAAGAAGCTTAATTTGAAGAAACTTAGTGATTTGGATAGAAATCATAAGTTTAGGGGAGGATTGTTAGGAAATTAAGCTTTAGCAGTTAAGACTGTTGGAGGTAACAGTTAGGACTGTTGAAGATGGAAGTTAAGACTGCTGAAGAGTGTTGAAGACATGAGCAGTTAAGACTGCTGAGTAAGTTAGTACGGTTTATGATTTGTGTAAGTAGATAAATATGGAAAAGATATTGTGTATATCGTATAGAATTAGATTGATAGTTATCTTGTAAAGGAATCCTTGGTCTATAAAAGGATTGCCTAGGTTAAGGTTTATAGAGACGATAGAAGTACGAATTAGATAAAAAGAGATTCAAGGTTGTAAACCCTAGTGATAGGAGATCACTCGTATTATTATTCAAATAATATTGAATCGTTGAAGGTTATTATTCTGTGTTCTTTGTTTTATTCAAATCATACAAAACACATAAGGTCTTCTAAGTGCTAGCTAGTAAATTTTGCGTGCTAGACTACGTATAATTCTTAGTATCACATCTAACACAAGGAGTGTGTGTAGATCCGGTCACGTAATAAACTCACCACTGGATCTTGTAGATCTACTAACCTCAACCAAACACCCCACAACACGCCGTACATATGCTCCAGCATTCGGTAGTCGGATGTACTCATTTCTTTGAATAATGGAATAAGTCTTAGAAATATCATTTGTAAGAATACATCATAAACAGAATCCAATTGGTACACATACATATAAGTAAAACATACGTACTACTCCAACGTTAAAGCGTACGAATTATATTACATATCGATAATAGTTCAAAAACTAAAGCGAACGAATTACATTACAGATCGATAAAAATTCAAACACTAAAATGTACGAATTACATTACAGATTGATAAAAGTTCAAACACTAAAGCGTACGATTTACTCGAAGACCCAAGTTAAAGATGCTAGGCTTGGGTTTTTTATGTTAGAAAATTTACCGGGACACTTAAAAATTTGACTAGTTTTTTTATTTAATTTTTATAATATATTAAATAAAATTATTTAAATTAAATATTTTTATTTTTATTTTATAAAAGTATTTAATTTTAAATTAAAGTATTTAATTTTAAATATAAAGTATTTAATTTTAATTATATATTAAATAAAAGTATTTATAATAAATAAAAAAATTTAATTATATAAAAGTAATTAATTTTAAATTTAACTAGTTATTTTTTAATTTTATAAAAGTATTTAATGTTATAGAAACTCAAAATACCGTGGACTTGTCGTGGACAATAACCCTCCAAAATTTTGTGAAAATTTCATTTATCCCGCCAAATTTCGAAATGACAACTTACTTTATTGATCCCGACGACATGTCGTCAGGACAAATAAAAAAGTAAACAAAAAGCAGATCTGGTCAACTGATCGGTCGACTTAGAAACCTATCTCAATTATTGGTCTCTTAGCTCCTCGCCGGCGATTATTGAAGACACCACCACGACCAGTATTCCACCACCACCAGTACTCCACCACCACCACCACCAGTACTCCGCCACCATACCATCACTACACCACCACATTCACTACACCGCACACCACCACTACCACAGTCTCCACCACAACAAACCACCACTACACGAGCACCACTGTGCACTTCTCCTCCTCCTCTTCTTATGTTTAATTCTTTCCTCAACCCTTCTACACACTTAGAAGTAACTACAAAGTTAATCTAATTGTGTTTATGACTGAGATTAATGTAATGATTAATTATAACAAATAAGTAAAACGTAAATATAAAAAACACAAGTTTTTCAACGTTTAAATTCTTATTAGAAATCAATCAAAAGAATCTATTACGCAAGTGTTTGCGAAAAAACACTTGGGATTGAATAGACAAGGTATGGTTTGTCTCCTGTCTAAACTCAAGTTTCTTGAGTGGTAACAATATCGACCCACTGAGCTATCTCAAGGACTTGGTTACTCTTTGTAGGAGAAAAGTGGTTTTGTGAAAGTCTAAGCTTTTAATGCACAAAACTTAACCCACTTTTCTCCCATCTGTTCCTATTTATACACAAGTATAAAAGAGCACCTATGATTGAAAATACAAAAAGCATAACCTAGCGTGTCTGACAACTACAACAGTATTTGTCGTTTCCAAGAACCAATAGGAATGGGCTAAAAGTCTTTTCGAGTGTCAGGTCTGACACTTCTTGACATTAAGCCGTTTTAGGGAAGGTTTGTTTCTGGCCCGATAAGACTTCTCCTTATCTTCTCAAACTCTTCCCGCCTAATCCCGCCTTTCTTTCAGACTTCTGATTCTTCAGTCTTCAGTCTTCAATCATTTATTGTTGTTGAGGAGACTGGGGGTTCAGTGAGTTCTTGTCAAATACTCACTAAACCCATTACCTTCTTCTTTGGCTTAAGTGACACTCAGGGAGTTCTGCCTCACTGAATGGTGAATCTTTCTTCTTAGACTCGTCTTAAGCATCTTGAGGGTAACTCACTGAGTGACTATTCACTCAGTGACTTGAGAGTGTTTAAGGTTAATTAACACTTGGCTAATTTGTGCCAAAATCCTATTTTCAGGATGCTTGGGTACTGACAGACCCAACAATCTCCCCCTATTTGGATATAAATTATGCCTAAGTGTTTTGATCAGTTATGAGTGAGCAAATGGGCTATCATACTGAATACACAAGAAAGCAATGAAAGGATACTGATATAACAAAAACATGGGCCATCATTTTATTAATATCATTTACAAAGTCCTAACATCTAACATAATACTCAGGGTTCCTGTATTCCGCCTTCCAAGATACCCAAGAGTTCCAGTTTAGCTTTCTTCGACACTAACACTTCTTTGTCAGGTCGCTCATTCATCATCCTATCCAACAGCTTGACAAACTCTTCATTTGCAGGGCTCTTCACTTATAGTGCCATTAGCTTGTATGCTAGGAGAGTTGTCATTTCCACAAGTTTTATATCACTGACTCGCTGAAAGGCCGGTTGGTCAAACTCATCGACAAAGAAGATACCGTACTCAGGCTCCTTCATGACCAGGTTGGGGACAAACTTTAATCCCCGAGGAGGAATCTTGTCGCAATGAAGAGTAGCTATGAATTGTTTAGGCTCCTGGCCCACAGCTTTTCTTTTCCTCCCGGTCTTCTGAGTAGGTTCAGGGATTGACAGTCCCTGAGAAGCAAGCGCCTTCTCATGATCTGTTGGGAATTAAATGTTCTGAAGATTAGTATTGGGAATTAAACGTTTACAAGGTTAGTTCTGCTCATAGAAATATACTAAGTATCATTCTACTGCTAGTGTATTTCATTCTACTGCTAGTGTTAGAGATTCTACTGCCGCAAGGATTCTACTGCTAGTGCAACAGATACTGCTGTTGAAGAGATAAGTGTCGAGTATTCTACTGCTGTATGGATAAGTATACAAAAATATTTTGTGTATAAAATTCAAAGATATACGATAGAAAATATCTTTGATAGATGTTCAGTCAACAAGTTGTGTACACAGATACAAGTTGTATCTTAAGGACTGACACAATCAAGCAAAGCAAGTAGCTTCGACAAGACTTGATATTATTGTAAAGATCTTCTTTGGACTATAAAAAGAAGATCTTAGCTTAGAGACAAGTACTTGATGCATGAACTTAAATTACATATCTCTCAAGAACAAAAGAACATAACTTATCATAGAAATCATAAGTTATAGAAACATATAGATTCAAGGTTTGTAACCCTAGTGATAGTGAAGATCACTCGTATTATTATCTTAATAATATTGAATCATTTGGTGTTAACATTGTGTGTTCATTGTTCGTTTCTAAAGCATTACTTTCCATTTCCAATAATCAAATAAACCTTCTAAGTGTGGTTAAGTAGATTTCGCATACTTAACCATATTAACTCAAAGTATCACATACACAAAGTTACAAAGGACTAACACCCTTTCAGTGTATCGAAGCATCCTCTCAATTGGTATCAGAGCAAGGGTGATATATTTGATTTAGAAGAAGAAGAAGAAATGGACGTGGAGAATACTCAGGCTACTAATATTGCTGCAAAGTTGTCCATGATCAAACAGAATGAGTTTGAGTTATGGAGGTTAAGGATTGAGCAATACTTTATGGTTCAAGATTATGCTCTTTGGGATATCATTCTGTATGGTGATTCTTTTACACTAGGTAATTCAGATGTCATTCTTGAAGGAAAAACAATTCAAAAAAGAAATACTGGACCAACTACCAATGAAGAAAGGATACAGAAGAGGAATGATCAAAAGGCATGAAATTTGTTGCTTATGACCATTCCTAGTGAACAAATGCTTTCTTTTAGCAAGTATCCTGATGCAAAAACTCTTTTTGAAGAGATTTGTGCATAGTTTAGTGGTAATGAAACTACCAAGAAAGCACATAAGACATTGCTGAAACAACAATTTAAAAACTTTAGTTCAAATAGCAATGAATCTCTTGATAAGCTGTTCTCTAGATTATACAAGCTTGTCAGTCAGTTAGCTGTGTTGGGAGTTGAGATAGCCAAGGAAGATCTCAACATGAATTTCTTAAGAAGTCTACCTGATGAATTCCATACTCACGTGGTTGTCTAGATGAACAAGCCAAATATTGAAACCATGAAACTCAATGATTTGTACAACAACTTCAAAATTTTTGAACAAAGTCTAAAGAAGTCTGGAAGCTATAGTACTAGTTCTGGGAATATGGCATTTATGTCATCTCCCAACATTAGTAAGTCAGAAGAGGTAGATGAAGATGAAGAGAGTGTTTCTACCGGTAGTTATGGTGTTTCTTCTGATACTACACAAAAAAAAATTGTTGTACTTGGAGATCCAACATTCTATGTATTTATGTCTAGTCAAACTAGTGGTTCTCCTCTAAATCATGAAGACCTTGAACAGGTGGATGATGATGATTTAGAAGAGATGGATATCAAATGGCAGGTTGCTTTACTGAGCATAAGGGCTAAGAAATTTTGGCAAAGAACAGGAAAGCAGATTACCATTAATGGTAATGAAACTGCTGGGTTTGATAAGAAGAAAGTAGAGTGTTTCAATTGTCACAAGGTGGGACACTTTGCAAAAGAGTGCAGAAAGCCAAGAAAGCAAGAAAATAAGAGCACATGGTACAAGCAAGATAAGAAGAAGGAAGTCACTGTGGAAGACCCAAAGGCTATGCTAGCCATTGATGGTGTTAGCTATGATTGGAGCTTCATGGCTGATGAAGATGAAGCACCAAAAGAAGCTGCAATGGTGGCAACTGAGACTGCACTGATGGCCTTTTCTGATTCAGAGGTAAATTCTATAATTAAGTGTACTGAATCTTGCTCTGCTCTTAAAGCTTATGAAAAACTTAAAAAGGAATCTGATGATCAACTAGAAGATCTATATAAAACAATGGCCAATTTATCTAATCATAAAAGAGGCCTAGCTGTTTTTGAAAAACAAATCTTACATTTTCAAGGAAATGAATCTAAGTTTAGTGATGACATGGCTGCACTAAAAAGAAACATAGAATTCAAAGATGAGTGCATTGTTGTGCTAAATGAATCATGTGCAAAGTACAAAAGGGCAAATGAAAATGTTAAGATAACAGTTGATACACTAGCTTATGCCTCAGATGGAATCAATAAGATTTGGGAAGCTCAAGTTGTTAATAAAGCTAAGTCTGGTATAGGTTACAATTCTGTTCCTCCACCATACAGAGGTGTTCCTTCACCTCCAGGTATTGACCTAGCCCACACAGGATTAGCTGAGTTTCAAGACCCAATAATGGAATATGGTTCTAAGTCTACTGAGATTCCAAAGTTAGAAGAAGTAAGTGAGAGTTTAAATAAAACTTCACTTTCCGAGGACAAGGTGTCCTCTGATAGGAAATTAGATGTTGTAGTCATTGAGGACTGGAAATCTGATAGTGATGAAGAAGAACAGGTTATGTCTAAACCTGAAGTTGTTAAGAAAACAGGAACAAGTGTTCCTAAAGTGGTCAAAATAGATGCTGTTAGGCCTAAATCTAATATTAAACATGTTAGGCAACCAGTTAAATATTATGAACAATATAGAACCACTAACAAGCCTAGAGGAAACCAAAGAAATTGGAATGACCTCAAGTCTCACCAACTAGGTGATGACTTTGCCTTTTATAACAAAGCTAGTTACACTTGTGGTAGTTTTGATCATCTTGCTACTTTCTGTAACCAATGGGTATCTAGGTATACAAACAATAGAGTGAACTTAAAAAGGCATACTCCTCAATTTCACTTTCACTCTAATTCTAAGAGAACAAAACCCAGAGCAGTTTCAAAAGCAGTTCCTACTGCTAGGCAAGCAATTCCTACTGCTAAACCATTTATGACTGTTTACCCAAAACAAACAGTTAAAGGTGCAAAAACAACTTACAATCATGCATCTACAACTGTTAAAAGGCCCATTCAAACAAAAACAGTGGTCCAAAAACAAGTTTGGAAACCAAAGGGAACAACTACAAAGCTAGCAGTTTCTACTGCTAAGCATGTAGTTCATACTGCTGCTTGGGAAAACAGGGCAAATGCTGTTAAGGCCTCAGCATGTTGGGTTTGGAGACAAACTAAACCCAATGGTGCATCAACCATTCTTAAGAGATTAAATCACATTGATGCACGAGGCAGATCCAAGTCAGTAATGGCTTGGGTCCCCAAAGGAAACTAATATTCCTCATTTTTGTGCAGGAACATTCAACTGATAAACAAGAGGATCAAGGATACTCAGATAGTGGATGTTCAAGGCACATGACTGGCAACATGTCTTATCTCTCAGATTTTCAATCAATAAATGGAGGATATGTTAGCTTTGGAGGAGGTATTGGTGGTAAAATTTTCGGTAAAGGTACAAATAAAACTGGAAATTTAGATTTTGAAGATGTGTACTATGTACAAGAGCTTAATTATAATCTTTTTAGTGTCTCACAAATGTGTGACAAAAAGAACAAAGTTCTTTTTACTAACACTGAATGTCTTGTACTTTCTTCTGATTTTAAGATGCCTGATGAAAGTCAAGTACTTCTTAGAATTCCAAGAAAGGGCAACATGTACAGTGTTGATATGAAGAACATTGTTCCTAAAAAGGCTTTAACTTGTCTTGTTGCAAAGGCCACATTGGATGAATCAATGAAATGGCATAGGAGGCTTGGTCACATTAACTTCAAAACCATAAATAAGATTGTTAAGAATGGTTTGGTAAGAGGTTTACCTCAAAAACGATTTGAAAATGACCAAACATGCATTGCTTGTCTTAAAGGCAAACAACACAAAGCCACTTGTAAGCCCAAAATTTTTAACTCTATTGATCAATCATTGTTTATACTTCATATGGACTTATTTGGACCTACTTCTATTAGTAGTATGATGCATAAAAGTGGCACACCCCCAAATTTCATGACTTGCAGCAGAATAAGTCATTCAGGGGCACGACTGGTCATAGCACCAAAGTTGTAGTTATATTGAATGACCTAAAGTGTCGTTTAGAAAATACATCGTTTGATTATTTAAAAACATTCAGAGTTATAAAGCTAGGTCCCAAAAGGTGAAACAAGTTTTCAGAAAACAAGTTCATACAATTCAAACGATGGATAAGTGCATAAAATATAAAGTGAGACGCGTCGACTCCGCGACTCCATGATGTCCATATGCAAGCCAACATGCGATACCTTAATTACCTGAAAATACATTGCTAAAAATGGTCAACAAAAATGTTGGTGAGATCATAGGTTTATGTAAATGAATGATTGTACGGAAACCACAAGTATAAAGTGTATGACAAATCCATGCCACATAAAAATGATACATTAGCTCTAAGCTCATGACCCCGAAGCTAAACTGAATGAAATGCCCCAACCGAGTGTTTGCCAATCACTCAAATATGACAGAAATGAAATGCGTTCGTTTGACCAGTTGGTGCTACCAACCCGAACGGAGGAGTCACCCTCAATAGATCTATCCACTCACTCTCGCTTACTAACAATTAACGGTTCATGATAATATAAGCGGACTTTAATCTGGGAAATGATGTAACTTAAGCAATGTAATGAGTTTGTATACTTTGGTCCGTATATAAAAATGGTGCAATGTATTCTCCCCCGAGAGTTTAGAAATCAATAAACAATTTAAAACGGGGCTATGAAAACTCACCTGATATGATATAGCAACAATGATCACAATGGATATGATGAAACAAGGCTCGGTTCCTAACCGCGACCTATCATGAATGATATGATCTAAGGTAAGCAAATGAAATGATGTTACTCATGCAAACACGTATGTTATCGATACCACTCGAAAGTTTTGAAACAATGTTTATCGTCGAAAAATACATTTTGACGTCTTGTTAAGTTATAAACTACATTTCACGTAAATATGTTAAAACCACACTCCATGATCCTTATTTGGTGTTCTATTGGCACATGTAATGTTTTCGTCGCAAAACAATACTTTTCAAACTTGTGAAAATATATCCAAAACGGCCTCGCAAAACTAGTCGCGAATTAGTGCACGTTAAGTGTCGTGAATGAATTTGACGTCCTTGAAAATAAATCGTTGTTACAAGTCTTTCGTGTCGTGTTATTGGACTTTTGATCATACGCGTCTTGAATAGATAGAAAACCGGCTATCAATGTAATGGCTTGTAAAAAATGTTAACGTATATACTTAGAAAAATACTTTCTATTAGGGCTGAAAAATATAATAGAGTTCGTCGGCTTTGAACGTGTATATCTCGGTCGTTATAAGCTCGTTTTCTACGTTCTTTATATCCACGGATATGAAGTAAATAAAAGAATGAAAAGATCAAAATGATGTTCTTGAAGTTTACTTACAATCTTGGAGTGATTTGATGAGAAAGGTGCAATAACTTGAGGTTTTGATCACAAGGCTTTAACTAGGAAGGTAAATGGAGTATGTTTATGCCTTGTTCTTGAAAAATCTATGGATTTCTCTTCTTGTTCTTGATGTGGCCGAATATAGGGATGAAGGAATGAGGGGTTTTGATCTTTATTTCACCTAAATGGTTATGTTGTATGTGTTTGTGCTAGTGGAATTCTAATTAAATCAAGGAAATGCAATTAATGCAATTTGGATGGATTAGCTAAATGGGATGGTAGGGGGGGCGGCACACATGGGGTAAAATAGAAGGGTTTGTTGTTATGGTGCCAAGTGTCCCACTTAGTGTAAGAGTTTAGCTAATTTGTGTATACATTGGGTGTTATCGGGTACCGAGTTAACTAGAAATAACTCGTGACGAGGTGAAATGAGGTACGACGAAGTTGTAAAAATTGTAAAATCATGTTCTTTGCAAGAATCGGGTGTTAGAATGATAATCGGATTGAAATTTCGTAAACCGACGGAGTTATAAGCGTCAAATGAAAAATGTAACGATTGGTTTAAAAACATCGGGTAAAGTAATAACATAATCTCTATACCATTATTATTAACTTGAAAATGTATTAGGATCATTGTCTGGAGTATTTGATTTACTGTTGGTAGAAATGACTGAGTGGTAACGTTAATTAAACAATTATGCATACATTAATGAAAATCACACAGACACATGCATGAACTGATATGGTACTAATATTACTGATGATATGCAGACTACTCTAGTTTGTATGATGTGTCCTTACTGATGATGCATGAATACGCAGCTAAACCTAACTGGTTACGCGCATTTGAATCCTCGTAAACCTAGTTTACGACATGATGAATGATGCACTATTTATGGGCATGAACAGTGATTTTCCTCCGGGAATGAATAGTGTCATGTGAATAGTAAAAATTTTGACGACTTCTCAAAGTCTCAAACTGGATTCAAAAATGATGAATAGTGATTGGTGAATAGTGTTTTATGAATAGTAACTCATGAATAGTAAATTGTCGAGGTTTGGAAAATGACCTGAAATTACGAGTTGTGACAGTCGACCACCCTAAAAGGAATTTAGTCCCTAAATTCAGCTGATGTTGTTCTCTGGAGTGGTCTTGGTGAAAAGATGTGGGTATTTGAGTCGCATCTGGTCTTCCCGTTCCCAAGTAAACTCAGGACCTCTGCGAGAATTCCAGCGAACTTTGACGATCAGAATTCGAATTTGTTTCAACTGTTTGACCTCCCGGTCCATGATTTCTGCTGGTTCTTCCACAAAGTTAAGCTTATCATCGATCTGAATTTCTTCCAATGGAATCACGAGTGTTTCGTCTGAAAGACATTTCTTGAGGTTTGAGACATGAAACGTGTTATGTACATTGCTGAGCTCTGACGGAAGCTCAAGCCTGTATGCTACCGGACCAACCTTTTCCAGAATTTCGAATGGTCCTATGTATCTCGGGTTTAACTTACCGCGCTTCCCGAATCGTATCACGCCCTTCCAAGGCGAGACTTTCAACATGACTTTGTCTCCAACCTGAAATTCTAATGGTTTGCGTCGAACATCGGTGTAACTTTTCTATCGACTTCTGGCTGTTTGGAGTCTTTCACGAATCTGTATTATCTTTTCGGTTGTCTCTCTGACCAACTCTGGACCTGTTAGCTGTACATCACCAACTTCGGCCCAACAAACTGGGGACCTGCACTTACGACCGTAGAGTGCCTCGAATGGTGCAGCTTTTATGCTTGTATGATAACTGTTATTGTAAGAGAACTCGATCAATGGAAAATGGTTAGCCCAACCATTTCCAAAGTCAATGACACATGCCCTGAGCATGTCTTCCAATGTCTGAATCGTTCTCTCGCTCTGACCATCGGTCTGAGGATGATAGGCGGTACTCATGTCTAACTTAGATCCAAATGAGTCTTGCAATGATTCCCAAAAATTTGAAGTAAAGCGACTGTCCCTGTCGGAAATGATGGAAATTGGTGCACCGTGCCTTGAGACAATTTCCTTGACGTAAAGTCTGGCTAGCTGATCCATAGTGTAAGTCTCTTTGATTGGAATGAAATGAGCTGACTTGGTGAGACGATCAACTATTACCCAAATAGCATCGAATCCTCCTGTTGTTTTGGGAAGTTTAGTGACGAAGTCCATTGTAATGCGTTCCCACTTCCACTGGGGAATCTTTGGCTGTTGAAGCAATCCTGATGGCTTCTGGTACTCGGCTTTCACTTTAACACAAGTAAGGCATTTACTGACATACGTAGCTATCTCTGCTTTCATATTGGGCCACCAATAAAGCTTCTTGAGATCCTGATACATCTTATCAGAACCTGGATGAATAGAGTACTTCGACTTATGTGATTCGTGCATGATCAACTCTCGTATTCCACCATAGAGAGGTATCCAACTTCTATCCTTGAAGCATAATGTTCCATCTGATCTCCTTACTAAACCTTTTACATTATCTTGCATTCCTTTAAGTGTTTCACTTGGTAGGTTTTCTTCCTTGAGTGCTTCTACCTGAGCCTCTAGGATCTTTGATGGTAGTGGTGAAATAATTGACATTCCTAATGATCTGACTCTCAAAGGTTTGAGTCTTTCTTTTCGACTGAGTGCATCTGCCACAACATTGGCTTTTCCTGGGTGATATTTGATTTCGCAGTCGTAATCACTAAGTAGTTCCAACCAACGACGTTGCCTCATGTTAAGTTCCTTCTGATCAAGAATGTATTGTAGGCTTTTGTGGTCTGTAAATACTACACACTTTGTTCCATAGAGATAATGCCTCCAAATCTTGAGTGCGAAAACCACGGAACGCAACTCTTAATCGTGAGTAGTGTAGTTCTTCTCATGCTTCTTAAGCTGACGAGATGCATAATCTATCACCTTCTCGTTTTGCATTAACACTGCCCCAAGTCCTTTGTGTGAAGCATCGCAATATACCATGAAGTTTTCAATCCCTTCTGGCAATGACAAAATTGGCGTGCTACAAAGTTTCTGTTTCAACAACTGAAAAGCGGTCTCTTGCTTTTCTCCCCAATCGTACTTCTGGTTCTTTTGTGTCAACTTGGTCAGTGGCTTAGCTATTTTGGAAAACCCTTCAATGAACCTTCTGTAATATCCGGCAAGTCCTAAGAATTGACGAATTTCTGAGGGAGTTTTTGGCGTTGCCCAATCTTTAACTGCCTCAATCTTTGCTGGATCAACCTGTAGTCCTTGACTATCAATGACGTGACCAAGAAATTGTACTCTTCTGATCCAAAAATCACACTTTGAAAATTTTGCATACAGTTTCTCTTTCTTGAGCAGTTCTAAGATTGTTCTGAGGTGTTCTCGGTGCTCTTCTTCGCTCTTTGAGTAGATCAAGATATCGTCAATGAATACGATCACAAACTTGTCTAGATACGGCTTGCACACCCTGTTCATGAGATCCATGAACACAGCTGGTGCGTTGGTTAATCCGAACGGCATTACCTGAAATTCATAATGACCATAGCGTGTTCTGAACGCTATCTTCGGGATATCCTCCTCCCGAACCTTAAGCTGATGGTAACCCGATCTCAAATCGATCTTGGAGTAATAACTGGAACCTTACAACTGATCAAATAAATCGTCGATCCTGGGAAGTGGATAACGATTCTTCACTGTTAATTTGTTTAGTTCTCGATAATCAATGCACATTCTGAAACATCCATCTTTCTTCTTTACAAACAAAACTGGTGCTCCCCAAGGCGATGAACTCGGTCTAATGAAACCTTTATCGAAGAGCTCTTGCAATTGGTTCGACAACTCTTGCATTTCTGAAGGTGCAAGTCGATAAGGTGCTCGCGCAATCGGTGCGGCTCCCGGTACTAATTCAATCTGAAATTCGACTTGGCGAGTAGGTGGCAGTCCTGGCAAGTCTTCTGGAAAAACTTCTGGAAAATCTCTAACTGTTGGCACATCCTCAAGTCGCTTCTCTTCCGACTTCTTTTCTGTGATATGAGCCAAGAATGCATAACAACCCTTCTTTATGTATTTCTCTGTTTTAATGCACGAGATGATGCTGAGTCTAGACTCACTGCGTTCTCCGCGAACGACCAATGTTTCGCCATCATAAGGAAGATGAACAACTTTTTCATCACAGATGATTCTGGCATGATGTTGAGATAACCAATCCATACCGATGACAATATCAAAACTTCCAAGTTCTACTGGCATGAGGTCTATATTGAATGGGTGATTGAGAAAATTAAGAGTGCAACCACGAATGATCGTGTCGGTGCCAACTAAACTACCGTTAGCTAGTTCAATGTGATAAGGAGTATCTAATGCGGTTGGTTCAATGTTGAGTAATGGTGCAAATGCAGTAGAAACAAAACTTCTATCGGCTCCTGAATCAAATAGTATGGATGCATAACGATTATTAATGAGGAACGTACCCGTAACGACACTCGGGTCCTCCCTGACATCTTCTCCTCCAAGGACATAAGCTCTTCCCCTAGCTGTTCCTCCTTGGTTATTGTTTCCCTGATTCTTTCCTTTCGAACATTCCTTCTTGAAGTGTCCAACTTCTCCGCATCCAAAGCATGTTACTGGGGGCTTCTGATTATCAACCACAATCGGAGCTTTGCAATCCCTGGTTGAATGACCAACTTTCTTACAGTTTCCACACGGATTCTGACAATTTCCAGGATTATGATGGGATTGACATTTGTTGCACTTAGGTAAAGTACCACTGTAACCTCTTTTCTCAGTTTGACCTGCAACATAAGCCTTTGCAGTTTCCTGCCTCTTGGGTGGTGGTTGAGTAACATTGTTGCTCTGGCTGTTGTCCCAATTTCTTTTGTTGTTGTTGTTGTTGTTATTGGAATTGTTTCGGTTGTTGTTATAGTTGTTGTTTCGGTAGTTGTTGTTGGAGTTACGGTTGTTGTAGTTACGGTTACTGTTGGTGGTGTTGTTGTCTGAAGCAGTTCCTTTCTTCACTATCTAAGCCATGAGTTTCTCAGACATTCTGATTGCTTCATCCAATGTTTGTGGGTCAAAAGAAATCACATCACCACGGATGTTGTGAGGTAATCCTCCAATAAAATTCTCCAATAGCTTCTCAGTATCCGGAACCATCGTCGGACATAATGCTGCCAATTCCTGGAATCTTCTGATATAAGCCTCAATATCATTACCTGCTGTCACTAGCTCATAAAACTCTGTTTCCATCTTTTTCACTTCTGTTCGTGGGCAAAACTTCTTTGTCAACAACTTCTTGAATTCATCCCATGTAAGCTTGTGAGCATTCTCCATTCCCATGGGCTTTGCATACGAATTCCACCATGACATAGCTTCCCCAACGAGTGTACTAGTAGCAAACTTAACCTTGCTGTCTTCCGGACAGTTGCATAGAAGGAATACTGATTCTGTCTTTTCAAACCACCGGATCATGGCAGTGGCTCCTTCAGTGCCTTTGAATTTTTTCTGGATCACCACTCTTGAAATCTTTGTACGTACATTTACGGCCATTTGTTCCATTAGTATTTGTTCCTGCGGCTTCCTCGGTTTCTGCCCGCGAAGCGGCTTCAGCAGCAGCTGCAGCTACGGCAGCTCTTTCAGTTACCAATGCTGCCTCAATACTGTCGGCAACAAGTCTCTTGATTTGGGCGGGTGTCATAGCAGGAGTAGCTCTTTTGGGTGGCACGATTCTTCACAATCACAAAAGAATACAACAATGAGAACTCACAATGGAATCGATCATCATACACAATATACACAACCACAACATGTATATACATCCACAATACGTATAAATACAACCACAGCATGTATAAATACAATGAAACCACAATGAAACATCATAAGTATAATCACATCGCACATGAATATAATACATGAAAATTTCGGTTACGCAGACCGATATCATAAAATAGCACAACGAAAATCCTGCATAGTAGAGTCACACTTGATATATTTGTTTGTACCACAAGCAAAAGACAACAAGTACTAACTATGTCCCGCACCCCGGGACTAGGATAAATATGTACAAGCTATATGATAACAGTCTAACACTAGGCACCTCCTCCGGGTGCTCCATCTAACCTGCGGAAAATCCTCTGAATATCCCTAGACATCGCAACAACAATCTCCTCTAGGTGCTGAACTCGAGTCTGAAGATCAGTCTCTCTAGTCTCTGATGCAGACAACCTAGCCTGAACTGAAGATAACTCATCGACCAGGCCGTGATGCTCATCCTGGAACCTCTGTGCTCTGTCAACTAACCCCGGCACCTCTTGCCTAAGCTGAGTGATATGCTCTGAACTCTCCAACTGACGAGCCTCTAAACCCTGGTGTGAAACATCAATGGCAACCCTGCCCTGGATCAATCCCTCGACCTCCTCCTCAATGGCCTCAATACGGCTCACTGGAGTCTCGTCTAGATGAGACAATGCCCTCTCAATCTCTGCCTGAAGCTGATCTAATCGTGAGTCAAATGTAGTAGCAGTAGTCAATCTGTCAGCAGCAACCCTCGAGCTCTCACCAACCTCGAATCTGCGGGGTGGTGCTGTCTCTGTGGCATCTGAAGTATCTGGAGATGAAATATCAAGACGAGCCCGCTTTTTGAGCGGTAGGTCTGACGTAGGAGTAGAATCTCTGATGTGGACTGGTGCTGATGGCATCTGTGGTGCTGATAGGGATGGCAATGGTGGAGACAATGATGATAAGGATGGTAAAGGTGATAATGGTGGTGGTGTATTGAATGTCACACTCCTCCTCGCTGTCAAGCGGTGACGGAGTGGCTGAGATGAAGTAAGTGATGATGGTGGTGGTAAAGATACAAATGCCGCTGGTGATCTGACTGTGAGACGATGAACCCGCTTAGCAACAGTACGCTTCATGCGCGGCCCACCTGGGTATGTGCGGTAAACTCGACCATAGGGTATCTGCTCCCCCGGCTGAATGACCGGAACAACTCTGGGACCATGACGGATCACAGGTGAAACTGGCGGTGTAGGCACGACTTCCCCCTCCTCAAAGGGTTCTGTCTCGGCCTCTGACATAACTGGTAAAGACTGTGGAGTAGGCTCCACTGATGATAAAATTATAGTAGGTAGTGATGGTGATGAAACTGACTCTAGTATGATAGAGGGTAGTGAAGAAGTATCGTCCGCTGAATCAGAGTCAGACGAGATAACAATAGGGTGTGAATCTGAAGACATCACTGAAACAACATATATGAAATAAAAGTAAATAAACATATACACAATGCGGGTTATGATGAAATGATATATGTATGAAATCGCAATCACTACATGTGATATAATGAATATGCACTTAAGCCACAATGATGAGATGCTATGATGGTGCAGCTATAGTCTAGGGTATAATGAATAACCTAGTTCGCTATAACCTTTACTCTGGTACCAATCTGTCACACCCCCAAATTTCATGACTTGCAGCGGAATAAGTCATTCAGGGGCACGACTGGTCATAGCACCAAAGTTGTAGTTATATTGAACAACCTAAAGTGTCGTTTAGAAAATACATCGTTTGATTATTTAAAAACATTCAGAGTTATAAAGTTAGGTCCCAAAAGGTGAAACAAATTTTCAGAAAACAAGTTCATACAATTCAAACGATGGATAAGTGCATAAAATATAAAGTGAGACGCGTCGACTCCGTGACTCCATGATGTCCATATGCAAGCCAACATGCGATACCTTAATTACCTGAAAATACATTGCTAAAAATGGTCAACAAAAATGTTGGTGAGATCATAGGTTTATGTAAATGAATGATTGTACGGAAACCACAAGTATAAAGTGTATGACAAATCCATGCCACATAAAAATGATACATTAGCTCTAAGCTCATGACCCCGAAGCTAGACTGAATGAAATGCCCCAACCGAGTGTTTGCCAATCACTCAAATATGACAGAAATGAAATGCGTTCGTTTGACCAGTTGGTGCTACCAACCCGAACGGAGGAGTCACCCTCAATAGATCTATCCACTCACTCTCGCTTACTAACAATTAACGGTTCATGATAATATAAGGGGACTTTAATCTAGGCAATTATGTAACTTAAGCAATGTAATGAGTTTGTATACTTTGGTCCGCATAAAAAATGGTGCAAGGTATTCTCCCCCGAGAGTTTAGAAATCAATAAACAATTTATAACGGGGCTATGAAAACTCACCAGATATGATATAGCAACAATGATCACAATGGATATGATGAAACAAGGCTCGGTTCCTAACCGCTACCTATCATGAATGATATGATCTAAGGTAAGCAAATGAAATGATGTTACTCATGCAAACACGTATGTTATCGATACCACTCGAAAGTTTTGAAAACAATGTTTATCGTCGAAAAATACATTTTGACGTCTTGTTAAGTTATAAACCACATTTCACGTAAATATGTTAAAACCACACTCCATGATCCTTGTTTGGTGTTCTATTGGCACATGTAATGTTCTCGTCACAAAACAATACTTTTCATACTTGTGAAAATATATCCAAAACGGCCTCGCAAAACTAGTCGCGAATTAGTGCACGTTAAGTGTTGTGAATGAATTTGACGTCCTTGAAAATAAATCGTTGTTACAAGTCTTTCGTGTCGTGTTATTGGACTTTTGATCATACGCGTCTTGAATAGATAGAAAACCGGCTATCAATGTAATGGCTTGTAAAAATGTTAACGTATATACTTAGAAAAATACTTTCTATTAGGGCTGAAAAATATAATAGAGTTTGTCGGCTTTGAACGTGTATATCTCGGTCGTTATAAGCTCGTTTTCTACGTTATTTATATCCACGGATACGTCATAACATGAACTAACATAATCTCAATGGGTCGGGTCGTTTAGATCACGTCTAACGCCTCGTTTGGTCCTTGAAAGTTCGGCTAACAGCATGCTTATTTTCAGAAAATTAGTTTTCGTCATCTAACTTCGAACGATCATATCTCCTTCGTTATAAGTCGGATTTTAGTGATTCTTGCGGCCACGGTTTCGTTTTTGAAAGAAATTTCTGAATATGATGGCCAAACTATGCCAAAAATTACTGAGTTTTCCAGTTTACACGATTTTGGACAGTAGGTATATATATGTTTTAAAAACTCATTTCTATGGTTCTAATCTTGATCATACAACCTCAAATCAACTCCACAAGTTCGCAAATCCTACCATACACCTTCTTAGGGTGTCATGGGGTCCTAAACATCACCAATCTTGGTGGATCTCATGTGGTTATTAGTGAAACTTATAGATCTAGTGTTTGTGATAGTTTATAAACAAAATGGTATCAAAACATAAGTAACTTGCAAAAGTAACTAGTATAATCTTGAAAATACATGATCATATGAAGTAAATAAAAGAATGAAAAGATCAAAATGATGTTCTTGAAGTTTACTTACAATCTTGGAGTGATTTGATGAGAAAGGTGCAATAACTTGAGGTTTTGATCACAAGGCTTTAACTAGGAAGGTAAATAGAGTATGTTTATGCCTTGTTCTTGAAAAATCTAAGGATTTCTCTTCTTGTTCTTGATGTGGCCGAACATAGGGATGAAGGAATGAGGGGTTTTGATCTTTATTTCACCTAAATGGTTATATTGTATGTGTTTGTGCTAGTGGAATTCTAATTAAATCAAGGAAATGCAATTAATGCAATTTGGATGGATTAGCTAAATAGGATGGTAGGGGGCGGCACACATGGGGTAAAATGGAAAGGTTTGTTGTTATGGTGCCAAGTGTCCCACTTAGTGTAAGTGTTTAGCTAATTTGTGTATACATTGGGTGTTATCGGGTACCGAGTTAACTAGAAATAACTCGTGACGAGGTGAAATGAGGTACGACGAAGTTGTAAAAATTGTAAAATCATGTTCTTTGCAAGAATCGGGTGTTAGAATGATAATCGGATTGAAATTTGGTAAACTAACGGAGTTATAAGCGTCAAATGAAAAATGTAACGATTGGTTTAAAAACACCGGGTAAAGTAATAATATAATCTCTATACCATTATTATTAACTTGCAAATGTATTAGGATCATTGTCTGGAGTATTTGATTTACTGTTGGTAGAAATGACTGAGTGGTAACGTTAATTAAACAATTATGCATACGTTAATGAAAATCACACAGACACATGCATGAAGATATGGTACTGATATTACTGATATATATGCATGCAGACTACTCTAGTCTGTATGATGTGTCCTTACTGATGATGCATGAATACGCAGCTAAACCTAACTGGTTACGCGCATTTGAATCCTCGTAAACCTAGTTTATGACATGATGAATGATGCACTATTTATGGGCATGAACAGTGATTTTCCTCCGGGAATGAATAGTATCATGTGAATAGTAAATTTTTTTACGACTTCTCAAAGTCTCAAACTTGATTCAAAAATGATGAATAGTGAAATGATGAATATTGATCAGTGAATAGTGTTTTATGAATAGTAAGTCATGAATAGTAAATTGTCGAGGTTTGGAAAATGACCTGAAATTACGAGTTGTGAAAAAAAGATATTGTCTAGTTGTTACTGATGACTATAGTAGATTTACATGGTTTTCTTTTTAGGTTCTAAAGATGAGACTTCTAGCATTCTTAAAACATTCATTACAGAGATAGAAAACCTAGTAAGCAAAAGAGTAAAAGTCATCAGATGTGATAATGGGACAGAATTTAAGAATAGAGTTATGGATGACTTCTGCAAGGAAAAAGGTATTAGGAGAGAATTTAGTGTAGCTAGAACTCCTCGGCAAAATGGAGTAGCTGAAAGGAGAAATAGAACACTCATAGAAGCTGCTAGAACCATGTTAGCCGACTCTAAGTTGCCTATCACTTTTTGGGCTGAAGCAGTTAATACTGCTTGCTATGTTCAAAATTGGGTTTTGGTTGTCAAAACTCACAATAAGACATCATATGAGCTTTTTAGAGGTAGAACTCCTGCAATAGGATTTCTTAGACCTTTTGGATGTCATGTGACAATTCTGAATACCTTAGACCATCTTGGAAAGTTTGATGGTAAAGCAGATGAAGGATTTTTAGTTGGATATTCTCTTAATAGCAAAGCTTTTAGAGTATACAACTCAAGAACTAGAAGAGTAGAGGAGAACCTGCATGTGGAATTTTTAGAGAATAAATCCAATGTAGCAGGTCAAGGTCCTAATTGGCTATTTGATCTTGAGACACTAACCCATTCTATGAATTATGTGCTTGTTGTTGCAGAAACTAATAATTTTTCAGGTTCACAAACAACAAGTGAGGCAGGGTTAGAAAAGGAGACAAATCAAGATTATGTATGGATGCCAATTTAGACAACAAGTACAAGTGTGGCTTTAACTTCAACAAATGATGAACCTTCTACTGGTAAAGCTAAAGAAGGGGTTGAAGATGAAAACAAGGTTGATGGAACAAAGGAACAAAAAAATGTTTCTACTTATTATAGTACTGCTGAGACAGAGCATTCTACTGCTAGTCTTAATTTTTCTACTGCTGAGCCAAATATTTCTACTGCTGGCCCATCAGAGCCAAATGAAGCAGAATTCTCAGAAGAAGAGGTGGATTTCAACAATCTCCCTCCTAACTATCATGTTCCTCCTACACCACACACAAGGATTCACAAAGTCCACTCCCTGGACAATGTATTTGGAGATGTACAATCAGGGGTGAAGACAAGGCAACAACTGATGTCTTCAGACCAACAAGGGCTTCTTGATGCTCTTTATACATCAAAGCAGCATGAGTATTCCAACTCTTTCTTATTTGTATGTTTTCTCTCACAAGCAGAACCAAAGAATGTTCTTAAAGCCCTAGATGATTCAAGCTGGGTAGAAGCTATGCAAGAAGAGCTTCTTCAGTTCAAGATTCAGAAGGTATGGGTGCTAGTTGATTTACCCAAAGATGTAAGGGTAATTGGCACTAGATGGGTTTTCAGAAATAAAAGGGATGAAAGGGGCATAGTGATTAGGAATAAGGCTAGATTAGTAGCCCAAGGGTACACACAAGAAGAAGGGATAGACTATGAAGAGGTTTTTGCTCCAGTAGCAAGGATTGAAGCCATTAGGTTATTTTTGGCTTATGCTTCATTTATGGGCTTCACAGTTTATCAAATGGATGTCAAGAGTGCATTTTTATATGGTACTATTGAAGAGGAGGTATATGTCTCACAACCTCCAGGGTTTACTGACCCAGATCATCCAGACAAAGTGAAACACTGGCTTCCTATTTAACAGAAAATGGATTTCAAAGAGGCAAGATTGATCAGACATTATTCATCAAGAAGCACAAGAATGATCTTTTGCTAGTGCAGGTGTATGTGGATGATATCATCTTTGGATCTACAAGGAAGGAGATGTGTTTGGAGTTTGAGAAGCTTATGCATCATAAGTTTCAGATGAGTTCCATGGGGGAACTTACATTCTTTTTGGGTCTGCAAGTTAAGCAATCAAGTGAAGGCATATTTATCAGCCAAGATAAATATGTTGCAGAGATTCTTAGAAAATTTCAATTTGCTGATTCAAAAGTGGCAAGCACACCAATGGACTCTGAGAAGCCACTTCTTAAAGATTTAGATGGAGAAAATGTAGATGTACACACTTACAGATCTATGATAGGTTCTTTGATGTATCTCACATCATCAAGACCTGATATCATGTTCTCTGTTTGTGCTTGTGCAAGATTTCAAGTAACTCCAAAGGTTTCTCATTTAACAGCTGTCAAGAGGATTTTTAGATATCTCAAGGGTCAACCTAGGTTGGGTCTATGGTATTCTAGAGAATCACCTTTTGACTTGGTAGCATTTTCAGATAGTGATTATGCAGGTGCAAGCTTGGACAGAAAGTCAACAACTGGAGGATGTCAATTGTGGCTACTTCAACAACTGAAGCTGAATATGTAGCTGCTGCAAGTTGCTGTGGTCAAGTCCTATGGCTTCAAAACCAACTTCTTGACTATGGGTACAATTTCATGAACACTGTCATACATATTGATAATAGTAGTACAATTTGCATAATTAAAAACCCAGTACAACATTCTAAAACAAAACACATTGAAATTAGACATCATTTTATTAGAGACTGCAATGAGAAAAAGTTGATTCAAGTTCTTAAAATTGATTCTGATCACAACTTTGCAGATCTTCTCACAAAAGCTTTTGATGTTGGAAGGTTTTAGTACTTGGTAGCAAGTATTGGAATGCTTAATCCTTGATGATTAAAAACTCTGTGTTTTTGTATATAAATTTTTGTTTGTACTGCTAGCTTTGTTAAATACTACTGTTACTGAAAAGTTTGTACTGCTAGTACAAATTTTTGTTTGTTAAGTTCATACTGTTACTCATATAATTCTACTGCTATAAGACAAATGTTTTGCATTTTGTTTCTTGGTTTTGGACTAACAATTTCAGGTATGAACATTGAGCATAAAGGAAGTTTCAAGTGAAATGGAAGCAGTAGAATGATTATCTCAGTTGCTGATATAATAGGTTTATGATGGACTGAGTTTGGGAACTCATTAACAAAGGTTTACACCTAAGTTAATTGATTCTTTAAAACTTCTTTCGTGAAACCTGATTATGATGTTTCACATTGACTTGATGGCTTAGTTGGTCAGATAGTAACTGACACAACTCACTTTCTATCATTTTTACTTTAATTAGTATAATGAGCAAGTCTAAGGACATCGGATAGAAAGAACTACTAGCAAAAGTGAATCTAACACTTGTGTTAGAGGTAACAATTGCTATAAGCTGGAAACCCTGTCAATAAAGCCTTTTGAATAGGTTTATCTTTACACAGGCAGTTATTTATAACTGAAAATATTGGTTCTCACACAACCAGAGGTTAATTTAAACTGAATTCTAGATTAATTGTCTGTTACACACTTAATCCCTTCAAAATGGTTGTAAGCAGTATGATTTTTTAATAATAAAATCATATTCATACTGCTAAGTAAAAAGTTTCTTAAAAGGGATTTTTAAAGAGGCTCAGAAAAAACCATCAAATGATGGACAATGAGTCAAAGCCCCATGATTCGCCACTCATAGGAGTTAACACACCTAGAAGTGATGAGGGAAGCAAATTAAGCTCTTAAGGAATTGATGGCCAACATGTACACTATTGTCTGAAAACATGTTCTAATTGGTAGATCAGATGATGGTGAGAGATCTTCCAAACAGGGGAGGATATATTTTGGTACATGCTAAGAGATCTTCCAATCTCATGGGAGGAAGATTAACCAATAAGGGAAGAAAAGATTGTGGTTGTGTATGCTCAAAACAGGGGAGAAATTGATCAAGCAGTTGTTGTATCTCCTCCTACAATCGAAAAGACGAAAGCATACAAGATGATGATGTCAGCTTTTTGAGAAGCTAACATGTCTTATTATTCAGCCAATAATAAGAACAAGCATTCAGTTGATGGATGCTGGGAATAAACTTTTTCAGTTGACGGATACTGGGAATAAGCTCTTCAAATGAAGAAAGTTCAAATGAAGATTCTGGAGTATTATATATATTCAGAAGGGATGAAGCATTCAAATGGAGAAAGTTCTATCTAGGAGCTTTCAGTTTCAATTTCAGTTCACTACGTTTGTTCATCACTTGCAAAGGCATGCTGGAATAAGATTTGACTTCTTGGAACAAGCATCCAAGATACACAGCACCATTGCCTCTTATAATTCCTCCATCCAAGGAAATTGCACCATCTTTTATTCAAGATACTGTTATTATTCAAGACAAAGAAAGATGATGTTATTGCTGAAAAAGATTCACAGAAGGTAGATGAGTTAGACAGAAAAATACTTAATCTTGAAGAACAAAGGAAAAGCTCAGATCAAGAGTCTAACTGTTTAGTGGTTGAGAGATCCTCACAATCCAAAATTTAATTCAAAAGAAACATGTTGATTAGGAAAATCACATGTTTAGGGGAGGATTGATGGGAATTAAATGTTATGAAGATTAGTATTGGGAATTAAACGTTTACAAGGTTAGTTCTGCTCAAAGAAATATACTAAGTATCATTAAACTGCTAGTGTATTTCATTCTACTGCTAGTGTTAGGGATTCGGTTGCCGCAAGGATTCTACTGCTAGTGCAACAGATACTGCTGTTGAAGAGATAAGTGTCGAGTATTCTACTACTGTATGGATAAGTATACAAAGATATTTTGTGTATAAAAGTTAAAGATATACGGTAGATAATATCTTTGATAGATGTTCAGTCAACAAGTTGTGTACACAGATACAAGTTGTATCTTAAGGACTGACACACTCAAGCAAAGCAAGTAGCTTCCACAAGACTTGATATTATTGTAAAGATCTTCTTTGGACTATAAAAAGAAGATCTTAGCTTAGAGATAAGTACTTGATGCATGAACTTAAATTACATATCTCTCAAGAACAAAAGAACATAACTTATCATAGAAATCATAAGTTATAGAAACATATAGATTCAAGGTTTGTAACCCTAGTGATAGTGAAGATCACTCGTATTATTATCTTAATAATATTGAATCATTTGGTGTTAACATTGTGTGTTCATTGTTCGTTACTAAAGCATTACTTTTCATTTCCAATAATCAAATAAACCTTCTAAGTGTGGTTAAGTAGATTCCGCATACTTAACTATATTAACTCAAAGTATCACATACACAAAGTTACAAAGGACTATCACCCTTTCAGTGTATCGAAGCATCCTCTCATGATCTATTCCTAAACTCTTAGCTACCTTCTCCAGTTCCTCATATTTAGAGTTCAGGGTTTTCAGAAGACTTGGAACGATCTTGCCTTGCTTCTTCCTCAAGATGGGCATCATCATGTCCCATTCCCTTAGCCCATAGTCTGAGAACTTGAAGGGCTTCTTTACCTCAGACTTTCTTGGTCCCCTGTGAACCGTTTCGCTTATAGGCTTGGTGAGGTGAATGGTCATATCAGTGATGGTGCCTTCTCCCTTGTTCTTTGTCATATGCCACATGTACCTCTCATAGGTTCTCTTCCTCCTTTCTTCTCTAAGCTTGGCCTGCTAATTGTGTTTTTTAATGAGGTCAGCCTGAAGCTTGAGGAATTATTCCCCCTTGATGTCCTTGTCAGTCTCCTTGATCACCTCCTTGGCAACCTCAAAAATTACTGGTCTGTTGAGTTGCTCAGCTTTTTCTTTGGCCCTTCTTATGTCCTGTTCATGCAAGACTACGGCCACTTCTGCTGGAGCTCCAAAGAACTTCCTTCCACCATCCAATTCAACCATAAATGGTGCATCAGGGTCTGGACTCCTTTCAGTTGATGCCGAAACCAATTGCAGTTGAGGAGGATCTTCAGTCACCATGATTCCCTTCCCTTTGTTAGTGGGAGGGGGTTGACTGGTGGAGGTCTTAGGGGTTTCAGTTGCTACTGCTTCAGGTTGTACAGGGTTTGCAGCAACAACAAGTGTAGAAGTTGAAGGTTCAGGAGTTGGATCATCAAGTTTCTCCCCCTCAACAGATGCTGGAACTTCAGTGTATGCACATGTTGATTGGGGAGTTGGGGTAACCGGAGAGGCCTGAAGAATAGACAGGATGCAGGAGACCATATTCTTTATGTCAGTGGTCTCATTCTTCAGTGTGGACATTTCTTCGGCCATGGCATTCTGAGTTGTTGCGAGTTCAGTGACCTTTGTGGTATAATGGGTGATCAACTCATTATGTTTGTTTGAGAGCTGATCAAAGGCTGAGGATAGTTTGGTCAGGCACTCCTTGGAATCAGTGACTGACTGTTGAATGGAATCTTGCTGAGACCTTATGGTTTTAAGATCCACCCCCGAAAGAAGCTTTAGAAGCTCAGCAATGTTGGTGGAGGTGGTCTTCTGAGTATCCATGTACTCTTTCAGCTTTGTGAGCAGGGTTGGGTCATCTCTCATTTCCTCCTAAATGAAATCAAGGGTCTTCAGGATATTGGTGAGCTGCTTGTCCTGTTCAGTACCCATACAATCAAGAGATTCCCTCAGGTCACCGAGTTGTTTGTCAGTGAGTTTGGCGACCTGAAGCACTTTACCCTGAGATTCTTCAACAGTAGCTCTGAAGTTAGCATAGTTAGTTGCTGCTTCAGTATGCTGTTCCCATTGTTCTTCAGTAAGTTCACGAAATAGAGCATGGTTGGCTTTGCAGAGAAACATTACCAGCTGCCTTTCAGTGAGTGGAAGAACATTATCATAATTCTGCAACCACTGAAGAGTAGCAGGAGCAGATGAGTGACTTGATGATGATGATGATGTTGATGGTTGGGTGAGTTGTTTATCCTCAGGAGGAGGAGATGATTGTTGTTATTCAGGGTGCTGAGGAGAGTTGTGTGTTTCAGTCTCTATTTCCTCCTCAGTAGCAAAAATTTCCTGGTCCCTAAAATCTACCATCTCCTCATCGGATTCATCATCCATGAGATTATGAATATCCGCAAGATTAGGAACCTTGGCTGAATCCGGCTCCCCCTCAGAAGAGGGCTTGCCTTCGTTGTGGCCAGCTTCTGACCCCTCTAGGTGAACTGAGTGGGTTTTCTCAGCCGGGACCGTGGAGTCAGTTCCCGAGTGACTTGATCCGCCATGAGGGGTTTTGGGTTCCGTATCAGCGGGTGGTTTCATTCCCTCTGAGTCTTTGTCCCCCTGAGTGCCTTCAAGGACTGGTGGGTAATTTCCAGTACTATCATGAGGCAATGATTGGTTGTGGTCCCCCTTCCCATCAGGGTTATACTGCCCTTCTAAGGATTTAGGGACTTTTATTCCCTGAGACTCTGAGTGTGATTTCTTAGTGCCGTAAACGGGATGTGATTGGATGTGGGTCCCCTTCTCAGTAGAGTAGTGCTACTCCACTGAGGGTATAGGACCCTGTACTCCCTCAGGCAAAGGTTGTGATTGACTAATGCCTTCATCAGGATGTGAAAGGGTGAAGGTTCCAGACCCCACTGACTTGTGTATGTCAGTAGAGCCATGAGTAAAGGTTTTGCCCGAGGACACTGAGGATGATTTCTCAGTACCCTCCGTTGGTGTTTGTTTTAAGGTCAAGAGGGTCTCAGGAGTGGGTGTCTCAGAGGTCTTGGCCGTTGTTTGCCTTTCTTTAGGCTCTGAGGCAGAAGACTCAAGGGCGAGTGGTTTGGGTTTAACAACCTTCTTGGACCCTGCCTTTTTCTTTTTCTTCTCCTTTTTTGAAGGAGAAGGTACTGGTGAGACAACATTTGCTCCCTGAATGACCAACATCATGTATGTGGTCAGGGAGACTGGTTGTACCTCAGTAAGGTCTCTTGAATAGTTGGCTTTGGGTAAGACGTCAGGTTTAGATCCCTCAATGTTTGGCCTAACATATTTAGAGCCTAGTAAGTCCTGAAGCACACAGGAAATGAACCCAGGGTAAGACATGTTTCTTTGCCTAGATTTACCTGATAGCTTGGCTACGAGGTCTCGGAAGATTATTCCTCTGATGTCTATCTTTCTACCCTCCAGGAGACTGAACACCATCAATTATTGTGATGCATTCAATTGCTCCTTGGAGGATTTATTGCCCCCAAGGACCTGAATGAAAAAAGGTCATCAGGATCCTCTAGACAAGAGGGAACCAGGTCTTAATGATAGGCGCTTTGGCCAAAAGGGTTCCTGGGGCCACATCAGGATGTTTTTCATCATGTGGCCCTAGTAAAAGCAATTCGGCCTTTACTTCTGCGTCAGTGGGGTTAGGCTCAAAGTTCTCAGTGAAATCAAGACCTGTGGCCTTGATGAAGGTTGGGTAATCCAGGGAGAGGTTCTTTCTCCCATTCATCACTGAGAACGTGATTATGGAGTCTTTGGTGTCCTCAGGGCTTGTTGCCACTACTGTACACCAAAATTCCCTCAGATAGTCATGATATATTACTGAGGGGGTTTTTGTAAACGCCGTAGCAAGAAAGCAGTTTTGAAGATATTTGACTACATTCTTGTACGCCCAAAAAATTTTGGGGTAGGCAAAATTTCCTACGACGTTATTTTTGGTCAGGTCCACGCCCTCCATTGTGAATTCCACATTTGGGGCGTAGGTGATAGCTTTAGAAGCAGCCATTTTTGAAAAGTCTTGGTTTTGCAAGAAAAGGATGGTCTGGGTCTAAAGATGAACAACACACACACTAATTTTTTTAGAGAAAAAGGGCAAGAGTTTTGCTTAAAAAATTTTCTAAAACGTGTGTGTTTATTTGTTTGGGGGTATTTATAGGGAAGTGGAGAGGGGTGGTTTAGGCAATAAGCAGAATTATTCTCAAAAATTTTGAAAACCGTTTTGTATAAAAATGTTGGGATCCGCATTAAATGCCACCACTCCACTTTCTCGGGTTTTGCGCAACAGTCGAGGTGAACAGTTGTGTTGTTTGCAAAAAGTGTACAAAAAGTGTAATTTGCAAAGTTTACATCATCACATATTTTTTATGTGAGAGAAGAGGCATTAAATGCCAAGTAGGTAAGTGGGGGCCCAAAGGTGGATGCCAGAAGGCAAAAGAACAAATATTCTTATATTAAATAAGAATTCAGTTACCAACCTAGGACATTTACTATATAAATACTGAGAGCATTTATGTTAGCATTGAATGTCATCTTGAGGGCCCTAAATGACTTTTCATTCAGTGAGGGGTTCAGGGAAGGTGATTCAGTGATCTTTTTCACTGAGGAACAAATTAAGTCAGGGACCTGAGGTTATCAGAATTTACACTTAGTTGGATGGATTCAATCAGTTGACTGATTCTTAATATCCAGCATTCCTAATTCAGCTTTCAGTCTTGTGAAAGTTGGTTCATCCAAAGGTTTGGTGAATATATCAGCTATCTAATATTCAGTAGGAATGAAGTGTAATTCAATGTCACCATTCATGACATGGTCCCTGCTGAAGTGATATCTAATATCAATGTGTTTTGTTCTCTAATGAAGAACAGGGTTGTTTGAGATGGCAATTGCACTTGTGTTATCACAAAAGATGGGAACCATCTTATACTGGATTCCATAGTCACTGAGTTGACTTTTCATCTAGAGTACATTTGCACAACAACTGGCTGCTGCAACATATTCAGCTTCAGCTGAGGACATGGCAACTGATTGTTGCTTCTTAGCACTCCAACAGACTACTTTTCCACCAAGGATTTGGCAGGAGCCTGAGGTGCTTTTTCTGTCCATGTTGCATCCAGCATAGTCAGAGTCTGAGTATCCTTTGAGATCAAAGCCTGAACATTTTGGATAGTATAATCCAACGTTTGGAGTACCTTTCAAGTACCTGAGTATCCTTTTCACAACTGTGAGATGAGATTCTCTTGGGTCAGATTGATATCTGGCACACAAACAGACTGAGAATTGGATGTCAGGCCTTGATGCAAGTAGATACATTAGTGACCCAATCATTCATCTGAAAAGAGTTTGATTTACTGGTTTTCCAGTAAGGTCAGGACTAAGGTTGTTTGGTGGAACCATGGAAGTTTTGACTAAGGCATAGTCACTGAGCTCATACTTCTTCAATAGGCTTCTGACATACTTCTCTTGACTGATAGAGGTTCCTTTATCAGTCTGCTTGATTTGCAGTCCAAGGAAGTAAGTCAGTTCTCCCATCATGCTCATTTCAAATTTCTTTGCAATTAATTTTTCAAACTGTTTGCAAAGTTTATAACTTGTTGAGCCAAAGATGATGTCATCAACATATACTTGTACAAGTATGACATCATTATTTGTCTTGTAGATAAACAATGTGTTGTCTATCTTGCCTCTGACAAATTTGTTTTGGATCAGGAAGGCTGAGAGAGTTTCAAACCATGCCCTGGGTGCTTGTTTCAGTCCATAAAGGGCTTTGTTTAGCTTGCAGACATAGTCAGGAAACTCACTGCTTTCAAATCCAGGAGGTTGCTGAACATAAACTTCTTCTTTCAGTGAGCCATTTAAGAATGCACTTTTAACATCCATTTGGTACACTTTGAAGTTCATGTAGGTTGCAAATGCAAGGAAGATCCTGATGGCTTCCATCCTTGCCATTGGTGCAAATGTTTCTTCATAGTCAATGCCTTCTTGTTGATTATAGCCTTTGGCTACAAGTCTGGCATTGTTTTTAATGACTAAGCCATTTTCATCAGATTTGTTTTTGAACACCCATTTCATGCCAATGACTGAAACATCTTCAGGACATTTGACAAAGGTCATTACTTTGTTTCTGTCAAATTGTTCCAGTTCATCATGCATGGCCTGAACCCAACATGGATGTTTAAGTGCTTCTTTGACACTTTTGGGTTCAATTGTGGAGATGAAGTCCACAAATAGGCATTCATTGGCAGAGGCTGCTCTTAGACTAGCAGCCATGCTTTTGGTGAACATGCCTTCAGTACGCTCTTGATGTGTCGTCTAGAGTGCAAGTTTTAAATTTATAAACACGATCTACCAATGACTCAAACAAAATACATACGAGCAAGTATACTCGTCCGTGTGTAGCAAGAGGTGATATGGTAAGCCGAGGTCGTTCACAAGGATTTGTTTAGTTTTTATGTAACGTGAGTTTGATTATAACAAGGACTTAGTAATGATTCTAAAGCAAGAAAATAATGATGATGATGTAAATTCAATATATTAAAAACTACACTTGCCAAGACTAGTTTGCACAATTCCCTTGATATGATTACGAAAATGGTTCAAATCGATTATGATCAATAAATTAGATGGTGCTCTAATTCGATTAGTTGGTGTACTAATCCTCTTCTTTTCAACAATTTCAATCCTTGTCAAGATTTTAAGATGATAAAAACAATATTAAGTTTTGATCAAACAAGACTAACACAATTCACTCACTTGATTCGCTATCGTTTCACAAGTAATTGACAACTACACTTTTAGTTTTCTAAGTTTAACCAAGTTACATATGAAATGATCAATACATAAGGTAACACCTTCATAGACAAAAGTTTACAATTGATTAAATAACAATGTCTCTTTCAACCTATTACACCATTAATAATCAACCAAACTTGATAACTCTTTTGTTTATGAAAACTTTTGAAAGCACAATTCGATTTTAGTATTAGCTTTTCATTGAATTAGAACCATAGAGTCATAATCAATCAACATTCATGTAACAAACATCATCTAGGCAAGTGCACAAGGCACTTAGCCACTCATGGCAAACAAAGAAATAACCACAGAAAATTTATCACTTGAAAACATAATTAAGAAGTCTTACAAAAGTTGTAATGATGATTACAAGAGTTAGGAACAATTATGAGATGATCAACAATGATTCCTTTGATGATTATAATGATGAATAATGAATGTAAGCTAACTTCTTCTTGCGTTTTCTTCCTTGTAGCCTTCTTGAGAGAGTAAATTGATTATGAGATTAGTTGAAATGTATGTGTTGTATGTATTATTCCCCTTCTCTCTAACCAAGCATACTTATTAATAGAATTACTCCCCTTGGCCACCAAGCAAGTTTCTTGGGCACTAAGTGTCATTAAAAATCTGGACTTGAAGTAAATGTGGTATAATGATCATCCATATGAAGGGTTAGTTCATTAAAGTTAGTAATTAAGTGTGCCAGGAGTTGCAGCAACCCAAGGTTGAAGTCTCAACCTGAGGTTCAGATTCCAGCCCAAGATTTGGAGTAAGGTTGGCATGGCAGTTTGAACCTTGGGTTGAACTTAAGCCTTAGTTGTATTTCTTTAACCTTTGGTTGAGGAAGCAAGCCATAATTCATAGCAAACTTTGCATGTAACTTCTCATTCATTTCATCAACACTTGATCTTTTCTTGAGCTCGGAAATCTTTGTAACTTGATTCTTTACCTTTGATGATCTTCCCGAGGTCTTTATTATGGGTAGAATCTTTCGTTGTGCATAAGCTATTGATTTAGCGACTTTTCCCCATCTATTTAGCTATTCCCTTGGACTTGATTGTACCTGAACTTTAATTTATCTTTTGTACCTTTTTCGCATAATATGTTCACAAACACAACCAAATACAATGCACAAACATAGAAATAACACGACTAAAACATGTACGAAATGAGCGTTATCAAATCCCCCCACACTTACACTTTGCTTACCCTCAAGCAAATCTAGCTTTTAAAAATAAATCCACTTGATATAAATGAGAATGATTCTAAAAAATGAGATGCAAATCCATCAAGTACAAGTACGAGATAAGATCCATCTTTTTAAGCTTTATAAGTGAAAAGTCGAGATGTTTGATAATACCTTAATGATTCTCTTGCTTGATAACATGTTAAAACACCTCACGAAAAAGGAATGAAGTATAATTCACTCAACACTCATTTATTTAGTGGGTGAGTATATAAGAAAATCACACTCATTGCCCAGTCCTGATCTAAATTTTATCGTAAGCTTGTACGTGAAACAAAACTCCACCGACGTGGCGTAAGCACCAAGTGTAAACCTCTAAGAGGACTTTTATTCGGGTTGTAACGTTTAGGCTTCGGGTTAATAAGGGGTATGGATAAGTGATAACGCTTAAATCTAACATGTTTTTAGGCGCGTTATTGCTAGTTTTGTGCATCATATTTGGTTATATTTGTGTGTATTTGTTGCTAAATGATGAAAAAGTGTGTATGCAAGTAAATATAGCCAAGTACAGGAAAAGATGATAAAAAGACGAAGAAATGAAGAGATTATGCACATATGGAGAATTACGAGAAAGAAACCACGCGATAATTCAAGGATTTGATTAGTTCAAGATTTTCATGCTTATATATCAAGAAAAGAACAAGTTCTATGATAGGAAGTAGTGGTACAACGAAGGATCATGCACGTAACGAGAAAAGAAAAAGAAGAAATAAAAGTTGCATGGCAGAGTGGCCCATCCGATCGGATGGCGCCCGCATCCGAATCGGATGGGAGAAGATTATTTTACCGAGAGCTCCAACCGATCGGTTGGAGCCAAATACCAATCGGTTGGCTGACGCTGGAGTTACAAAGTTGCATTTAATTAAGAAGTTAAGCCCCATAATCATTGAGGCTTATCATTTCTTGGCTATTTAATGACATTGGACGTTTTTGCTTGGAGAAGAAGGGTTTCCTCACTTATTTAAGAAACCCTTGGCTAATTTACAAGAGAGAAGTTTTTGGGAGGTGACAACCCAAAGGCAAACCTAGTTAAGGCTTACACCAAGTCTAACTAACTTATTATTATTGCCCGAAAGCTTGTAGTTGCTGTGAAAATGTCCAGGAAGCCTTGAGTTCGAGTCTCAAGAGTTGTGTCCGTGTGTGGAGTTGTTTACGTGTAATCATAGGCGATTGGAGGAGTGTGGGTTGCTATAGTTCCACAATTCTAGTTCTTGTAATTCCTTGATTAGGTATTTCTTGTTGAGTTATTATGAACTACTTTTTCTTTTACTATAAGATGAATGAAAGTTTGGTTAATTACTTGGGTTTGATTATGATTGTTATGGAGTGATTTTGGTTGTACTTGTGTGTGTATGATGTGACAATTGTTGGAGTAATCTTATCATAGTGATGCATGAAAACATATCTTGTTTTGTGAGTTTGTTGAGATACAATCTAATCTTGCTTAATTGGTTGGTAAAAACAATTTTAAAGACTAACAAAGGCCGAAAGGAGTTTTCTTTATGCTTTTATTCCAAAAAGTTAGTGCACGAATTAGTATGGATTATGGTGTGTGACAAACACCATCTTTACTCATTAAAATGGATTTAGAAACGATTTCATCACGAAAAAGGCCGAAAGGATTCGTAGGAATTCTTAAGATAAGAAATGCTTTCAAACAACAAAAATCTTAAAAGAATTGTCCTAATAGTTAATCAAGGCCGAAAGGAATTAACTAGGAGATTGAATTCTTAGATATGATTTCTCATGATAAAAACCATTGATTGTGAATCATTCATATTAAGTTGTGCATCACTACAAGTTACACCCAACTTGGTTGGTTACTCTAAACAATTGGTCATAGAATCACACACAAGTATATTTGTTTTTGATTGATTGAACCTTGCTTGCTTTTGAATTTACTTCAAATTGGATTGACACCCTTTTTGTTAAAACTTATTTTACTAAACCTAAACCCCAATTCCCTTGGGACGATCTCGACTTACCCACCTTTACTACCGCGGACGAGTATACTTGCTCGTATGTGTGATTAGAGAATTGGATAAATCGTGTTTATAAATTTTAAAACTTGAACACAACGACATGCACATCAAGTTTTTGGCGCCGCTGCCGAGGAATTGTTAAGATTTTTCTTGGTAGTTGGCCTTAGTAGCATAAGTTTTTTTTTAAGTTAAAAAAAAAAAAAAAAAAAAAAAAAAAAAAAATTTGGTTCGGAACCAACCGAATCGGATGGATGCCCATCCGATCGGTTGGTGGTCTCGGTAAGTATTTTTGTCTTAGTAATTTTTGTTATCTTTCAGTTTTTATGCCTCATTAATGCTATGATTAATTAGTTTAAGTAGTAGATTAATTAGGATATTTAATTTAGGGTTATTAGAAGAATTTTAATATGTTAAATGCTTAGTTAATATAGTTAATTTTTGGTTTAATGTGTGGTAGTTTAATAGTTTTTATTAAATGTGCTGATAATTAGTTTTATGATTATTAAGTTAAGGTTAAGAGTTGATTAATTTAGTTTAATGATTGATAGTTAATTGTTAGTTTTTATTAATTAGTTAAATTTTAATTATTTAGTTTCTTCTTAAAAAGTAAAATTATAAAAAGGTTATAAGTTTAGTTTTAAAATATAAATATATAATATATAAAAATAAAAAAAAAATTAAATTTTTCGATCTAACCGATCGGCACGCTGCCCGCATCCGATTCGGTTGGGGCGATTTCATTTTTTGCATTTTGTCCATCCGATCGGATGGAATGTAATGCCGATCGGAAGGTTGCCTCGGTAATAGTTTTTGTGATTTTTAATTTTCAGTTGTTTTGATGTTTTAATAGTTTGAAGTTGTTTGTTTGCTTGTTTTGGTTTTACATTTGGATATGATTCGATTATAACTAACCCTCACGCTAATAGTTTGGATTTTTGTTTTTGTGGTTATGTTATAGTTAGTGCTTAAGTAGAATGGAGAGTTTAAGCAATGTTTCGGAGTACTTGAGAAATTTGGAAGAGATGTTGAAAGATTCAGGTGATTCTTTGGAGCAATTGGAAAGTATTTTGGACGAAGCTAAGGTTGGTTTAGAAGGAAAAGAAGAAGTTGGCGAAAGCATTGCTTGTTTACCTAAGGAGAAAAGAGTAGTTGTGTTTACACAAGCACCACCTAGAGAGTTTGATGTACCATTTATGAGGTATGCTACACCATGTGGTGTAGAAGGCATTAAAGCTTGGGATGCTCAACTTAATATGGAGTATGGTGAAAATTATATTACGGGGGAGATGCTTGGTAAGCTTGGCTTTGTTAGGCTTGATTATGAAGATTATGGGAGAATGGCATGTGAAGTTTGATATAGTTTGTCCGGATGGAAGAAATTTTGCAAGGAAGTTTAAAATGCAAATGACTAATCAGGAGTTGTCCGGAAAATTTCAAAATGAAGACATCTTGAAGCATGAATATTTTGAAAGATGAAGACAAAAGTTGAAGAATAAAAGCACAAGGCTTGTGCTAGTGTTTGTTTGTTTTATTTATTTTAATGCATTTTTAGTAGTTTAATATTTGCATTTAAGTTTGAGTTAAGTTAAGACCTTTTGGTTATCTTGGTTTTATTAAGTTTTAATTTATGGAGTTAAGTTTTGTTTTAGAAGTTGTAGAAATAGATTGAATAACAAGTTGGTAGAATAAGTGTGTTGGGTATTTTTCATACTTAAAAGAAGTATTTTGGAATAGTCAAAACATTTCTCATTTGTTCTTGCAAGTGTCAAGGTGTTGAAAGAAAGAAGAAAAAGTGAGTTTTGCAAAAATTCAATCCGAATCGGTTGGATCAAATACTGATCGGATGGAGTGAAGTATATATACTCAAGATTTCAAAAATCATAAAAACACACACACACTCATTCCACCACACTTGGGGTTCATTAATTCGACCATTAGAAGGCTATTAAGAGTTGCAGGAGAGTTGAAAGATCATCAATGGAACCTAAACAAGTAAGTAACATCATCAAATTGTATCAATTAGGTTTTAATTCGAGTTGATTGAATTAGGTCAAAGTTTGGGCGTTTTTTATGTAGTTCGAATTAAGATGTAATTTTTCTGGAATAGATGGGTAAATGATTGAGGAATTCATTGCAAAAAGAATGAGATAGATTGATTAAGTTTTGAGAAAGAATTAATTGATTGGATTTTTAGATCAAATGGGTCAAAACTTCGAATCAATTCTAGGTTGAAATTGATGATTTCCAGAGGTTGTTTAGATCTTAATTAGTGTTTTTAGGATGATGCATTGTGGATTAGAACATTGATAAGGTTTTGATTTTTAAAGTGTTCATATGTTCATATGTTCTAAGATTGATCATGCGAGTATGTTATGGATATGATTTGGAGATAAGTGGGATATGTAGAGACCATAGTGATTGATCAAATGCAGGATAGGGAAGAGTAGGATTTTTAGAATTGATTGGAAGTCGAACAAGAGAAGAATTTTTGTAACAGAATGCCCAACCGATTCGGTTGCGTGGCATTACCGATCGGTTTGGGGGCTAGTATTCAATCCATCCGATTCGGTTGGGTGAAATACCGATCGGATGGAGCTCTCTGTGATGAAAATTGATTTTTCAAAAGTCAAGTTTTTAGACTTCTAGATCATGCATGCTTAGTTTCTATGCTCTTATTCTATCATATGTTTGTGTTTTTCTACAGAGTTATCTTGCAGGAGGATCAAGTTCGTCACGTGGAGATGGTAACTCGATTGTAGCAAAGTTCATAAAAAGGAATGCGAGAGAAAAGGTCAAGTACACTCTTAATCAGGATCATAATGAAAACTTGAAGTTTAGCAACCTTGGGAGAGAGGAAAAACACGCTTTTCGTGAGCGTCTTTCAAATTTACAAGGGAGAAGACTTGCTAAGCCAAGGTTAGTTGATTGGAGTTTATTTCATGAATATGAATGTGAAATGGAGTTAAGGAATCTGATGAGAATATCGTATGTGTATGAGGGAGATGGTGATAGTTTTGAAGATTTTTCGTGGGAGAGAGCATTTAGTGTTCACGAGGATGTTAATCGAGAATGGTGTTTGGAGTTTTTCTCCACATTTTATTTTGAAAGGAAGGTTGTGGATTTAGTGAATGATAAATGTGTTTGGTTTCGGCTTTGTAGTAGAGAGCATGTGTTTACCTTGCCGGAGTTCGCTGTCACTCTTGGCCTATACACCCAAGATGAAATTATGCACCGTTTGTTTGCATCTCACTTTATAAGATTAGTTAGGAAACATAATGATTATGCAGGTTTAGCTGAATATTGGAACAGTGTTGGTGATCCGAGTTGTACTAGAAGGAATTCGTCCAAGTTAAGAAACCCATTATTGAGGATTTTGCAGAAACTGGTCGCATGGGGTGTTTTACATAGGACGGGGAGTCGAGATAAGTGTAATCAACCGAATTTGTGGGTAATGAAGTTGTTGGAAGAGAAAAATGGGAATGCGGCTTGGATAATAGCCGAATATCTTTCAAGGATAGCACCAGGAATAAAAGATAATTGTGCGATTTGTGGAGGTCACTATGTGACCAAGTTGGTGAGAAACTTGGGTTATTATGTTCATGCTGAGTTAGCAAAATGTTCAGAAATGATGGACAGTGAGACGTGGGATGATAAAAGTTTTAATAAAGCATTGAATAGGAAGATAAGAGAGTTGGGAGCTTGGATAGAGCCGCACATGGCCGCACCTCAAGGAGTACCACAACAACCTTATCAACAACAACCGTATCAACCACCACCACATATTGGGAATGTTCATGCCCCGGGCAGTTTTGACTCGGGATGGGGAGATTGGAATCGTGAATTGAATGAGATTGAGCATAGGGATGTGTGGAGAGATTCTATGATGTTGAGGCAAAACTATAACTATGATTACTCAATGCCGATGCTTCAACATGTGGCTCATCAAGCTAATTATGAGGTACCTCCCTACAACCCACCAAATGCTCCACCCTACCCATTTGAATATGACCCGTATCCTGGCCAATACCCTTACCCATATCCTGGGTACGCACCATTTCCTGACCCAGTGCCGGTTTATGGAAGAGTTCCTAACGTTTGAGGGACAAACTTTGATGTGGGCGGTTCTTCAACGGGGGTTGGAAGAAAAAGACAAGCTTTTTCAGTTTTTAGTGATGATGAGAATGAAGAAGTGGAGGATGATGGAGAAGAGGATGAAGAAAGTGAAGATGAGAGGATTAATCCGGAAAACATGGAGTCCAATGACTGATGGTTAATGATGTTATGGTTATGGTTTAAAAACAATGATGGTTGAACAATTTCTATTTCTATTTCTTTAACTTAACTTTCGTAGGATTTATGGTTATGAATTTGGTTTGTTTTGGATTATTTTTTATTTATTTTTTTATTTTTATGTTTTATATTTGGTTTGGTATTTTGTTTTGTTGTTTCGAGTATAGTGTTTGCAGTGTTTGCAGGGGAAGAATTGACGGAAGCTTAGTGTTGATCAAATATTTGGAGTTAGAAGAACTCATGTGCTTACTTATGATCAAATAAGCCTATGCGAATTTTTCCGGGTAGTATGTATTATTTTTCTCTATTTTTTTTCCCTATTTCCTTTACTTTGAAGTTCGTTTTATTACATTGAGGACAATGCAAAACTTAAGTGTGGGGGAGGGAAGAAATAGGAAAAATTGTTTTAATTTTTAATTTTTAATTTTTGATTTAGTAGATTTTGGATTCAAGTAACTAGAATGTGTTCGCCTTTGATTTTTCTAGTTGTTAGATGAATTGATTCAATGGTAAAAATAAGGCTATTTGAAAATTTTTTGGAATGTAATCAAGTTATGAGAGATATTGATAACTATTGCTAGTACATTTTATCACCACCTTAAATTGTGAGGATTTAAGCCTTTTTGTATAAAGCACTTCTTATGCTTTATATTTCGTTATGAGTGTGCCGGTGATTATGTTGATTCTAGAACTTGTACTTGTTATGCATTACGGTTAAAATTACTTTCAAGTAATAAAATATATTCAAATGATAAGAGGCAAATTAGGATTTTCACCAAATGGCCTTCCGTTTACAATTTATTTTTGCTAACCGCATTGGTTAGTTGTCTTAAGTGATTGGAACCAATTTGTTAGCGTTATCTTATACGCTAGATACCCTTAGTTACACCCTTTTGAGCCTATCTTTTATTTTGATTTTAACCCAGAAAAATTTTACACCATACACCTTAGACTTTCCCGAATCAAGTTCAAATGAAATTCAAAACTATTTATTTTTTATGATTGCATGTTGACCACACCTTGTATGTGTATATGTTATTCCAATGAAAAAGGAGGTCGCTACTCTTATTTGTATTTTTTGTAGCGTGTGCTCATCCAAAGTGTTGGAGGGGGGAACGTTGATATAAAAAAACAAAAAAAAAAAAAAAAAAAAAAAAGCCAATGATCTATGAAAGTATGGAATGATGAAAATAAAATAGTCAATGAGCTATTAAGGAAGGGAGTTTGTATGAAATTCGGAATAATAATCGAAGAAGTTTGGTGGAGTAATCATTTGTGATATAAAGAGTTTGGGACGGAATTTGGACTTGATTCTTGTTTGATTTCTATTTTATTTTTTTATTTTTTTTAGAACCAAATCAAAATTCCCATGTCTTATCTTTACCCTTACCAATTACTTTATTCGTTGTTAGGTTTCGAGCATCCAGATTTAGTGATGGCTTTGTTTAGATATGTAGTACATGGATGTTCTAGTGACCATCCGAGTTTTTGAATAGTTGAAAAACGTTGTTAGCGATCTAGTGAGTAAATTGGTGACCATCCATTATGCATGTAACGTTGTTAGCGAACCAAGGTACAATCTAGTGACCATCCGTTGCTTAACTAAACAAAGATTCGTTGTTAGCGAGCTATGATGTTCTTGTATGAAGTATTTACACATTAGCTAGGTAATCAAAACCCTTAAACCTAAAAACCAAATAAAAGACCTCTTTGATGTTTTATTTTGTTGTTTTGATACAAGTACAAGCTTATGGTAAGAAACATGAATCATGACTGAGCGATTGAGTGATTTATAATCAAATCTACCCTCGAGTGTTGTGTGAATTTAAAAATTTCCTTTGTGAGGTGCTTAGTGATGTTATCAAGCTCGATTTAACTTGCGTATATTTCAAGGATTTTTCATAATTAAAGTAAAAAAACAATTGTCCTATTGGGATGGTTGTTCGCTTTTTATAATCATAACGAAGATGCCATTAAGTTCAGTTTTTCTAAAAATTAGACTTGCTCGAGGGCGAGCAGAACTTAAGTGTGGGGGATTTTATAACGCTTAAATCTAACATGTTTTTAGGCGCGTTATTGCTAGTTTTTTGCATCATATTAGGTTATATTTGTGTGTATTTGTTGCTAAATGATGAAAAAGTGTGTATGCAAGTAAATATAGCCAAGTACAGGAAAAGATGATAAAAAGACGAAGAAATGAAGAGATTATGCACATATGGAGAATTACAAGAAAGAAACCACGCGATACTTCAAGGATTTGATTAGTTCAAGATTTCCATGCTTATATATCAAGAAAATATCAAGTTCTATGATAGGAAGTAGTGGTACAGCGAAGGATCATGCACATAACGAGAAAAGAAAAAGAAGAAATAAAAGTTGCATGGCAGAGTGGCCCATCCGATCGGATGGCGCCCGCATCCGAATCGGATAGGAGAAGATTATTTTACCGAGAGCTCCAACCGATCGGTTGGAGCCAAATACCGATCGGTTGGCTGACGCTGGAGTTACAAAGTTGCATTTAATGAAGAAGTTAAGCCCCATAATCATTGAGGCTTATCATTTCTCGGCTATTTACTGACATTGGACGTTTTTGCTTGGAGAAGAAGGGTTTCCTCACTTATTTAAGAAACCCTTGGCTAATTTACAAGAGAGAAGTTTTTGGGAGGTGACAACCCAAAGGCAAACCTAGTTAAGGCTTACTCAAGTCTAACTAACTTATTATTATTGCCCGAAAGCTTGTAGTTGCTGTGAAAACGTCCTGGAAGCCTTGAGTTCGAGTCTCAAGAGTTGTGTCCGTGTGTGGAGTTGTTTACGTGTAATCATAGGCGATTGGAGGAGTGTGGGTTGCTATAGTTCCACAATTCTAGTTCTTGTAATTCCTTGATTAGGTATTTCTTGTTGAGTTATTATGAACTACTTTTACTTTTACTATAAGATGAATGAAAGTTTGGTTAATTACTTGTGTTTGATTATGATTGTTATGGAGTGATTTTGGTTGTACTTGTGTGTGTATGATGTGACAATTGTTGGAGTAATCTTATCATAGTGATGCACGAAAACATATCTTGTTTTATGAGCTTGTTGAGATACAATCTAATCTTGCTTAATTGGTTGGTAAAAATAATTTTAATGACTAACAAAGGCCGAAAGGAGTTTTCTTTATGTTTTTATTCCAAAAAGTTAGTGCACGAATTAGTATGGATTATGGTGTGTGACAAACACCATCTTTACTCATTAAAATGGATTTGGAAACGATTTCATCACGAAAAAGGCCGAAAGGATTCGTAGGAATTCTTAAGATAAGAAATGCTTTCAAACAACTAAAAGCTTAAAAGAATTGTCGTAATAGTTAATCAAGGCCAAAAGGAATTAACTAGGAGATTGAATTCTTAGATATGATTTCTCATGATAAAAACCATTGATTGTGAATCATTCATATTAAGTTGTGCATCACTACAAGTTACACCCAACTTGGTTGGTTACTCTAAACAATTGGTCATAGAATCACACACAAGTATATTTGTTTTTGATTGATTGAACCTTGCTTGCTTTTGAATTTACTTCAAATTGGATTGACACCCTTTTTGTTAAAACTTATTTTACTAAACCTAAACCCCAATTCCCTTGGGACGATCTCGACTTACCCACCTTTACTACCGCGGATGAGTATACTTGCTCGTATGTGTGATTAGAGAATTGGATAAATCGTGTTTATAAATTTTAAAACTTGAACACAACGACACGCACATCAATAAGACATGGGAATATTTATGAAATTGGTTTTAAAATAAAAATAAATAAAGTTAAGTCAAAGTCTACAACCAATTGCTACTAGCTACGTCAACCTCTTTCACATGAACTTGAGAATTCATCCTTGATCGATATCATACATTCATAGCACATTGGCTATTCTTGTCACCATACAATTGCGATGACTTATTATATATATATAAATATATATATATATATATATATATATATATATATATATATATATATATATATATATATATATATATATATATATATATATATATATATATATATATATATATAGGGTCCGGTTCTAGGGAAAAGTGTAATTAGATAGAACAGTGAGAAAAAAAGTTATAGGGTAGGATTTGAAACATCTAAAACTTCAGGGTAAGTTATGAAACCCTCCCCCCCACCCCCACCCCTACCCCCCCCCCCCACCCCACACCCCCTTCCCTCCGGAAATTTTTTTTCCCAACAAAATAAAAAAAAAAAATTGTCAAAAAATTTTTTTTTTCAGGCCAAAAATTTTCCCACCAAAATTTTATAACTATGATGCACCTTTTTATTTTAGTGCATCACAGTTATAAAATTTAGTTATAACTATGATGCACCAAAATAAAAAGGTGCATCATAGTTATAAAATTTTGGCCTGGAAAAAAAAATTTTGGACCCCAAAAATCACATTTTTATTTTGGTGCATCACAGTTATAAAATTTGGTGCATCATAATTATAACTAAAATTTATAACTGTGATGCACCAAAATAAAAAGGTGCATCACAGTTATAAAATTTTGGCGGGAAAATTTTTAGCCTGAAAAAAAAAAAAAAATTTGCCCAAATTTTTTTTTTTTTTTTTTTTAATTCCCGGGGGGGGGGGGGGGGTAGGGTACAAAACCTCCCTTAAAGAATGGAGGAAAATACAATAAGGTCCCTTTAGTTTGGTGTGAAAAAAGGGAGGGGAAGGAGAGGGTGATTTGCACTATTTTCTCACTTTTCCACCAAAGTGGATTTTTTCCAAGAACCAATATCTATATATATATATTCTAACCACATGTTTCGGCCATCGATCATAATTCCAATAGATCTTCTATGAGATTATCATAGAGTTTGTGATGCGTGGTTTTGCAACCTTACAACAGGTTTTACCTCTCGAGGGATCTCAAGAGGCTTACAACCCCACCAGGCAGTGTACCTGACCGATGTAGTATAGTGTAGTGGTAAGTACGGGGGATTGATCGTTCTCCACAGGGAATAGTGTTCGTTAGGTATGAAAGACTACTCTAATAGGTCTAAGGGTTGAGGAAGATTCTTTTTGTGTTTTTATATTTTTTATGAAAGCAAGTAAAATCTCGGGTTTGAAGGAGTGGGCGGAATTAGTTGCTAGTCAACTAACCCAAATAACTACAAATGCAAATAAAATAAAATAACAAAAATGAAAATGATGGTGGAAACTAATGTGTAGAGAAATGTGTTCACTTAGATTTCCTTACTCCCTAACTATCTTTTACCGGTTGATTAGTGTGTATTAGTTGCGTGGATGACGGGTGTATTCCTTAATACCAATCGTGGGGTGGCGTACGTACTTCCCCAACTCTACAAGCTCCTACTTCACTCCTATGTCGAGCCGGCTAGGAAGCTCCTAACATGGGATCACTAGAATTCGCTTGTGCATTAAATACAACCATAAAAACCTTTAGTACGCATTTGGTTCATGTTTCTTAAGACGTTCAAGCAAGTTACCGAATAGGAAGTTAGCCAGTTTTCTTAAGCCTAACATAGATAAACAATCATCCAATACAACTAATAACACACTAATAACCAATAATCAATAGCTAGGTTTCATTAGATCTAAGCAAACATAAGATAAATCTAGCCTAACATGTTAAACAAAAGACAAGAACAAGATAAAATCAAACAACACATAGACATATTGAATGATTAATTGATAACTTATCTTTCAATGTAACATGGAAGATCTCAAGGCAAAAAGCCTTGAAAAAGATGCTAAAATCGTCTTAGGGTTTTCTCCCAAAAATTCCACACTAAGTTCCACCCTTTATGACAAAGAATTGCAAAACTATATATAGATTTTTACATCTGACGGCGTCACCTTATGGAGTGTGACGCCGTCACCTCGCCGCTTCTAGGGTTCCCGGATGGCCT
Organism: Artemisia tridentata subsp. tridentata; assembly: GCA_021014915.2. NCBI lineage: Eukaryota > Viridiplantae > Streptophyta > Magnoliopsida > Asterales > Asteraceae > Artemisia > Artemisia tridentata. The sequence continues at coordinate 66,166,086 of CP139504.1, read as the reverse complement.
TCTTGACGCCGTCCCTCTTTAGCTCTCCAAAATCCGTTCTGGCTTATCAAGGCTTGACGCCGTCAGACCTTGAACGTGACGCCGTCCCTCTTTGAATTAAGCCGTGACGCCCTTGATCAGGTTAAAGCGTGACGCCGTCAGAATTCACATGCAATTTTCACTGGCTTATCATGAGTAAATTTCACATCCACCTTTTCTTGCCAAGCCATGACGCCGTCCAGAGTAAAATCTGACGCCGTCAAAGGTAACTTTTAGCCGATTTTTGAGACTTTGTCGTTTTCTTCACTTTTATGCTCCAAAAACGTCCAAAATGCCTCCTTTTCCAGATTTCTTCTCAAAAGTACCTAAAATGACAAAAGGAACGATTTAGGGCAATATTTGATCAAATAAATACGATTTAGGGCTTTAATGACCCCTTAAAAGCGGTACACTTTTCGCTTCATCAAATACCCTTACACTTGAGATTTGCTTGTCCTCAAGCAAATGCGCTTTTATTCTAATCAAAATACAGGTTAGGGGTCATTTAATGCAAACATAAAAGTAATTACAACAAATAATCGTTCCACTTCAATCATAATAAGCACGGAGATTATAAACTAGCACCTCACAAGTAGTGTTTAGATACTCACATCTCTCAAGTGTTATCAAAATAAATCTCATAAATGAAAACGGATAATATCTCTCACTACCTGTCATAGCAAATAGATTACCATAGGCTTGGGAAAGGATCGAAAACCTCCTCCACTAGGCGTAAGCACCTAAGATAAACTATCAAAGAGGGCTTTTACATGGGTTATAACGTTAGGTGTAGGGAAAAGGAAAACACGGTTTTGTTGGATAAAGGATATTTTACTGGTGGCGAGTTAAAGATCTTGATTAATTACATGTACTATACAATGTTGCTAAGCCAAGACTCGACTCGATTTAAGCTAATGAAAGAAAATAACAAAAACATAAAATAAACATAAAATAAAATGGGATGGTAGTCCGTATGTTTTTTTTACTTTTCTTTTTCTCATTTTTTTTTGTATTTTTCTTGATTTTTTTTTTTTTTTTTTTTTTTTTTTTTTTTTTTTTTTTGCATACACTTTTGCCCTACCATCCAAAATAATACATCATAGGGGCGTTGCATCCCCCTTACACTTGAACTTTTACATAACTTTACAAATAACTATTCTAATGACTCGAATTAAGATAATCGAAAAACTTGGAGTACTTTTAAAATATTTAGCACATATGGGGGTAATAAATGATGTTCTTCCCCATTACTCCATTACACTAGTACTTTACCCATGAGTCCCAATCGTCCCAAAACAATATGTACAAGGATATGACTCGACTTAGCAACCATGTAATCAATTAGATAATTAACTTGGGTTTAAACAAATGTTGTAACAATAATGCACTAAAAATGAGTGCATACAAGGTAGGCTAAGGCGATTTGGGTGTACATTTTAGTGGGGTGTAACAAATTCTTCCTTTAAGTAAAATGCTTAAAGGTCAAAACGAAAAGATAGGCTCTGAGGGGTGTACTAGGGGTATCGTGTACTAAAAATGAGTACAACGCAAAGGGTGTGGGAGAATTACTTGACTAATGTAGCCAAAGTAATTATAACAAAAACACAGGTGTAAAACAATGGGTTAATCCTAATGCCTCTTATCATGTAGTAAATCTAACTACACAAATGTAGTCTCACTTGTGGCCTCGGAATGGTCCTAACGCAAGTTCTAGAATCTAAGTGCTACCGGTACACACATCATAGCATAAATGCTTTTCCTACCAATTCTAGGGGCGAACCTCACATATTTGGGGTGGAAAAATTTTTTAGTGGTACGGTTTTTGTGCTAGTCATATAACTCCTATCCGTGAGACGCTCATTAAAATCAAAGTTTCACTCCTATATGTTGTAAAAAATTTTAAATTTGGCACTAAAATTACCTTAACAAGTATTTTTCTCAGTTTTATTACACATCTACTATTAAACAAACAAAAATCAAGCGTAATAGCATTCTCTAATCGTACTTTTACCCTCCCCTTACACTTAAGATGAACATTGTCCCCAATGTTCAAATAACAAATGTAAAAGCATAAAGTAAAAGAATGAAATCAAATACTCCCCTGATTCGCTCGGTGGATAATGAAGTAACACGGTTAAATCTTCTTCCAAAGTAATGTTGAAGCTCCATGACTAATGCATCGCCATAAGCTTGATTCAAAAACATTTCCTTGTCCAAAATAACCTGTTAAACCTGAGAAAACAAACACGAGAACCTGCATAACATCGGCGGGATAAATCTATATATAAAGATATAATGCTTGTGGAATGATAATTTTGCAGATTCCTGGAGATTATAAGTTGGAGATTTAATAAAAAAAATTTTATGAAAACAAAACTTTCAAAAATTTCTGAAAATTAAATCTGACGCCGTCAGGTTATAAACCCTGACGCCGTCAGAAATGACCTGACAAAAATTCTCATTTTAAGTTTCCGGAAAATTTTTGGAAAAACCTTTACCTTACTTCCTGGAAATCCTGCAAAACATCATTATGACTCGATACAAGCATTTGACTCAAACGAATACTAATATGTATGTTCATTTAATATTATTACGATTCATGTTCATTTGTGTTCTAATAAACCGATTTAGATTTCCCTTACACTTACCTTTTGCAAAATACATTTATATGTAGTTAAGACGAAGTTAAAAACAAAATAAAGCATTTTCACAAATTAGTTTTGAACATGAATCAATAAGAATAAAAATTAAACACACATACGGAAACAAATAAAATCAAACAAACAAATAAATAAACACAAAAAGCAAATAAATAAACAATCAAATGAGGCTAGCATGCGATAAATAAAATCAATGTAACAAATGTTTTAAGGCAAACAGATGCCTTCCCTAAATTATTACAGACCATATTGTTTCAACACATACAACCAAATATCAAATTGTTCAAACATCAAAACATCAAATCACATCATCACTGGGGTGGGGGACCTTGGCGATAGTCGTAGCCTGGAGGGAGGTGCCCGTAGTACCCATATGGTGGGTAATCCTGCTCATGACCCGGGAAAGGGTCAATCTGCAGATGTGGGTCCAACTGATCACGTGTAGATAGGTGCTGCATCTGACGAACTGTGTGATCATACATCCAGTCGAACCTCTCGTCCACCCTGGTCCTCCAAGTATCAACCTGGCCCATCCAGGTCCCCTGGTGAGCCTGCCAATCCCCCCTGCTCATGTGCCGGTAGTAATCAGCTGTACCGGCCTCATAACCCTCATGCTGCTACTGCTGGGGCTCCTCCTCCTCCTCATCATCCTCATCATCATCATCCTCAGCTCCGGCTGGATGATACCACATAAAGGACCCATCATGCATCTCCATAATCACCTCCATCTGCTTCAGGGACCTCTCCTTCACCGTCCTGCATGCATCACCACTCAAATACCTCATGACCTCGGGCCTGAGGACTCCATAAGATTGGGCCAGCCGGGTGATAAACATCCCACCATAAATCCTGTCTCCTTCCCTCTCCCCAACTCCACCATGGATAAAGCTAGCAACCCAAAACGGGATGTTGCAGTAAACATCATTAGAGTAAATGGTGTACAGGTAGAAGAGATCAGAAGCAGTGACACGGTGGTGAGAGCTGTGACGCCCTGTCAAACTGTAGGTGAGGCATCGATGAGTCAACCGAACCCTAGGATCCCTGATTTGGGATGCCACAGTGGTCGAGGTGTACACCCCATCCCCAATAGTTTGCCAGAACATGGGACACCTAAAATCATTCTTCAATGACTCCCCACGCAGCAACCTATGCATGAACCCTGCTTGAATGGTATCATGCTGATCATACAACCCAAGTCTCCACCCAAACTCAGTAACCGAACACGTCCTTAGCTCACCCCCCAGCCTGAAATAGATCGTGGTACTGCCCACATCGGTCCTTGCCTCAGCCATGTCAAAATGAAAGGTGGCAAAGAATTCACGTACCAATTCCTCATATACTGGCTCTTGAATTTTAAACAGTCTTTCCCACTGAGGGCCGGTAAACCCATCCGTCTGAAAACTTTGGAGAAAGGTCTGCTCAAGACCTTCTCTCCTCAGAAAGCCCCAATCAACCACGGCCCCATTTTCGACCTTGTGTAGTAGCAATTGTGCGTATTTGCTTGTAGCAGCATCGTTGTCAAAGACACCCCAACTGAGGACCGTATCCCCAAAGTTCTCTTGTTGAGATCGGGAAGAACTTCCTCGGCTAGGTCTTTGACGCTTATTCATTATCTGGAACAAAGCAGGCAGGAACAAAAGTGTTAATATGTGAATTAAAGATTTGGTGGAGCATCAGACAGGTCTGACGCCGTCACCCTTTGCTAGGTGACGCCGTCAGATTCGACCAAGTTCAAATCCATAATTACGAGGGAAAAATCAATATTCAAACTTCAGGCTCAATAACCACACACCACTTTTTACAGAAAAATGGGTGATTGGATCATAGGTTATGGTTCAAATTCGTGGCCACCCGATTAGTGAATTGACCCATTTGATTGCCAATAATCACATGCTTTTAATCATTGCTAAAATAACACTAATTAAAGGACATTATGAGTTCTAAGCATGAACCCACCCTAGGGTATCATGAGTAGGGCTTCGAAATTGACAATCTATGAGTAATTGAACGAAGATGATACAAAATCTATATCTTACCACGTGGAGATTGATGACGGAAGTCGGTGAATTTGATCCTGGAAATTCGAAGGTGGGGTTGGAGTGGATATGGTTTGTGGGGTTTGTGATGAAAGTGATGGAATTAAAGTTATTATTGCTGTGCAGACGGGGTGACGGCGTCACGTTCAAATTCTGACGCCGTCAGATTAGCGTATTTTACTACTTTGTGCCAGTTTACAAATGAGCCCCTCGTACTTTAAAGGAGCAGCTAGTCAGGGTCAATAATCCTGATAGCTAGTCTTGTTAACAAGTTCCTCCTGGGTCAAATGTTTTGTTACTGTCACGGGATGTGGTAAAATGTTGAAAAGGGCCGGTTGACGTCACATTCAGGTTCCGATCTCCGTCACGGCAGGTATTCAGGGAGTGTGAGGAGCTTTTACAGGGGGTTTTCGAAATGAGGATGTGCTTTAATTGAGTTCTTCTCACACCTGGCTTAAAGCCAAAAGATCGTTTCCTAGCCTCATGAAGGTTAGGGAGCGCGAAAACCATGCTTCCCACGAAAATGCTACGATCTTGAGAATTCTTTTTCTCGCGAGAGGATCCAAATAGACAAGAGGGTTTTAAAAGTGAAGGCTCGGGGAGGGGGGTTTCATCATCCCATTCGTTGTATGGTTCATTAGGGACCAGGAGTTCAAAGATCTTATCGATCTTTTTGTGTGAGGCTTCTTCCCTAATTTTCTCCTTTATTCTCATAATAAACTTTTCTGCTAGTTCCATGAACATATCTTGGGTGTTTTTCAAGTGAGTTTCTAATTCCTTGATACGTCTCTCTTGGTTGTTCACGAAAGTTAGCATTATCCCTTCATATTCATCTTGTCGTGAGAATTGATGAAACGTATGTTTACCAATTGTGTTCACGCACTCATCGGGATTTTCATCAGCCGTAGGTGTCTCAGCTTTCATTAAGCTCTCAACCTTCCTTTTTATGTTTTCGAACAGCTGTTCTTGGGTTGCACTCATGCAATTTAAAATCCCTTCTTCCGAGAACGTTGAGTCATTCCATTCTTCTTCTTTGTACTGTGCTAAGTCCTCAATGACTTCCCAGCACTTATCGATACTGAGCCTGCTCAATCTCCCATTGGCGGCGTAATCTATGGCTCTTCTAGTTTGATGATTGACACCATCATAGAAGATTTGGATTTGTAGCCAAGGATCCATGCCATGGTGAGGGACTTTTCGGAGTAAGTCCTTGAATCGAGTCCATGCCTCGTAGAGGGTTTCGCCTTGACGTTGTTGGAACATCAAGATATCATTCCTTAGCTTGGTGGTTCTTCCCGGTGGGAAAAACTGAGCAAGGAAACGAGTGGTGAGATCATCCCAAGAGGTGATGGATCCTGCGGGTTGACGCTCTAGCCACTGACTAGCTTGGTCCCGCAGAGAGAATTGGAAGAGACGCAATCGGGTCGTCTCTCGAGTGGCAACATCAAGGTCTATAGAATCAACGATTTTGAGAAAGTCCTTGAGATGTTGATTAGGATCTTCGGAACGAAGTCCATGGAATGCGCATCCGCTTTGCACCAACCGGATGGTGTCGGATCGCAAGGGTGTGACATTGGCTCCTTGAGTGAGCTCAATGGTGTTTCGATAGCCATGGTGGCTAGGACGGGAGTACTCTCCTAAAGTACGGGCTCTAGGATGTGGTGGTTGTTGTTGTGGTGGTGGGTTGTTGGGATTAAGGATATTACCATCTTCCATGATGTCGAATGGTAATGGTTACGAACAAAGAAACGAAGAAAATAGATAGACTAAAGAAAACCTAAAAAAAATAAAATAAAAATCTCACTAGAAAGGAATCTAGTGAGTAGACCTAATAGAAATAACAATTCAACCTAGACAATAACTATTCCCCGGCAGCGGCGCCAAAAACTTGATGCGTGGTTTTGCAACCTTACAACAGGTTTTACCTCTCGAGGGATCTCAAGAGGCTTACAACCCCACCAGGCAGTGTACCTGACCGATGTAGTATAGTGTAGTGGTAAGTACGGGGGATTGATCGTTCTCCACAGGGAATAGTGTTCGTTAGGTATGAAAGACTACTCTAATAGGTCTAAGGGTTGAGGAAGATTCTTTTTGTGTTTTTATATTTTTTATGAAAGCAAGTAAAATCTCGGGTTTGAAGGAGTGGGCGGAATTAGTTGCTAGTCAACTAACCCAAATAACTACAAATGCAAATAAAATAAAATAACAAAAATGAAAATGATGGTGGAAACTAATGTGTAGAGAAATGTGTTCACTTAGATTTCCTTACTCCCTAACTATCTTTTACCGGTTGATTAGTGTGTATTAGTTGCGTGGATGACGGGTGTATTCCTTAATACCAATCGTGGGGTGGCGTACGTACTTCCCCAACTCTACAAGCTCCTACTTCACTCCTATGTCGAGCCGGCTAGGAAGCTCCTAACATGGGATCACTAGAATTCGCTTGTGCATTAAATACAACCATAAAAACCTTTAGTACGCATTTGGTTCATGTTTCTTAAGACGTTCAAGCAAGTTACCGAATAGGAAGTTAGCCAGTTTTCTTAAGCCTAACATAGATAAACAATCATCCAATACAACTAATAACACACTAATAACCAATAATCAATAGCTAGGTTTCATTAGATCTAAGCAAACACAAGATAAATCTAGCCTAACATGTTAAACAAAAGACAAGAACAAGATAAAATCAAACAACACATAGACATATTGAATGATTAATTGATAACTTATCTTTCAATGTAACATGGAAGATCTCAAGGCAAAAAGCCTTGAAAAAGATGCTAAAATCGTCTTAGGGTTTTCTCCCAAAAATTCCACACTAAGTTCCACCCTTTATGACAAAGAATTGCAAAACTATATATAGATTTTTACATCTGACGGCGTCACCTTATGGAGTGTGACGCCGTCACCTTATGGAGTGTGACGCCGTCACCTCGCCGCTTCTAGGGTTCCCGGATGGCCTTCTTGACGCCGTCCCTCTTTAGCTCTCCAAAATCCGTTCTGGCTTATCAAGGCTTGACGCCGTCAGACCTTGAACGTGACGCCGTCCCTCTTTGAATTAAGCCATGACGCCCTTGATCAGGTTAAAGCGTGACGCCGTCAGAATTCACATGCAATTTTCACTGGCTTATCATGAGTAAATTTCACATCCACCTTTTCTTGACAAGCCATGACGCCGTCCAGAGTAAAATCTGACGCTGTCAAAGGTAACTTTTAGCCGATTTTTGAGACTTTGTCGTTTTCTTCACTTTTATGCTCCAAAAACATCCAAAATGCCTCCTTTTCCAGATTTCTCCTCAAAAGTACCTAAAATGACAAAAGGAACGATTTAGGGCAATATTTGATCAAATAAATACGATTTAGAGCTTAAATGACCCCTTAAAAGCGGTACACTTTTCGCTTCATCAGTTTGTTACTTTCTCCAAAGTTCAAGGATTTCCCACATAACAACCATCTTTCCAAGTAGCTAGTAACCAACCATGATTTGGCTATGGGTAAGGTGAAGGCTAAAAGTATAAAATATTTTTGTATTTTTTTGGTGTAACAAAAGAAAAGAATGGCTCAAAGGGTGTACTAATGGTATCTAGCACTAAAATTGAGTGCTAACAAATGGGTCAATGATGAGAGTTTTAACTAACCGATGTGATTAGCTAATGTATGATTTGCAAACGGATGGCCATTTAGTTAAATCCTAATGTTGCCTCTTATCACACGAATACACTTTCATCACACGAATGTGATCTCACTGCGGTCTGCTAATGATTTGCAAGCACAAGTTCAAGAATAAATAAAATCACCGGCACACTCATTACAAAAAGATCAAGCATAAAAGATGTATGCTATATAAGAATAGGCTCAAATCCTCACATTTTTTGGTGGAATGGGCTATAATTGTGCTAGCAATGTTATCGATCCCAAAAATGGATTGCAATGTCAATCAGGGCACATCTCGAATTTTCAAAAATTACATGTTTTATCAGTGGATTGATCTAGTTATTCTAATATAAATTATCCTAAATGTGCGAAAACAACTAGATCATAAAGGCAAACAATTTAAAACTAGGCTCAAAAATATAGAAAATATAAAATCCATTTTCATTTTCCTATTTCCTCCCCCCACACTTAAGTTTGACATTGTCCTCAATGTAAAGAACGATGAACCATAAAAATAGGGAAATGGAACGTAAAAGAAATGATACTGCCTGAGCCTTGGAATCTAGATCGAGCTCCAAATGAGATATTGTGATCGAACGATTCCACATCTTCGAGATCAAGCATCGTAACCTGCAGTAATCTTCATATACAAAACAAACAAACACACAAAATGCAAAATATTTTTGGATTTTTTTTCTTTTTTTTTGTAAGGCCTCCACACTTATGGTGAAACCATTGGGGCATAAAAATAAACAAACAATTAAAAACACACGGGTTGTCTCTCGAGAAGCGCTTAATTCATTAACGAGTCATCAGCCTGACTCGATCTTCCTCAACTTCGTGGTTTATGTTTGGGATTCTTTCCCGACTTCTTGGGAATATAAACCACATTTCCTTTCATTATAACTTTTTTATGATCTGCTGGGAAAGGTGTCATGAATGGAATAGCAGTGTATTTCTTTTTATCGAGCAGTTCAAGTGGAATTTCCTCACTTGACATTTCAATCAGTTGCTCCTCATCATGATAAATCTTGATACGATGTCCATTAACAATGAAACTTCCACCGTGTTTGTCATATAACTCAACATATCCGGATGGAAAACCATGTTTTACCGCGAATGGACCATACCATTTGGTTCTTAGCTTAGGAGCTTTGAATTTGTACTTAGAATTGAACAAAAGTACTTTGTCTCCAGCTTTGAATTCTTTCCGGATTCTGAGTTTCTTATCATGGTACGCTTTTGTTCGAGCTTTGTACAACTTGGAATTCTCATACGCTTGGAGTCTTAATTCATCGAGTTCATGCAATTGCAAGAATCATTTTTCTCCAGCGATTTTGAGATCGGGGTTACATTGCCTCAACGCCCAGTATGCGCGGTGTTCAATTTCAAACGGCAAATGACAATTTTTTCCATATATGAGTCTATACGGAGTTTTGCCAATTGGAGTTTTATATGCCGTTCTAAACGCCCATAGAGCATCATCGAGTTTCCTTGACCAAATGGAAGGATTATCCTCAACCGTTTTTTCAAGTATTCTTTTTAAAGCTCTATTGGTGTTTTCAACTTGACCACTGGTTTGAGGGTGGTATGCTGTTGCGAAATGATGATGGACTCCATATCGTTTCATAGCTTTCTCCATTTGATGGTTACGGAAGTGAGTTCCTCTGTCGCATATCAAAGCTTTTGGAATTCCGAATCGAGAGAAAAGCTTTTTCAGAAAATTTACAACCACTCGTGCATCATTTATGGATAAGGCTTCCGCTTCGGCCCATTTAGAAACATAGTCAATTGAAACGAGGATGTATTCGAACTTATGAGATTTAGGAAAATGACCCATGAAGTCAATTCCCCATATATCAAAGATTTCAGAAACTTGTATGCTCTTTTGTGGCATTTCGTCTCTACGAGAAAGACTACCAGACTTTTGGCAAGCATCACAATTCTGCACAAGCGTATGGGCTTCTTTAAAAATTGTCGACCAATAAAATCCCGCATCAAAGACTTTTTTCGCGGTTGTAGACGGACCGTTATGTCCTCCAGTTGGGCCGTGATGACATTCATCGAGAATTTTTCGGGTCTCTGAACCGTACACGCATCTTCTAATTATCCCATCGGGACACATTTTAAATAGATATGGTTCATCCCAAAAATAGTGTTTTAGGTCTGCAAAAAATTTACTACGCTGAGTGTGAGTTAGACCTTTTTGTAACACTCCTCCGACTAAATAATTTGCAAAGTCTGTAAACCATGAAACTTCTTTGTTTTTAATTCCCATTAGAGTTTGGTCGGGAAAATTATCATCAATCTCATCTTCACCGAATTCATCTAAATTATGATTTTCTAATCGAGACAAATGGTCTGCTGCAACATTTTCCGCGCCTTTCTTATTTTGGATTTCTATGTCAAATTCTTGAAGCAATAAAATCCATCGGATAAGATGTGGTTTGGAATCTTGTTTGGCAAACAGGTATTTAAGAGCTGAATGATCGGTGAATACAATTGTCTTTGACAAAACGAGATAAGAACGAAATTTGTCAAAAGCAAAAACTACAGCCAAAAGTTCTTTTTCAGTGACCGTGTAGTTTTGTTGAGCACTATTCAAGGTTTTGCTTGCAAAGTAAATAGGAAGAAAATGTTTTCCATTGCGTTGTCCTAATACTGCTCCAACGGCAAAATTACTTGCATCACATATAAGTTCAAATGGCAGTGACCAATTTGGTGAAACCATAATCGGTGCATTTGTTAACTTATTTTTGAGTGTTTCGAATGCCTTGATGCATTCTTCATTGAAATCAAAAACTGAATCTTTCTCGAGAAGCTTCGTCATAGGACGAGATATTTTTGAAAAATCTTTGATGAATCTGCGATAGAATCCCGCATGCCCCAAGAAACTCCTAATGCCTTTGACGTTAGTCGGGGGTAGTAACTTAGCAATAGCATCTATTTTTGCTTTGTCAACTTCGATTCCCTTTCTAGAAATCTTGTGACCAAGCACAATGCCTTCTGTCACCATAAAGTGACATTTTTCCTAGTTTAGCACGAGATGAGCTGTTTTGCATCTTTCAAGTATTTTATCAAGATTGGAAAGGCATGACTCGAATCAGTCTCCAAATAGTGAGAAATCATCCATGAAAACTTCCATGGAGGTTTCAAGCATATCTTGAAAAATAGCAATCATGCACCTTTGAAATGTTGCTGGTGCGTTACAAAGACCAAAAGGCATACGCCTATATGCATATGTGCCAAAAGGACACGTGAATGTGGTCTTTTCTTGATCAGCTGGATCAATTGGAATTTGGAAATAACCGGAAAATCCATCGAGAAAACAAAAGATTTTTTTCCCGCAAGTCTTTCCAACATTTGATCCATGAACGGTAAAGGAAAATGATCCTTCCGGGTGGCGTCATTTAATTTGCGATAATCAATGCATACTCGCCAACCAGTTATGGTTCTGGTAGGAACAAGTTCATTACGTTCATTAGTTACAACGGTTGTTCCTCCTTTCTTAGGAACACAGTGAACAGGACTCACCCATGAACTATCCTCAATGGGGTAAATAATACCAGCATCAAGAAGTTTGATTATTTCCTTCATAACAACTTCCTTCATGTTTGGGTTGAGTCTTCGTTGTCTTTGAACAACGGATTTGGAATCATTTTCGAAATTGATTTTGTGTTTGCAAAAGTTTGGACTTATTCTACGAATGTCAGAAGTTTTCCAAGCGAAAGCTTCTTTATGATTTTTGAGCATAGAAACAAGACGTTTTTTTTCATCGGGTTTGAGTGCTGAAGATATGACAACAGGAAGAATAGATTTTTCTTCCAAGATTGCATATTCCAGATGATCGGGAAGAGGTTTCAAGACGAGATCCACTGGCGGATCTTCAATTTAGGTTTTGATTCTCATTTCATCATTGAATTCCAACTCCTCAAAGTTGGTTATTTCTTCTTCAGGAATTTCTTCGGTGTTTATCTGCATAAATTCAGCGAATTCTCTGTCGAGATCTTCATCACTTATTTGTCCAGATGTTTTATGAGTCTTAATTCTTTCATCAAGCAACTCATTGAATGTTTCCTCTGTAATTTCATCGATGACATCAATGCTATAACAACGATAAAGATCTAACTAGGAAAACCAGTTTGATTGATAACCTTTCAGAAAATATCCAAGATCTATACACTTCTATCCTATCCTGGAAGAGTGGAAGAGATAGTTGCACGGGAAGGTGGATCTGGTAATAATCGAAGAAAAAAGAAACAAATGGAAGTGCTTTTGCCAATGAATTCGAAGAGAGAAGAACGCATGAAACTTAGGTGAAAAAGATCCCGTGCGCGAGTATCGATCCAGAAGGAAGTGGACATGGATGGAAAATGGAAAGAAAGAATTTTTCATCTAGACATATGCCATAGGATTCCTTTGATGACTATCCTCTCTCTGGGGCTAGCGCCATGACATCAATGCTATAACAAGTGTCATCATTCGCATAAGAATATTTCATGGCTTGATTAATTGGAAAAGAGATTCTTTCATCTCAAACTCCAAGATTGAGTTCTTTGTTTTTGACTCGAATGATAGCATCGGCGGTGTTTAGGAAAGGTCTTCCTAAGATCAATGGAACTTTGCTATCTTCCTCCATCTCGAGGATCACAAAATCAACGGGAAAAACGAATTGCCCAACTTGAACAAGCATGTTTTCAGCTACTCCAACAGGATATTGGATAGTATGATTTGCTAAACGTATACTCATTCTTGTGGGTTTCAAGGTATCGATCGAAAGCTTCGCATACAATGAGTATGGCATAAGATTGATACTCGCACCGAGATCGGCTAAAGCATTACAAGTGATTGAATTTCCCAAAGTACATGGGATGAGAAAACTTCCAGGATCACCGATTTTTTTCGGTAGTTTGTTTTCAACAATGGCTGAGCAATCTTCATTCAAGAAGGTAGCGGAAATGCTTTTCATTTTTCTTTTGTTGCTCACAAGTTCTTTCAAAAACTTCCCATAATTGGGCATACCAGCCAAGACATCAACAAGAGGAACGTTGATCCTAACTTCTTTTATTAAGTCAATGAACTTGCCATATCGTTCTTCCATCTTTTCTTTCCTCAAACGTTGAGGAGATGGAATTCTTGGTTTATATGCTTTGAGCTGTGTAGTGGGTTTAACGACTAGTGTAGGAATTGGTTCGTTATCTTTTGGTTCCTCCTCTGCTTCATCCTCACTATCATCATGAATGATAGTGGTTGTTTGGTTTGGGTTTGGTGGTGGATCATAAGATAGACCACTACGAGTGTATACAGCATTTAGATGCTCATTTCTCGTTTGAGGTGGACGATAAGATCCAGATGATGATGGTTTCAAGTTGGATTGAGTATTGCTTGGCAAAGTACCCGATGGTCTAGCAGCAAATTGATCAGAAAGACGACCAAATTTGGTTTCAACGTCTTGGATAGAAGCTTGATGGTTCTTTTGACCTTGTTCGACTTCAGTTTTGAGGATGAAGAACTCATTTTTGATAAATTCATTCATTTGATTTTGAGCATGCACGAATTCACCCATGGTTTTTTCGATTTCAGATTCTTCATTTTTCTTTTCAAGTGTTTGTGATGATGAACGGTTATCATCACGAGACGATGTCGGACGGTTGTCGTCACGAGGTTGGGAACTACGATTATCATCCCTCGGTGGACGATCTTGCCAATCTCTAGAATTTCTACCGTAGTATTTTCCATGATATCCTCCTCCTCGATATCCTCCATAAACATAATTAGCTTCAGCTTCGGGACCTCCCATAAGTTTGTCATCACACTCGGATGATGAATGGTTTCCACCACAATAGTTGCATCCATCGCACATATCTTTGATCTCTTTTTGGATACTTTGGAATTTAGAATCGATTTTGATGGTGAGATCTTTCATCATATCCATGATTTTGGAATTTTCATTCGTTCCTTCGGCGAATGCAATGGTTTTTCATTGAGGTTTGGTTTTGGCATCCTTAGACCAATCGAGCTTAAGAAGTACACGGTCTTCTAGTAAAGTGTAAGCTTCGTTAGGGGTCTTATAAAGGAAAATTCCTCCGGCATCAAGGATACCTTGAGTTGTGTCATCGAGACCATGGTAAAAGATTTGAATGATATTACCATGAGACAAACCATGCCCATGACAACTTTGGAGCATGTTTTTAATTCGAAGCCAAGCTTCGACAAGATTTTCTCTTTCCTTTTGAGTGAAACTACGAATTTCACCTAAGAGACGATCAAACATGGCCGGTGGAAAGAAACGTCCAACAAATGCTTCTCTGATTTGGTTCCAAGTTGTGATCACTCCGGGGCTTAATTCGTTATACCAAATTTTCACTTCTCCGGTAAGAGACGATGGAAAGAGTTTAAGGCGGATTGCATTTGAGTCGGTATTTCCATAACGAAACATGTCACTGATGAAGCGAAAAGTGTACCGCTTTTAAGGGGTCATTTAAGCCCTAAATCGTATTTATTTGATCAAATATTGCCCTAAATCGTTCCTTTTGTCATTTTAGGTACTTTGGAGAAGAAATCTGGAAAAGGAAGCATTTTGGACGTTTTTGGAGCATAAAGTGAAGAAAACGGCAAAGTCTCAAAATTGTGCTGGAAAGTACCTTTGACGGCGTCAGGATTATCCCCAGACGGCGTCATGGCTTGGCAAAAGTGGTGGATGTGAAAATTACTCATGATAAGCCAGAGAAATTTGCATGGGAATTCTGACGGCGTCACCCTTTGGAGTGATCAAGGTCGTCACGGCTTAATTTAAAGAGGGACGGCGTCATGCCTATATTCTGACGGCGTCAGCTTCTGATAGGCCAGAACGGATTTTGGAGGTTTAAAGGGAGACGGCGTCAAGAAGGCCATCACGTGTTATCTAGTCACAACTTGCGCGCGCGGTAGCTGTTACTGTTTTGGCCATAAAATCCTCATACGAACTCGGATTTAGGTGATTCAAAAGGCCACGCGATCGGGACGAAAAGATCTACAATTTGGTGAAAAATTGGATGTGACGGTGTCACGTGTAAGTATGACGCCGTCAGAACCCCTCGGACAGCAAACTGCCTATAAATACAACATCACAACTTCATTATTTGTAAGCCCTAAACCCTAAGTCCGATTCTAGGGTTTAGGTAGGTATTTTTCTAGCAACTTAGAGGGTCCTAATCATGCCATAAACATCTTGTAATGGTTTGTTTATCGATTCAATCTTATGTTATGTCTTCAATTATGATTATTGTTGATTGCTCTTCATTAATTATGCTTGGCTAAATCACCTTGTGTCTACTTATGATTGTGTGAAACTTGTGTATAACTAATTAGATCTTATTGATTTCTTGTTGATGTGTGTGTCCATCTCCATCAATTAGGGCGTGACAACTTCAATAGATCTAGTTGGTTTAGTTTATAATTCTTGTTTCCTATTGTCTCTTGTTTGATTGGGTGATATCGATGTTAGGCTTAAGAAAACTGGCTAACCTCCTATACGGTAACTTGCTTGAACGTCTTAAGAAACATGAACCAATGCGTACTAGGTTTATTTGGTTGTATTTAATGCATGAGCGAATTCTAGTGATCCCATGTTAGGAGCTTCTTAGCCGGCTCGACATAGGAGTGAAGTAGGAGCTTATAGAGTTGGGGAAGTACGTACGCCACCCCACGATTGGTATTAAGGAATACAACCCGTCAATTAAAACAAGGTGTGACAATTCAATAGGTAGAATTGGATAGCTAGCAAGGAGTAACATATCATAGGTAGACATGCTTCATTTCCCTTGTAGAACCCTAGTTTACTTTTCTTGCATATTAGTTTAATTAGTAGCTTTTGGGTTAGTTGATTAGCAACTAATTCCGCCCCTTCTTCCAAAACCAGAGATTTTTACTTGCTTTCCATAAAATATAAAAATACAAAAAGAATCATCCCTCACCTTTAGACCTAGTTAGATTAATTTCAATCCTAACGAACACTATTCTTTGAGTTGAACGATCAATCCCCGGTACTTGCCACTTCACTATACTACAACGGTCAGGTACACTGCCTGGTGGGGATTGCAAAATTCTCAAGATCCCTTGAGAGGTAAAACCTGTTGTAAGGTTGCAAAACCACGCATCAAGTTTTTGGCGCCGCAGCCCGGGGAGTAGTTATTGCTTTGGTTGAAATTTTATTTTTATTAGGTCTACTCACAAGATTCCTATCAAGTGAGATATTTTCTTTTTATTTTGTAGCTTTCTCGTAGTCTATCTTTTCTTTGTGATTTTGTTTGTAATTTGCTTCAAATGGACTTTTCACTTAGATTTCTAAGATTGCAAGATATGGTTGAGTGGCTAGAACACCAAGAAGTTCAAAATACCTCATTTAGAGACACTTATGAATCATATGAGCCTTCACCTAGGATAGATTCTTATGAACAACCTCCATGTTTAGGATCTTGTTTTAGTGAGGCTAATAGGAAAAGCGACCTAGTTTGCCAAGGAATTGTGGATAGAGTCGTATCAATAAATCATAAGTTGGATGAAGCACTAGGTTTGTTATTATCACTACCTAAGAAAACAATTGACGAGGATATAGGTGATCTTGACACGTGGAATAATGAGGTAAACACCATAAGCCCACAAAATACTCAACCATCATTTGAGGCACCCGCACCGCCCGTGACTTACCCGGAAGAATTAGAAGAGACTTTAGGAATCCCGATGGAGGTAGAACCCTTGGACCAAGCACAACTAGAGGATATAGGTTTGCACACTTTTAGTGATGACCTTACTCATAGTTCTAGGGAATTTCCTAGTGTTGATGAATTAGAACCTCAACCTTTACACAACTTTTCATCCTTAGATTTACATCTAGGAGAAAAAAGAGGAACCGACCCACCCATCAACCAATATTATCCGGGTAGTTTTAGGATGAAGGAAGCCATTCACTCACCCCCTTCACCTCACGTGGCATATTCACACCCTAAGGGTGTGTATCGCTACTTTCACCCGCACTTAATCCTAAGTGTAGGGAAAACCTCCCCTATTTTTGTTAAATAAGGGTAGAGTCAGGCTCGTGACTCGAACAAAAACAAGCGCTTCTTGGGAGGCAACCCAAGCTTTATTTGCTTTGTGTGTTTATTTATTTGTTTGTTTGATTTTATTTGCTTCCGTATGTATATTTAATTATTATTATTATTGATTCATGTTCAAAACTAAAATTGTGAAAATGCTTTATTTTGTTTTTAACTTCGTCTTAACTACATATAAAGGTATTTTGCAAAAGATAAGTGTAAGGGAAAGTCAAATCGGTTTATTAGAACAAATGAACATGAATCATAATAATATTAAATTAACATACATATTAGTATTTGTTTGAGTCAAATGCTTGTATCGAGTCATAATGATATTTTGCAGGATTTCCAGGAAATGAAGTATAGGTTTTTCCAGAAATTTTCCGGAAACTTAACATGAGAATTCTGTCAGATCATTTCTGACGGCGTCAGGAATTACAACCTGACGGCGTCAGGTTTTAATTTTCTGAAATTTTTGAAAGTTTTGTTTTCATAAAAAGTTTTTATTAAATCTCTAACTTATAAACTCCAGGAACCTGCAAAACATTCATTCCGCAAGCATTATATCTTTAATTGTTTTATTTCTAAGTCTGGAATTACACCTAGTTGTGAGTTGTCTTTGTTCGGTTTGATGCTTTGGTTTTTCTTGTTTGTTTTCTCAGGATTAACAGGTTATTTTGGACAAGGAAATGTTTTGAATCAAGCTTATGGCGATGCATTAGTCATGGAGCTTCAACATTACTTTGGAAGAAGATTTAACCGTGTTACTTCATTATCCACCGAGCGAATCAGGGGAGTATTTGATTTCATTCTTTTACCTTATTTACTTTTACATCTTGTTATTTGAACATTGGGGACAATGTTCATCTTAAGTGTAAGGGGGGGGGGGTAAAAGTACGATTAGAGAATGCTATTACGCTTGATTTTTGTTTGTTTAATAGTAGATGGGTAATAAAACTGAGATAAATACCTGTTAGGGTAATTTTAGTGCCAAATTTAAAATTTTTTACAACATTTAGGAGTGAAACTTTGATCTTAATGAGCATCTCACGGATAGGAGTTATATGACTAGCACAAAAACCGTACCACTAAAATTTTTTTTTTCCACCCCCAAATATGTGAGGTTCGCCCCTAGAATTGGTAGGAAAAGCATTTATGCTATGATGTGTGTACCGGTAGCACTTAGATTCTAGAACTTGCGTTAGGACCATTCCGAAGCCACAAGTGAGACTACATTCGTGTAGTTAGATTTACTACATGATAAGAGGCATTAGGATTTACCCATTGTTTTACACCTGTGTTTTTGTTATAATTACGTTGGCTACATTGGTCAAGTAATTCTCCCACACCCTTTGCGTTGTACTCATTTTTAGTACACGATACCCCTAGTACACCCCTCAGAGCCTATCTTTTCATTTCGACCTTTAAGCATTTTACTTAAAGGAAGAATTTGTTTACACCCCACTTAAATGTACACCCAAATCGCCTTAGCCTACCTTGTATGCACTCATTTTTAGTGCATTATTGTGTCAACATTTGTTTTAAACCCAAGTTAATTATCTAGTTGATTACATGGTTGCTAAGTCGAGTCATATCCTTGTACATATTGTTTTGGGACGATTGGGACTCATGGGTAAAGTACTAGTGTAATGGAGTAATGGGGAAGAACATCATTTATTACCCCCATATGTGCTAAATATTTTAAAAGTACTCCAAGTTTTTCAATTATCTTAATTCGAGTCATTAGAATAGTTATTTGTAAAGTTATGTAAAAGTTCAAGTGTAAGGGGATGCAATGCCCCTATGATGTATTATTTTGGATGGTAGGGCAAGAGTGTATGCAAAAAAAAAAAAAAAAAAAAATGAGAAAAAGAAAAGTAGAAAAAAACATACGGACTACCATCCCGTTTCATTTTATGTTTGTTTTATGTTTTTGTTATTTTCTTTCATTAGCTTAAATCGAGTCGAGTATTGGCTTAGCAACATTGTATAGTACATGTAATTAATCAAGATCTTTAACTCGCCACCAGTAAAATATCCTTTATCCAACAAAACCGTGTTTTCCTTTTCCCTACACCTAACGTTATAACCCATTTAAAAGCCCTCTTTGATAGTTTATCTTAGGTGCTTACGCCTAGTGGAGGAGGTTTTCGATCCTTTCCCAAGCCTATGGTAATCTATTTGCTATGACAGGTAGTGAGAGATATTATCCGTTTTCATTTATGAGATTTATTTTGATGACACTTGAGAGATGTGAGTATCTAAACACTACTTGTGAGGTGCTAGTTTATAATCTCCGTGCTTATTATGATTAAAGTGGAACGATTATTTGTTGTAATTACTTTTATGTTTGCATTAAATGACCCCTAACTTGTATTTTGATTAGAATAAAAGCGCATTTGCTTGAGGACAAGCAAACCTCAAGTGTAAGGGTATTTGATGAAGCGAAAAGTGTACCGCTTTTAAGGGGTCATTTAAGCCCTAAATCGTATTTATTTGATCAAATATTGCCCTAAATCGTTCCTTTTGTCATTTTAGGTACTTTGGAGAAGAAATCTGGAAAAGGAAGCATTTTGGACGTTTTTGGAGCATAAAGTGAAGAAAACGGCAAAGTCTCAAAATTGTGCTGGAAAGTACCTTTGACGGCGTCAGGATTATCCCCAGACGGCGTCATGGCTTGGCAAAAGTGGTGGATGTGAAAATTACTCATGATAAGCCAGAGAAATTTGCATGGGAATTCTGACGGCGTCACCCTTTGGAGTGATCAAGGTCGTCACGGCTTAATTTAAAGAGGGACGGCGTCATGCCTATATTCTGATGGCGTCAGCTTCTGATAGGCCAGAACGGATTTTGGAGGTTTAAAGGGAGACGGCGTCAAGAAGGCCATCACGTGTTATCTAGTCACAACTTGCGCGCGCGGTAGCTGTTACTGTTTTGGCCATAAAATCCTCATACGAACTCGGATTTAGGTGATTCAAAAGGCCACGCGATCGGGACGAAAAGATCTACAATTTGGTGAAAAATTGGATGTGACGGCGTCACGTGTAAGTATGACGCCGTCAGAACCCCTCGGACAGCAAACTGCCTATAAATACAACATCACAACTTCATTATTTGTAAGCCCTAAACCCTAAGTCCGATTCTAGGGTTTAGGTAGGTGTTTTTCTAGCAACTTAGAGGGTCCTAATCATGCCATAAACATCTTGTAATGGTTTGTTTATCGATTCAATCTTATGTTATGTCTTCAATTATGATTATTGTTGATTGCTCTTCATTAATTATGCTTGGCTAAATCACCTTGTGTCTACTTATGATTGTGTGAAACTTGTGTATAACTAATTAGATCTTATTGATTTCTTGTTGATGTGTGTGTCCATCTCCATCAATTAGGGCGTGACAACTTCAATAGATCTAGTTGGTTTAGTTTATAATTCTTGTTTCCTATTGTCTCTTGTTTGATTGGGTGATATCGATGTTAGGCTTAAGAAAACTGGCTAACCTCCTATACGGTAACTTGCTTGAACGTCTTAAGAAACATGAACCAATGCGTACTAGGTTTATTTGGTTGTATTTAATGCATGAGCGAATTCTAGTGATCCCATGTTAGGAGCTTCTTAGCCGGCTCGACATAGGAGTGAAGTAGGAGCTTATAGAGTTGGGGAAGTACGTACGCCACCCCACGATTGGTATTAAGGAATACAACCCGTCAATTAAAACAAGGTGTGACAATTCAATAGGTAGAATTGGATAGCTAGCAAGGAGTAACATATCATAGGTAGACATGCTTCATTTCCCTTGTAGAACCCTAGTTTACTTTTCTTGCATATTAGTTTAATTAGTAGCTTTTGGGTTAGTTGATTAGCAACTAATTCCGCCCCTTCTTCCAAAACCAGAGATTTTTACTTGCTTTCCATAAAATATAAAAATACAAAAAGAATCATCCCTCACCTTTAGACCTAGTTAGATTAATTTCAATCCTAACGAACACTATTCTTTGAGTTGAACGATCAATCCCCGGTACTTGCCACTTCACTATACTACAACGGTCAGGTACACTGCCTGGTGGGGATTGCAAAATTCTCAAGATCCCTTGAGAGGTAAAACCTGTTGTAAGGTTGCAAAACCACGCATCAGTCACAAATTTCAAAAAAATCGACAATATGTTTATGTGGATCGGATCTAACTCGACCATCAAATTGATTGTCTTTAATCATCGAAAGATGATGACCTTTGATAGTGAAGTTATCTCCAAGATTAACGGGAACAATGGCGGCCGCGGGTGTAGGAGCTACAACCCTATTGGTATCCCACATAGGTCGATCGTTGGCCATTGGAAATGGTAATTCAAGAAAAAGATTAACGATTGGATGAACTTCAGAAAGATTATCAAATGGTAGGTTAACGGTTTTTGGTTTTCTTTGATTAGGTGGAACAAATGGGGTTCTCTTTTTGCGAAATAAACTTTCGGGGTTAGACAATGGTGTACTTAATTCTTCGTTAGAAGAGCGAGTGGTCATACACGAGAAAAACGAGCCAATCGAAAAAGATTAAAAGCTAAAAGAAAAATTAAAAGAAATTTTTTTTATGAACAGTAACTGCCGGTTCAAGTGTGAACCGGGCGGTTTGGTTCGGGCTGGTTCACAGAAAGTTACGAACCGGACCGGCTGAAAGCTGAACCGGGCGGTTGGAGTTGGTCTGGTTCACAGAAGGGACTGAGCCGGACCGGTTCAATATTGGACCGGCGGCTGGACTGGGTCAGAAACAAATGAACCGGTCGGTTCAAGTTTGAACCGGGCGGCTGGGTTTTTTTTCAGGGTCACAGAAACTTTTGAACCGCGATTTCCTGGGTGAAAATTTCAAAGAACTTTTAAAGAACAAGCTTAGGAACAAGAACAAAGCAAAAAAATTATAAACAAAAACTCACAAAAACGTGATCAAATCCCCGGCAGCGGCGCCAAAAACTTGATGTGTCGTCTAGAGTGCAAGTTTTAAATTTATAAACACGATCTACCAATGGCTCAAACGAAATACATACGAGCAAGTATACTCGTCCGTGTGTAGCAAGAGGTGATATGGTAAGCCGAGGTCGTTCACAAGGATTTGTTTAGTTTTTATGTAACGTGAGTTTGATTATAACAAGGACTTAGTAATGATTCTAAAGCAAGCAAATAATGATGATGATGTAAATTCAATATATTAAAAACTACACTTGCCTAGACTAGTTTGCACAATTCCCTTGATATGATTACGAAAATGGTTCAAATCGATTATGATCAATAAATTAGATGGTGCTCTAATTTGATTAGTTGCTGTACTAATCCTCTTCTTTTCAACACTTTCAATCCTCGTCAAGATTTTAAGATGATAAAAACAATATTAAGTTTTGATCAAACAAGACTAACACAATTCAATCACTTGATTCGTTATCGTTTCACAAGTAATTGACAACTACACTTTTAGTTTTCTAAGTTTAACCAAGTTACATATGAAATGGTCAATACATAAGGTAACACCTTCATAGACAAAGGTTTACAATTGATTAAATAACAATGTCTCTTTCGACCTATTACACCATTAATAATCAACCGAACTTGATAACTCTTTTGTTTATGAAAACTTTTGAAAGCACAATTCGATCTTAGTATTAGCTTTTCATTGAATTAGAACCATAGAGTCATAATCAATCAACATTCATGTAACAAACATCATCTAGGCAAGTGCACAAGGCACTTAGCCGCTCATGGCAAACAAAGAAATAACCACAGAAAATTTATCACTTGAAAACATAATTAAGAAGTCATACAAAAGTTGTAATGATGATTACAAGAGTTAGGAACAATTATGAGACGATCAAAAATGATTCCTTTGATGATTATAATGATGAATAATGAATGTAAGCTAACTTCTTCCTGCGTTTTCTTCCTTGTAGCCTTCTTGAGAGAGTAAATTGATTATGAGATTAGTTGAAATGTATGTGTTGTATGTATAATTCCCCTTCTCTCTAGCCAAGCATACTTATTAATAGAATGACTCCCCTTGGCCACCAAGCAAGTTTCTTGGGCACTAAGTGTCATTAAAAATCTGGACTTGAAGTAAATGTGGTGTAATGATCATCCATATGAAGGGTTAGTTCATTAAAGATATTCATTAAGTGTGCCAGGAGTTGCAGCAACCCAAGGTTGAAGTCTCAACCTGAGGTTCAGATTCCAGCCCACGGTTTGGAGTAAGGTTGGCATGGCAGTTTGAACCTTGGGTTGAACTTAAGCCTTAGTTGTATTTCTTGAAGCTTTGGTTGAGGAAGCAAGCCATAATTCATAGCAAACTTTGCATGTAACTTCTCATTCATTTCATCAACACTTGATCTTTTCTTGAGCTCGGAAATTTTTGTAACTTAATTCTTTATCTTTGATGATCTTCCCAAGGTCTTTATTATGGGTAGAATCTTTCGTTGTGCATAAGCTCTTGATTTAGCGACTTTTCCCCATCTTTCTAGCAATTCCATTAGACTTGATTGTACCTGAACTTTAATATATCTTTTGTACCTTTTTCGCATAATATGTTCACAAACACAACCAAATACAATGCACAAACATAGAAATAACGCGACTAAAACATGTACGAAATGAGCGTTATCAGCTCTCCAATTATATTGACAAGTTCTATATCTTGAGAACTAGTCCAACTGTCCTAAGGTCTTGGATAATTATTAGAATTTGTGGAGGCCTGATTGGTAGGGCCTGGTGTAGACACCTGATGATCTTCAAGATCTTGAGTGTCTGACTAGGTTGACTGATCACTGAGATTGTTTGGTTCCTGAGCACTTTGTTTAGACTGATTGATTGCATCAGTACTTCTTTATGCTTCAACAAACTCAGTGATGGTTGGGTAAGGAAGGTTGTGAGGGATGATTTAGTAGGAGATGTCAGCATTTGCTTGGTACTGAGTGGAAGGATCATTTTCAGGATGATGTTCATCAGAATGGTATCTTGATGAATCATCAATACCTATTTCTTCCACTGATGTGTTAGAGACACTGATTGCATTAGTGCTCTCATCAAAGGTAACATGGAATGTTTCCTCAGTTTGCTGTCTCCTAGTGTTGAACACCCTGAAGGCCTTTGAGATAAGTGAGTATCCTAGGAAGTATCCATCATCAGCTTTGGCATCAAATTTCCTTAAGTGATCCTTGTGATTATGAATAAACACAAGACACCCAAAGACATGAAAGTAGCTGATGTCAGGGATCCTTCCTTTGAATAACTCATAAGGGGTTTTGCTATGTCTCTTGACAATGATGGATCTGTTTTGTGTATAACAGGGAGTTTTGACTGCTTCAGTCCAAAAGTGTTTGGAAAGGACTGATCCATTTAGCATTATCCTGGCAGCTTCAATGAGTGTTTTATTCTTCCTTTCTGCAACACGATTTTGTTCAGGTGTGTAAGGAGAGGAAAATTTTTGGAAAATTCTTTTCTTCTCACAGAAACATTCAAGTTCATAGTTTCTGAACTCTGTTCCATTGTCAGTCCTAATCTGTTTGACTTTAATGTCATTTTTATTTTCAATGTTCCTGACAAAGGACATGATTGTTTCAGCTGCCTGACTCTTTTTGGTCAGAAAGTAAACCCAAGTGTATCTTGAGTATTCATCCACAATGACCAGAGTATACTTCTCATGGTTAATAGATCTAGGACTGATGGGCCCAAAGAGATCCATATGGAGAAGATGAAGGCAGTTCCTGATGGAAAAGTTTTTTTTGGTTTTAAAGGATGCTCTATGATGTTTACCTTTTTCACAGGCAAAGCATGGTTTATCCTTTGAAAACACAAGTGATGGTAAGCCAAGGACCTTGTTTTGTTTTACAAGATTGTTTATGTTCTTGAAGTTCAGATGGGAGAGTCTCTT
Source organism: Artemisia tridentata subsp. tridentata (assembly GCA_021014915.2). Classification (NCBI taxonomy): domain Eukaryota; kingdom Viridiplantae; phylum Streptophyta; class Magnoliopsida; order Asterales; family Asteraceae; genus Artemisia; species Artemisia tridentata. Next base: position 66,140,739 of record CP139504.1, on the reverse strand, counting down.
ATGCCAAAGCCAGTTGAGGGTTTCAGTGGCTTTAGCAAAGAGACAAGTTCCATTCTGAGTTAGACTGGACATGTCTATCACATAAACATCTTGTCTTCTTGGTGCAATAATGACAACTTCCTTATTTGCATTGAAGATGGTTCCTTGCTTATCATCAAACTGAACTATGTACTTTGCATCACATAGTTGACTGACACTGAACAAATTGTACTTAAGACCATTGACATAAGCTATCCTAGTAAAGACTATACCTCTATAGTTTACTGAACCATAACCTTCAGTGAGACATGATGAATTATCATCAAATACCACCTTGGGTCCTGGTTCTTCTACATATTTGTGCAGATACTCTTTCACACCAGTCATGCTCCTTGAACATCCACTATCTAGATGCCAAACTGGCTCCCTGGCATGTCTCTGCACAAATGGTAAACTGAGTTAGTTCTTTCTAGGACCCCTCTTTTTGGATGGCTTGGCTTTAACAGCCTTCTTAAAGGTAACAATTGACTCATGGCCAATGGTTGAGTGGACTGAGCTACCACAGGTTTTGCATTTGATTGCAGAAGTAGACTCAGTAGACTGAGAGGATGTCTTGGGAATACCTCTTGTAGTCTGAATGACCTTCTCATGTCCTGAGGTGTCATGAGTGGGATCACCATATATGTCACAACTTGTGTCCATTAGGCAATCCTCAGGAAGATGGTCATTGAAGCCACAGTGAGGGAAAGGTGCAAAAGGCTTTGCCTTTTGTTTCTGTTTCTGCTTAGAATCAGAAGGATACTTTAAAGCCTATGCCTTAAAGTTTGCCATACTTTAAAGCCAGAGCCTGACTTTCAGGAAGCAAGATTTTCCCAGTCTCAAAGTTTGGTAACTTACTGACTGGGTTATCCCTGAAAATCCAGTCATTTGACTTGGGTTCAATTTCCTGCTCAAAAGATATGCCATCTAGAATAAAAGCCTTTTCTCTGTGACTTTCACTGGGGGTTTCAGTGAGTTGGTCTATTCCTATAACTTTCTTGTTTTCACTAGGAATTAGGCTCACAGTTTCATAGACTTTGGGGTTCTTTTTAGTCCAGCCATTAATGACAGCCTTTTCTTTGGTAAGTTCATTTTGAAGAGTTTGATTTTGTGTCAAAATTTCTGTGTTTTGAATTTGTAGTGTAACAGTTTCTAACTTGGCTTGTTTTAATAGAAGCAATTCATCTCTACACTTATTTAATTCTAACAAAAGATTGTTATACTTTGAAAGAAAATTAAGCCTTTGTTCTTCTACAAACTTAAGATCTACACAAATGTAATTCATATAGGACTGCCAATCAGAATCATCATCCATTGAAAGTAAAATGTTTACCTTTCTCATGGATATGTTGACCCATTCTCTATTTCTTGCATGGCTTTTACCAACAGCCAACTGATCACCTTCTGAAAGTGCCATCAGTGCACTCACTCTAATTTCCTCATTTTCTGAGGAGACCTCTTCTTCAACCCAGTCATAGGCTTCAGCTACAAGAACCTTGTTCTTTGTCTGAACAGGTTTGGAAGTTTGAGCAGCCTGAGACATTGAGGGATTAGTTTCAAGGAGGGCAAGATTAGCCTTAGCATTCCTATATTTAGCCTCAAAATCTTTTTGACCCTTTTGAACATAATTGTTTTGAAAATGTTGGGTCGACTGAAGCATTCTAGGTTGAAACTTGCTAGTTCCTGAGGAACTGTTTCCAGAAAATTTATAAAAGGGTTCTGAGATGGTTTTTGAATAACAGTCTTTAGCAAAGTGACCCTTTTTACCACATTTGAAACATTCAGTGGTTTCATTTGCTTTAGCTTTTTGAATGTTTGACTGATTTCTTTTGATAAAACATTTTGAATTAGCAAGGAGTGCCCTTTCTTGGAATTCCAAGTTTAAATCATTAAGGTACTCATCACTAGTTCTTTTATCAACCTCATCATCAGAATCCTCTTGAAAATCCTGCACAACACCATTAGAATAAAAGGCAGTTGATATGGGTGAGGAAGTCAGGGCCTTTTTGGTCTCAAGAGCTTTTTTTGAGTTTGGGTATCTCCTAGAGATTAAGTTGTCTTCATAGACAAACTTCCCATAGATCTCAGGGAGCTCAAGGGTCTGAATGTGATTAGCATTCCTGTGGCCCTGTGAGAAGTTTAGCCACTTCTCAGGGAGACTGTTGACAAAGCCAACATTGATCTCATGCTTAGACAAAACTACACCATCATTTGACAATTCATTTATCAGGGTCTTGTATCTGGTATATGTCTGAGAGAGACTTTCAGAGTCCTTTGCCTTGAAAGTGTTGTACTCAAGTTTCAGGTCCATGATCCTGTTTTCCTTGGTATCTGAGGGACCTTCAAAGCTATTAATCAAGTCAATCCAAGTTTATTTAGATGTAGTACAGTTAATGATTGATTCCATTATATCGTCAGGAAGACAAGATATAATTATGCTTTTCAGGCGTTGGTTTTGATTGACCACCTTTCTCTCATCTATTGTCCACTGAGCTTCAGATTTGTTTAACCCCTCTGCAGTCTTAGGGACATAAAGACCTTTATTGATACAAGTGATGTAGTATGGTTCCATACCTGTCAAGTAGCAAAGCATTCGCTTTTTCCACTTGCTAAATTTTCCAGCTTCGAGTCGGGGAGCAACAGCTAAATAGCTTCCTCCCTTTTTATCGACGAGCTGGGGCACATTAATATCAACCATAGTAGGATCTTGGTATTAAAAACCTGGAGCAATCTTAGTTTTTGAAAAGATTTTATAAACCAGAGGCTCTGATACCACTTGTTGTTCCATTTACACACTTAGAAGTAACTACAAAGTTAATCTAATTGTGTTTATGACTGAGATTAATGTAATGATTAATTATAAAAAATAAGTAAAACGTAAATATAAAAAACACAAGTTTTTCGACGTTTAAATTCTTATGAGAAATCAATCAAAAGAATCTATTACCCATGTGTTTGCGAAAAAACACTTGAGATTGAATAGACAAGGTATGGTTTGTCTCTTATCTAAACTCAAGTTTCTTGAGTGGTAACAATATCGACCCACTGAGCTATCTCAGGGAATTGGTCACTCTTTGTAGGAGAAAAGTGGTTTTGTGAAAGTCTAAGCTTTTAATGCACAAAACTTAACCCACTTTTCTCCCATTTGTTCCTATTTATACACAAGTATAAAAGAGCACCTATGATTAAAAATACAAAAAGCATAACCTAGCGTGTCTGACAACTAGAACAGTATTTGTCATTTCCAAGAACCAATAGGAATGGGCTAAAAGTCTTTTCGAGTGTCAGGTCTGACACTTCTTGACTTTAAGCCGTTTTAGGGAAGGTTTGTTTCTGGCCCGATAAGACTTCTCCTTATCTTATCAAACTCTTCCCGCCTAATACCGCCTTTCTTTCAGACTTCTGATTCTTTAGTCTAGGTCTTCAGTCTTAAGTCTTCAATCATTTATTGTTGTTGAGGAGACTGGGGGTTCAGTGAGTTCTTGTCAAATACTCACTGAACCCATTACCTTCTTCTTTGGCTTAAGTGACACTCAGGGAGTTCCGCCTCATTGAATGGTGAATCTTTCTTCTTAGACTCGTTTTAAGCATCTTGCGGGTAACTCACTGAGTGATTGTTCACTCAGTGACTCGAGAGTGTTTAAGGTTAATTAAAACTTGGCTAATTTGTGTCCAAATCCTGTTTTTAGGATGCTTGGGTACTGAGGGACCCAACAGTTAAGCTGGATATGCTTATTGCATTTTAAATGTCTGCTAGAAACAAATTGTGTATGATTTTTTGCTAGAAAATAGACGTCACCTGAATTACGTATAGTAGTTGAGTAATACTATAACAAAGAAAAATCTGAATTACGTATAGTAGTGGAATTACATATGCATTTGGTTTGTATGCGTTTGGTTAATATTTGAATGGCATTTGATTGTTAGACTTTTGTGAATGTTTTAGGATTTTAGTGATTAATTTCGGAAAGTCCCCGTCCGAAGTTAATCATCCTATAGAAAACCCGTCTGGAATTAATTTATTAGAAATTAATTTCGGAAAGTCCCATGTTTGGGACTGCTTTTTGAATGTTTTGTCTCATTTAGGATATGGATTTGTATAACTGATTTACTATTTGAGATGATTTCGACAGTGTTTCTCCTTTACTCCTACGAATATGTCTTTAATGCACATATTTGGGGAGTTGAGGAGAAATGCTATCGAAATTTTCTCAAATAGTAAATCAGTTATAAGCATTCATATAAGAGACGAATCATTCAAAGAGTGGGTTAGGATTGCCTTCCATAGTTGCACTAGGTGAACAAAACAACTCGTAATAATTCCACGGTTATATGTGCTTATGTGTCGAATCTTTTGAATGTGTAATAATTAAGTGCATATAATAACTGGTTGCATCATAAAAATGCAGTTATGATAATTGATAAGAGTTGGACCCGTTTAGAGAGTCGTTGTTCAAAACAATTTCTTGGTGGTCTCACCTGGTGAGAAGAAAAGAGAAATGTATTATGGTCAGCTAGAAGAAATTCTGGAGTTTACGTATACCCAGTTCAAAGTTGTGTTGTTTCGAGTTAAGTGGTTAGACTTATGCAACAAAAGAGGTAGAGTCCAACGTTTTAACACTAGAAACAACATGACATAAATTTAGGCATGTAGCTATGCGTTTGAAGAGCAACCTTACATTCTCGCAACACAAGCAAAACAAGTCTTCTACCTTGAAGATCCTGCCAGAAGACCACTCCATTGGAAGGTCGTCGAAGATGTGAATCACAACACAACCTGGGATGTCATCGTGGTAGAAGACGATGATAATGTGATACATGGCAACAACTTATCTGATCTACAACTTTTTGCTAATTTGAATGATTTGGAATTTGAAACCTTAAATATCGATGGTCAATCAATGTTAGTTGAGGCACCACCACCACCACCACCAATCATTCCTGTTGATGACGACGATGATTTTATTGATGATGAAGACGACGATCCTTATGATTTAGCAGCTTCTGATAATGAAGTCGCAATGAAGTTGAAGTTGCGACTAATTGATAGATCGTTTAGAACTCGAGGTTGTTTAGACCTCATCTAGGGTTAACAATAAAAAAGATTAACAATACATGCAGCGGAATTAAACAAGACATCAATGTTATTGTAACAAGGTTTTTCTTCATTATCACTCACTACAAGTCTCAATTCTACATGATCAATTGTAGAACGATTACTCAACAATAACAGGGATCAAAGATCCTTGAGACTAAACGCAAAACTAACTCTAATCTAGGCGTCTACAACTCACGCCTAGAACAGACACACTTTAATTAGTCGACTACATCTTTTTTTGTGCACACATAAAACATCCGCCCTATGTCTCTTTATATAATAGAGATATTAGGGTTACAAAGGACTCACAATTGTATTAGGAAAAAAATTCCTTCTTTTTCTTTTAAGTCCTTCATGTTTTGTATTTGCTTCATTCTCCTCTTATTGTTTTGTATTATAAACTCAATGTAATTCCCAACACTAATGTTGTTTATGATAGTGATTATGATTTAGCAAATTGATCTTAAATTGTAACTTGTAAAACGACACTTATTTGAATGAAATTGTTATGGATTGTTTAAATGTGTATATTTATTTTGAATGTGTATGTATTTGAATGTGTGCATGCTTATGTTAATTTGTTCATGAATTTTTATACGTTATTCAACTTGTACTTTTACAGATGGCAGCAACAGTCGCGCGCGGTCACGATGGTGACGGTGCCGGTGACCCACCACCTTCCCCTACCCATCAGATTGATAGTGGTTGACGTGGTGGTAAGAAACTTAAACTTGATCATTTGAATTTTTTTACTTGTTATTTTATTACGTTTTCACTCACTTTAATTGTAGGATCACGATGACCCCGAAGAGGAGGTAGGGCGAGGGGGCAGGTAGGGCGAGGGGGGAGGTAGGGGTGGAAGTCGGGATGGCGGCAGGCCGCCGGTCCATCAAGCCACGAAGAACATAGCCCTGAAGAGAGCCGTGGAACTTAAAGGCCCGCAGTCGAATGAGTTCCAGTATGATGATCAGGGGACGTACATTCATGTCAGCAAGAACGCCAAGTGGTTCCGTAATTACGGTAGCGAGCTGATTAGGGAGATGCCTTTGTACTATCCCTCCTGATGCGCGTGATGTGTCGTTGCGGTTTAGCAGTATTAATGCCTACTCAAGTTTTAAATTTATATTTAGCCGACTTATCAATAACACACACACTTAACGAGCAGTGTACCCGGTCAGTATGAATATAATGGTAAGTAGAGTGTCGATCACTAAGAGTGGAACGTATTATCTAGTTATTTTAATCAGTATTTTAATATCTTAAGTCAATTATACAACCTAATCTAACGCAAGGGGGTTCAGCCTGAGAGACTGGCACGTTTTAGTTGCAATTAAATAATAAACTAAACTAATGAGCACGAATCAGCGATAAGCACGCACGTACACAGATAAATACTTGAGACAATAAGAAGACCTGTCCTGATAATTAAGTAGCTTGTCACTTGTTTTATTGCTATTTTTATATGAAGTGTATGTAATTAACCCTTTCTCGTTGGCTCTAATCTTATCGGCGAGTAAACCCTTAATGATTACTTATGTCTAAAAGTTATTCCTAAGTGATCAAGTTAGTTATAACCGTGGGAGCAATATGATCTTCCGTAGTCACATACGACAAGCCACTAATAGACACAGAGGTTATCAACGCACTAATAAAAGTCACCAAAGACATCAACATATAAACTTTAATTAATGGGAAAGCAGTTTTAAGGGAGTGCAACCTTTCCATTGTCACATTACACAAGCCACCAATCCTGATGAATTAAAGTGTACTAATACAATGAAACAAAACTACTTAATGAATTAAACACATGCAGGACCTTCTTACAGCTCTTGTATCTTCGTTCGGGTGTGTCTTGTGCTGCCTATTCGTCTGAATTCGTTCGCTCGTTTAGGGATATATGGCACGTACGTCAAAAGTCTTTTTAAATTCGTCTGGCCTTGGGGTATTTATAGTTTCTGTCTGAGGTAAGATGCGGCGCATTGAATAAGTAGATGCGGCGCATTGACTTAACTTCACGTGGGGTCCAAGGTTATTATATTCCAGAATATTCGTACACCGCCTTGAGATGCGGCGTATCTTCATAACTGTATGCGGCGCATGTCTTCTTGTATCTTGGATCGAAACTGGTGAAATCTTGGTAGTGATGCGCCGTATGTAAGAAGTATAATGCGGCGCATCTGGAGTAGAACAAGTTGGTTCTTCTTCGTTGACCAAAGTTTAAGTCAGGGAATGGTCTTCAATCTCTTCATTTCAGCAGCCTTTTCCAATCTTGATCATTTTTCTCCATTTTTAGTCCATAATAGCTAAGTTTCACCAAATGCTTGTTTTTAACTGAGAATTACAAAAGTAAACGATTAAGTATCAATTCTCATACATAATATAATAAAACAAGTCAAATAAATAGGATAAATGATGATAATAAAATGTACTTATTTGAGTTCATCAAATATCCCCCCACTTGAACTTTACTTGTCCCCAAGTAAACCTTAGAATTAATCTTATGAAAATATATCCTAAAAGATATTAGGATTTATTTTTATATTTAAGCATGTATTCGTTTTATCATAATCACACAACCAAACACTTAACGAATTAGGAATAAAATAAAATATTTCGATAAAAGCGAATCTAATCGTTTAACTGTCCAGTCGTGACGAATATTCTATCATAAGCTTGGCAAGTATACACATCTCCCCCACTAAAGCCAAGGAATAACAAGTCTAAAGCGGTAAAAAGGGTTTTGAGGCTTAAGGGTTAATCATTCTTCTTAATCTCTATCGATCTCAAATTCCAGAAAAGGCGACAAAATCACAAATACATGATCGAATCCACGAACACGATACTTGCAATTGCTCAAATCCTTAACTCGAATAGGCTAAAGATAAGACCAAGTAATCTTCACCAATAATATTATATCAAAAAGGGCGACAAAATCATAAATACATAGCCGAATCCACGACTACGATACTTAAGATTGCTCAAATCCCTAATCTCAATAAATCAAAGGTTTGGATAAAGAATGATATAGGGTATGGATAATATTTGGGATACAAATTGGTGTAAAATGAAAAATAAACAAAACAGATAAATTAAAATCCTAAGTGTGGTTAATCACTATCCCAACCATCCCATGAATAAGACTCATATCATAGAATAACTCACGCTTTAACACTTGAAACACACGCTTTAGGTAGACACGAATTATACTCAACAAGATCTTAATCAAAGAATATCCTTAGTTGGCGTTCCCATAACGTTCAACTCCCATTCAATCCATAGATATAATATATAACAAATAGTGGTGATATCGACCACTTAATACAAAACTTTACATAAGTTGGTTAAAACAAACTTTCAATTTTTCCTTTTTCTTTTTCTTTTCTTATTTTTTCGATTTTATTTATTTTTTATTTTTTATTTTTTTTTGAACTTGAAACATAAACATAGATGTGTAAAATTTCACCACATCACTATAACGATAACTCTGGATAATTTTTCCATACTTTTCATGACTTCAGAAATAACGGTAATAGTGAAAATAGTAAACACACGAAAAATAAACTCAAAGATATACAATATTTACTTTCACTCCAATTGCATTGTGCAATTTCCCGACCTAACCATAGATAATGAATTACGCACGCGAACACAGGTAATGTATGGAAACACACTTTGCCTAAAGCAATTAACCAACCACGGATTTTAATCTACAGGGTAGGCTAAGGTGTAAGGGTGTAACGATACATTATTTAAAGGTGTAAGAAACGAAAGGAATGGCTCTGAGTGTTTTTCTAGGGGTATCTTACTCTAAAAATGAGAGTAACAAAGGGTTTATACGGGGGTTAACTAACCAGTGTAGTTAGCTAATATCACATAACATATAAAGGCTATTTGGGTGTAATCCTAGAAATTTACCAATTTAGACAATTCATTCCAATTATATAAATAATACTCATTATGGTGGTCTCGAATAGTATACAAGCCAAGTTCTAAAGTTTACAAGTCACCAGCACACTCATAGATTTGTGAATTTTTGAAAAGTTCACAATTTTTGAAAATAATGTTATGTGTGCAGCTATGCAATTTAGATCTTAAACAAAAACATGCTAAAAATTTTTAATTTTGATATATTAAGCGCATTTTAAGCATAATTTTTGAAAAAGTTTAGGACAAGTAAGTGTTCTAATTCTCCAATCCCCCCACTTAAGTTAAACAACGTCCTCGTTGTTTGTATCAAAGGTTAAAAACTGGAAAATAAAAGAATTAGAACAGAAAAACTCCCCTGAGATTTGCTCGGTATGATCCTCCATTAGTATAAGAGCAAAAATCAACTTCTTGTGGATGAGAACGTTTAAGCTTCATATTTGATGTATCCACAGGAAATGCAGGAATCTATAATACCATCAAGACTTAAACACACCTAAGTTAAGAAGGTTCAAACTTGCATAATACATTAGTAGTTAGTAAAAATAAAATGTAAAAATTAAAACTGAAAATCATCAGGTCAGTCGATACGCCGTATCTTATGGAAGAAGATACGCCGTATCGAGCCTGGAATAATTACGAATCAGAATAGAAGATGCGTCGCATCCTTAACCAGGGATGCGCCGCATTAAATAAACTGACAAAGAGTTTTAAAGTTAAAAATAAAAATGCAGAAAATAAAATAAGATATGACCAGTGCAGGAGATGCGTCGCATCTTAGGATGGAGATGCGCCGTATCTTCTGCGGGCCTGACTGACTCGACACAGAACAGAATAGTAAAAATTCTCCGGGTTGTCTCCCGGTCAGCACTTGTCTTTATTCCAGAGTCTTCAAGTTAGACTCACGTTCAGCTCTTATTTTGTTCTATTGATTCCCACATTGCCACGTAGGATCCATTTAGCAACAAATTCGTCACGTATATATTCAGGTCCCAACTTCAACACTCCTTTGTAGAATCCTTCCATTATTTGATATGGGTACCCCATCCCTCTCTTCATGTCATCATCACCAATAAAAAGGAATGGAGAAAATTTGTAGCAGAACCTATTAGTAGCATGTTTAAACCCAGGGTGAGTTCGGGGCATCATATAAGTGATAACGTCGCTTCCACATTGAAAGGTGATCTTTCCTTCAAATCGTTTTGCATTAATAGTGATCTCCCTACAAAATGGTTTTCCAACAATCACGTCACCCATATTGCTGTCACAATAGGCATTCATGTCTTCAACAATGGCGAACTCAGTAACAATAGTAAAACATCCAACGAAGACCGGGACATTAGTGAAGGCTCCAACTACATTCTTGCCCTTATACTCCTTTTTTTTTCTCATAATAGAATTGTAAAAGCTTCTTGACATGACATTGATCGGTAAAATAGGAAAGAAATTGGCGTCAATACACTTGTACCCAATCATGCATGGGAATTGCAAATTGTAAGCACAATCGGCGTGGATCCTTCTACCGTAATCCCAAGAACCATGATATCCCTCAAATTCATCGTAATTCCTAGTATTAATAACGTTGACTTTTGGACTATCCAGAATTTCTCCTTCTTCTAACTCAGATTCCGCATCATCCATGAACAGGTCATTGGATCCTAATGGTCCATCAAGGTCATTAAGTTCAATGTAGTCCCCATCGTAACGTTCGAGTGATTTATCATGCACTAATATTCCATCCATAAATTTGGCTTCGAAGTCGAAGTCAATCAGTTCTCCGAATCCGACCATTTTCCTTCTGAAATAATCACGAAAGCATCAGTAGGATTTGTTTGATAGAAGAGAAATTAATGAATTTGGAAACGGATATAAGAATAACTGATATCTGCAGATGATGCGCCGTATCCAGAAAGTTGGATACGCCATATCTTATAATCGTTAAAATTTAATCAGACTTTATTCAGAAAATAGATACGCCGCTTATAAATTTAGAATGCGCCGTATCAGTTTTAATTATCAAAAATCAATTATACTTATTAAAATTAAATGCGTCGTATTAACAAGAGTTAATGCGCCGTATTTTTGTTACGTTTCAAAATACAAGATTTTTGATTCAGTAGATGCGCCGTATCGATAAAAATCGATGCGTCGTATCTGTTTAATAATTCGAAAACTGTTTTTAATTAAAATAATAGATACGCCGTATCTGCTAAAGCAGATGCGTCGTATGCCGTTATCGCTTAGAAAAAATTTCTTATTAAAAACAGAATACGCCGTATCTTGGGGAAAGATGCGTCGTATCGAATTAATTAAACGCGTTATATTTTATAAAAATTAAACGCAATACGCCGTATCTAGGAAAATAGATGCGCCGTATCGTTTGAATAAGCTCAGTACAACGATAGCAGTATGCAGAAAAACAGAAAAATAAAAACAAAAATAAACACAAACGAAAAGCAACAAAAATAAAAACACACAAAAACAGAAAATATGCAAATAATACAATGAATGCAATTAATCTAATACACAACACGGTTAGCGGTTAAAATCTAAAAATTAAAAAGAAAAACCTAATTAAAATACTAATCAAATTAACAGATAATAACAATTCACTCCCCGGCAGCGGTGCCAAAAACTTGATGCGCGTGATGTGTCGTTGCGGTTTAGCAGTATTAATGCCTACTCAAGTTTTAAATTTATATTTAGCCGACTTATCAATAACACACACACTTAACGAGCAGTGTACCCGGTCAGTATGAATATAATGGTAAGTAGAGTGTCGATCACTAAGAGTGGAACGTATTATCTAGTTATTCTAATCAGTATTTTAATATCTTAAGTCAATTATACAACCTAATCTAACGCAAGGGGGTTCAGCCTGAGAGACTGGCACGTTTTGGTTGCAATTAAATAATAAACTAAACTAATGAGCACGAATCAGCGATAAGCACGCACGTACACAGATAAATACTTGAGACAATAAGAAGACCTGTCCTGATAATTAAGTAGCTTGTCACTTGTTTTATTGCTAGTTTTATATGAAGTGTATGTAATTAACCCTTTCTCGTTGGCTCTAATCTTATCGGCGAGTAAACCCTTAATGATTACTTATGTCTAAAAGTTATTCCTATGTGATCAAGTTAGTTATAACCGTGGGAGCAATATGATCTTCCGTAGTCACATACGACAAGCCACTAATAGACACAGAGGTTATCAATGCACTAATAAAAGTCACCAAAGACATCAACATATAAACTTTAATTAATGGGAAAGCAGTTTTAAAGGAGTGCAACATTTCCGTTGTCACATTACACAAGCCACCAATCCTGATGAATTAAAGTGTACTAATACAATGAAACAAAACTACTTAATGAATTAAACACATGCAGGACCTTCTTACAGCTCTTGTATCTTCGTTCGGGTGTGTCTTGTGCTGCCTATTCGTCTGAATTCGTTCGCTCGTTTAGGGATATATGGCACGTACGTCAAAAGTCTTTTTAAATTCGTCTGGCCTTGGGGTATTTATAGTTTCTGTCTGAGGTAAGATGCGGCGCATTGAATAAGTAGATGCGGCGCATTGACTTAACTTCACGTGGGGTCCAAGGTTATTATATTCCAGAATATTCGTACACCGCCTTGAGATGCGGCGTATCTTCATAACTGTATGCGGCGCATGTCTTCTTGTATCTTGGATCGAAACTGGTGAAATCTTGGTAGTGATGCGCCATATGTAAGAAGTATAATGCGGCGCATCTGGAGTAGAACAAGTTGGTTCTTCTTCGTTGACCAAAGTTTAAGTCAGGCAATGGTCTTCAATCTCTTCATTTCAGCAGCCTTTTCCAATCTTGATCATTTTTCTCCATTTTTAGTCCATAATAGCTAAGTTTCACCAAATGCTTGTTTTTAACTGAGAATTACAAAAGTAAACGATTAAGTATCAATTCTCATACATAATATAATAAAACAAGTCAAATAAATAGGATAAATGATGATAATAAAATGTACTTATTTGAGTTCATCACCTCCTGGCACAAGATCGAAGAGAAGAAGAAGGCACACATCATGCACCGACTCGGGGTCAGTTATTTCATTTTCTTTTTATAGTGTTTTGTTATCGTGTTTATTTATTTAAATGTGTACATTTATTTAAATTTTTTATTTATTTATATCTCTATATTTAATTATTTGAACGTGTGCATTTATTTAAATTTGTTTAAATGTGTATATTTATTTAAATTTGTTTATGTATTTATATATATATATATATATTAATTTTAACTATATTTGATTGCACCGTATGTTTAACTTGGAGCGCCACATGAGCGAATCACGTTGGACAACCATTTTGACCGACATCAATGCATATTTGGCTAGGCGCTACTCAGACAACAAGCATGACCTGAAGCGCCGTCATTTTACTAGGAAAGGTGGGTCTCGGGCTGTGGATGTAATACGAAGAAACCCTCCTCCGAACATGGAGTAGTCTGTATGGGAGAGGCATGTCAAGTTCTACATGGAGGAGGCGAACCTCAAACGAGCTGTTGTGAACGCCGAGAACCGGAAGAAGAACAAGGTTTACAGCCGCCACGGATCCAAATCATTAGCCGCATCTCGACACGAATACGTAAGACACATTTTGATTATTTTATAATAGTATTTTAATTTTAATGATATATTATTTAAAAGTATTTATACTAAATAAAAAAAATTAATTTTATAAAAGTAATTAATTTTAATTATATATTTTAATTTTAAAAAAGTATTTAAGTGTAATTAAAATATATATGGTGTTTGATTTGTCATTTTTAATTTGTTTCATCTTATATGTATGTGTATATACAGTTCGAGAACAGCGAGAACCACGGCCAGTACCCGTCCCTCATACAGAGCTTCTACGACACGCACTGCAAGGGCGATGTATGGTTGCAGGATGAGGCCCAACTTCAATATGTAAGTATCGTTTTTTTTCCAAACACGGACTTTAATGATTTATTGAAACATAATCTAGTAACCCGACTAATATATTAATTTTAAATTTTTTTTCAACTACATAGAAAGAGATGGTCTGGCTACGGGATGTGGGAGCGGATACGCCTACAGGGGTAGCGTACACAGAAGAGGAGATACATGCCCTCGTTATAAAGGGCAAGCAGCGGGGTCATATAGCCGGCAGGGGTAGGGTGGTACCCGGCATGAGCAGGCCACCGTTACCATACACCCCGCCTCCACCTCCAGGTATGTACAGTACTAATAGATTACTCATGACTCATCTTATGTACTGCAATGACCGTTTTTAAATTTTGATTATTTCGTTTTTAGGTATGGCCCAGATCGACGAGAAGCTTGCTAAAGCTGAAAAGAAGATTGCTGAGGATGAGAAGAAGAGTGACGCAACTGAAGTAGAAGCTAAGGAAATTAAGTCGCAGCTCACTCAGTTGATGGGTTTTGTCCGAAACAGCCCGCAATGGCACGAGTTTATTAGTCAGATGCCTTCTCAAGCTGAGGCAGGCTCAGGCAGCGGGTGTGGCGCGGGAGGAAGTGGCGTAGCTGGCGGGAGCGGGAGTGGCGGAGGCGAGAGTGGTGATGATGAGGATGGTCGTAGTGATGATATGGATGATGACGAGGGGCGGTAGAGGTATACTTATCTTTGAAACTATATTTTGGCGACCCGTATCTTAGTATTGTGTAGTTTAACCTTTTCTTGAACATTGCGGATATTGCAACATTTGTGGATATGGCAGGTAGGTTTAGAGATTATAACACCCGTTTTGTAGACTTTATAATGTTTTAATGCATTTTGAGGGTGTTTAACGATTATTTGCAAGTGTTTAAGCCGTTATAAGTTGTACGTGTTAGGACATGTTAGTTTTGATTGGTTAAAGGCTTTGGTTGCTTACAGGTTTTGGTAGATTTTTTCCGAAAAATTTTCCGAAAAAAATCTAGAAATTTGCAGCTATGCAGCTGCATTATATTACGGTACCGACGACGTGTCGTCGGCACCGTATACCAAATTTTATTTATAAGTTTTATTATACCAACGTCATGTCGTCGGTATTTTTAAGAGATAGTATTGACTTTCGTTGACCATGGTTGACTTCCGTTGACCTTTATAAATTGTTACTGACGTCATGTCGTCTGTACCTTAAATAAAGTCATTGACTTTCGTTGACTTCTGTTGACCGGTTTAATACCCACCGACGTCATGTCGTCAGTATATTTACAAATTAATTACGCTTAACTAATTAAGTGTTTAATTATTCTTATGGTGCCGACGACATGTCGACGGCATCTCTTTTCCAAAAACACGAAAAACTCGGACTTAAAAAGCATGTGGGTCCCACGTTGTCGCCGGGCTTTATCGTCGGGATAGTGAATAGCGACGGGGCAATATCGACAAGTTCGTGGCGACGTCGTGTCATCGGGACGGTTAAATACCGTCGTCTTGTCGTCGGGACGGTAAAAAAAAGTCGTAGCCGATTGTCCTGATTGTACTAGTGCGGAACGATTTTCTTATCACATAAATAGCGAGTGCTTGCTATTAAATAATATTCATCCTTACAGCTAGTTTTTGTCGGACATAGATACATCCATGTATTATTTTTCCATGAAAAAAAGATATACCTATTGTATCAGGAACAATTAGTAAATGGTAACTCGTAATTAAGGTCGAAAGCTGTTCTAATTCAAGCAAGTGGACAGAAAACTTGATAGTTCTGAAAAGGACTTTGTGCATGAGATTGGGTCTGAAGGAACTTAGGCTGGACACAGTCGGTGACCCAAGCAACCTGGGTCACCGGTTGCCACGTCAGCTGTTGATACAAAAGTTGGGCGTTCCTTGTTTGGACTCATATTCCCGTATCAATTGGATCTTAATGCTTGAGACCTGCGCACTAAGAGAACAAAAAACACCGTTAGGCTTACCGTGGGATTGTCTCCCACGATTATCCTCCGGCGTGAGAGTAAGTAATCGGTTTTAGGGTTTTAGTGAAGAGTTAGGGTTGTGATATGATACCTTTAATGAGAGCCGAGATGCCCTTTATATACACACGAAATCCTTGTTGGTTTCGTGTTCCTTACTCTTCGGCGTATCCCTCCTTATTCGGTCCATTGATCCTTATCCCGTAAATAAGAGATCCTATATCAAGGCCAATAATAGATTTCGGATTTGGGCCGTTGTAAGCCCAAATCTTTATCGTGATAGCCCACGCGTGATGGGCTTGAGTATTGGTCGGGTTCGTGACCCGAATGCGGACTATACGTCATCATGTCCCCCCAGTCTAGTATGCGCAAGGTGAAACTGCGGATGCTAGACTAACAACTGTAGCAAAAAAATAGTTTCAAGTGTTTCCCGCCTAAAAAACAATACGATGAATCTAGTCCAAGTAAATCCGAATATCCCTCGTAAATCGTGAGGGGTGGGTGAAAAAGTGTTTCACCTCTTGATCTCCCAGCCACACGATTAGAGCAAGTGGGTTACACATGTCAATCATCCATGAGAGCATGTAACCCTATATAAAGTGTTATCTCCATTTCACTGTGGCTACCACAGTAAAAACGTCCATTGCCACCATTGTTAAAACCTCTAAACAGCGAACAAGAAATCAACAACTCTTAAGGTAATAGTGCGTGCGCTGCAAAATCCATTGAATTCTAACCATGGTTCTTCAATTATCCAACTTTACATCCGATATATCCGAGGACGAACTTCGTCTGTTCACCTCGGATTATTATATCCCGATTGCGTTGCACCCGGTGGTTCCGGTGGCGACTGCGTCCATAGCGAACTTCCTTGAAGGGAAAGTAGGGGTATACACACGCTTCTTTGAATTCGCTAACCAACGTGTGCCCATTTCTCTATTCTTGTGCGATGTTTTAAACCACTATCGTCTCCATATTTCCCAACTGCACTGTATAGGTGCAGCAAAAATAACAAATTTTGAAGTAAATTGTCGCTTGTTGGCGATTAACCCCACAATCCATCTGTTCCGCGCGTTTTATCACTCGTCGTGGTCAAACGGGTGGGTGTCCTTTTCCAAGCGCGCAGGGCGACTGCAGTGCTATACGGAAAAGTTAGACGCACTTAGGAATTGGAGAGAGAAATTCTTTTGGGTTGATGATGTATTTTTTCCATGGGTTTTTAAGTTCTATACCCAAGAGTCATTACCGAAGGATGAGCGCCCCATCCCCGGAACGTATAGCGCAGATGATGCGGAAACGATTAATGCCAATCGCATCCCTATCAACGCTTATCCAGAAGAGTTTTTGGTGCATATGGGCATTAGTCGCAACTACTTCGGAGGTCCTGACAAGGTGCCAACCTTTTTGGATGAGAATAACCGGGGTGGGTGCTTGTCCTTTCTTCTCCTTCGCGCAGTAGTGTAAGCGCTCTTCATTATTATAGCTTTTGTAACCTTCTTTGTGTATGTTTGTGGTTTTGTTGCGCAGAGATGAATCTATTCAGCGTGGTGCACTTGACGAGACCCAAACAGGTGACCGTAGGGGTGCGCCCTTTAAGAGAAGGTGAGGAGCCAGTTTTGGAGGCTACCGCGGGGCGCACTATGGAGATCGTATGGGAGGAACCAGAGGATGTCCCCCCAGTTGTTTTAGAGGCGATTCCTATTCGCAGTTTTCCAACTCCTGGGGTACAAGGCCCTGTGGTAGAGCCATCGCACACAGACTCGTCAGAGAGTGGGGGGATTGCTATGGCTGAAAGTGGGCCCGAGGAGGCTAGCCAAGGGGTGAAGCACAAGAAAACTTCTGGTGATGATGGCGCGGGTACATCTAAAAGAAGGCGCCATGTTATTTCTGGCGGGCGATCATCATCAGAAGAGGATGCGTCGTCAACTAAAACTCCTCCACCCAAGTAAGTAATGAGACTTGTATATTTAGATCCTCAGTTCTTTATTCCGCGTTGATACTATAGAGTAACTTTGTTATTTGCGTGCAGTGTTGAAGCTGCTGATAATCATGCTGCGCGTGTTGGGAATTCGCCACCCAAGGCGAGTCCCTCTAATACTGATGATCTTGCGCAGAAGAGCCAAGAGACTGAGCCGAAGGCATTTGAGGATGTGCCAACGGACCATCTGATAGAGGAGCTAGGTTTGGCTGCTGCACATCAGGCTTCCTTAGTTGCACAACTACAATCAAGGTATGCTGGTGAAGGTAGCCGCTGTGTGCAGAAAGATGAGGAGATTGCACTTCTGAAGGCGCAGTTGGCTGATGCTCAGGCTGAGGTAAAGGCAACAGATGCGTATGCCCAGAAGCTTGTTGAAGATAAGATGTCATTACTTGCCCAAGTGAGCCAAGAGCGTGCTGGGTTAACAGATTACAAGGCCACTTGTCTTTGGGTCTTGAAGTACATGGAGCTTAACAAGAACGCTCACTTCTCTAGATTGGATGACTTTCGTAAGGCTGTAGAGGGGGCGCTGGAGAAGCAGGAAGTTAAGCTGCGCAATCTCAGTATTGAATATGATGAAGAGCTGTAACCACACCTAGTATCTTCAATTGCTGAGCGCAGGTGGCTTATCAGCCATGGTTTGCGCCTTGCTGCTTTGAGTACTCTGGAGTCTCAAGAGGTGAGGGAGGCATTTGGGGATGTTGTTGAGTGTGCGTTGGCACGTGGCAAGGCGCAGGCTATAGAGGAGCTTTCCGAGATCAAGTTATTGACAGTGCCTGCCGTACAAGTACCAGGTTATAATGCTGATGCCTATGATGAGCTTGTCGCTGCTATAAAGAAGATGAAGCTGTTAGATCTTCCTCACATTGCTCAACTGGAGCGAGATCAGGATTACCCCATAGGTGTTATTATGGAGGGGTTAACCTTGGCTAGGCACGTGGCAGGGGACGCAGAGGCACAAACTGATTACTTTCTTAAGCCAGATGTGTCGCAGCTGCAGGTACCTATCTGTTAGGTTTTATAGATTTGATGTGACAAAATAAATAAAAGAATGAAACAAGAAGGACTAAAGATGACAAAGAGAGAAAGCTACAATGATTAAAGATACAGGAAATAACTTATTCTTATCTCTTTGTAAACCCTAGCACTCTCTATTATATAAAGAGAGGCAGGGTACGTAGTTTAGTATGTCTTCCACAATGTAAATATCAGAAAGGTGTGTGTGTGTGTGTGTTCTAGGGCATATGTCTTGTAAATGCCTAGAACTAATTTGTGTTCGTATTCCTCCAAGATCAAAGGTGTCTTTGATCCTGTTACAAGTTTAGTGTAACCGTTCTATTATGATCGAATAGAATTTGGAGGTGATGGTGTTTGGTAAAACTTTGTGTCAATAACTGTGATTCGTTTTAATTCCACTGTGCATATTTATTCATAGTTATTGTTAAACCCTAAGGCTCAAAACGATCCAAGAACTTAATTGATGATGGCGTGCATAAGTTCTATCAGGTGGTATCAAAGCTTGGGGAGCTCGTTACCTAGGGATTCACAAAGTTTATTGGTGTCGACTTAAGCAGATTCGCAAAAAGAAGCAGATTTGATGAAGGTACGGACTGGTGTTTATAAGGTATTAATGAATTAATGAATTAATGAATTTTGATTTGTCGTATAATTATTGATTGTGGGGCAATGCATTATATTCATTAATTGAATAAATCTCGTACTGATCGAATCTACTTCATTAATTAAATGGGTCGATTATATCTTCACAAAGTGTAATTGATAAGTGGGGTCGGTGCTATCAGAATTTGGTGAATAATTGTTCTGCTCATGGAAGATTTATAGCTGATTGTGATTGGTCAGATATATAGTTTATTTAACTTCTTACTATTTGGTCAATGGTTGACAAGTCTATAGCTGCTGCTGTTAATTTTTATCCTCGCTCGCTTGGTTCGTATAAAGATTGCACATGAATTTGTTAAAACCTCATACAAATTAACCTCGTACTGTCATTAATTGATCAATTAAATAATGAATTGGGTTGGCGTATATTTGTGCAAGTGGATGAGTGCCGATTAAATTCAGCTGTCACTTGTAACTGATTTATTATTTTATTCTGATTGGTGTTGACGTTTTGGGGATGATTTGTTTGTCGGGGTTTATTTATTGGTCAAGCACATGGGTAAAAGTTAATTGTTCTGACTATTTTGATAAGCGCACGTTATGGTGTATTGACTTTTGGTTTGATGCTATCGATTGGAAGAAAAAGGTCGATCATAGTCAACGCTACTGTTTGTTGATATATTCATGTGAATCTGTCGTCTTTTGGTAATCGGTGAGATCAGTGGTCAACGTGAGGTATGAATTCTTTGTTTATTATTGATATCACGTGGCCAAATCGTACATTTATTTAGAATGGAGATTCGAATTAATGGTCAAACGAAGAATGTGAATTTGTTTGTCGTATGTTGCTTGTGGTTCGTATGTTAGCACGTAGTGGGATGGATATAAATTGTTTACTTCACGACAAACCTGCTGCTGTTGATTATATTTTTGTTGACTCTTATGGATTAAGTGGGGCCAGTAGCAGACGCATGAGCAGACACAATGGGATTACATCCTGCTGCTACGCTTATTACTCTGCTGCTGCATATATTATACTCTGCTGCTATGATATTTTACTCTGCTGTCGGTGGTAATTTTACTCTGCTGCTATGATATTTTACTCTGCTGCTCGACATATATCACTCTGCTGTTACGCATATTGACTCTGATGTTGGACTTACTCTCTGCTGTTACGTTATTGCTGGGTTTACATGATTGATAGTTGCATTATTTACGAGCAGTGAGGGGAAGTAAGTATGGTTATTGGTTTACACACACACAGGGGAAGTTCACACAAACAAGGAGTTTGGTTTTTATGTTCGTTAAAGTTTTAAAGGCTCGCATTTATTTTCTTATTGGAGGAGAGGATTATTTATTATTTCTTTGATGATGCGGTTGAATTTATCAAGGTTGTGTCTTAGCATACCTTTTGAGAGGAGGTAACTTGTTTGTTCGTTCAAGTGACTAAGAATTGACAAAACACTTGAAGGAGTTACGTTATTTGTGCTCAGTGGTTATTGTCAAGAGATTGAGGTCTCCCTATACGTTAAGTATACGTTCGAAGTCGTATTTAGTACAAGGCATAAGACACAGGGTTGGTTTCTTCTACTTCAACATCAAATTGGTAATGATATTTTTCTTCAACAATATATACAGCCTACTGATTTGAAGAATCATTTTATGTACATGCATCACTCGAGGGGAAGTTTTTACGGTTTATTCATTCTCTATTTGTTGATAACAAAAAGGGGAAGAAATATTGTGATGGCATGGTTTAAGGGGAAGACAGTTTGTTTCATTCAGGGAGATGATTACATCTCAACTTCTGCTACTTCGTCTAGGGAAGTTCGTACACGACTTTGTTTGTTTTGTCATCATCAAATAGGGGAAGATTGTTGGGTTTTATAGATTTGATGTGACAAAATAAATAAAAGAATGAAACAAGAAGGACTAAAGATGACAAAGAGAGAAAGCTACAATGATTAAAGATACAGGAAATAACTTATTCTTATCTCTTTGTAAACCCTAGCACTCTCTATTATATAAAGAGAGGCAGGGTACGTAGTTTAGTATGTCTTCCACAATGTAAATATCAGAAAGGTGTGTGTGTGTGTGTTCTAGGGCATATGTCTTGTAAATGCCTAGAACTAGTTTGTGTTCGTATTCCTCCAAGATCAAAGGTGTCTTTGATCCTGTTACAAGTTTAGTGTAACCGTTTTATTGTGATCGAATAGAATTTGGAGGTGATGGTGTTTGGTAAAACTTTGTGTCAATAACTGTGATTTGTTTTAATTCCGCTGTGCATATTTATTCATAGTTATTGTTGAACCCTAAGGCTCAAAACGATCCAAGAACTTAATTGATGATGGCATGCATAAGTTCTATCATTCTTCCTATCTTTGCTCGCCCTCGCAACATCTTAAATCCTTTTGCCCTCGAGAAGGAAATCCCGCTGAAGGAATCCTTAGAGGCCCATGCTATGACACTTGCGAAGAAGCAGGGTGTGAAGGGGAAGGCCATCCTTTGTGGTATTGGTGCTGCACATATTCCAAGATCTGATGGAGTACCTGTTAGTGTACCGGTAGTGTCGCCCAAGGATCATGATCTCCTGAAGAAGCTTGAGGAAGCTGGGAGTGCTGCGTACCATGTTAGCAGTTCAGAGCTTAGACGCTCCCACAGCCTTTAGATTGTTTTGACTTGGTGATGTTTTGTAATAGGTTAACATTTTGTTGCACATGTGCATGTTAAATCTATACTTTGTATGAACTCGTAGTCCATAATAAAATGATATTTTGAAAATGCGATTGTACGCATATTGTATGTGATTGTGGTTATGATGTTTGTACTTAGTTATCTGTCTTTGCGTACAAGAGGTCTATGTTATGTCTAAGAATCAAACCGTTATATAAACGCACTTTAAAAAAAAGAATTACAGGAATCTATAATCACTTATAACATAATCGTGTATGAAATTCATGACTTAATGTCAAGCGCGAATATATATGAAATTCACAAGTGTATGGGCTGGCATGCAGCGTACTGCGAATACCATATCAAGGGGTTAAGAGTCTTAACTCCTAATTTGTTAAACGTGCACAGTGTGCATTGTTGTGTATCCCTCGTGGGATGCACAATGAACTTACTCCAACGTCTTGAGAGTAAGGTGTTTAACAAGGATGCGTGATCCGATGTTGATGGGTTTGCAACCCTCTTACTCAACGAGTTATTTTGTAGGTTTACTCATCCTTTACCATCGTGGGTTTTAATAAGTGCATGCACGCCATGTAGGCAAAAGGTAATATAACAACAATATTGAGACATAAATAATATGTAAACAACAAAGTAAAGTGTGTCGCGGAGTTAGCTAGACACCGCGACATTTAATTAATACTTGCAAGTTTTTGGAAAAAGAAAGACATTTGCCTAGATGAAACAAAAATGTAAATACACAGATATTTATTGAGCACTTACTAAAGTGCGTAAGTGTCCGTGGGCGGGGTCGTAATCTTTCCTAAAGATAGCATCTCTTGAGATTGCAAATATTCCATGTGCGTTGTAGCTCACGGCCATCCATGTCACGCAGCTTGTACGCGCCTTTTCCTAGTGCTTCAATGACCTCATAGGGTCCTTCCTACTTTGGTCCAAGTTTACCTGTATCTACTGCGTGGCTCGCATCATTAGCGCGATATACAAAGTCGCCTGGTCTGAATGAGGTGCTTCGAACTTTAGCATCGTAGTATCCCTTCATTTTTGACTTGGCTTTTGCCTCACGTATAGCTGCGCGTTCACGCCTTTCTTCCAATAGGTCCAAGTCTATACGCCATTCGTCATCATTGGTTGCGACATTAACTTCCGCGGTACGAATAGTTGGCATCCCAATTTCAGCTGGTATGACAGCTTCTGTCCCATAGACAAGAGAAAAGGGGGTGTTTCCATTGCTAACTTTGATTATCGTGCGGTGTGCCCATAAGACATGCGACAATTCATCCACCCATCTTCCTTTGTGTTTGTCCAGGCGCGCTTTAATTCCTTCGCCCAGACTACGATTTGCTCGCTCGACCAAACCATTGGTTTGTGGGTGTTTAAACCGACGCGAAGTGTTGTGTAATGTTTAGTTCTGCGCACCAGTCTTTGAACGGGTTATCGCGGAATTGTTTTCCGTTGTCCGAAATGATTTCGCCAGGTAATCCAAAGCGGCATACAATATTTTCCCAAATGAATCATTTTACATCGTCGTCCTCATCGTCACCATCACTATCGTCTTCGTTTTCATTCCATTAATTGACTTGATTTCTACGATTTCTCCAAATGTGTTCAATCAAATCAGATTTTAATTTTAGATGAGTTGATGAGTCAATAATCTCCTGGGTAACTACTAACGATTCTTCATGCGTTCTTAGGGGATCGTGATCTTGATGGCCCTCACCTTCGAACCAGGTAGGACATATCACTCGCTGCTTGTGTCGAATGGTCATATTATGTAATATGATACATGTATATATAATATCTTGGAGATCTTTTTTGTGTAGCCCTCGAGCCAGAACTTTAAGCATTTTTCACTTCTTCTTCAACACACCAAAAGCCCGTTCCACATCTTTCCTTGCTGCTTCGTGCTTCCTTTTGTACAATATTCTTTCTTCATCAACCGTGGGAGGATTTGAAATGGACTTAATAAGCACGGACCATTGTGGATATATCCCGTCAGTATGATAATATCCCCTTTTATAATGTACATCGTTAGCCTCGAATTCAAGGTCAGGTGCTCTCCCAGATTTGATATCATTGAAAACAGGTGAACGACGTAAAACGTTTACGTCGTTATTCATAACGGATACACCAAAGAACGCATGCCAAATCCATAAATCTTGGGAGGCGACGGCTTCTAATAAAATGAATGGATGTGGCCCATGATCACCCCTAGCATATTGACCTCTCAAAGCATTTGGGCAATTCTCCCACTCCCAACTTGTACAATCAATGTTTCCCATCATCTCACGAAACCCATGCTTATGCTCGTGATGAGGATATAATCTTTCAACGTCAGTATACGTGGGCTTTCGCAAATACTCAGCACCATATAACTCCATGATAACCGTGCAAAACTTACGGAGACATTCACGGGATGTTGTTGCAGCTATTGCCAGATTCTCGTCAAGAGAATCAGGAACGGCCGCGTATCTCAATTGACGAATTGCCGCAGTACACTTGACCAATGGGCTAATACTTGGTACGCCCATAGCGTCAAGAGTTTGTTGAAAATAAGGAGAATAATCAGTTACCTCTCGAATAATTTATGTGAAAAGTTCTCGGCTCATTCGGAATCGCCGACGGAATGTTCTTTCGTCGAACTGCGAGTTTTCGGAGAAGTATGCCGCCACTAAACGATTATGAGCACCCTCATGGTCCCTGTGTATGTACATTCGTGGAACTTTTGGATGTAATGCTTGGTAATCGTTCAAAGCATACTTCCCGAACTAAAGAAACTCACTCAGAACTTCATCATCGTTGGAAGATGAAGAACCGAATAATTGCTCGTAAGACGAAGACATAATTAAAAAAATGTGTTTGAAGGTATTGATAAAAATGTTGTTTGAATATGGATAAGAAGTTGTTTGAATAGTGTTTGAAATTGTGTGTTTGATGTGGGTATTTATAAGGTTGATTTTTTTTTTTTTTTTATATTATTTTTTTTTTAATATGCAACGGTTATTTAGTTGGAATTGTGATGAATATGCAAGCTTTAATATCGGTCGTTGTAAGGCTGGACACAGTCGGTGACCCAAGCGACCTGGGTCACCGGCTGCCACGTCAACTTTCTCTCTCCGGCGACCGACCTGCCACAGTCGGTGACCGACTTTTTTTTTTAATCAAACATTTAAAAAAAAACTTAAAATTCATTAATAATAAAAACATTACATATATTATTCAATTAAACATTACAAACATCAAGTAAACTATTCAAAAAAAAAAAACATTACAAAAATTCTTAATCATCATCCTCATCGTCACCATCACTATCGTCTTTGATGTTACTTAGATTTATCACACAAGCTACTAATTCACCTTAGATCTAGAGAGAGAAAGAGAGTGGAATGTTATCTTAAGACTAATGAAAATGAAATGATCAATTAACCAACCAACCCTCTCCCTTGAATGGGAGGGGGTATTTATAGTGTTTCTTACAAGGATGGGCTTTAGCCCTAATTAAAACATAATTAACATAAATAAAACGCTACGGCCCATAGGCCTTCTACACAGGCCGAAGCATAAAACTAACCTAAAGGCCTAAACAACCTATTACATAAATGATCAATACTTGATAGAATAATAACGTGTTCCCAACAATCTCCCCCTAAGTATTGGTCATCGAGGTTGCTTGACGTCGTCTTTGCTTCTTTGGCTTTGTCGTCTTTGGAATCTTTGATCTTTGTTCTTGTTGTGATATGATATGGTAATGTGCTGATCTGCCTTCTAACAACGTTCTTTGATTCTGGTGTCTTTACGTCTTTTCCACCATGCTCATATGTCTTTTGACTTTTGTTTTTCATGTTTCAAGTAGTTCTCACTTCATAAGCTTCAATCTTTGACTTATGAAGGTTTGTTCTGCTCGGTCTTTGACTTTTCTTTACCTTCTTTGAACTGTTGTTATCTCTTAGTCTTTGTGAGAACTTATCTTCAGTATATGAGCATGATGGAATGGTGGTGGTGGAAATCTCGGTCTCCATGATTAGCTGCAGGTAAACAGTTAGTAATAAATTACCTGGCACTTACAGGTTCGGACTACGAGATCGTCAACAGCATAGTGTGAAGACTTTCTCTTATCCTAACCCAGGCCGTTCTGAATCGGATACCCCCGAAAGGGCTTATACAGACACACCGAAGTGCATCAACGATTCAGTGAGTCGCTGGAGATCACCCCATGTTACACCCGTATCCCGATGAGGTATCATTTATGTAAATATATGCTTTGTAAATATAAGTTATATGGTATAGATTAAGTAATAACTTAATGTGTGGCCAAAATAGGAAGAATAGGACATAGAGGGACTAGCCTTGCCAATTGACCAAACTAATAACAACACATGATAAATACCTTAGCTTCTAGAATTGTCTGGAAATCTTGAGTGAGTTCTTGGTGTCGACATTTAGCAAGGAAAAAGGAGGGAAGGCCAAAAACATCATCTTATCTCATTTTAGCTATCAAGAAGTGATCAAAGGCACTAGAGATACCTTAATTGTTATCTCTTCATCAAGTAAGTAACTTTCCCCAATTTGTAGAAATTAGGGTTCATGTGGTGGATTGGAGTATTATGGATAAAGGTTGTAAATGATGATCTCCTTAGTTAATTAGTTGCTAATTATAGTTAATTTTGTAATAGGAAGCATTGTAGAAGCCCATTCAAACCAAGTAGGAAGCTAGTAGGAATCAAGGTAAGTATATGAGTATAATCCTTGTTAATGCTATGATGATAATGTTATGTTTATGATTAATGTGATTTGTATGGAGCTTGTGAATGTATGTTAGCTTGGATCCAATGCTAGTTGTGTCAATGCTAAATAATTACTTGCCCGGTCAAGGTGAGTAATAATCTCATTTGATGCTCCTTGTTAATGTTATGATTGGTGGTAATCACCAATCTCATGTAAATGTGATGTGGATTATATCTTGTATACTTACTAAGCGTTTTCGCTTACGGTTTAGATGTTAATGATTTTGTAGGTACAAGTGGAGAAGGCAAGGGTAAGGGCTTAGCTTAGCTCTAGTGTAGAAGGTAGACTAGAAGACCATAACCTTTTGGACCGAGCGTATTAAAGTTGGAAGCCCCGAAGAGTCTCTTTGTGTCTTGGTATACTTTAATCTATATGGTCGTTTTGTTATCAAATGCTCTTGTCGACATTTAAAGTCTTTTGTTCATGTATGGGTCATGGGTCATATATGTATAAGTCTCATAAAGTCTTTATGGTTTGTGGTTAAGGTGGTAATTAGAAGGATGTTTGGCTTTTAGCCAAACTCACCCATTTTGGAAAGCTACGGGTCAAAACTTTGTACTAACAACTTTTTAATATATTAGAAATGACAAATAATGTATGCTTTCAAATGGATATGTTGTGGATAGGTGTATTGGGTAAAAGTGTGTAGTTGAAATGGGTTCTTAAGGGTGTGTTTGGTATAAGGGTGTTTTTACCCATTTTGGGGTATGAGCGGGTCAAGGTTGTATGGGTCAAGTTTGGTATGATAAGTTATGTATGTTGGTTAGTTATGACGAGTCAATGAAGTGGTTTTACATGGTTTGGGGTGGTAATGGGTCAAAAGTGTGTTTTATGTATAACCCGTCCATTTTTAAAATTACTAGTCCGAAGTGTCTAGCGATGAATGTTTTTATATGAAAATGGGACCAATGATATGAGGAGTAAATTTGGAAAGTTTCGTTAATTATCGGGTCATAGAAGTTATATTTTTGAGAAACGGGTCAAAAGAGGTATAAAAGGGTTATGTAGTAAAAGGGGTATTTGGGTTAAGCGTGTTGCTACCCATTTTGGGTAGCAAACGGGTTGATTGGCTATGTAAACGATTTAGTATGAGTTGTTAATGGCTTTGAGTGAGTTTGGGGTGAAATTTCGGTTTGGAACATGAAATTTCGGTTTGGGACTGAAATTTCGGTTTGGGGACACCCAAATTTCGGTTTGATTTAGACAGATTTTGGTAAACTTTGAAAAATCATATCTTTTAATCCGTAAGTCGTCACGGGTCGTACCACCTATCGTTTTGAATGTAATTGAGTCTACTTTCATTTAAAAATAGCCTCAAGGGCTGATTGTGTACCAATTTTTGTCAGTTCATAAAAGAGTGACAACAGGTCAGTTTTCGGGTGTTCTTTTGCGAAAAATTTTCACCTTTTTTTGGTCTAATCGGGCACGGGGCGTTACACCCCACGATTGTAGACCATTTTTGGAGCTAACACTAAGCGTAACCCACAAGGGATTACCTAAGTGACCTGTTGTTAGGGCTATAACCACTGTGAAAATCCCACTTTATAATAAACTATCACTCAGAAAAACTTATCCTTTTCTACGTGTAAATTATTTATTTATTTATTTGATCATAACTGTTATCTCATCCCTGATAAACGTGCTCGCAACTCAACCTTAACTGATTTAGTATTTAACTATATAAACATCTTTATCCTAAAACTTTATGAGATCCCATTTACCACTTTACGTTATTTCGTTAACGTATGTTTAAAACTGAACGTTTCTTAATTGATAAGAGTTTTTATGAAACCCTAAACTACCATAACAACATTTATGAATAACAAAACCCTAGAAATAGTAAAATACAATTTATTTGAGTAATGTACAAGTCACTGAAACACAGAAAACCTAATTCATAATAACTCCTGATAAAACCCTAATTTCATTTAAAATTTGATTTTATGAACTAAATTCACAAACCCTAATTAATATTTTTATAAAATATATAAGTACAAGTCTTCTAAACTAAAGTACAAGTCTTTAAAGCATAAAAACTAAATATAATTAAAAACCTTATATAAACTTTAATAAAAATTATTTAAAAGACATACTTTGTAATATTTTTACACATTAATTTCTAAAAATAATTTATTAATTTATTTAACAAAAGTACAAACTCTCAAACCCATAGTACAACCCTCTAATGTACAAAAACTTAAAAGTCCATTTAATTACCTTAAAACCTTAATGAAAATTATATAAAAATTATATAAATTAAGGAAATATTAAAATTATATTTTTCTTATTTTCTAAAACCTGGCACAACCCTCCTAAGCCTAGAGTACAACTTCCCAAAGCACAAAAATCATTCTTCTATACATATATACAAATCGATATATCTATTTTTATTTCACAAAACCTTAAAAATCATTTCTAAAAATCCCTAAACCCTAGGAACCCTACCTAAACCCTAACCCTAGAGTACCACATGACCAAGCATGATGTACAACCACCTAATGCTCTATTCGAACCAAATTTCCCAAATTCCTATAACCTAGTTCGATCCAACCAAAACTAAACTAAAACCCTAAATTACTTAAACCCAAAGACACTAAATGAAAGAACACAACACCTCCACATCCCCCCTCCTCTAGAACTTCATACTTGTATGGTTTAAACACAACCACATCACCCCTTCGTCACCATCACCTCCATACGCCACCTTTTCCCCCTCCTCTCCATCCATATGGCACCAATAAGAATTAAACACATCCATATGTCCCCTCCTAACCCTCATTGTCATTTTCACAAACCCTAATCCATACCTTCTATAAATATCAAACCCATTTCATTTCTTTCTACAAACCCTAAGCGACACACACTCAAAACAACCAAACTTTCATCCCCTACTGATCTAAACAGCCTAACATAAGTCTAGGAAAGAGTTCTTAGAAAGTCTAGGAGGAAGGAGGAACCTTGATGCTCACCTATAAATCCTTTCGTCCCATACGCCCTAGTCGACCAAGATAATAAGTAAGCGTTTCTAATCTTTTTCAATACTTCTATATACTTTAGATATCACTTAAAAGCATTATTACATAATCCCTAATAAACCCCAAGATTAAAAGTTTCAATTTCTTTTCCTTTTCTTTTCTGTTCGAACCAAACAAACACCCTCTAATTGTTTTTCTTTTCGATATTTTAAAAACACTAGGCTATAGGACACTTACATATTGTTAAAGAGAATTTTTGTTAGGAAAACGTAGCAATTTGAATCATCAAAAATGAGTAAACGAGTCAAAAGTTATGGCTATTTGAAGTTATATATAAACTGCCCAAACGCACCCTAATAAAATTATTTCGAGTTCGTGGGTTCGATTCACGAGCTAAGTTTTTGAAGAAAATAAGTTTAAGAACTAATAAACAAATTTACAAAAGAGTCGTAAAAGATTTTGTCATAAATCGTAAGATATAAAGTGTTTTTAAAGAATAAGGATGTCGCGTGTAACGCACTAGAAGCCTCAAGGGTATTTATTGTCAAAACTCTAACTAGTTTTATAAAAGGGACTATGTATGCTGTCGACTTAAACCCTAGGGGTAGATAATGTCATTTTTAAAACTATAGGGGTAAAAGTTGTCATTTAACCAAAGTTGAGGGGTAAAACTTGTCATTTTACAAAAGTTCAAGGGTAAAAGTTGTCAACACATGAAACTAAATGGTCTAAAGTGTAAATTTTTCCATAATATTATTATTAAATAATTAATATTATTATTATTATTGTTATTATTATTATTATTCTTAGTATTATTATTATTAATATTATTAAGATTTAATTAATAAACATAATATGTTTTCTCCGATAACGAACGAATGAGGTATTTAATTAACGAACGGAACGAAAACATAAAAATAAGAAATAAGATAAATCTTATAACTTTTGAAGGGACTTCATGTTGTCTCAAATATTAACATTTGAACAACAACCAAAACATTACGAAACGAACAATTAAACTTATATATATTCGGAAACAGTTACTGAAAACTTGACATAACCAACCCAGGTTGCGAGCCGGAGACGTTTATCAACTTTGTTTAACTTTGTTTTCCATCCAGACTGTTCAGGTGAGTTTATAGTCCCACTTTTTATATACGTTTTCTAAACTTGTGGGGAGATACATGCTACTAAACCGAACACAAGTATTTTTCTGTATGCTTTCCTGATTTATATTGCATAAGTTTAACTGTTGCCTATTTAAAGACCCTTTATCATGAACCATTAATCACTTTCGGGTGAGCGCGAATATAATGAATAGATCTATTGGATTGACAATCCCTTTGTGTTGCTGGATAAGTGACCCAATGCATTTTATTTGAAAACGTTTAATAAAGAGTTTCAGGCAGACTCCTACTCTGGGCATAATCGTTATTTATCGTGTTAACGTTTGAGTTCATGAGACTTAGAGCAATATATAACGAACTACAATATTACTGATTTACGTTCTACTTAGCATGTGTTCAAACTGTTTTAACTTTAAACAGTATGGATTCACTCAACCTTTGCGTTGACTTTTAAGCCTGTTTATCTCAGGTAACTGGAAGTACGATTTGGCATGGAGTGGCGGTGGACTTTCTTATAAAAGAGTGTCCTTTTTGTTATCATTCAAACGAATAATGTATTATTTATAACGTATTTCGAAACCTCCCGCTGGGACCTCTATATGTAAACTCTGATTTAATAAATGAATGATAACAATTTATTTAAAACGTCTCTTTTCGAGTCTTTTTCTATCATCATGACTGTGAACCTTGAAGTAACACCCCAAACTTATATTCCGCTGCGTATATCGAAAATGGGGGTGTTACAGATTGGTATCAGAGCTCATGGTTATAGAGAACCAAATGTTTTCAAACATTGGACTATAACCGCTTTTCACAAAAACTTAACCAAAGTCCTCTGTGCCACGTCGCTACTGAAACGTTATTTGTAGATAATTTATTTTTTTATCGTTTAAACTGCATAAATGAAATATTTATAACTATAAAGTGGTTACAGAATCCCTAACCTACCACATGGAATGTTAATAAAAGACCTTGCATTAATTGTTTTGTGTAAAAACAATCAATCAAGTTATTAACATCAGGTAATTTCCCAGTGATTTAATCCAGACCTACCGTGACTTTACCTAGGATTATTATGATACCTTAGACCTACCATGACTAGGCTATGACTGTAGAAATTCCCTCTAGGATAAATTTCGGAAGAAAATTTGATGAATGAAGAGAAAGCTGTTGAACTTCAGTTTTTATGGATTAGTTTGAGTTAATCATTTATTTACGATTTTAACCAGACACATCGTGATATTATGGTTCTCAATAGGTTATGACTTCATATTGTGACCTCCCTACTAGGACTAAGTAAACTCAAATTTGGATAAAAACTTTATTGATATTAAACCAACATATCATTAGCCGTGCCCTTAGGAATTTAGACAAAATAACCAAAAGCGAAAACTTAATAGAAAGACTATCATCTTAACTTAAGGATTTCCCGACCTAGAAATTAAGCAAGGTATTACTCCTAAGAAAAAGACTTTAAGAGAAAACTTGATGATAGGAAAACCCTAATACCAATAGGAAAACCGAGGTTGGTGTAAAAGAAAACTAGAACTCATTAAGGAATCCTAACCATGTCCTAGGATGACCCTTAAGTTTAAACAGAAGATAAATCCCTGTAATAAGATAAATAAATTGAGGTTTAGAACTCTCTAAGTTATGTTTCCTATTGAATCACTACCTTAGTTACAATGTATGTAATCTAAGTGTAATAACTACCTTTCTACCGTATGAAACCTTCACCATATAACATTTCCGTAATAATCCCAATCTGCATTTAGCTTCAATATCTACTCTATTCCTCCTTACCCTATTCATAGACATTACCTAGCAAAACCCGAGTATACCTTTAGGAAATTTGGTGAATAGTATTTTGCCAGAACAATAGACTATCCCTAGCCTGTAGGAACCTTAGACGAACCCTAAGATTTATTTTGAGAATATTCCATTAGTACTCTAGGAAAAACCCCAACCCATCACTGTAGTGTGGACTAAAATTTTCTTATTCTTTTAAAAAATAATAATAATAATAAATTATGATACTATTTTCCAAAAATTTCGCGTTGTACACCATCTAAAGCTTTTTGAAAAAGAATAAATATCATATGACTGAGCCAAAACATCACATCATTTGATCCTCGATTATACATAGCCTGATCAACTATGTATAATTAGGAAGAATCATGTAATGAATTGGACAGTTATCTTTTCAGATTTCCTAATAACAATTTTCATTCAAAAGCAAAATATTGAAGCAAAACTTTTTCATCAAATATCACATTCAATTTGATACAATAAAAAGTCTACACCTACTGCCCATTATCTCTAAGATAGGAATTCGACAAGAATTGGGGATAGAAAAAAAAAACCCTAGGAATTTACAAAGAATTATGGCAAACCCGAATGGTGTAAATTTTATTAGGAAACTTGGAAGATAATACATAGAGACATAGTTAGCAACGGAAGTGCTAATATTACAAGGATTACATAAGTTTTATTTCACTAAGGATTACCTAGGAAAGACAACAAAGACCATACTAACAACCCTAGCGCAAGATTTATTTTCCCCATGTCTGATCCACGATAA
This sequence comes from Artemisia tridentata subsp. tridentata, assembly GCA_021014915.2. Classification (NCBI taxonomy): domain Eukaryota; kingdom Viridiplantae; phylum Streptophyta; class Magnoliopsida; order Asterales; family Asteraceae; genus Artemisia; species Artemisia tridentata. The sequence goes on along the minus strand of CP139504.1, from coordinate 66,107,027 downwards.
AGGCAACGATAGTAAGTGGTACGACGAATATTAGGATCACACCAAAGGCTTCGAGGTCTTCTTCCGGATTACATGTCATGTAGGTAGCAACCGCAACAACGTAAACAATCGCTAGGTATGTGATAAGGTGCGGCATTTTGAGGTTTTTAGGATAGAATTTAGTAGTGAAAGAATGAGGATTAAAAATGAGGTATTTATAGGAGAAATATAGCCATTATTCGACCATTAAAATCACTGTTCACGACCGTTGGGAAAATCTGACAGTTGGAAGCACTGTTCACATCCCCTAGATTTATTAGGTGGCCAAACATTCAAATTTAGTTCATAAATTAGGAATAAAACTGACCAAGATACGTTCCCTTAGGTAGCAAATGGAAATTCCTAGACGACTCTTTTAGGCCAAAACTATAATTGAGGAACTAGTAGTAAAATGATATTATTATAAACCTAGGACATAAGAATAAGATAATATTATTTATAATATTATTTTTAACTTGAGGCATTTTAAACATATCAAACTCCTATCGCAACCTATTCTCATATTCCCTATCTAGGTTAGAAATCTAGGCCTGACTATTCCTATACTTCACTTTTCCCAATCTCTCAACCAACGTTGACTGAATCTCGGGACGAGATTCCCTCAACGGGGGGTGACTGTAACCACTGTGAAAATCTCACTTTATAATAAACTATCACTCAGAAAAACTTATCATTTTCTACGTGTAAATTTTTTATTTATTTATTATATCATATCTGTTATCTCATCCCTGATAAACGTGCTCGCAACTCAACCTTAACTGATTTAGTATTTAACTATATAAACATCTTTATCCTAAAACTTTATGAGATCCCATTTACCACTTTACGTTATTTCGTTAACGTATGTTTAAAACTGAACGTTTCTTAATTGATAAGAGTTTTTATGAAACCCTAAACTATCATAACAACATTTATGATTAACAAAACCCTAGAAATACTAAAATACAATTTATTTGAGTAATGTACAAGTCACTAAAACACAGAAACCCTAATTCCATAATAACTCCCGATAAAACCCTAATTTAATTTAAACTTTGATTTTATGAACTAAATTCACAAACCCTAATTAATATTTTTATAAAATATATAAGTACAAGTCTTCTAAACTAAAGTACAAGTCTTTAAAGCATAAAAACTAAATATAATTAAAAAACCTTATATAAACTTTAATAAAAATTATTTAAAAGACATACTTTCTAATATTTTTACACATTAAATTCTAAAAATAATTTATTAATTTATTTAACAAAAGTACAAACTCTCAAACCCATAGTACAACCCTCTAATGCAAAAAAACTTAAAAGTCCATTTAATTACCTTAAAACCTTAATAAAAATTATATAAAAATTATATAAATTAAGGAAATATTAAAATTATATTTTTCTTATTTTCTAAAACCTAGCAAAACCCTCCTAAGCCTAGAGTACAACTTCCCAAAGCACAAAAATCATTCTTCTATACATATATACAAATCGATATATCTATTTTTATTTCACAAAACCTTAAAAATCATTTCTAAAAATCCCTAAACCCTAGGAACCCTACCTAAACCCTAACCCTAGAGTACCACATGACCAAGCATGATGTACAACCACCTAATGCTCTATTCGAACCAAATTTCCCAAATTCCTATAACCTAGTTCGATCCAACCAAAACTAAACTAAAACCCTAAATTACTTAAACCCAAAGACACTAAATGAAAGAACACAACACCTCCACATCCCCCCTCCTCTAGAACTTCATACTTGTATGGTTTAAACACAACCACATCACCCCTTCATCACCATCACCTCCATACGCCACCTTTTCCCCCTCCTCTCCATCCATATGGCACCAATAGGAATTAAACACATCCATATGTCCCCTCCTAACCCTCATTGTCATTTTCACAAACCCTAATCCATACCTTCTATAAATATCAAACCCATTTCATTTCTTTCTACAAACCCTAAGCGACACACACTCAAAACAACCAAACTTTCATCCCCTACTGATCTAAACAGCCTAACATAAGTCTAGGAAAGAGTTCTTAGAAAGTCTAGGAGGAAGGAGGAACCTTGATGCTCACCTATAAATCCTTTCGTCCCATACGCCCTAGTCGACCAAGATAATAAGTAAGCGTTTCTAATCTTTTTCAATACTTCTATATACTTCAGATATCACTTAAAAGCATTATTACATAATCCCTAATAAACCCCAAGATTAAAAGTTTCAATTTCTTTTCCTTTTCTTTTCTGTTCGAACCAAACAAACACCCTCTAATTGTTTTTCTTCTCGATATTTTAAAAACACTAGGCTATAGGACACTTACATATTGTTAAAGAGAATTTTTTTAGGAAAACGTAGCAATTTGAATCATCAAAAATGAGTAAACGAGTCAAAAGTTATGGCTATTTGAAGTTATACATAAACTTAAAATACATACTGTTACAGCAGACGAGATCACGCGAAACGAGGCCTTTCTGGTCCGTTTCGTCGAAAAGTTAAAACACAAAAGTTGTTCGGAACGTCATTTTCTTCAAAAACTCTTTAGATCTCGAGTCATGAAAAAGCATAACAAAGGGTGTTTCTAATTAAATACAGAACAGTTTTTCTTAAAAGACAGCAGCAGACATGGAGTTTGCAAGTTAAAATTCGACTATTAAACGGACTCTAAAAATTCTAGATTTTTGCACAAACGAAGGTCTTTTAGTTATCTAACAGTAGGAAAAAGAACGGAGTAATTTCGTTAAGTATTCTAGGAGATATGACCTTTTCTTTGTCGGGTGTTTTCTGTCTCGACAAAGCTGAGGGGTAAAACTTGTCATTTTACAAAAGTTCAAGGGTAAAAGTTGTCAACACATGAAACTAAATGGTCTAAAGTGTAAATTTTTCCATAATTATTAAATAATTATTATTATTATTATTATTATTATTATTATTATTATTATTATTATTATTATTATTATTATTATTATTATTATTATTATTATTCTTAGTATTATTATTATTAATATTATTAAGATTTAATTAATAAACATAATACGTTTTCCCCGATAACGAACGAATGAGGTATTTAATTAACGAACGAACGGAACGAAAACATAAAAATAAGAAGTAAGATAAATCTTATAACTTTTGAAGGGACTTCATGTTGTCTCAAATATTAACATTTAAACAACAACCAAAACGTTACGAAACGAACAATTGAACTTATATATATTCGGAAACAATTACTGAAAACTTGACATAACCAACCCAGGTTGCGAGCCGGAGACGTTTATCAACTTTGTTTTCCATCCAGACTGTCCAGGTGAGTTCATAGTCCCACTTTTTATATACGTTTTCTAAACTTGTGGGGAGATACATGCTACTAAACCGAACACAAGTATTTTTCTGTATGCTTTCCTGATTTATATTGCATAAGTTTAACTGTTGCCTATTTAAAGACCCTTTATCATGAACCATTAATCACTTTCGGGTGAGCGCGAATATAATGAATAGATCTATTGGATTGACAATCCTTTTGTGTTGCTGGATAAGTGACCCAATGCATTTTATTTGAAAACGTTTAATAAAGAGTTTCAGGCAGACTCCTACTCGGGGCATAATCGTTATTTATCGTGTTAACGTTTGAGTTCATGAGACTTAGAGCAATATATAACGAACTGCAATATTACTGATTTACGTTCTACTTAGCTTGTGTTCAAACTGTTTTAACTTTAAATACTATGGATTCACTCAACCTTTGCGTTGACTTTTAAGCATGTTTATCTCAGGTAAATGGAAGTACGATTTGGCACGGAGTGGCGGTGGACTTTCTTATAAAAGAGTGTCCTTTTTGTTATCATTCAAACGAATAATGTATTATTTATAACGTATTTCGAAACCTCCCGCTGGGACCTCTATATGTAAACTCTGATTTAATAAATGAATGATAACAATTTATTTAAAACGTCTCTTTTCGAGTCGTTTTCTATCATCATGACTGTGAACCTTGAAGTAGCACCCCAAACTTATATTTCGCTGCGTATATCGAAAATGGGGGTGTTACAAGGGCTGTTTGATGTTGACCCTGGCAGGATTTCCATTCAATCACTGAGAATCACAATTTGTGAATTCTCTCATGAATGTTCTCGGCAGATTACTAAGACCTGCGAAGGACACTTTTATAATTTACAACTGGCGTCCATAATGTAGAACAACAAGTGTAATGCTAAGTGTTCTTATGAGATCTTTTGTTGTATCTCTTGGCTCTAGACTCGATTTGTGCACATTGGTTTGGTCTTCGGAGGCATGGAGCAGATTGCCTCCTTTTCAATATCAACACATCTCTTAGTGAGAGGTCGATAGATAATGAAGGGTTCTCCGTGAGAAATGAAACAAGTGTCTTTTGAGAGACACCTGAGTGGCTAGAAGGTTTAGTGCATTGCGTCACTGGGTCCATGACGGCTTAATCTTCAATATCGGTGTCACCTTAGTAACAACCAGTAGCATATGTATTGAACCCAGTGTCTGCCCTAAGGTTGTTCAAATGGAGGGCTATTTCTTTTCACCCTTTTCTTTACTTTTCTTTTTCATTCTTCAACCCCTTCTTTCTCCTTTCATTTCTTTTCTTCCTTTTTCAATCATACCTAGGACTTTCTAGTACTAAACTATTAGTATTGTCCTTGGGTAGATCCCTCCGGCTCTGGCGGATCATAGGACGGTTTTTCCTAACCTTAGTCACCTTATATCTTCATGACTATCCTATTGTTGCCATAAACCAAACTTTTTGAAAATCTCTCAAAGTGTTTATGATTATGAAAACATATTTTGTTAACACTTTGAGAGTTTTGTGATTTTCAGAAATACTCCCCCTTAACATGTGCTCATAAGTATTAGTTTAAATTTGCACATGTCGAGTAGAGTAAGCACTTTTGAATTGATTGATTTTCAATGAACATGATTGTCGCGAGACTTGTTTACATCACTAGTAGAACTAGCTTGAAATAATTACCCGTCCAGATCACATTCAAGGAAAATCTCTCAAAATCGGTACATTCTACTCAGACACGTCCTTTGCGAGACACGTTTACATCACCAGATAAACTGGCTTGAAATTATTACCCGTCTCGGACATGTCTTTTCGATTACGGACTTTTGATATCGTCAATTCGAGGGTTCAATTCTGAGTCGAGCACTTGTGAGATTTCAACTTTTGAGTTACCATATTTTAATCATATCTTTATTCTCCCCCTCAAAAATTGCAGACTCATGTTGTTTTTGTTAAACTTTTGATTAAAATATGCTCTTTTTGAGGTTTACGGGAAGAATTTCAAGAACTTTTGTTTTCAGAACAAAGATTAAGTTTCAAATACTCCCCCTTAACAAGGGAATACTTGTCCTTATGAGAAGAATTTTGAAAATCCTAAAAAAAAAATTTGGTTAATTCTACTCATAAGTAAGAAGCTTTCGCTCCTTTGATCAGGATTGAGGCACTGAAGCGTACCTCAGGGTCCTTTCATTACAAGAAAGGGTTGTGCACTGTTATGTATGCATAAGCCATAGTTAAAAATAACAAAGATGTGCAGGTAGGGATAGTCAGCTTCACTGAAGGTGTATTCTTGATCATCCAGCCTCCTCACGGTGATCTTCTTCAGAAAGTTGTAGCCAAACATTGATTCTGTTTCAGCACTTGTGATTGAAAGGATCTTACTTTTGTGATAAACATCAGTCTTTGACCTTTTTGTAAGCATCCATTTATAGAACCATTTCCTCATATCCGGCCAATGATAGATTCCAAGTGATGCTTCATCGTTCAACTTTGTTGACAAATAAATCACTGATTTGTTCTTCGAAACCTTCTAATGCATATGATGCTGCCAGATACTTGGTAAGTTAAGTAGCATATAATTTTTCTGGGTTTGTGTTACCATTGACCAAATAATCCAAATCTCTGTTGAAGAAATATGCTTTAGGTATCTTCGGGTTGTGAGAGGGACCAACGAGGGGTAAGGGTTGCGAGTAATCATGAATTCGAAGGTTATCGGATGGATGTGAAGCCTGTGCATGTTCCCAGTCAATATTATCTGATAGAGCCCTTGCCACTTGTTCCAAGTTGTACTCAAATTCCAGTTCTGAAGTTGTTACGGTTTTGAACTCCGTGAAACCTTCGTTGCGGACTCTGATGATGTCAGACAGTCGCAACCTCTGAACTCTCATCACTTTCTTCAATCTTTTGGTGAAATCTACAACAGAGCCTTCAACAGGTGTTTCATCTTCTCCTGGAACACTTGGATATGTGTCTACCATTGCTTCAAACCAATCATACTTTGGAGTGTCAGGATTGATCCATTCTTGTGCAGGTATGACTTTTCCATTAGCTGGTGGTGCGGGCACATTAGCAACTTTAGGTGGTGCAGGAGCAAATTCATCTTGATCTACACTTACATCTTCTTGTGACTCAGCCTCATCAAATGCCCCGGTTTCAAGAGGGACGAACTTGTCTTGGCTTGATTGCTTGGTAGTGCCAGAAGAAGGTGCTTTGGTAGAAGGGCCACTTGATTTTGAAGGTTTCGTTCTTTTCTTCCCTTGATCGTCTTTGTCAGGATCATCCCGACGACGCTTGGTTGGCTTATCCTTCTTACATGCCTCTGCTTTCTTTTCAGCTTTCTTGATTGAATTAAGTAAAGCCTGACGAAGCTCATCCTCTTCGGGATTATCCATGATATTTTCAAGCAGTTGTCCTTTGAGTTCACCAGTAGACGGTTTGGATGGGACAGTCTGAACCATCATTGGTATGGTTTTCATCATATTAGCTACAGTTCATTCCAGATTCCTTTTGACATATTCCTTAAGAAGTTCTGGAAGTGCCTCTTGAAGATGTTTGCCGACCACTCGGGGTACTTGAGAGCTGACTTCTTGAGGGACATGTGTTCTGAGATATTGCTCTGCTGCTTTCCCCAAATCATATGATTTAACAATATTGATGTCAGATTGTTGTGCAGCCACTTGTTTTTGCACTTCAGTGAGCTGTTCATTCAAAGCTTTGTGCTCACTTTCTTCTGATTGTTGAAGTTCGGTAACCTTCTTTTGCGGTGCACTTAGTTGCTCTTTCAGTTCATTGAGCTCACTGGGGGATTGACCCACAGATGACGGTTGTGGAGATGGAATAGGATTTTCATCTTGGTTGTCATCTTGGTTTTCTTCCTCATTTCCTTCATCGTCTTTGTTCTCATCATCCTCATCATTTTCACCCTCTTCATCTTCTTCTTCATCATTGTCATTCTCATCAGATTCAGATACTGACTCTTCCGATTCACCCTCAGATTCACTAAGTGTAACAGACTTTGTGGTCTCTGAATCTTCTTTTTCTTCTTCAACATGTGAAGCTGATCCTTCACCTCTTTTTCTTCTTTCACGCTTCTCTTGATCAGCTAGATATTTCTTTATATTTTCATTTGATGCTTTCTCAAATTGTTCTTTCTCTTCTTCTTCAGTCAATGGTGGTTCTATGGGTTTAAACGATTGATCTGACATCTTGAGTGATTTTCCTCTTCCTCTGCCCAAATCTTTGTCTTTCTCTGCCAATACTGACTTCATCTTTTCAAGATCTTTCTTCTTCTTTTCATTTCTAAGATCTACTTCTTCTTCTTCTTCTCCGTCAGTAGATTCGTCTCTAAGTTTCAATTCAGTGGACTTGTCTCTGGTTATCAGTTTCTTCTTCTCAGGTTTTGAGGCTTTCTTTGTTCGAGAAGAAGCTACTGGGACAGTTTTTACTGTTGCTTTACCTTTACCCTTGGTTTATTTTGCTCCCTTGATTGTAATTCCAACCTTTCCGGCCTTTTCAGCTTCATCGTACCATTGGTAAGCATCAGTTCCCTTCACTGCTTCAGTTAACATACTTGGTGGGATTCTCAAACCCTGTTTCTTGGTGTTTGTCATCTGCACTTTAACCCTGGTGAGAATGTGATCCATGTGTTCGGTATGTGCTTTCTCATTTGATCTTTTATCTATCTCTGGATGATTCTTCATGAAATGTGAAATTATGAGCTTGGTGAATCGAGGAAATGGTATCTTGTAACCCTTCTTGTGTTGGAACTGTTGGGCTTGGTAAATCATATCATTCCATATGAACTTAGCAAAGTCCATGTGGTAGAAGTTGACGACACCCCAGAAGAATTGTAATTGTTCCAATCTCGGGTGTTCAAGTCCAGTTGCTTTTTTGGTTATACAATGAATTATGATGGTGTAAAGGGTCAACCAAGGTTGAGGGATGTACTTCCTGTCCACTTTGGAGATTGAGGTGAGCTCTTCATCCTGATCATCATAGCCGAGACGCATTAATGTTTCAACCATGGTTCCAAAGGTTGGGTCATCGTGAAATTTGCCTCTTGGGCCTGATGCTTCTGATGGAAGGTCAAGAATGTGGCGAAGAGTATCAACCCCAAATTGAATCTCTGCATTGTCAGCTGTGACTGTAATGTTTTTGTTGTCTTTTCCTATGATCATGAAATGCCAAAACTGATTCATATACACCTCAGGTACACTGGCTGTCTTTGTCATAACGGAACTGACGTAGTGTCTCTTGAGTATTTCCACGACTATTTGACATGATTCGTGACATGGCAGATTCTCAAAGTCGACTCTTGAGTTTGATTCACTGATTTTACGCTCACCTCCTTCGGGTATCATTTCCTTTCGTGTAACAGATCCTTGAGACATGGTTAGCCTGTATACCACAAACACCAACAGCAACACACAATAGACATTGCATATATATGTTAGTGTATGTTATTTGTTACATGATTATAGCCTAACTATTATGATGCATCACATAGAAGGACTAAATCATGAAACTCAATCACATATCAAGCAATCTATAAACAAGCAATCCTCATTTATACAAACTTTTTCATTTTCCTAAGTTCATTCCCAAAATAATTCTAAGTCTGAAAAATAAACAAACTCGAAGAATTGGCACAAACTCGGAAAGTTTTCCAAAAACTCGGAAAGTTTTACAAACTCGGAAAGTTTTACAAACTCGGAAAGTTTTACAAACTCGGAAAGTTTTACAAACTCGGAATGTCTATAGAAACTCGGAATGACTATAGAAACTCGGAAAGTCTATAGAAACTCGAAAGTCTTATAGAAACTCGAAAAGTTTATAGAAACTCGGAAAGTTTAGAGAAACTCGGAAAGTTTATAGAAACTCGAAAAGTTTATAGAAACTCGGAAAGTTTATATAAACTCGAAAAGTTTGTAGAAACTCAGAAAGTTTATAAAAACTCGGAGAGTCTAGAAAAACTCAGAGAGTCTAGAAACTCGGAGAGTTCCATGACTTTAGTCTCCTAACTCGGAGACAAAGTCGAAAGATTCCAGTTATGCAACAAAGTCGAAGGATTTTATCAATTAAGCACAAAGTCGAAGGATGAACACTTAAGCACAAAGTCGAAGGATGAACACTTAAACACAAAGTCGGAGTCATTCATATTCATCAGATTTCATGTAAACGAGTTATGATTCACAAGCAATGTTCAACTTAATCCTAACCATGTTCTAAACAACAACAAATACTCAGAAACTCATTCATAGCAACACTTTTTTCATCACAGTCAATATGAACACAAGCAATCTCTTGTATTTAGATTAACTTTTTGATTCAAGTTATGAAACTTTAAGCGCATACTCTAGGACTACAAACAATCATATCCCACCATTCAAACATCAAAACACATCACTTATTCACCTCAGCACATAAACGCGACTCCTTAAACCCTAAATCAATCGAACAGCCTTATCTGATGTAATTGAATCTAATTAAGTATATGCAATACATTCTAAACCATGTTTTCAAGCTCCTATACTAGTTTAATTAGACTAAACAACACCAAACAAGAAACGCCCAATTCAATCTCTTAAACCCTAAATCCGAAAAACTTGAAATTTGGCCATAGAAATGATAAGTGAATGATTTTAAGGCATGAACAGTCAATTTAAACACTTACAAATTGAGTGTTAATGGAGAATCGATGATCTTGTTAAAGCAGAGAGTTTTTGGCGCGTTTTTAGTGATAGGGAAACTTTTATGATACTTTGTGTTTTTTTTAAATCTAGTTTTGAGATATATTGTAAAGATCTTAACCTTTTGACAATTTTGATCCCTTAATTTGATTCTTGATTCACAGTAAGTCCTAATGAGATAACTTTATTACTGTTGGGTCTGATAGTTGAGTTGATAAAGACAAAACATGTGAAACATGAGGGACTATTGATGACAAAGAATGAAACTTCATAAAAGGAAAAGATTACTATGTATCTTTTATTATTCTAGATTATTCTTTGTGTAACCCTAATCCTCTATTATATAAAGAGGATTAGAGGCGTAGGAAAAGAGTGTGTGTGTGTCAAGATGTAGACGTCTAATGGTGTAGATGGTGTTCTAGGCATCGAGTTCCTACAACGGATGCCTAGGTTTTGTATATTGTTAGTGTTAGTGATGATGGCGAAGAACCTTGATAATAATAATAATGAATCTTTTGTTATTCCGATGTGCATCTTGTTTTGATCATTATTATTGTGCTTATTGTTTATCCTAGATCACGGTCTAAACAACCTAGAGTCCAAAACGGTCCAAGAACTAAGAAGGTGTTTTAGTTCTATCAAGTGGTATCAGAGCCAGGTTGCTGATACATAGATTTAGAAGATCCGAGAAGAACAAAGATGGACATGGAAACAACACCATCCACAACCAACATTGCTGCTAAGCTTCCTATGCTTAAACCTAATGAGTTCGACATGTGGAGACTACGTATTGAGCAGTTTTTCCAAGTGCAAGACTATGCACTATGGGAGATCATTGAAGATGGAAACTCTTTTACCCCTGTTGAAACAACAACTATTGTTGAAGGTAAATCTGAGACTACAGTGCAGGCAAAGCCAACCACTAATGAAGAGAAGGCAAGGTATAAGAATGATATAAAGGCTAGAAGTTTGCTTCTGATGTCTATTCCCAATGATCAGTTGCTGAATTTTAGCAAGTTCAAGTGTGCTAAATCTCTTTTCGAAGCTATTGTTGCAAGATATGGTGGGAATGAAGCCACCAAGAAAACTCAGAAGACCCTTCTCAAGAATCAGTTTGAGAACTTTACTGCAACAAGTAATGAGTCGTTGGATCATATGTTCAATAGGCTTCAAAAGTTGGTGAGTCAACTGGCTGTTTTAGGGATTGAGATGCCTCAGGAAGATCTCAATTCTAAGTTTCCGAGAAGTCTACCTTCTGAATGGGCTATGCATGTGTTAGTATGGAAAAACAAGCCTGATATAGATTCCATGAGCCTAATGGATCTATATAGCAACTTCAAGATAATCGAACATGAGATTAAGAAGTCTGCTGGATCAAGTTCAAGCTCAAGCTCAGGGAATTTGGCTTTTGTATCAACTCCCAGTTCATCAAGTCCTGATGAAGAAGTCCAAGTTAGTGGAGCAGTTGGAACTGCTAGTGCAAATCTTGGTACTGCTAGCACCTCGAGCAGTACTAGTGGACTTTTGAATGATGATACTTATTGTGCTTTCTTGACTACTCAGCACAATGGAAGTATGTTGACTCATTCAGATCTTCAAGAGATTGATGAAGATGATATTGAAGAGATGGATATTAAGTGGCAGCTCTCTCTTCTCAGTTTGAGAGCTAGAAGATTCTTGAAGAAGACAGGCAGGAAGATTGTCATAAACAGTAATGATGTTGCAGGGTATGAAAAATCCAAGATTGAGTGCTACAATTGCCACAAGAAAGGTCATTACTTAAGGGAGTACAGATTGCCTAGTCAACAAGATGGAAAGAGTAGAGCATATGGAAACAAGTCAAGAGTTGTGGAGGTTACTGATTCAAGCTCGAAAGCCATGGTTGCTATTGATGGCTTAGGATTTGACTGGAGCTATATTGCAGAGGAGGAAGCAGAAGCATATACAGAGGTTGCTCTCATGGCATTTTCTGATTCTGAGGTACAAGTTTCAAAATGTTCTAAATCTTGTGAATCTTTAAAAGAATTGGAAACACTTAAAACAAGATATGAGAGTCAGTGGAATGAATTAAAAGAAACTGCTTTTAGCTTAGCAAATCATAAGAGAGCTTTAGCTGTGTTAGAAGAGAAAATTATTCATTATCAAAACAATGAGTCTAAGTTTTCTGATGATATGATTATTGTCAAGAGAGACTTAATGTTTAGAGAGAATGAGATCACTGTTTTAAAACATGAGCTAGAACAGGTTAAGAAGGCTAAGGAGAACATTCAGATGAGTGTAGATACACTTGAATACACATCACAAGGTGTTAAAAAGATAATTGAGAGTCAGATTCAAAATAAAGCTAAGTCAGGCCTAGGATATAAGTCTGTCCCACCTCCTTATAGAGGAATTCCATCACCTAAAGGTATAGACTTAGAACACACAGGACTCCTTGAATTTCAATTACCTGAACTTAACTATGGTCCTCAACCTAAGAAGGATGTAGTTGATAAACCTGTGTTTGTTAGTGCAAGTGATAAATCACTATCTGAGGACAAGGTGTCTTCTGATAGGTCCTCACCTAAGGACTCAGATGCTCCAACAATTGAGGAATGGACTTCTGATGATGAGGATGATCAGGCTGTGGTTAAGCCTGTTAGTGATAAAGTGGAGGAACCAAAAGTTCCAAAGATGGTTAAACCTGAGACTGTTAGGACTAGTTCAAATGCCAAACCTTTTAGACCAACAGTTAGGTATGCAGAGATGTATAGAACCACAAACAAGCCAAGAGGTAACCAGAGGAATTGGAATGACCTCAAATCCCATCAATTAGGAAAGGATTTTGTTTGTTATAGGAAAGCTTGTTACTCTTGTGGTAGTTTTGATCATCTTGCAGCTTTTTGTGATAAGTATGTTAGAGGGTATTCAAACAAGAGCATGTGTCTAGAAAGACCTAAAACTCCTCCTAGGAATGACAAGATGATACCCAGGTCAGTTCTTTTGAGGTCTAGACCTAGAGCAGTTCCAACTGCTAGACCAGCAGTTCCAACTGTCAGACCTATGAGACAGATTCACCCAAGGCCACCAGTTCAAAATCAAATAAATGTTTTTAAACCATCATACACAACTGTAAAAAGAACTTTTTATGAGAAAGCAGTGGTAAAAAATCAAGTTTGGAAACCTAAGGTAACAACTGCCAAGCCAGCAGTTCCAACTGCTAGCAAGGTAATTGGTACTGATGTGAATAAAAACACTGCTAAGGGAAACATGGGTAATGGGGTGAATGCTTCAGCATGTTGGGTATGGAGACCAATTCAACCAAATGGTGCTAAGACTGTTTTGAAAAGAATGAATTATGTTGACGCTAGAGGAAAGCCTAAGTCTGTTTTGGCTTGGGTTCGACAAGAAAACTAATTTTTCTTGTTATATGCATTGTTAGTCATATGCTTGTCTTTGGTTTCTTTGTTTTTGGACTAACAATTGCAGGATTGGAAAGTAAACACCAAGGGATTATGAATGCTTGATGTTTTGGACTAAATGGTGTTCAGGAGATTAGTATGTGATTCTTGCATACAACAAATGGTAATTGGTTCACCATGTCTTATCCACATAAGAACCAACTAGTCCAGAGCAAACGGTTTCTGGTAAAGACTAATCAAATCCGTTGATGGTTGATAATTTACCAAAAATTGTATGGTTATCAGCTCACCATATCTAAATGTGAAGAGTTGGCTAGTCTAAAGCAAACGGCTATTGGTAAAGACATATCAAATCCATTGATAGCTGATAGTTTGCTAAAAACTATGTTTGAGCCATGTTATTTTAAAATTCTTATTTCAAAAGGTTGGGACGGCTCAATAAAAATTTTCAACAGTTGAGACGGTTAGTACAAAATATTGGTACGGTTCAACTAACCGTTATGACTGACGTGTCGGTAATTAATTTTGGAGTAAAAACTAGCCGTTGGCAGTTTGTTGCGATTTTTACTGGATGACTTACGGATTTCGAGGGATCCTCTTATAGATATTTTAACTTTTATTTTATTATATCCTTATACTAAAATAAATAGTTACCATATTACTTAAGTCGGTCAACTTGAAACCCTAACTCTCTCCATAAACTCTCAATATTACTTTCATCTTCTATCTTTTCACTCACCATTATTACTATTCACGGCTGTTCACTAACATTTTCTACTAAGAATGGCAAGATTGGATTTTGCTAAGCGTCACAACCAGGTTACGTTTTTAGAGAAAAGAGAGCAAGGAGATGGGCCAAAATTTTATGAGGTTGTGGAATTTCTCAACCACTCTCACATAAGGTATGCTCTAACTGTTTCTCCTACTCTTTATGTTTCGCACATCACACAGTTCTGGCAGAATTCATCTATCTTGACAAGTGATGATGGAAACTTAGAAATTCATACTAAAGTAGATGGCATTAAATTTGTTGTTACCGAGTCTATACTTAGGAGACATCTTAAACTAAATGACTCAGATGGTATCGACACTATGCTAAATACTGAAATTTGGGAAGAACTTGAAAAAATGGGGTATGATACATCTGAACATAAATTGACTTTTCAAAAAGCATGTTTTTCACCCCAATGGAGATTTTTGATAGATACTCTTCTATTATGTTTAAGTAATAAAAAGACTGCTTGGGAACAATTTAGTAGCAATATTGCTATTGCTCTCATTTGCTTGTCTACAAACAGAGTTTTTAACTGGTCAAAATATATTTTTGAGGGTATGGCATCAAATATTGATAGTAAAACAAAGTTTTTAATGTATCCCAAGTTTGTTCAAACAATTTTGAATAAAAAGAAAAACCTGCTTACAGAACCAACTGAAAATTTTCCTACGCCTAGTCTACAATCAAAGGTTTTTCAAAATATGACTATGGCTAGTAAACTTTTTCAAGGGGAACCAGTTCCATTATTTCCTCAAATGATTCAAACTGAGTTGGGTGAAGGTTCAGCAGTTCCAACTGATCCCCATCACACATCCACTCAAGTATTTGAAACAACCCAACAACCACCTATCACTTATAGGAGAAGGTCTAATCCTAGTCTAACTAGGGTTGTGACTGAATCCTTGCCCAAAGATTCACCTCTCATAGCAGGTAACACAGCTAGAAGTGATGAGGGTAGTTCTTCACAAACTGAATTGACGGATTTATGTACCAAGTTAGTAAACAAGGTTGATACTTTGGAGAAGGAGCTAAAGCAAACCAAGGAGGAATTTAAAGCTCACAAGGAGACTTTTGCCAAAGTTTATACAAAGCTAACAAAAAGGGTGAAGCAACTTGAAGAACAGTTGAAGAAGAAAAGGGCAAGAGTGGTATTGGATGATTCTGATGATGATGATTCAGATGGCTCTGAAGGGGATGATGAAAATTCTTCCAAACAGGGGAGGAAATCTGGTAAAGAGAGGAAATTTGAAGAAAAGGATAGATCAGGATCTCAGGGGAGGTATGAAGAAAGTTCTGAACAAGATCAAGGTTTTGATATTGGTTCAGGTTCTGGTAATATTCATGAAGAAACAGCTGAAACACATCAAGCAGTTCCTTATGAAGAAGCAGTTCAAACTGATGAGACAGAGCAAGTAACAGTTCAAACTGCTGAGTTAGAACAACAAGCAGTTCCAACTGAAGAAACTTCTGATGAAAAAGATTTCAAGAGAAGAGCAGATAAAGGAAAGAATCCTATGACATCTGAAGAAGTGGCTGCTGTTCAAGAACTTGAAAGGCTTAAAAGGTTGAAACCAAAAACTCAAGAACAGATTGCTCATGATGCAGAGGTTGCAAGGCAAATGTTAGAAGAAGATTTGGCTGATAAGGAAGCTGAAAAGGAAGCTAAACAAGCCCAGATGGATCATGATGAAGAATTTGCAAGGAAATTGGCTGCTGATGATATAAGGAATATAGCTGAATTCATGGGAAGAAAAAGATCAAATGAAGTAGATCAAGAAGAATTCAATGAACAGTTGCAATATTTTCTGGATTTTGATGTGATGGTAAGAGCACAAGCTTCTATGGTTCTTAGAGATCAAGAGTTAAATGAAGATGAGAAGACAGAGGAGCTTAAGGAATTTATACTCAAGAAGAATGGAGTTACAAAGTGGGAAGATCTGATTCATAGAATAAGAGAAAGCCAGAAGTCAGGGTACAAGACTAAGTTACCAACAAAGAGGGAACTTGTTGAGGATATGAAGCATTATTTGAAGAACTCAGCAAATTACTCAATGAAAGATTTCAAGGGAATGTCTTATGCTATAATTGAAAAAGAATTCTGTGAAACTTATGCTATTTTGAATTCTCCAAGAAGAAGTGTCAAAACAGGTAAGAAGAGGGAAGCAGAATCTATGGAATCAGAAGTTGCTAAGAAACAAAAGTCTAATGAAGAAGGATTAACTGATGAGAAGATCAAAAGCATGATGGTGATTATTCCAGAGTATTCTTACATTAAACCTTTCCAGGTCAAACATCCAATAATTGACTGGGAAGTGTTTACTGATGGAAGGATGAAGGGATGGAAGATTATCAGGTTAGGAGATATTTCTGAAAGATATAAGTTGTTTGAAGATTTGCTTAAAGGCTTTGACAGAGAATATCTAAATCAACTTTGGAGTTTAGTAAAAGAGAAGTTCAGAGATATTGATCCAGTTGAAGATAAAGACAAAGAGCTATGGGTTCAATTGAAGAGATTGTATGAACCAGATGGTGGAAAATCGATTTGGAGATTTCAAGCTCAAGTCAAGGATATTTCTTGGAAGTTATTTGGTACATGTGGAGTACACAGAGTATCTACAAAGGATGGAGTAGAGATATATATGCTGGTTGAAAAGAATTATCCACTCAGACCAGGTGTTTTGACTATGCTGGTATTTACTAAACTAGAAGCTAATGAAGAGTCTGAGATGGCTAATATGCTGGTAACGAAGATATTCAACCTTGCACAAGAAGTAAAAGCTAGATCTAAGAGATTTGCTTGATAGGTATTTGAAAGAATTTTCAGCATTAAGAAGAAGAAGCTTAATTTGAAGAAACTTAATGATTGGGAAGAAATCATAAGTTTAGGGGAGGATTGTTAGGAATTAAGCTTAAGCAGTTAAGACTGTTGGAGGTAACAGATAGGACTGTTGAAGATTGAAGTTAAGACTGCTGAAGAGTATTGAAGACATGAGCAGTTAAGACTGCTGAGTGAAGAAGTTAAGACTTGTTATGATTTATGTAAAGTAGATAAATATGGAAAATATATTGTGTATATCGTATAAGAATAGATTGATAGTTATCTTGTACAGGAATCCTTAGTCTATAAAAGGATTGCCTAGGTTAAGGTTTGATATACATATAGATACACGAATACGATAGAGTTCATACGTATTAGAAAGATTCAAGGTTGTAAACCCTAGTGATAGAAAGATCACTCGTATTATTTGCTAATAATATTGAATCGTTGGAAGTTATTATTCTGTGTTCTTTGTTTAATTCTAATCATACAAAACACATAAGGTCTTCTAAGTGCTAGCTAGTAAATTCCGCGTGCTCGACTAAGTATAATTCTTCGTATCACATCTAACACAAGGAGTGTGTGTAGATCCGGTCACAGTAAGTCCTAATGAGATAACTTTATTACTTTTTGACAAATTCAGCCCTTTAACTAGACTCCTAGTTCAATCCAAGTCCTATGGTGACAACATTTAACAACTTGACAACTTCAGTCCTTGATGTTTGTGATGGTTGAAACTTTGATCCAATTTGATGGAAACTCTGTTTAAGTCCATTTCTCCCCCTTGTACTAAGACATATTTTTGAAAGTTTGAAAATCTTGTAGTTCAAGAGATCAAAGAAATATAGAAATATTTTTTCGATGAAGATTTTGATAATGATGAAGATTTTAGATGATAAATGTGCAAAAGTTAAAGAAAATTCTCCCCCTCAAAATATGTTCGTGATTTGAAATTGATGAAATTTGAAATGACGAGAACATATTTTGATTCGTTTTTTACTTTTGCACATTTAAAGAGGATTTTATTTTATTATTATTATTATTATTATTATTATTATTATTATTATTATTTATTATTATTATTATTATTATTATTATTGTTGTTGTTGTTGTTATTATTATTATTATTATTATTATTATTATTATTATTATTATTTTAAAACGTCACTTCATTAGAAGAAAATAGTATTTACAAGAAATTAGAGGGGAGCCGAGATACTAACTGGGCTCCCACTCCTCTAGCTATTGCAAAGCTAATCTTATTATTATTATTATTATTATTATTATTATTATTATTATTATTATTATTATTATTATTATTATTATTATTATTATTATTATTATTATTGTATTATTATTATTATTTTAAAATTGGAAAATCTTCTTGTGTTTTTGGGAAATTATTTACAAAGATAGTTTTGATGTTTGACTTATTTAATTTTGTTTAAGAAAATTGTTTTGAGTCAAACATCGCATACCAATCTGGTGAACCAATTCCACAAATCTTGCATGAGGCAAGACTTTGGTGAATAAATCCGCCAATTGGTATTCTGTACCCACGAAATATAATTCAATTGTATCCATTTCCACGTGCTCTTTAATGAAGTGATAACGGAGAGCAATACGCTTGGATTTTGAGTGCTAGACGGTGTTGCACGAGATAGTAATGGCACTATTGGAGTCGCAGTACATTGGAATCTTGTTGAAGACGTATCTGTAGTCCATCAGCTGTGACCACATCCAAATGACTTGAGCGCAGCATGCTGAAATGGCGACGTATTCTGATTCGGTAGATGACAGTGATGTACAATCCTGCTTCTTTGACTGCCAAGAGACAAGCTTGTCACCTAAAAATTGCACTCCCCCAGATGTACTTTTCCTTATGTCTATGCAACCGGCATGATCCGCGTCTGAAAAAGCTATTAGTTTAAAACCAGAATTCTTCGGATACCAGATCCCCAAGTGAATGGTTCCCTTTATGTATTGAAGGATCCTTTTAACAGCAGATATATGTCTTTCAGTTGGTCTAGACTGATAGCGGGAGCATAGATATGTGGCAAATACAATATTCGATCGGCTAGCTGTGAGATACATGAGAGACCCAATCATACTACGGTATTTGGTAGGATCAATGGGTGTCCCATGTAGATCAGCATCTAGCTTCGGGGATGATGGCGACATAGGGGTATTATAGGTGTCACAGCTGGTCATGCCATGTTTTTTCAAAATCTCTTGAGCATATTTGGACTGACTTAAGAAAATACCACGGGGTGATTGATGAACTTGCAGTCCTAAGAAGAACTTGAGTTCACCCATCATGGACATCTCAAAGTTTTATTTCATTAATTTTGCAAAAGCGTTTGAATATTTCGTATGGGTTGAACCAAAAATGATGTCATCCACATAGATTTGAACAATGAGAATATCCTCCCCGTTTTTTTGTATAAACAAAGTCGGGTCAACTGATCCTTTAGAGAAATGATTAGCTAGTAAGAATGCAGATAGTTTGTCGTACCATTCCCTCGGGGCTTGCTTAAGGCCATAGAGGGCTTTCTTGAGCCGGTATACATGATTCGGATGTTCTGGATCAACGAAGCCATCTGGTTGTGTAACGTACATCTCTTCCCGGAGTTGTCCATTTAGAAATGTTGTCTTCACGTCCCTTTTTATATACCGTGATATTCTTGTGAGCAGCGTATGCCAGGAACATTCGAACGGCCTCAAGTCTTGCCACTGGTGCGAAAGATTCCTCGAAGTCGATCCCTTCCTCTTGAATGAATCCTTTAGCGACCAACCGGGACTTGTTACGAATAACCGTGCCATCCGCATCCAACTTATTCTTCCAGATGCATTTCAGCCCGACGACGTATACCCCATCTGGTCTTTCTACCAATTCCCAAACCTCTAATCTCTTGAATTGATCAAGTTCCTCTTGCATCGACTCAATCCAATTGTCTTAGGTAAGGGCTTCTTTAATGTTTTTGGGTTCTGACTGACAAACGGTGAGTGCATAAATGCAAGTTTCACCGTCTGTGTGAAGGCATTTATGTGTCATGACCGGGTTTTCTAGATTGCCAATCACATTCACAAGAGGGTGATCCTTAGTCCATTTGTGGGTGGAAGGGTAGTGTTGAAAATTTTGGTGCAGATTTGACGGTTCCAAGTTGCTCGTGGACGCCTCTCCAATGTATGGAATGGTGGGAGCTAGAGCAAATGGATTGAAAAAAGCGTTTCTGTCATTATCTGCGGGTGTGGGTACTTCAGAAGAATGTAGAGGGGGATCTTCAGCTGCAGACGCAGAAGTAGAAGCTATTTGATCTACTGATGATGATGTTTCTGGTTGAGGTGCATCTTCAACAACTGTTGTGGTTGTAGTTACTGGTGTATCAGGTCCTTGAACGTTGACGGGTTGTGTAGCGGAACTTGTGGATACATCAAAAGCACGACTAACGATAGTATCATCAAATAGTAGAGCAAACAAATCTTCTAAGTCATTGAGGTTTAGAGAGAAGGATGCAGCTGAAGGATCAGAAAAGTTAAGACGGTTAGAATCGGGTCCTAAGCTGTTTTGCTCAGAAGCCATTTCCGTAAGTTAATCGAAATTAGCGTGTATGGTCTCTTGAATCTCTCGGGTGCGACAGTTCCAGATTCGAAATCCTTTTGAATTTTCACAATATCCGACAAAAATCCCTATGTCTGCTTTGGCTTTTAACTTTCCAAGGTCATCACGATCAATCATTGGGTAGCAGAGAGCCCCAAAGACATGAAAGTAATTTATGTTTGGTTTTCTGCGGTGAACAATTTCATATGGAGTTTTGGTGTGCCTTTTGGTGATCATACATCTATTTTGGGTGTAGCAGGCGGTTGAAACGGCTTCAGCCCAGAGGTAATCCGGTAGTTGAGCATTTATCAACATCGTTCTTGCGGCTTCCACTAACGTTCGGTTTCGTCTTTCGACCACTCCATTCTGTTCTGGGCTGCGTGCAATTGATGTTCGATTTTCAATACCCACTTTCTCATAATACTCCTGAAGAGTCTGATTCTTAAATTCAGTTCCGTTGTCTGTTCGAATTTTTCTGACGGTGTTGCGTAGCTGAACCTGAATCTTTGTGAGAAAGGTGATGATCATCGGAGGAGCTTGATCTTTGGTGTGAAGAAAGTAGACCCAAGTCCATCTCGAGAAGTCATCTACGATTACCAATATATACCGCTTCCCATTTATTGTCTGAACACGCATTGGGCCACAAAGATCCATATGTAGGAGTTGGAGTACATGATCCGTACTGTGCTCAGTTTTTGGTGGAAAATGAGCACGAGTACTCTTCCCTTGTTCACAAGCTGGACAGAGGTGATCTTTGGCGTATCTGAATCATGGAAGACCATCGACCAACTTATTACGAGCAAGCTCGGTCATTGTTTTGAAATTCAAGTGAGACATACTTTTATGCCATAGCCATGCTTTTGTGGAATGTGCCTTGGATAATAAGCAAATCAGAGAAGAAGCAGTCATGTCTCAGAAGGAAATAGTATAAAGACTGGTTCCACGTTTTCCTTTCATAAGGTCGTTCCCTTGAAGATCACGAACAAAACATGTTTTCTCCCGAAAAGC
Source organism: Artemisia tridentata subsp. tridentata (assembly GCA_021014915.2). Classification (NCBI taxonomy): domain Eukaryota; kingdom Viridiplantae; phylum Streptophyta; class Magnoliopsida; order Asterales; family Asteraceae; genus Artemisia; species Artemisia tridentata. The sequence goes on along the minus strand of CP139504.1, from coordinate 66,085,400 downwards.
CACTTCCAAGTTACCATCGCAAAACTGCCCGACGGAGAAAAGATTATGACCAAGGCCCTCAACATAGTATACCCGACTGATTTCGATGTTCCCGTTTACATAATCACCATAACCCATGATAGCAGTGAAGTGGTCATTCCTGAACCTGACAGTGCCTATGAACTTAGCGACGAAGTTTACTAGAAGCTTTAAATTGCCTGTCATGTGTCGGGAACACCCGCTATTAACAATCCAAAGGACGATTTGAATCACCTGCATCACAAGAGGTTGACACAGATGGAAAGTTGGTAACGGTGGATCCCGCTGGGTTAGTAACACAGTTTTTAAGCATCTTTGGTACCCAAGTAAAACTAGGTTTATGCTGTAACCAACGCTGCCACGTCCAACTAGATTATGCTTTCTTCCTAATGAATGCACTTGGTGATTGGGTTGTCCTAGGTGCAACTATGGTCTTGTCAACTTTGGTCTCAGAAACTACTTTTGGCGGTTTTCCTAAAATGGACTTAGCAGTGGTAGTGAGCCTAGAGGAAATGCCATTAGTACATTTCTGGGTACGAGACAAAAGGGTTCTAGCAACACAGTTCTGATGATTACCAGATAAAATACTAGTATGACAGAACACACAATAAGCATCAACCATAACATCATTCAAAACATTCAAATATTTAGCATTCGTTACATCACATTTAGAATTACACTTTGACAAGTTGGATTCTACGTTAGACATAACATGCGTCTTATTCAAACTACTAGTGTGAACTTCTACTTCTTCATCTTTAGATAAGCCACTCTTAGGTTTCCAGACTCTAATCTTCTTTTTACTCTTGGTGGTCTTGGATCTACTAACCTTAGGAGGGTTGCCTAGTCCTGTGGAAGTTGAAGCTTGCACATTAGTGTTTTGTGAAGATGCTTTCTTAGGAGTCTCGTCTACTTTGTACATGCCAGAAGCAATCACATTCTTTTGTACAAATTTCCCTTTATCAAGTACGTTGAGTTTCTATTTCAACTCAATGATGATGTGTTTTTGTTCTTGAATTTTTGAGTCCAATTCTCTGTTTAACAAAACAGTGTCATTTCTGTTTTTGCAAACTTCATCAATATCTTTTTCATACTCAAAAATTTGATGTTTTAAAACATCATTTTCGTTTTCAAGATTTTGAAGTTTTGAAACATGAACGTTTTGAGAAGACAAAGATTCTTTTTGGCTTTGTAATGCTAACTCAAAGTTAAGACTTTGAGTCTGACACCATTGCAACTTTTGGTTAAGTTTGAAAATTTCTTTTGCACATTTGGTTTCCACATCATCATTGATTTGTCTAAGTCTCTCATTTTCTCTATGCAAATTATCAATCTCAACTCTCAATGTCTCAATTTCAACACAGTGATCATCAACAAGCAATTCATTGCACGACAGATAAATGGAATTCATAATCACAGATATCACATCAGAACTTAGAACATTTTTCAAGAGTCGATCTGAATCTTTTTCCAAAGCTTTCTTTCGACATTTTTATTTTGCAATCTTGTTATCTTTTGCTTTGAAAATGCTCATCATTGATGCAACTTCCGATTGAAGTTCCTGTTCCCACTATGTAGTACAAAGTCGCAGGTGTTTGACATGTGGCAAAAATTGCTTTTGAAAAACTTCTCTCTTTTCTTTCTCATAGGGAGAGAGAAAAGTAGAGACTTTGATTTCAGAATTTCGTTCAATTGCGTCTTCCAAAAGGTTTATGTCATCCATGAATGTTTTAAAATATTTAAGGATGCGACATTGTTTTGGCATTTGTGGAGCGACACCTGGATTTGGTAAAGGTCCATTGACTTGTGCTACAGTGGTTACTGGACCAACTTCAGAAGAAACATTTATTTCCGTTAACAACCATTTTTGTTCTGATTTATCTTTTTGAGGAACAAAAGTTTCACTAATATGAGGTGTTCTTGAGTAATCATATGGTTTCTTATAATAGACACAACTCAATTTAGATCGACTCTCGTCCTCGTGTTCCATTTCCTCTTCATTATCATACACAACAACACGCTGGAAAGATTCACCAAACAAGTATTCTACACTGTACAACTTGGGATTTTCCTTGAGTGCCTTTTGTAAAAAACATGGTTGATCACTTCCAATTGCAAAGCCATATCCTTGGGGATTTGGTTTGACAGTTAGTTTTTGAATTGTGGTTACAGATTCATCCGTTTTATATACAACGTTTTGAAATTCTTTAAGTTTGGATTCCAACTCAACAATTTTCTCAAGATATGAGTCAACACGTTTCCTGGAATTTTGTTTTTGTTCAAGAAGATCATCTTTACAGGTTGACAACTCTGTTTTCGTTTTGGAAAGTTCGGAGTGTAATATATCAACTTCTTTTTGAAAGTCTAATCGTTCTTGTTCTTTTTGAGAAATCAAATCATTTTTAGAAACGGTTAACTCATGTACTTGATGTTCTAAATCTTTTACATGCACGTATGATTGTTGGAATGCAACCTCAAAGCTTTTCTCTCGTTGTTCTTTATTTTCAAAATTTGACAGTTGAAGTTTGTAGCACTCAAGGTCCTTTGTTAACAATGCAACTTTTGCTTTTAGATTCCGATTAATATCATTGCATTTATCAATTTGGGATTTTTGAGCATCTAATTGTGTTTGGGTGGTCAACAACAAGGTCATAAGCTCTGGATTTGTATCATGCATAAGATCATTTTGTTCAATGTAATCAAGATTGTCATCATCAAAAGGATCATCAAATGAAACAACGGGGTTAATTTGATCTTCATCAAATGTAACAACGGTGTTTATTTGATCATCGTCTTGAGGGGATAATGATGAATCATTTTGACCCATATTTTCTCGTGCAGATGAAGATGCAGTGGGTGATACAATTTCATGAATAAGACATTCAGATTCAGGTACCTGAGATAAGCCGTCGGTATCATAGACCGGGCCTGTCTCACCCATATGCATTTCTTGCATGTTTGCCATCAACATTACAGCTGCATTTGCCTCAAGGTCTTCCATTTCATCATCTGAGTATGCATTTTCCATAAAGTTGTGCTCTTTCTTAGTCAAAGTACCACCAGCTTCATCTTTCAGTGCCAGAAGAAGAGCTTCCTTGTGATAAGCACTGCCCATTATCCTTGGCTTGGAGCATACATTTGCCATGTGACCATTCCCACCACAATTATAGCATGTAATTGTTGTGTTTGCAATCCCTTTCTTCTCTGTTCCAACAATCTGAGCCCTCCTCTGTGAATTACCCATGTTATTCCTTCCACTTCCTCCAGAATTGAACCTTTGACCACCTGAATTCCCCATGTAACTCCCTGAACCAAATTTCCCGGAAGCCCTGTTTTGGATTTCAACCCTTCCATCATTAAAAACTGCCTGATTCCTTGTGGTGGATGATTATCTGAGACGGTTGTTTGATCTGTTTGAGAACTTGCTAAAAGCTCTAGCGATCAACGCAAATCCTTAATTCAGTGAGTTAAAGGCATCATTTTATCATTGTCAACGTTGGAGTACATCATAGAGTCAGTGTTGTCATATGAAACCAGTTGATTATCAGAATATTGTGAGGGTGCTTCATATGGGTCAAGTTGGTTTGAAGGTTGTGAGGGATAACTCTTGTGATGTGGTGGTTGAACAAAATCTTGATTTGGTGGTACAAAGTGAGACTGAGCCATTAAAGCAAGTGAGTTTGAAGTAGGTATTGATGAAAATCCTCCACGTGCTGCTCTGTCCTTGTCAACATCTGGTTGGTGATGTTTTAGGTAATCATACAACAACCCATAGGAGGCGTTGTGTAGATTCTTGGCTTGACGAACGAAAGTCACATACTTTTGCCAATATGGTCCGAGACACCCCAGAAACTTAGAGTTCACAGCAATCTTTGGTAACATAATGTTGTGACGGTCCAAATCATTGATAATGTTGGTAAACCGATGGTAGTATTGTAGATGTATAGATTCACATACGGGAGGTGGAGGAAACACCATAAACACGAACTAAAGATTAAACATGATAATATTCGGTTTATTGATTGGGAGGTATGTATGTTTTCTAGAGAGAGAAAACATACACACCTCAAAGAACCTGTGAAACCTCAACCCTCCAAATGTGGATAAGGAGGGTATTTATACAAAGAATACAATGACTAACTTAGCCTAAATGTCTAAACTAGTCCTTGTACAAAGAATGAAGTGCAATTCCTAAATATGACAAACTTTAAGGCTAACAATCTCTCCCCAAAGTGAAGTCATATGGGAATTGCTTACAATGTTCCCTACAAGTAAAATATAAACCATAAGCACAGAGAATAGTCTTCAAACGTCATTACTTCGTTCAGTTTGTAGAATCTTCTCAGCTTTCATTTCTTTACTTGCAGACGAACCATGTGAGCAAATCTAATTAGGGGTTAAATTCAGAGTGCCCTGAGTGCTCTCCCCTAATTAGTGCTCTCCCCCAAACTGACAACCTTTCTGATGATTGCCCTGAATCTGAAGAAGTCTTTTGATAATTAACTGCATTTCTTCTTTAGTCTTCTAACTTGCAGCGGAAAATGTAGAGCAGACTGTATATTCGACCTTCTTCAAAATTATCCATTTGGGGGAACAGGGTATCAACATCTTCATCTCACCAAATGCATCCCAGTTATCTTTCATATGAAAAATCAGCCCATAACGTACACATGAAATGATAACACCAAAGTAACAAGTTGAACCACTGATCATCTTGATTTTGTTGCCCGAAATTGTTGAAGGTGGAAAGGTAGAAGTACGTAGAAAAAGATGAGTAGAGGATAAGACATAGAATCAACCAATCTCCGACACAAATCAAATCATTTCATAAATCATTAAGCCCGATCACGTGAACTTGTTGTAAGACCTCGATGTACACATTTCTCTCCCCTGCTGGTTACGATATATCGGAATCAGCATAACGATGTGTACGTAAAGTATTAACTGGAAGCACTTTATCATTAAACCCAGTCAGCTTGTGAGAAGATGTCGATGAACCCAATCTAACCTCCTGTATAAAAAACAACGGCTTCATGTAGTGACTACTGATGAAGAAAACCCACTATGACAAATTTGATACTGAAGTAAAATCGCCCAGATTTGTGACTTAAGCTTGTACTATCCTTGTGACTAAGAACGGTGTACCCTATACCCTTAACAGAAGTATTAGCACAAAACCTCTTGGCATATCCTCAACTACGTGAGACACTGAGCACAACAACGTAACTCCTTAAAGTGATAGCTACTTTGTGAGAATAGAGAGAGAGTCACAAAAGTAACTAGATATCCAAGTCTTCGTCACCATTAATATATGCCCAAACAAGTCATCTTCGCGGTAGGGTAGAAAGAAAGAAGATGAAATAAGTACACGCGTCCGTAAAACCTTACTTCAAACCCAAATAAATAATAACGAATCATCCCCGTAGTCACAGCTAATAATTTAACCATTGTCATTTGATTGTGAATCTTGATCAGGATCTTTTTGGCTATACGTGGTGATGTTGAAGGTGCAGTCCGATAATATCATTTGTGATGTTGTTGTGAAAAATGCCATAAAATGCAATTCTAATGATGCCGGAAAAATTTGAGTTTAAGAAATTTTTACGCCGAAAATTCCCCGAAAAATTCGAATTTTGACCAAAAAATTTGAATTTTGGGCCAAAATTTTCACACTTGTACCAGAATTTGAATCTCGCGTAAAAATGGACCGTTAAGTCTCCTGTGAAAATTAAATTTTACTCAAGGGTTGAATCGCGATAAAAATCTGATGAAGGGTCCAACTGCGATAAGTTTATCGCGTTTTGAACTGCGATAATTTTTTCAGACTTCAAATGCGATAAAGCTGGCAAATGCCCAAATGCGATAAAGATTATCGCTGTTTGAATTGCGATAGGTCTGAACTGCGATAAGCATGCAAGTGCGATAATTATCTGAGTTGTCAACTGCGATAATTATCTGGGTTCGAATTGCGATAACGCCATGCAGACACCAAATGCGATAAGATTGCTGAAATGCGATAACACGTCTGATGACTTCGAATTGCGATAAGCAGCAGTCTTATCTTTTAGCCACTTGCCCACTTGACCTTATCTTTTAAGATATTATCACTGACAACTTTCACCCACTGCTACCAACTTGGACCAATAATTCACACCATTCTTATACTAAAATAATCATAAACAAATCTTTTACAAAATTTGTTATGATTCTCGATTAATGAACCAAGAACAAACACAAGTATTTGATCTTCCACACCAAGATATGAGTGAAGAACTAATGATCTTTCACAGCCCAAGTCGATATATCACAAAACAAACACAACCTTATCTTCAATAATTAGTGTTCGATTCCAAGAACAACACCACAAACTGCCACGATTTTTAGAGAGAAAAAAACGCAACAGTGGGTATTTTTATGAGCACAAATCGAACACACTAACCATTTAACTCGGCTGAATGAAGAAGATAAAGAAGAACCGAGATAAGTCACAACATAAATCACCTTTATCACCTTAAAAACACCACGTTGGCCACCCGGTTAGCTCATGATACCAATTGTAGATGTATAGATTCACATACGGGAGGTGGAGGAAATACCATAAACACGAACTAAAGATTAAACATGATAATATTCGGTTTATTGATTGGGAGGTGTGTATGTTTTCTAGAGAGAGAAAACATACACACCTTAAAGAACCTGTGAAACCTCAACCCTCCAAATGTGGATAAGGAGGGTATTTATACAAAGAATACAATGACTAACTTAGCCTAAATGTCTAAACTAGTCCTTGTACAAAGAATGAAGTGCAATTCCCAAATATGACAAACTTTAAGGCTAACAAGTATGATTCCAAAGATTCCCCAGCTTCAATCGTAAAATGTGTGTATTACATATAAAGCTTAGATTCCAAATCCTCTTGGTTTAGTTCTGTTCCTTCCATAAGAAGGTGTACATGCTCCCACATATCCTTTGCTGTCTTTTGGGCATCGATACTCCTGAAGATAGGATTGGGAATCCCTTGGAGTATGTAAGACATGGCTAGCTCATTAGCCTCTTACTGAAGAACTTGTTCGGTTGTTAGTTGAGCTAGAGGAACAGGGGTTGTAGTAGCTTCTCTGGGAGGAACATGATTTGGATCTGCAGGAATAGTTGTAGTTGGAACTGGATACGGTCCATCAATGATAACCTTCTTCAGATACTTTCCATGAGGTTTTTTTAGCTTGATAAACCAGAGAAAACGACTAGACCACTGCACATAATTCCCTGGTGTTAACATTGGTGGTGTGTCCAAAGACCCTGCATCATGTCTCGACTATTGACTGCTTATAGCTTCGCACATTTTGTTAAACCAGTGTGGTTCTCTTGAAGGAGGTTGGTAAGTTTGCATCGGTTGTTGAGGGATTTGTTGCTGTGGAAGAAATTGATGTTGCTGCATTAACATGTGTTGTTGTTGATACTGTGGTTGATATGGTGGTTGAGGATACTGTTGTTGATATGGTTGTTGTTGACGATACTGTTGTTGTTATTGATTATAGAAGTAGTTATGGTATGGTGGTTGAGACATCTTGGAGTAACTTGTGGATGTAGAATCTTTAAAGGATAATGACGGTTGTTGTTGAAGACTAGGTTTGTACGTCAAAGAACTTGAAGAAAATCCCAAGAAACTTGAAGAATTCAATCTCGGAAACTCGGAGAATTCAATCTTTGAAACTCGGAGGATTTTACTCTAGAAACTCGGAAGATTCAATGTTAGAAACTCGGAGGATTCCTTGTTAGAAACTCAGAGAATTCTTTGTTAGAAACTCGGAAGATTCTGTGTTAGAAACTCGGAGAATTCTTTGTTAGAAACTCGGAGGATTCTGTGTTAGAAACTCGGAAAATTCTTTGCTAGAAACTCGGAGGTTTTAATGTTGAGAAACTCGGAGGATTCTAAACTTTAGAAAGTCGGAGGATTCTCAACTTTAGAAACTCGGAAATTCTGAACTTAGAAACTCGGAGGTTCTAAACTTAGAAACTCGGAGAATCTAAGAAAGTCAGAGAAACTGGACAGACTCGACAACCTCTTCAAACTTGAAGAGAAAGTCGAAAGATTTCAAAAACTCAGAAATAATCCAGAAACTCGGAGAAAACCTTCAAACTCGAAGGATTTCTCAAAATCAGTCCAAAGTCAGAAGATTATGCACGTGAACAGTAACCGAATCCAAAATCTTCAAATTTCTCTTAGATCTAATCTTAAACAACCTAAATTACCCCTAGGTGATTGATACCACTTGATGTTACTTAGATTTATCACACAAGCTACTAATTCACCTTAAATCTAGAGAGAGAAAGAGAGTGGAAGGTTATCTTAAGACTAATGAAAATGAAATGATCAATTAACGAACCAACCCTCTCCCTTGAATGAGAGGGGGTATTTATAGTGTTTCTTACAAGGATGGGCTTTAGCCCTAGTTAAAACATAATTAACATAAATAAAACGCAACGGCCCATGGGCCTTCTACACAGGCCAAAGCATAAAACTAACCTAAAGGCCTAAGCAACCTATTACATAAATTATCAATACTTGATAGAATAATAACGTGTTCCCAATAGTCTTCGTTTTCATTCCCTTGATTGACTTGATTTCTACGATTTCTCCAAATGTGTTCAATCAAATCAGATTTTAAGTTAAATGAGTTGATGAGTCAATAATCTCCTGGGTAACTACTAACGATTCTTCATGCGTTCTTAAGGGATCGTGATCCTGATGGCCCTCACCTTCGAATCATGTAGGACATATCGCTCGCTGCTTGTGTCGAATGATCATATTATGTAATATGATACATGTATATATAATATCTTGGAGATCTTTTTTGTGTTGCCCTCGAGCCGGAACTTTAAGCATTTTTCACTTCTTCTTCAACACACCAAAATCCCGTTCCACATCTTTCCTTGCTGCTTCGTGCTTCCTCTTGTACAATATTCTTTTTTCATCACCGGTGGGAGGATTTGAAATGGACTTAATAAGCACGGACCATTGTGGATATATCCCGTCAGTAAGATAATATCCCCTTTTATATTGTACATCGTTAGCCTCAAATTCAAGGTCTGGTGCTCTCCCAGATTTGATATCATTGAAAACAGGTGAACGACGTAAAACGTTTACGTCGTTATTCATACCGGAGACACCAAAGAAAGCACGCCAAATCCATAAATCTTGGGAGGCGACGGCTTCTAATAAAATGAATGGGTGTGGCCCATGATCACCCCTAGCATATTGACCTCTAAAAGCATTTGGGCAATTCTCCCACTCCCAACTTGTACAATCAATGCTTCTCATTATCCCAGGAAACCCATGCTTATGCTCGTGATGGGCATATAATCTTTCAAGGTCAGTATACGTGGGCTTTCGCAAATACTCAACACCATATAACTCCATGATAACCGTGCAAAACTTACGGAGACATTCACGGGATGTTGTTGCAGCTATTGACAGAGAATCAGGAACGGCCGCGTATCCCAATTGACGAATTGCCGCAGTACACTTGACAAATGAGCTAATACTAGGTACGCCCATAGCGTCAAGAGTTTGTTGAAAATAAGTAGAATAATCGGTTACCTCTCGAACAATTTCTGTGAAAAGTTCTCGGCTCATTCGGAATCGCCGACGGAATGTTCTTTCGTCGAACTGCGGGTTTTCGGAGAAGTATGCCGCCACTAAACGATTATGAGCACCCTCATGATCCCTGCGTATGTACCTTCGTGGAACTTTTGGCTGTAATGCTTGGTAAGCGTTCCAAGCATACTTCCCGAACTCAAGAAACTCACTCAGAACTTCATCATCGTCGGAAGACGAAGAACCGAATAATTGCTCGTAAGACAAAGACATAATTAAAAAAATGTGTTTGAAGGTATTGATAGAAATGTTGTTTGAATATGGATGAGAAGTTGTTTGAATTGTGTTTGAAATTGTGTGTTTAGATGTGTGTTTGATGTGGGTATTTATAAGGTTAAAAAGTTGTTGTTGTATTTTTTATTTTTTTTTTTTATTTTTATATGCAACGGTTATTTAGTTGGAATTGTGATGAATATGCAAGCTTTAATATCAGTCGTAGTAACGATCGATATTGCATTTGAAGGTCAAGCGATCGACCCCTACCAACCCAAGCGACCCAAGCTAATATCGGTCGGTTTGGTATTTGGGAAGTGACCAACCGAAAATTGCAGGCAGAGTGCGTCCAGCCTAACGATCGATATTGCATTTGAAGGCCAAGCGACCGACCCCTACCAACCCAAGCGACCCAAGCTAATATCGGTCGGTTTGGTATTTGGGAAGTGACCGATCGATAATTGCAGGCAGAGTGCGTCCAGCCTTAGTTTACATATCAAATAAACATCAAATCACGTATGATTCACTGATGGGTTTATTAATTTTAGTTCACATCTTTTTTTTTAAAAGAGGATGCAAAGGTTCAATATTCTAGAACAGGAAGTTAAATTCAAGTTTGCAAGTTCACTTATCCAGTTCATCAGTTTCATGTCAAGATACGCCTTTGTTATGGTTAATTGCCACTATCTTTTCGGCGTCAAGTTCCCAAGATTAAAAGCATTATTTCAAGTTCAAGATACTAGAAGTTAATCTATTCATGGTCATGGTGATCAAATGGGGGCTATGTTATGTTGATTTTCAAGCCAACTTTTAGTGTTGAGGCAACTTGCGGTTCTATATTATTATACTCATTAGATTTTCTATCAATACAATTTTAGTTTTGCCGTTAGAAAAAAGAAAAAAAAAATGTGGAAATAACCATCTCTTCAAAAACTACGTAGTGTAATTTCAATTTGTTGTTTCTCTTCTAGCAATCTGTTAGTGTGATTAATGAATTTCATTTTATAAAATAAACAATTAGTAAAAGGTATAGTATAACAAATTAACAATGAGAATATTAACATTTCTGGGAATATAATTGAAATACAGGGGCTTTCTAAAATGTGCCCTAAGGGCACATGATAAGGACACAAAAGGATAAAAAAAAAGATACAAAAAGTACAAAAAAGTACTTAGGCCCACATATACTTTTTGTACTTTTTGTACTTTTTTTTGGTCTTTTTGTGTCCTTATCATGTGCCCTTAGGGCACATGTTAGAAAAATCCTGGGAATATAATTGAAATACAGATTATATGTTACATAACTTACATTAAATGAGAATAGATACAAAGAGTAAAAACTACTGAAAGTACAAACATACTGACACTAGTATTACTGTCACTTGTTCCCTTCAGTTCCGCCTTGGATATCTGGAAGCTGATGAAATATACGAGCACAACTATACACAGAACAAAACGACTGTAATGCAGTCAACAACAACATAAACAAAGCAGCTAACACTGTTAAAAATTTCCATGATCCAAACACGTATGTCTTCATGAAATTTGCAAATTTAACTCTCCATGTTTGAGCATACCTCTTGTTCACATCTTCAATCACTTTATCCATTTTGGGCACTTTGGTTAGTTTCACAGACTTGCTCATCCCATTCCATAGATCTGCAACTTCCTTATCACTCTTTCAGTGATTCAATACTATCCCTCTTTCTCTTAAATACTTTGCATCTTCTTCGGTGTCGATTATTCCATTCATTAACTCGGTATAACGAGCAACAACTAATGGCCCGGCTGCAACACACGCTTCGTATGCTACCAAGTTTCTTAAGTACACCTCGGTGTTTACATCCAAATCAACTACTGGGAGGTAGAGTGTTGATGTTATGTTATCGAAGCTAATGTCAAATATTCCACCATTTACTGGTGAGAACAAGATCCCGGCTTGAGCCATTTCGGTGACAGATGGGATTGTGATTTCCTCAATAGTTGGAGCTTTTGGTTCAGCACTTTCGCCTTCTGATTTCTCCTCTCCTTCACATTGGAACTTTTCGAGCATACGTTCCATGGGCTCTTACATAAGTTTAAGTATTGGAAGACTAGATATGATCTTCCAAGGTAATTTCATTAATAGAGCCATTGGTTTCCCGAATAAAATTTTCTTGAAAATTTTAATTATTGGATTATTGGATACATTATCATTCATGTCAATTTCATCAGCTTCCAGAATCCCTCTCCTTGGTGCTATACATTGAATTATAATTATTGGATACATTATCATTCATGTCAATTTCAAAAACACCATTCACAGCAACAACATTAAAATAAAAAACACCATTTAAAGAAACTGAAATTCCATTGCTAGTAATAGTATGATTAAAACCAATATCCAACAAACATGAAAAGGAAACAACACCTCTAATAATAGTAGGTGCATAATGACAATTATTTAAAGACAGTACTAAGCCCGAAGGCAAAACTAATCCAAAAATGCAGGCGAATAAGAAGGGTAAGGGAAAGGTTGACAAGGGTAAGCAAGTTAAGGCCTACCAACCTAATCCTAAGAAGAATAACCCTCAAAAGAACAAGGTGAATCCTAACAAGAAGGATCAGGCTTGCCACCACTGCCATGAGGTAGGACATTGGAAGAGGAACTGTCCACTCTACCTTGAGGAGTTGCGAGTAAAGAAGCGGAAGGTTGAGGCTGGTAACCCCAGCACTTCAGGAGACTTTTTCATGATTGAATTATTTTTATTAACTCATAAAATAAATGCTGGCTATACGATACTGGATGTGGTATTCATATTTGAAATACACTGTAGGGGTTTAAAGTTGAAAAGAGACTGGCTTATGGAGAACAATATCTGCACGTGGGTAACGGAGCACATGCAGCTGTTGAAGCTATAGGCGTATTCAAATTAGTTTTGCCTTCGGGCTTAGTACTGTCTTTAAATAATTGTCATTATGCACCTACAATTGTTAGAGGTGTTGTTTCCTTATCATTTTTGTTGGATATTGGTTTTAATCATACTATTACTAGCAATGGAATTTCAGTTTCTTTAAATGGTGTTTTTTTATTTTAATACTATTGCAGTGAATGTCGTTTTTGCAATTGTCATGAATGATAATGTATCCAATAATTATAATTCAATGTATAACATCAATAATAAGAGAATCAAGAATGTTTTGGATTCATCATATCTATTGCATTGTCGAGTTGCTCATATAGGCAAGACTCGTATGGAAAAGTTGCAACGTGAAGGGCTTTTACAAGATATCAATGATGAATCATTTGATAAATGCGAATCTTGTATATCTGGGAAGATGACAAAGAAACCTTTCAATAATCGTATGGAAAGGGCTTCTGATCTACTTGGTTCAATACACACTGATGTGTGTAGACCACTTAGACATGTGTCAAGGAAAGGTGCTAGCTACTTCTTAACCTTTACTGATGATTTCAGCCGTTATGGATATGTTTATTTACTTAAACCTAAACATGAGGTGTTTGAAACATTTAAGGTTTTCAAAGCAGAAGTAGAATTGCAACTTGGAAAGAAGATTAAAGCTCTTCGATTCGACAGAGGTGGTGAATACCTGATTCAAGAGTTTAAAGATTATTTAGCTGAGAATGGAATTGTCCAGCATCTCACATCTCCATATACTCCACAACAAAATGGTGTATCTGATAGAAGAAATTGTACATTGTTGGACATGGTGCGATCAATGTTTAATCTTACAACTCTTCCTTTATCCTTTTGGGATTATGCCTTAGAATCTGCTATTCGCATTTTAAATATGGTTCCAACCAAGAAGGTTGATAAGACACCTTATGAGTTATGGAATGGAAAAACTCTTAACTTGTCTTATTTAAAGGTCTGGGGTTGCGAGACATTTGTTAAACGTGACTCAGCAGATAAACTCCAACAGATATTTATAAAGGGTATCTTTGTAGGATACCCAAAGGAAACGATGAGTTACTACTTTTACTATCCACCTGGAAAAAAAAAGTAATTGTTGCTCGGTATGGAGATTTTCTTGAAAAGGATCTCATATCTCAAGAATTCAGTGGGAAGATTTATGATCTAGAAGACGATCAAGAAGATACATTACCTTCTGAAAACACTAGCGAACTTCCTGTGGAACCTGAAAGTCTGGGTCCTCCACCTGAAGTTGTTCCCATTCGCAGATCTATAAGGACTGTGAAAGCACCTGAACATCTATGTCTTAACGTAGAAGTTGAGGAAACTATATTAGGGGATCTTGGAGAACCTGCTAATTATTGAGCTGCCATGAATGATCCTGAAAAGGGCAAATGGCAAGTTGCTATGAATAGGGAAATGCAATCCATGAGAGATAATGAAGTCTGGATTGAAGTAAACCTTCCTCCCAATGCCAAGGTAGTTGGAAGTAAGTGGCTCTTCAAGTAGAAAACTGACATGGATTGCAATGTACACACCTATAAGGCACATTTGGTAGCTAAAGGCTTTACTCAAAGTTATGGTGTTAACTACGAGGAGACCTTTTCTCTTGTAGCTAACATAAGGGCCATTAGGATTCTCAGAGCTATAGCTCCATACTATGACTATGAGATTTGGCAAATGGATGTCAAAACCGCCTTCTTAAATGGTCGCCTAGATGAAGACATCTATATGGCACAGCCTGAGGGGTTTGTGAATCCAGAATTTCCAAACCGTGTATGTAAACTTCAAAGATCCATTTATGGATTGAAACAAGCATCACGACAATGGAATAAGAGATTTGATGAAGAAATCAAAAAGTTTGGGTTTACTCAGAATATTGATGAGCCATGTGTATATCACAAAGCTAGTGGGAGTGATGTTATTTTCCTTGTCCTAGATGACTTATTAATAATGGGTAAAAATATTCCAAGATTAAAAGTGGTTAAGGCCTATCTTGGGAAATGTTTTTCCATGAAGGATTTAGGAGAAGCTGCATACATTCTGGGAATCAAGATATATAGAGATAGATCAAAGCGGTTGATTGGATTAAGCCAAATTGCTTACATTGATAAAATATTGAAGAGATTCAATATGCAAAATTCCAAGAAGGGATATTTGCCAATGCAAGAGAATCATGGCTTAAGTAGCAGAGCATGTGCTTCGACACCTGCAGAGGTGACACACATGAAGAGAGTCCCTTATGCTTCGGCTGTGGGATCTATTATGTATGCGGTGAGATGCACAAGGCCTGGTGTGGCGTTTGCTCAACATATAACCAGTCGATATCAACAGAATCCAGGTGAACTCCACTGGGCTGCTGTTAAACATATTCTTAAGTACTTAAGGGCTACAAGAGATATGTTTTTAGTATATGGGGGAAATCCAGAAGCAGAACTTGGTGTTACAGGTTACTGCGATGCGTTCTGGAAATGTGATAAAGATGATACGAAGTCTCAGACGGGTTATGTCTTTGTCATTAATGGAGGAGCTGTGGATTGGAAGAGCAAGAAGCAGATTACATTAGCAATGTCCGCAACAGAAAGTGAGTACATAGCTGCTTCAGAAGCGGAAATCGAAACCGTCTGGATTAGGAAGTTCGTTTCAGGGCTTGGAGTTATGCCCTCAATTGAAAGACCTATAAAGATGTATTGTGACAATTCTGTTGCAATTACATTTGCCAATGAACCTGGAATCATGAAAGGCACCAGACATTTCCCGATTAAATATCACTATGTTCGAGAACAAGTCGAGATAGGTGAAATCGAGTTACTTAAAGTTCGCACAGATAATAACCTAGCTGATCCCTTGACGAAGGCTTTACTTGGTACAAAGCTTTATCTACATGCTGAAGGCATAGGACTTCGTTTAGCTAGTAGTTTCATGCTCATCTGTGATTAGTGTTTGGATAAAAGGATGTTATGAACAATTATTATTTTAATGAAATAAAATATTTGTTATATTTGATTATCATTTTCTTAATAATATATCCTATATTTGCATGTTTAATCCATGAATAATTTAATTATTATAAATTGTCCGTTGTCAATTAATGATATGGGAATATCATTAAATTAAGACAAATCTGAGTATTGATAGAATATACTTGAAAGTATATTGATGCGTTGACATGCCAATTTCACATGATATTCAATGAATTGAATATAGGACTTATCCCAACTACATGATTTTACCTTATGGATCTTGTTGATTGCGTGGTTTTGTAACCTTACAACAGGTTTTACCTCTCGAGGGATCTCAAGAGGCTTACAACCCCACCAGGCAGTGTACCTGACCGATGTAGTATAGTGTAGTGGTAAGTACGGGGGATTGATCGTTCTCCACAGGGAATAGTGTTCGTTAGGTATGAAAGGCTACTCTAATTAGGTCTAAGGGTTGAGGAAGATTCTTTTTATGTTTTTATAATTTTATGAAAGCAAGTAAAATCTCGGTTTTGAAGGAGTGGGCGGAATTAGTTGCTAGTCAACTAACCCAAAATTACTACAAATGCAATAAAATAAAATAACAAAAATGAAGTGTGGTGAGAAACTTATGTGTAGAGAAATGTGTTTACTTAGATTTCCTTACTCCCTAACTATCTTTTACCGGTTAATTAGTGTGTATTAGTCGCGTGGATGACGGGTGTATTCCTTAATACCATTCGTGGGGTGGCGTACTTACTTCCCCAACTCTACAAGCTCCTACTTCACTCCTATGTCGAGCCGGCTAGGAAGCTCCTAACATGGGATCACTAGAATTCGCTTGTGCATTAAATACAACCATAAAAACCTTTAGTACGCGTTTGGTTCATGTTTCTTAAGACGTTCAAGCAAGTTACCGAATAGGAAGTTAGCCAGTTTTCTTAAGCCTAACATAGATAAACAATCATCCAATACAACTAACAACACACTAACAACCAATAATCAATAGCTAGGTTTCATTAGATCTAAGCAAACACAAGATAAAATTAGCCTAACATGTTAAACAAAAGACAAGCATAAGATAGAATCAAACAACACATAGACATATTGAATGATTAATTGATAACTTATCTTTCAATGAAACATGGAAGATCTCAAGGCAAAAAGCCCTGAAAAAGTAGCTAAAATCGTCTTAGGGTTTTATCCCAAAATTCCACACACTAAGCTCTCCCTTAATGACAAAAGATTAGAAAACTATATATAGATTTTTGGATCTGACGGCGTCACCTTATGCATTGTGACGCCGTCACCTCGCCGCTTTTAGGGTTCCCGGGTGACCTTCTTGACGCCGTCCCTCTTTAGCTCTTCAAAAATCCATTCTGGCCTATCAAGGCTTGACGCCGTCGGATCATGAACGTGACGCCGTCCCCTTATGATTTAAGCCGTGACGCCCTTGATTTAGTTAAAGCGTGACGCCGTCAGAATTCTCATGCTAACTCACTGGCCCGTCATGAGTAAATTTCACATCCAACTTTTCTTGCCAAGGCATGACGCCGTCCCATGTTAATTGTGACGCCGTCAAGAGTAACTTTTAGCCGATTCTTGGGACTTTGCCGTTTTCTTCACTTTAATGCTCCAAAAACGTCCAAAATGCCTCCTTTTCCAGATTTCTCCTCAAAAGTACCTAAAATGACAAAAGGAACGATTTAGGGCAATATTTGATCAAATAAATACGATTTCGGGCTTAAATGACCCCTTAAAAGCGGTACACTTTTCGCCTCATCAAATACCCTTACACTTGAGATTTGCTTGTCCTCAAGCAAATGCGCTTTTATTCTAATCAAAATACAAGTTAGGGGTCATTTAATGCAAACATAAAAGTAATTACAACAAATATTCGTTCCACTTCAATCATAATAAGCACGGAGATTACATACTAGCACCTCACAAGTAGTGTTTAGATACTCACATCTCTCAAGTGTCATCAAAATAAATCTCATAAATGAAAACGGAAAATATCTCTCACTACCTGTCATAGCAAATAGATTACCATAGGCTTGGGAAAGGATCGAAAACCTCCTCCACTAGGCGTAAGCACCTAAGATAAACTATCAAAGAGGGCTTTTAAATGGGTTATAACGTTAGGTGTAGGGAAAAGGAAAACACGGTTTTGTTGGATACGGGATATTTTACTGGTGGCGAGTTAAAGATCTTGATCAATTACATGTACTATACAATGTTGCTAAGCCAAGACTCGACTCGATCTTAAGCTAAAAACGAAATAACAAAATAACAAAAATATAAAGCAAACATAAAATGAAACGGGATGGTAGTCCGTATGTTTTTTCTATTTTTCATTTTCTCATTTTTTTTTTTTTGTTTTTCTTGATTTTTTTTTTTTTTTTTTTTTTTTTTTTTTTTTTTTTTTTTTTTGCATACACTTTTGCCCTACCATCCAAAATAATACATCATAGAGGCATTGCATTCCCCTTACACTTGAATTTTTACATAACTTTACAAATACTAATCTAATGACTCGAATTAAGATAATTGAAAAACTTGGAGTACTTTTAAAACATTTAGCACATATGGGGGTAATAAATGATGTTCTTCCCCGTTACTCCATTACACTAGTACTTTACCCATGAGTCCCAATCGTCCCAAAACAATATGTACAAGGATATGACTCAACTTAGCAACCATGTAATCAACTAGATAATTAACTTGGGGTTAAACAAATGTTGACACAATAATGCACTAAAGATGAGTGCATACAAGGTAGGCTAAGGCGATTTGGGTGTACATTTTAGTGGGGTGTAACAAATTCTTCCTTTAAGTAAAATGCTTAAAGGTCGAAACGAAAAGATAGGCTCTGAGGGGTGTACTAGGGGTATCGTGTACCAAAAATGGGTACAACGCAAAGGGTGTGGGAGAATTACTTGACCAATGTAGCCAAAGTAATTATAACAAAAACACAGGTGTAAAACAATGGGTTAATCCTAATGCCTCTTATCATGTAGTAAATCTAACTACACGAATGTAGTCTCACTTGTGGCCTCGGGATGGTCCTAACGCAAGTTCTAGAATCTAAGTGCTACCGGTACACACATCATAGCATATATGCTTTTCCTACCAATTCTAGGGGCGAACCTCACATATTTGGGGGTGGAAAATTTTTTAGTGGTACGGTTTTTGTGCTAGTCATATAACTCCTATCCGTGAGACGCTTATTAGAACTAAAGTTTCACTCCTATATGTTGTAAAAAATTTTAAATTTGGCACTAAAGTTACCCTAATCAAGTATTTCTCTCAGTTTTATTACACATCTACTATTAAACAAACAAAAATCAAGCGCAATTGTATTCTCTAAAATCGTACTTTTACCCTCCCCCTTACACTTAAGATGAACATTGTCCCCAATGTTCAAATAACAAGATGTAAAAGCAAAAAGTAAAAGAATGAAATCAAATACTCCCCTGATTCGCTCGTTGGATAGTGAAATTACACGGTTAGATCTTCCTCCAAAGAGAATGTTGAAGCTCCATGACTAATGCATCGCCATAAGCTTGATTCCATAAACATTTCCTTGTCCAAAATAACCTGTTAACCTGAGAAAACAAACACGAAAACCTGCATAACATCGGCGGGATAAAATCTATATATAAGGATATAATGCTTGTGGAATGATAATTTTGCAGATTCCTGGAGATTATAAGTTGGAGATTTAATAAAAACTTTTTATGAAAACAAAACTTTCAAAAATTTCTGGAAATTAAATCTGACGCCGTCAGGTTATAAACCCTGACGCCGTCAGAAATGACCTGACAAAAATTTTCATTTTAAGTTTCCGGAAAATTTCTGGAAAAACCTTTACCTTACTTCCTGGAAATCCTGCAAAACATCATTATGACTCGATACAAGCATTTGACTCAAACAAACACTAATATGTATGCTAATTTATTATTATTACGATTCATGTTCATATGTGTTCTAATAAACCGATTTAGATTTCCCTTACACTTATCTTTTGCAAAATACCTTTATATGTAGTTAAGACGAAGTTAAAAACAAAATAAAGCATTTTCACACATTACTTTTTAAAATGAATCAATAATAATAAAAATTAAACACACATACGGGAAATAAATAAAAACAAACAAACAAATAAATAAACACACAAAGCAAATAAAACAAATAAAGCTTGGGTTGCCTCCCAAGAAGCGCTTTTCTTTATTAACGAGTCTTGTAGCTAGACTCAAAGTCACGCTACCCTATGTAAGTGAGCTCGTCATCAAGGACGTCTTTAGGGTTAAGCTTGGATTGAAGTTTCCTATTGGTTCGCTTAGTACGATATGTCTTTTCAAACTTCTCTCCATCCGGGTCATACAATGTCATCTTGATATGCCATGACCCGTCTCCATCTTTGGGTGGTTTATCCCAATTCCACTTATGATCATCTTCCTCACAAATCCACTTATTCATTCCTAGGTTAATTGGCAAAACTCCTAGGAAATCAATCATCTTTCTAAAAACTAGAGAGTCTTCAAATGGATCCAATTCGGTGTCCCTAGCCAAGAGTTGCTCTACCGTATGTGTTCGGTTAACAAAGTCCTCTTCTAGGTAAAATGGGCGTTGGGGTCCTATGAAGTCTCTATCAATCCAAGGTCCATATCTAGATGGTCTCCTATTTAATTCTAACCAATGGGGTGTCGGTTCCTCACTAGTATCATAGGCGTGTTTCTTAACATCATAGATTGACCAGGTATCTCCTTCTCCTACCGCTATCTTAGATTCCTTACAATCAATCATAGCACTAGCGGTCGCCAAAAATCCTCTACCTATCAACAAGGGGCATGTAGGGTCGCTAACCATATCAAGGACGTGGAAATCGGCTAAAATGGTTAGTTTTCCAATGTGTACTAACACGTCCTTAACTACTCCAACCGGGTAAGCAACACTTCCATCCGCTAAGCCTATTATCACCTCGGTTTCTTCAAGTTTTCCAAGTTTTAGAGAGGTGTAGAGAGGTAACGGAAGTAGGTTAAGGCTTGATCCAAGATCGGCTAATGTGTCATAAGCCTCCGAATTACCGATCTTGCAAGGTAGAACAAATAAGCCCGGATCATCTAATTTCTTAGGTAGCTTGTTTTGAACAAAGGCGGTCCCTCTTTCGCCTAACTTGAGCTTCTTTTCATCCAACTCATCAACAACCGGACTTTCAAGGTGGAGCTCCTTGAATTCTTCGTCAAGGTTTTGAGTGGGAGGTGTTTCAACTATGTTGTTGACCAATTTGGATGTCATAACTTCTTGGTCATTTGGAACGACTTGGGTTTGTTTGAAACACGTGCTCATGGAATTGACCGAATAATATTGTGGACAAGAACTAGGGGACGAAACCGATGAAATAGCGTTGACATTTAGTTTCGGGTTCTTGACCGTGTTGCTAGGGAGTGCTCCCATTTCTCGGTCATTGAGGGCTTTCAACAAGGTGTCAATCTTATCGGTCATCTCGCTTTGTTTTTGTTTGAAATCGGCTTCAAACTTGGCTAAACGAGCTTCTTGAGATGCCATAAATTGAGACATCAATCCTTCAAAGTTATTGGTACTACCATTTCCGGAAGGATTGTTGTTGAAAGTACGGTTCGAGTTGGAACCGCTTGATTGGAAACGATTAGGTGGGTTGGAAGAATTGGTTTGTTGAGAGTTTTGGTTTTGTTTCCACCTAAGGTTCGGGTGATTTTTCCATGAGGGGTTGTATGAATCACCATAATGGTTTGGCTCGGGTTTGAAAGTGTACCACTTGTCTCCCGCTCCGTCGGTACGCGAGGATGCGTAGTCCACAAAAGCTTGTTCGGGGAGTTCCATGCAATCACGAGTGTCGTGGGGACCACTACATAATTCACATGAGGAAGTGATTTTGTTCACTTGGCTTGAAGATTTAGGAGCCTCGTAGGATTTCATGAGAAACTTGACTTGGTCTTCAAGTTCTATGATCCTACGGTCAGAAGTGCTTGAATTGTTAGAAGGCAAAGATATTGCCTTGACCGTTTTATTCAAATCACGGGGATCACTCCAACTTTCGTTGTCATAAAGAGCAAGATCCTCTAGGAGAGCCCATGATTGTTCCGCACTTAGATCACGTAGCTTGCCACCGGCCGATTGGTCAATGGTTTGCCTCGTGGAGAGATTGATATGGTCATAGAAGATTTGGACTTGGAGCCAAAGTTCTATGCCATGGTGAGGGACTTTTTGGAGTAAGTCCTTGAATCGAGTCCATGCCTCGTAGAGAGTTTCGCCTTGACGTTGTTGGAACATCAAGATATCATTCCTTAGCTTGGTAGTTCTTCCCGGTGGGAAAAACTGAGCAAGGAAACGAGTGGTGAGATCATCCCAAGAGGTAATGGATCCTGCGGGTTGACGTTCTAGCCACTGACTAGCTTGGTCCCACAGAGAGAATTGGAAGAGACGCAATCGGGTCGTCTCTCGAGTGGCAACATCAAGGTCTATAGAATCAACGATTTTAAGAAAGTCCTTGAGATGTTGATTAGGATCTTCAGAACGAAGTCCATGGAATGCGCATCCACTTTGCACCAACCGGATGGTGTCGGATCGCAAGGGTGTGATATTGGCTCCTTGAGTGAGCTCAATGGTGTTTCGATAGCCATGGTGGCTAGGACGGGAATACTCTCCTAAAGTACGGGCTCTAGGAGGTGGTGGTGGTTGTTGTGGTGGTGGGTTGTGTGGGTTAAGGATATTACCATCTTCCATGATGTCGGATGGTATGGTTACGAACAAAGACACGAAGAAAATAGATAGACTAAAGAAATCCTAGAAAAATAAAATAAAAATCTCACTAGAAAGGAATCTAGTGAGTAGACCTAATAGAAATAAAAATTCAACCTAAACAATAACTATTCCCCGGCAGCGGCGCCAAAAACTTGATTGCGTGGTTTTGTAACCTTACAACAGGTTTTACCTCTCGAGGGATCTCAAGAGGCTTACAACCCCACCAGGCAGTGTACCTGACCGATGTAGTATAGTGTAGTGGTAAGTACGGGGGATTGATCGTTCTCCACAGGGAATAGTGTTCGTTAGGTATGAAAGGCTACTCTAATTAGGTCTAAGGGTTGAGGAAGATTCTTTTTATGTTTTTATAATTTTATGAAAGCAAGTAAAATCTCGGTTTTGAAGGAGTGGGCGGAATTAGTTGCTAGTCAACTAACCCAAAATTACTACAAATGCAATAAAATAAAATAACAAAAATGAAGTGTGGTGAGAAACTTATGTGTAGAGAAATGTGTTTACTTAGATTTCCTTACTCCCTAACTATCTTTTACCGGTTAATTAGTGTGTATTAGTCGCGTGGATGACGGGTGTATTCCTTAATACCATTCGTGGGGTGGCGTACTTACTTCCCCAACTCTACAAGCTCCTACTTCACTCCTATGTCGAGCCGGCTAGGAAGCTCCTAACATGGGATCACTAGAATTCGCTTGTGCATTAAATACAACCATAAAAACCTTTAGTACGCGTTTGGTTCATGTTTCTTAAGACGTTCAAGCAAGTTACCGAATAGGAAGTTAGCCAGTTTTCTTAAGCCTAACATAGATAAACAATCATCCAATACAACTAACAACACACTAACAACCAATAATCAATAGCTAGGTTTCATTAGATCTAAGCAAACACAAGATAAAATTAGCCTAACATGTTAAACAAAAGACAAGCATAAGATAGAATCAAACAACACATAGACATATTGAATGATTAATTGATAACTTATCTTTCAATGAAACATGGAAGATCTCAAGGCAAAAAGCCCTGAAAAAGTAGCTAAAATCGTCTTAGGGTTTTATCCCAAAATTCCACACACTAAGCTCTCCCTTAATGACAAAAGATTAGAAAACTATATATAGATTTTTGGATCTGACGGCGTCACCTTATGCATTGTGACGCCGTCACCTCGCCGCTTTTAGGGTTCCCGGGTGACCTTCTTGACGCCGTCCCTCTTTAGCTCTTCAAAAATCCATTCTGGCCTATCAAGGCTTGACGCCGTCGGATCATGAACGTGACGCCGTCCCCTTATGATTTAAGCCGTGACGCCCTTGATTTAGTTAAAGCGTGACGCCGTCAGAATTCTCATGCTAACTCACTGGCCCGTCATGAGTAAATTTCACATCCAACTTTTCTTGCCAAGGCATGACGCCGTCCCATGTTAATTGTGACGCCGTCAAGAGTAACTTTTAGCCGATTCTTGGGACTTTGCCGTTTTCTTCACTTTAATGCTCCAAAAACGTCCAAAATGCCTCCTTTTCCAGATTTCTCCTCAAAAGTACCTAAAATGACAAAAGGAACGATTTAGGGCAATATTTGATCAAATAAATACGATTTCGGGCTTAAATGACCCCTTAAAAGCGGTACACTTTTCGCCTCATCACTTGTCATCATGTAAATCACGAATATAGTTATCCTCAAACTTGAGATACCAGATAACTGTCAGGGATGTAGTGCATTTCTGTAAAGCAATTTACCGCTATACGTTACTGGTAGCTATAAGGATTGTTTTTACAATTGTTGCAAAGTTCATGGGTTTTGCTTGTAGTCAAGAAATAATTTGTTCCTTCAAATTTGTTTTGAAGTTTAATACTGCTGGACCCCTCGTACGGTTGACAAGATGCTTGCGTAGCCACGCCCAAGATCTATCTGGAATATGTTCAGATGATTTGGTAATCTTGCTCAATCATAAACAACGAGAAACAGAATAGTTAATTAAAGAATGACTAAGATCCATATCTTTATTAACGTAGTATTACTAACAAAAGGATAAGTATGATAACGAATCATCGAAATGGTTTTTCCAGGAGACCACCCTCAAGTTGTACTAGGGGTATTGGCGTGTTGCTAGATGCTAACCAATGTCATTACACTATTATTAGATGTCCAAGTGGGAGCTGTTAGTTTTGTGGAAAAATATTAATACGTGTATTTCTAGAATCGAACTCGAGACCACGGGATTGCACACTTTACGTATGAGAATTAATGGATAATAATTATATATATAAAACGTTATATATTTAATTATTAAAACACAAATAACGACTAACGGACGTTAGTAGTTAACGACAATTGCCTAACGACCGTTAAATATTAAAGAGAAGGACTAGATTGTAAATAGGAGTCAAGAAGGATCCAGAATCCCTATCCTTGGGCTATGGCCGGTCGATCAAAGGCAAGGAGAAACCCAAACCTACTCCAACTTGTCCTCTTGTGCACACTTTTAACCCTAAAGTTTTCTCTCCTCTTTCTTTTGTTAAAACCGATCGACCAAACCTTTTCAAAGGGAGTGATCGATTTTTGTTAAGCAAAAATCTATTGTGTTTTCTTGATCTAGCAATCACATTAATTCGTTATAGTACGTGTGTACAAGAACGTGGTATTAACTCACTATAGTTAATATCTTGGATTGAATTACAAAACGGTAAGGGGTAATTCGTTAATCCACTTATAAACCCTAATTAGGGTTCTTGATCTCCATTGAAGAATACTTGAAGTTGATTCTTGTTTAGCTAGAATCAAAGGTACGTTTACGTTTAAATTCGGTTAATTCTTTATGTGTTAAATTGATCCTATGCTTCCGCATGTGTGTTAGTGCAAATATTACGATATGTAAACTAAATGGTTTCTTCGGTTTTAACAATGACAAACATGTAACTTGTAATACATAACATAAAATGTGCAAGTTACTTGTAAACACAAATCATCAACGCATACTTACATCAACACTTCCCGAAGTCTCAAGTATGCTTCAACGAAGTCGTAGATTTCCATCCCGACATAAATCACTCAAGGTATGGACAAACAAATCTACTACTTGACAAATGATCAAAGGATTTTATTTTTCTAAACTTCACATTTTTAACGTGACAAAACATTTTTTCAAAAATATATTTCACAAATTATTTTTGAATTAAAAAGAAATGTTTTATTTTGAAAAATATGTTTGAAAATCCCAACAGTCAAATTTCCCCCCAAAACAGCTCCTAAATTTCCCAAATAAACCTTCCCCACTAAAGACAAACGAAGGAGCGTCCACGGCACCTTTAAATAGGGACGGCACCATTAAATTTAATAGAGCCGTCGGGTATTTAACGGAGCCGTCCGTACGTAACGACTAGATTTTTCTTTGCCTATAAATAGTGGACCATTTCACACTTCCATCTTGATTTTTCCAGTCCTTTTTCTCTGGTCTAATCCCTCCTCACTTAGATGACTTTCTTTGATCATTTGGAGAGTCTTAGTTTGTTTAAGAGTGATCCAATCCTCCATTCAAGTGATCCTCTTCATTCCTCTTGATTAGCAAGAGAAGAACTCAAAGTATCCAAGTAGATACAAGGTGTTGTCATCTCTCTTGATTAGCAAGAGAAGAACACAAAGTATACAAGTAGATACAAAGTGTTGTCATCCCTCTTGATTAGCAAGAGAAGAACACAAAGTATCCAAGTAGATACAAAGTGTTATCATTCCTCTTCATTTGCAAGAGAAGAACTCAAAGTATCCAAGAAGATACAAGAGTTGTAGTTGTTAGGTCTTGTAACATTGGTTACACTCTTGATTGTATCATAGCATACATCAAGATTATTTTTCTTTTGTGAGAGAGTGAGTCAAGATCATTGTGATCTTAAGAGATAGTGAAGATCTCTTGAAGCCATTAGGCTTGTGTGATTGATCATGTGGATCAAGGGTAGATCGGGTAGATCGTGGTAGATTGGTGGTAGCTAAGATTAGCACTCGACATCTAGCTTAGTGTCGGAAATAGGATAAGCGACGTGTAAGGTGTAGATCGGGTAGATCGTGGTAGATTGGTGCTAGCTAAGATTAGCACTCGACATCTAGCTTAGTGTCGGAAAACAAGTTAAGCGACGTGTACGGTTTTCTCCGCCTGAAGGGAGTTTGTTGATTAGTGAAGTAACTCTCGAGTTGGGTACTCGGGGAGTGGAGTAGGGCGAAGAGGAGCTTCGTGACCGAACCACTATAAATCACCGTGTCCGGTTTGCGCCTTCTTACTTATCTCTTTACTTTCATTTCATTCTTTATCGCTTTATACTTATATTTGCATGAAGTTTATGCTTGTGTGACTAGTTGCTTATGTTATGTTGATTAAGTATGTGTCATGGCTTGATTGTGCTTGTGTTGTAGTTTACTACATTCATCTCTAAGTGTTAAATGACCATAGTTAACAATTTTCATATTAAGTCACACTTGATCGGGTGTTTGATACAAAAGTTTTAAGTTTTTAAATGGAAACGTATTCACCCCCCCCCCCTCTACGGTTTCCACAATTGGTACCAGAGCCACGTCGCTCAAATTTTTAAAACAAATGGTTTTCAAAATTGAGTACGATCCATGTATCAAATTACCTATGAAGGTGATAAAATATGAAAAGTATTTAGTTGCTTAATACTTACAAGTTTTGCTGTTAAGTATACTTTGTCATTCTAGCTTGAAGGTTTTCTTAAACCAACAAAAGAATAGAGTCTTGAGTGTCTGGTCATGTTCTCCGTCGAGTCGCCGCACTAAAACTGTAAACTGAGTCATAAAAGAGAACACGGTACCACTAAATATAGGACGGTACCATTATATTTAACGGTACCGTGGGTTATTTAATGGTATCGTGCCTCTGGCTGTCAGTTTTCAGTATTGGGTCATTTCCAGAAATTCTTATAAAATCTACCATAAGTTCGTAGGAGTCGTGCCACTCATCATTTTAAACAAAGTTGAGTCTACTTTCATTTGAGAAATATTTTTATGAATTAGTTCTAAATGAAAGTATGATAAAGTCCTTGATTTTCAACTAAAGGTCTTCTGGTCATGCAGTTTGCGTAAATTTTTGGTCAAACTGAAAAAGGGCGATTCAACCTTTAAACCTTGACATGTTTTCAAAGTGCTCAGCAAAAACCTTTGAAATGGGGAGGAAACCAATTCATTGTCAAATAAAATCAAGCTTAGTATACATTGTTATACCTAATATACAAAAGGACGATAAGTATTTTTGTGTGTTAAGCTAAATTGCTATTTGCTTATTATAGTTTTTCGGTTTATGCATTTATAAGGCTTATGCTAAATCACTTGCACTATATTAAGTAATTAGTTTGCATTGCATATAGGCATCAACCATTTGTCTTGCATTTGTTGCAAGTTCTTAAAATGGTGTAGTAACTTTCTTAGGAATAGAAACTAAGTTGGTAGATCATGTGTGTCGAAAGATATTGTCTTACACAATTATTGTTCCAAAGGTTTAAGTGTAAAAAGTATATCACCCCAAAATACTTAACACTTTCATAAAATCCGTAACATGATCTTTAAAACATTACATCATTTTTTCTTGTTGACCATGGGTTGTCTAAACAAGATAAAAGGTCATTTTAATACATTAGTACTTAAGTAAAGGAAAATGTATTAAACTTGCATTGATCTAACACACATACA
Source organism: Artemisia tridentata subsp. tridentata (assembly GCA_021014915.2). Classification (NCBI taxonomy): domain Eukaryota; kingdom Viridiplantae; phylum Streptophyta; class Magnoliopsida; order Asterales; family Asteraceae; genus Artemisia; species Artemisia tridentata. Next base: position 66,057,153 of record CP139504.1, on the reverse strand, counting down.
AAATGTTTTAAACATTTAGTATTTTACGTATGTTGTATAAAAATAGTTAAGATAATTATTTTTATACCAATGAGGTGTCGAAAAACTAAGAATATTATACTTAATAATATAAATAGTTTTTCTCAAATAAAAATAAATGACAATATCAAAGTAAGTAACTTAATATGTCATTAACCTCACACATACAACTAGTGTTAGAATAAATGGAACACACTCCTTAAATTTTTTTTAAGTACATATCAATTCATTATTCAAATTATGATTGATATCATCATCGAATCTAATTGACAAGTTTTCGAGTGTGGACATGAAATTGGAGTCATTATTTGTTTAGCTTCAAGATAACATCAAAACATGATGAAACATATTATCTTGAATCTACATACTCAATCACACTCGATTGTTATGAAAATAATGACGTCCTCTCAAGACGAAAATAATATGCATCGGATCATAACTCACACTTGTGTTGAAGATGCCATGTTAAGTCTTCTTGTCCAAAGGTTGTGTTCCAAACTTTAAACTAACATGTTTAAAAGATACATAAAATACACAACTAAGTAGGATTGACAACTTGGATGTTTCATCCGAAATATACAAGTAATTTACATTGCAATGCAATAAGTAAATGTGTCATTTCCGAAAAACCAAACACGAGCAAACAAACAACATATGTAAACTTTGCTCATGAACGACTCAACACTCAAAGTCATATGTCTAGTAAAAGTGTCACACATAATATGTTAGAGTAAATTACACAGATCGTCCCTGTGGTTTGTCCAAAATCACTGGTTTAGTCCCTCGAGTTTCAAAGTTGCGTGTATGGTCCCTCTGACAGCAAAAGAATAACACCTATGGTCCCTATCGCTAACTAACGTTATATATTCCTTTAGCAAGTTTCAACGTTAGTCCATTAACCAAACAAGCGTTTGCAACGTTAGTCCTTTTCCTTAACGGCCGTTTGCAACGTTAGTCCTTTTTTGAAAAATATTCGAAAAATTTATAAAAATTCGAAAAAACTTATAAAAATTCGAAAAATGTATAAATATTCAAAAAATTTTAAAAATTCAAAAAATTTATAAAAATTCGAAAAAATTTATAAAAATTCAAAAAATTTATAAAAATTCGAAAAAATTTTAAAAATTCGAAAAAAACTTATAAAAATTCGAAAAATTTCTGAAATTCGAAAAAAACTTATAAAAATTCTAAAAATTCAAAAAAATTTAAAAATTCGAAAAAATTTATAAAAATCTGAAATTTTTTTAAAAATTCGAAAAAACTATATAAAAATTCAAAAAAATTTAAAAATTCCAAAAATTTATAAAAATTCGAAAAAATTTATAAAAATTCGAAAAATTTTTAAAAATTCGAAAAAACTTATAAAAATTCGAAAAATTTATAAAAATTCAAAAAATTTTAAAAATTCAAAAAATTTATAAAAATTCGAAAAAATTTATAAAAATTCGAAAAATTTATAAAAATTCGAAAAGTTTTTAAAAATTAGAAAAATTTTAAAAATTTATAAAAATCCGAAAAATTATATAAAAATTCGAAAAAACTTATAAAAATTCAAAAAAATTATAAAGATTCAAAAAAATTTAAAAATTCAAAAAATTTATAAAAATTCAAAAAAAATCATAAAAATTCAAAAAATTTATAAAAATTCGAAAAATTACCTCACACGTTTCCTCCCTTTTGGAAAAGATATGAATATCTCTAGTTCCTAAACCAGGATATACGATATTCCATTTTAATTTCATACGCCTGTTTCAATGGATCATATAATAATTTATTTAACTCTTTTACATCTTCTAACCAAATAAAACCCTATCCCAACCCATGTGTATATCATTATTCCCTTGAAAGATATGTTCCTATCTCCTACCTAAAATAAGAAAAACGCGACCTTCCTTTTTACTCAATACGTTTTGACAAAGGTGGTCATATTTGTTTTCGAGTCCAAAGAAATGAAAGCAACCGTGGACCGCTTTTGGCCTATGGAAATACCGTTAGGGGACGTGTGAATGTATAAGTTTTTTCTACATTTTTTGAATTTTTATAAATTTTTGGAATTTTTAAATTTTTTTGAATTTTTATAAGTTTTTTGAATTTTTAAAAGTTTTTTTCGAATTTTTAAAAAATTTTTGAATTTTTATAAATTTTTCGAATTTTTATAAATTTTTTTGAATTTTTATAAATTTTTCGAATTTTTATAAATTTTTTTCAAATTTTTATAAATTTTTGGAATTTTTAAATTTTTTTGAATTTTTATAAATTTTTCGTATTTTTATAAGTTTTTTCGAATTTTTAAAAAATTTTTGAATTTTTATAAATTTTTTGAATTTTTATAAATTTTTTCGAATTTTTATAAATTTTTGGAATTTTTAAAATTTTTTGAATTTTTATAAATTTTTTGAATTTTTATAAGTTTTTTCGAATTTTTAAAATTTTTTCGGATTTTTATAAATTTTTTCGAATTTTTAAAATTTTTAGAAATTTTATAAGTTTTTTCGAATTTTTAAAAAATTTTCGAATTTTTATAAATTTTTCGAATTTTTATAAATTTTTTCGAATTTTTATAAATTTTTTGAATTTTTAAATTTTTTTGAATTTTTATAAATTTTTCGAATATTTTTCAAAAAAGGACTAACGTTGCAAACGGCCGTTAAGGAAAAGGACTAACGTTGCAAACGCTTGTTTGGTTAATGGACTAACGTTGAAACTTGCTAACGGAATATATAACGTCAGTTAGCGATAGGGACCATAGGTGTTATTCTTTTGCTGTCAGAGGGACCATACACGCAACTTTGAAACTCGAGGGACTAAACCAGTGATTTTGGACAAACCACAGGGACGATCCGTGTAATTTACTCTAATATGTTATTAACTATTATGTAAGTCATCAATCTTTGAGAATATCACATGTATTTCTCTTATCAAAAGATAACTTATATCTTATGCATCTTATTTTCTTTGTAACATGAATGGTTATGTTACAAGAGAATACATTGCATCCTGTTAACAAATATAGGATATTAGAGTTGAATAATAACCTAATACGACATGTGTCATTGCATAAACAAGTAAAATTGGTCATACACTAAAATACTTGTTTCACAAAGCATTCGTAAGAGTGATAAGTTTCCTCTTAGAAAAGCATATTTGTTGAAATAAACAGTATGTCTCATTTTAAATAAAATGCTCACAAGATCTATTGAGGTAAGTAACCTTTACTAGATTCTTTCTCAAGATATGCAAAGGAGCATTCTTGAAACACACACGATGTAGTAGATTCTACATTGTATCACATTAGAGTGTCTCTTGGTTCTAGGAAACCAAATCATGTTAAAATAACATGCACCATCTCCATCAAATAACCTTTAAATCTCAAACACGAAATTAAAAACATTTCGCTTGCCTTTGTTAGGAGTTGTGTAAGACATGTCATTCTCTTAACCAACTTTCAAAGTATGGTTAATTGAGTCATATTAGGCCATGTATAAGCAAAACAAGATAACATCATCTTTGCTATACTTCGATAGGCAAATATAGGAATTTGAATTCTTCTAACATGAGAATGACTACTGGAGAACCTATCGCACTAGAAATTCAATTTGACCTAACGGTTGGATTGCTTCCAGGAGAGAAGTTGGGTTCGTGTATAACCCGTAAAAATGGTCGTGTTTAGCCTTAATTGAGCACCACTAGTGATAGTCTCATATTCATTCTCTAACTTTAAAATTTTTCATTCCTACATTTGACTAGATATAGTTTACATCGGTGAACTTTATCTCCCATTAGGATGTCATCTTGAACAAATAGTAATTAGGATCTGCCTTAGCAAACCTAGATTGCTTGCATCCCACATACGTGTTTCAAAATGATAACATGTTCTCGTAAGATATGGTTAAATGTCTTCATGATCTTAAATGCTAAATGATTATCATGTTTTACATGATGCTTGCATTTATTCTTTATGTGCATTTTACATGATTTACTTGTAAAGTTTGCACCCACACTATGTCCTTTTGACACATTAGGAATTAGGTATGCCCATCACTATGAACCCTTAGAAGTCATAGAGCCATACACTAGTGTCAAAACCCATAAGTCAAAGTAGTCGCGAAGTTACCCTAATTCCCCAGTCATCACTTCGCCTTCTTCCAAGTAATACACCCTTTTGTCATGGGAAGGTTAGGAACAAACCTGGTAGAACTCGGAGTAGGGTTGACAACTTAAATATTTCATCCGAAATATTCAAGTAAGTTTAACTTGCGATCGCAATTGTTAAATGTCATATCCGAAACATCATACTCAAGCCTTTTAACAACATATGTTAAAACGCTCATCCAAAAGCTAAAAGCTAACATCAACCCTCGGGTGACAAAGGACTCATGACTTGCTATATAAGTGATTAGTAGTTCCTTTCATCCTCGTGTGAATATACACGTCTTAAGATCCCAAACCCTGCTGCGAACCAACACCATAGGCCTAGCTTTACATCTTTCAAAACCCCGCGAAACACTCACGTGCGAAGCACATCGAAATCCGTAAATCAACCAAACCTCTCAACCGAGAATCCCTTAACCATCTCCGTCTAGGTCTAGGAATGATGGAACATTTTCCATAAATCTTATGACTATTTAAATATTTCACTGGAAATATTAAAGTCATCCCTTGTACCCCTCTTATGACTACTTGAATATTTCACTGGAAATATTTTAGTCATCTCGTGTGTCTCGTCTCATGACTCTTTAAATATTTCACTGGAAATATTGAGTCATTCTTTAAATTCCTCTCATGACTATCAAAATATTTCACTGGAAATATTAAGTCATCCCTCACGTTCCTTGCATGATCTCTTGAATATTTCACTGGAAATATTGAGATCATCTCTTCTATTTCGTGTCATGACTTTTAGATATTTCACTGGAAATATCAAGTCATTCCCTCTATCTCGTCCCATGACTATTAGATATTTCATTGGAAATGTCAAGTCATATCCTGTGTCTCGTCTGATGACTTTTTAAATATTTCACTGGAAATATTAAGTCATCTTTCACATCGCTCTAATGACTACCTATGTATTTCCTCGGAAATATAAAAGTCATCTCTTCTCGTCCAATACCGTTCAAAGAATTTATTAGGTATAAATTCTCTCCTCGTGTCGAAAAATACAGCGAGATTTATTCGTAAAATCCTCTTAAACTCCAATGACAACTTAAATATTTCATCCGAAATATTTAAAGTTTATTTAATTTGCGAAATGCAATTAAATGTCATTTCTCGTTCTCGACAAACGTTCATCGAATCCCGTTGGATTCATTCATAAAAGAATTTATTCGGTATAAATTCTTTTAATCTAAGGTCCAGAAAAATCACAACATATGTGAAATTTCTTTGTCAGAAATCTAATTCTGGGTCAAAACTGACCTCAGCAGGTCACGGTACCGCTAAATTTAACGGTACCGTCGGACCGTTGTCTGCTGAGACAGTTTATTCTCACTGTTTCAAAAACACTATCGAAACCCACTCGATGTAGTCTTGAACCAGAACCGTATCCTATCAGAACAGATTGTATCTATCTTCTGATTCCTAAGCCTTCTTCCCTTTCACTTCCGCATGGTACTAAACACTACCAATGCTTCCGCATCCCACTCATCTTCCACACACTTCAAACGAAGAACCGCTAGGATACGTTGAGATAACCCTTCTTCATCAACATAGATAACCCCACTAGAACCTTATCACTAACATCACAACCTTGAAGATTTTATCTTCTTAACCCTTAGGATATCTCCACGTGATCACATGCCTCATCATAATATTCTATGAATATTCACAATGATTGAGAAGAGCTACGTGACTTCAAAGGTGAAGTTTATCGTATGCTATCCACCACTTGTCATGACGTTACTAAGCTCATCGCTTCCGTCAACGTTTGTTTTCCTCTTTATCTTTTGTATCTTGTCCGGATGGTCATAGATTAAGGGGAAGCGAAAACACACTCATATAGCCTTTCACCAAACACTTTCAAGAACACATTAATGTGGTTCTTATTCCCTAGGAAACTTCCCTTTAGCTGCCCAGAACTAGGCTGCACAGGAAAATTCGTGACTTCCAGGTCACGGTACCGTTAAATAGGCCACGGTACCGTTAAATTTAACGGTACCGTGTGGTATTTAGTGGTACCGTGCCTATGTTTGACGAATTTTCACTGTTTCCCTTAGATCCCTGCATTCCTAACCTCAAACCTGCAAAATCTTGCAAACTCACATACACTCTAGGATTCCCTCACTACACCATAGGACTCTAACACCAACTTTAGTTCGAATCCCACAACTCTTGCCTATATAAGGCCTCACTATTGCAAGCTTATCTTGCATCTCATCTTCAAACCTGACATTAACATCTTCGATCATCACACTCAAACCTTACAACCTTCAACCCTTATATCAATCCCACTCAAACCTTTTAGCTACACTTCACTCTTGACAATGATAGTTAGTCTAAGAACCTTCAACCCATAGATTATCACACTCAAACCTTATAACCTTCAACTCATCACACTCAAACCTTACAACTACTTCTCACTTTGGATAAGTGACAGTTAGTTCAACAACCTTCAATCCTCACAAACACACGAAACCCTTCATGCACCAAATTATATCTAACACACAACTAGGATCATCCAACCTAGAAACCTAGAACTTCTTTACCTTAACCCCGTTAGAGATATCCACCAACAATCCTGTTAGGATCACATGCACCTTTTCTTTTTCCCTTTTGAAATATATCATGCATCTCATTGTCAGTGCAAACGATATATTAACCTAAACCATCCTTTCCCACCTTTCCTCAAACGGCAAAACCAACATCATCATCATCCTCCACTTTTAGGATTCCTACACCCTTACCTCCACCAAGTCCACCACAACCTTTAGCTATCACACTAACCCTATCACCATCAAACCTCTCTGGACTTGGCACCAACACATCATCCTTATCACCATCACCATCACCACAACCTTTAGCTCTCACACTAACCTTGTCACCTACATCACCTTTTGCACTTGGCACTAACACATCATCCTTATCACTATCACTATTACCACAACCACTAATGGGTCATCCCATTATTTATCCCCTACAACCACATAACCCAAGTTGTCCTTGTTGTCACCACAACCAACACTCTCCCACCTTATGAAATCATTTAGGTATAACCTCTATCGAGTCTACTTTATGGCACGACTTGTCATAATAGTAATCATTTAGAGTATGTCTTATCAACAAACTATCCTTAACATCAATCATCTTAGGTAGATGATTATGTTGTTCAAAAGGTTTGTTAGAACTTTCCTTCCCAATGACAACTTGGAATAAGTCATTTAGTGCGTCAGTCAATGAACGAATCTCGTTCTTGATTAGTGTGATTGAGTGAACAATTACACCTTAGGTTTTCGGTCGGGTTGTGACACTTACGTGTTAACATAGTTTAACCCATGCATGTCTTGCTATGTGTATTCTATCCCTATATGCTCCTATACTGTTATATATTATGTTGCACGAAGCTAACCCTTGATGTAGGAAAAGTCTTCGTATAAATTTGATCCATGGATCCGCTAGATACTAAGGTAAATACACGAGGGGATTAAGTCACCATAGGGGAGCATTGAGCTAGGAATTTGAATACATAGCATGGAGTCCTTCTAATGGTGGTGATAGAAGACTTCACTGGGATGATGCAAACTCGCCTTTCTGGGAAGAAAGGAATGTAGTTCAATAAGGGGGAGTAGGGAATAAATTCAAGGGGGCGCTCGAGGCAACTACCTTTTTGATTCGACAAAAGGGGGAGAAGGGAGTGTAAACAGGTAACTTTTACATTTTACTATGTGTTACGGTTTACATATTTGTCATCATCAAAAAGGGAGAGATTGTTAGTGCAAATATTACGATATTTAAACTAAATGGTTTCTTCGGTTTTAATAATGACAAACATGTAACTTGTAATACATAACGTAAAATTTGCAAGTTACTTGTAAACACAAATCATCAACGCATACTTACATCAACACTTCCCGACGTCTCAAGTATGCTTCAACGAAGTCGTAGATTTCCATCCCGACATAAATCACTCAAGGTATGGACAAACAAATCTACTACTTAACAAATGATCAAAGGATTTTATTTTTCTAAACTTCACATTTTTAATGTGACAAAACATTTTTTCAAAAATATATTTCAAAAATTATTTTTGAATTAAAAAGAAATGTTTTATTTTGAAAAATATGTTTGAAAATCCCAACAGTCAAATTTCCCCCCAAAACAGCTCCTAACTTTCTCAAATAAACCTTCCCCACTAAAGACAAACGAAGGAGCGTCCACGGCACCTTTAAATAGGGACGGCTCCATTAAATTTAACGGAGCCGTCGGGTATTTAACGGAGCCGTCCGTACGTAACGGCTAGATTTTTCTTTGCCTATAAATAGTGGACCATTTCACACTTCCATCTTGATTTTTCCAGTCCCTTTTCTCTTGTCTAATCCCTCCTCACTTAGATGACTTTCTTTGATCATTTGGAGAGTCTTAGTTTGTTTAAGAGTGATACAATCCTCCATTCAAGTGATCCTCTTCATTCCTCTTGATTAGCAAGAGAAGAACACAAAGTATCCAAGTAGATACAAGGTGTTGTCATCCCTCTTGATTAGCAAGAGAAGAACACAAAGTATCCAAGTAGATACAAAGTGTTGTCATCCCTCTTGATTAGCAAGAGAAGAACACAAAGTATCCAAGTAGATACAAAGTGTTATCATTCCTCTTCATTTGCAAGAGAAGAACTCAAAGTATCCAAGAAGATACAAGAGTTGTAGTTGTTAGGTCTTGTAACATTGGTTACACTCTTGATTGTATCATAGCATACATCAAGATTATTTTTCTTTTGTGAGAGAGTGAGTCAAGATCATTGTGATCTTAAGAGATAGTGAAGATCTCTTGAAGCCATTGGGCTTGTGTGATTGATCATGTGGATCAAGGGTAGATCGGGTAGATCGTGGTAGATTGGTGCTAGCTAAGATTAGCACTCGACATCTAGCTTAGTGTCGGAAATAGGATAAGCGACGTGTAAGGTGTAGATCGGGTAGATCGTGGTAGATTGGTGCTAGCTAAGATTAGCACTCGACATCTAGCTTAGTGTCGGAAAACAAGTTAAGCGACGTGTACGGTTTTCTCCGCCTGAAGGGAGTTTGTTGATTAGTGAAGTAACTCTCGAGTTGGGTACTCGGGGAGTGGAGTAGGGCGAAGAGGAGCTTCGTGACCGAACCACTATAAATCACCGTGTCCGGTTTGCGCCTTCTTACTTATCTCTTTACTTTCATTTCATTCTTTATCGCTTTATACTTATATTTGCATGAAGTTTATGCTTGTGTGACTAGTTGCTTATGTTATGTTGATTAAGTATGTGTCATGGCTTGATTGTGCTTGTGATGTAGTTTACTAGATTCATCTCTAAGTGTTAAATGACCATAGTTAACACTTTTCATATTAAGTCACACTTGATCGGGTGTTTGATACAAAAGTTTTAAGTTTTTAAATGGAAACGTATTCTCCCCCCCTATACGGTTTCCGCAATGTGTATGATGTTTATGTGTTTAATTTATGAATTTGTCATGTTATTAAAATTCCAAAAACCCCAGCATACGCGTGGTGATTATATATCTGATGACTGTGTGTCCCGAGAATGTTCCAACGTTATCAACCGGTACCATTTGTACTCATGAACCAGATTGGGCTAAGAACAAAACACTTTTTTGGATTACCTGGGCCACGCAAAAAGGCTAAGAACATGGGCCATATTTTTGGCGGGAAAATGAGACGCAAAACGGCGTCGTCTTCTATATGATTTAATCATATACAGTACTATATAATCTCTGTCTCGGTGTATAACGACTACACCACAAGAAACAAAAACAAAGTTTACAAAAAATTAATTTTCACTTATCTCTTGATGGATTATCTCTTCATGACCATCGTACATACTACTATTTGCTACATATCTTATCACCACCCATATCTACCACAAATTTGCTAATCTTCCGCCAACTATCTTCCCAAACATCCCCATAATCGGCCACCTTTAACTCCTAAAGAATCCACTCTACAGAACCCTTGCAACACTCTCTGCGAAACACGGCCCAATCCTCTTCATCCGCTTTGGGTCACGCAACGTCCTCTTGGTCTCTTCTCCTTCCATATCCGAGAATGTTTCACCAAGAACTATCCTTAGGCCCCGCCCCGATGGGGCGCTAGCATTAAGTTTTATTATTCGAAAATATAAATGTGTTACATGTATTCTATAAAAAGAATATATATATATAATGCGGAAATCCATAATCTTGACCGTCATAAAATTTTTCATATAAATTGAGATTTCTCAAAAAAAAAAAAAAACTGAGTGAAGGTAAATAATATTGAGTGTCTTATTTATAAGGATTAAACACATCTACATTCAGAAAAGTTAAATAAAACTAAAGCCTGTGAAGTACTTCTTTATACACAACATTTGTTGTGTAATTGCAATAGTTGCCGTCTTTATCACAACATAATACTTTTAGACCTTTCTTGCTTTTCACTCTTGATACAGCCACATATAATTGTCCGTGGGAAAAGACTGGACGTTCCAGGTAAAGACCGACCTTGGATAATGTTTGCCCTTGACTTTTGTTAATTGTCATGGCAAAACAAATAGATATCGGGAATTGTCTTCTGTTAAGCTGAAAAGGCAACTTCTTGTCAGGCGGGCTAATGTTCATGCGAGGAATAGCGACAATTGTCCCTAATTGACCACCAGATATGATCTTTGCCTCAATATTATTGATACCCATCCTAACAATTTGTAACCTTGTACCATTACATAGACCACCTCTTTGGTCTATGTTGCGCAAACACATTATCGGAGCACCGATCTTGAGAACTAACTTATGATGTGGAATGCCGGACATTCTTATTGTGTTTAAAAATTCTGTGGTATACATCGACTCATCGTAGTTAAAATCTACGTCTATATCCGACACAGAATATGAACTATAGCAAACCTTCTCCCTACCAGATAATTTGGACATCATGCGTTCGTTAATTTTGTCCACCTGTTCATGAGTGGGTGCAAGAATAGCTCTGTCCTGGAAATATGTCGGATCCCACAAATTTTGCTCCCAATTACCATACGTTTCCTTTATAATAGCATCAACATGATCGTCCGAGTTAGGTATTAACATTTCTTCAGGGAACTCAACCTCCGCATGACCGTCGTTTTTACCACCTATTTTCCCTTCGCCTATATTCAATATCCATTCCGCGAATTCATTTATTTCTGCTGCATCGTCTGGATTGCACCCGACTCTAAGCCTCATGTTTTTTGTAAGTTTTAAAACATTGCAATACCTCCATAAATATGACATGTTCAACCAAGCATTGACAACATCTTGCCTACTTCCATTTGGAATGACCGGTAAGATTTGTCGAAAATCACAACCAAAAACAACAACTTTACCAGTGATTCTATTACATCATTGTTAAGAAAACGCGTTTTATAAGTTAAAATAATTTTCAAATTATTAGATTAAAATAATTTTCAAATTTTGTTTAGGTTAAAATAATTTTCAAATTTTGAATTCAATGTTGATAAGTAAGGAAATGATTATAATTTTTAATTTTTTCACTGAAAATCAGTGATTCTATTACATCATTGTTAAGAAAACGCGTTTTATAAGTTAAAACTTAATCCGCCATATATACAAAATTCGTTTTATAAATGTAAACTTTCTCACATTAACACATTATCTTAATTCGCAATATATACAAAATTCAAACTATCTATAATTAACACACTATCACAATATTTACAAACATTTTATTTTTAATATTTTGCACTATATCTTATGTCAAACAATTTGTACTCTGAAACCTAACAATTAGTGTTCGGATAATAGCTCTAACAAAATATTTAGATTACAAACTTCTTTTGAGTAAACTAAAAATGAACATAAATGATAGAAACAATACAAATGGCTAAAAGCTCAAAAAATTGCTAACTGAAACATAACTAAATAACCTGTTTGATATGAATCAAGCCCAATATTTTTCTTGATTTGTCGATGTACGATTTTCACTAACTTCATGTTGCCACAATAGTTAGGGTTAGATATGAATCAACCCCAATATTTTTCTTTGATTATTGAGACGGTTTATAGGTGGATAATTTAATTCGTCTGTTCATGATTTCTATCATGATCCGATGACAAAAATTGGTGATTCTTGGGCATCATGATTTTGGTTATCATGGATGTATGTTGTTCCGAATTATGTTTGGAGTTTGGATAAATTATTGAGAAATTATTTGGGGGTTTTCTTGTTTGGTGTTAAACTTGTGTTTTGATCTTCCGTTAGAGTGAGAGGCGGTGTTTTTTTTGTTTACATTTATTGCTAAAGGCTGGAATGCATATGGTCCATTGGATGCAAAATAATACCACGTGTAATTATCTTGTGATTTTGAGTGGGGAGTTTCCATAGTGAAACCTTGTTTTATATAGGTGGTTGATGTTTCACCAAGAACGACGTCATATGCGCCAACCGCCCTCATTTCCTAGCTGGCAAGATTCTTGGCTCCAACTACACAAATATGTGGACCATTGGCGCAACTTACGTCGAATCTCAACTATTGAAATCTTCTCATCTTATCGTATCCAAGAGTTTCATGATATCCATGCGGATGAAGGAAGACTCATGCCACGTAAGCTCATGTTGAGTTATTCTTTGCCAGAGAATTTAAATACGGTATTTAATGAAATGACAATGAACGTGATGATGAGGATGATTTCCGGGAAGAGGTATTTTGGTGGCGATAAGGGAAACGGTTTAAGGAGATAGTAAAGGAGTCATTTCTGGTGGCCGGCGCTTCGAATATAGGGGATCACTTGCCATTTTTATGTTGGTTCAGAGTGAAAGGATTGGAGAACAAGTTAATTTCGTTGCACAAAATAAGAAATGACTTCTTTCAAGGGTTGATTGATCAATCAACTTAGAATGGACAAAGTGAAACATAATAGTAACGATAATAACAAGAAGAGGAACACATTAATTGAAGTCCTTTTGCAGCTGCAAGAAACTGATCCAGAGTACTACACTGATGAACTTATTAGAAGCCTTGTGTTGGTAAGATCACATCTCCTACATCTTTACTAATGAATTTAGGATTGTATCAAAAAAATTAGAACATGAATGATTCCCATTATAGGTTATTAATTAGTTATTATCGATTACTAATAACGCGTTTATCGCGTTATACGTGTTTATAATATCAAATAAGTTTAATGATTCTACTAAGTAAGAATCTTAATCACAATTGGATTGATTGGCTCTAATTCAATCCACTCGTGTATGTATGTTTTATCTTTGTAATTAGCTAGCTTCTTGCTATTCTTTTTCATCAATATATTGCCGCTAAAAAAAAGTATATGTTAATAACCTTGTGCATAGATTTTTTACTCAATCTTTAAACTAATGCCTTTTCATGATTAGAACCTGTTAACAGCCGGCACTGATACTTCTAGTGCAACCATGGAATGGGCTTTTTCCCTTCTGCTCAACCATCCTGATATTCTAAAGAACGCACTAAACGAAATTGACAGTCACGTAGGCAAAACCCGTCTTGTTGATGAAGCAGACTTGTCCAGCCTGCCTTACATCCGCTGTATTATCAATGAGACTTTGCGGCGAATGTACCCTGCAGGCCCTTAGTACCCCATGAGTCTTCTGATGATTGTGTGGTCGGAGGCTATCACATACCACGCGGTACCATGCTACTCGTTAATCAATGGGCCATACATCATGACCCCAACTTGTGGAGTGACCCTGAAAGGTTTCACCCAGAAAGGTTCAAAGGGATAGAAGGTGGAAGAGGCGAGTTTAGGTTTGGAAGGAGGAGTTGTCTAGGTGAAGGATTGGCGATGCGTATGGTTGGTTTGACATTAGGGTTGCTTATACAATGTTTTGATTGGGAAAGGATTATTGAGGATATGGTTGATATGAATGAAGGTCATGGGCTAAGCATGCCCAAGTTGCAGCCTTTGGTAGCTAAGTGTAGACCTCGTCTAGTGACGTAAAAATTAATATAGTGAGGTATGTGGCTTTGTGCCCATGAGGTCTAATTTGTCTCCTCGAGATAACCAAATGTAATACCAGAAATAAGTTTCCATGAAAGTAAAGCACCAACTGTTACAGCTTACAGAAGCTTAACTTCATTGTATAGGCCACTTGTAGCCTTATGAATCAAAGTCTGTGTTCAATTATTTCTATTTTTTTCTCTTACTTTCTCATGCGCTTGTATCTTTGTCATACGAAAATGAAGTTAAGTAAAAATAAGTCAGTCACTGATACGACATACATTCATTATTAGAAGTTACATACTATTACTCATATTGGTTTACAAAGCTAATCGCATTTATGGAATCATCTTTGTAGACTGTTTCATTGACTTTGTGTCTATCAACTTTGGATTCGTCCCAACACCTAGTTGTTAATCCAAAGATAAGAAGTTGTGGGGTCAATCGACTTTGGATTCAACTTTACATTCTTCCATCTATTCTTAGTCCGAAGATAAGAAGAGGTTTTTACATTTCCGAAGATTAAGTCCCAGAAGCACATTGTCTTCAAGAAATGTTGTTGGGTCTTCATCTAATGGGCAACGAAGATGCTTAAGATGATACTTCATGTTTATTTTCTGTAAAAAGTATAAGATACATTATTGAAGTGAAAATGGCTGAATCAATAGACCGATTTGTAAAATGTAGATGGAACAAATTTATCCTAGCAAAAATCAACATCAATTCTTGGAGAATTTTCAATGATCGAACGCCTTCCAACTAGAGTCAACTTGGACAAAAGAGGAATAGTTCCACTTATTGCCCCATTTGTGATGAGGATCAAGAAACGGAATTCCACATCTTCGCGTCCAAACCTTTGGAACGAAATAGTGAGATGGTGGAAGATTAGTGACATGCAATTTAATAACGCTAAGGAAATAGTAAGATCCGCCGACAACTTGACACTTGAAAAAAAAAAAGTAGCGTTCGACGGGTAATACAGGTTGCTCTTTGGACCCGTTGGAATTTTCGTAGTGAATCCGTCTTCAGCAGCAACAACCTGAGAATGGCAAGAAAGAGGGGTCTAGGCCTGCTGCAAGGTTTGAATATCAACCTAAAGTCAATAGAAGTGGTAGCACTAATAATGGAAAAGTGGAATCAAATGAGCAGTTGAATAATGGGAAAGGAAGTAAGAATAATATGGGTAACAAATCCCCAGAGAAGAAAGCTTGGAAAGTGGGTAATGAGGTAGTGTCTGAACTAAGAAAATCTGCTAATAAATACTCAGTGTTGGGAATGTATGATGTGAATGATCAATCTGTTGGCTCATGTGTCCGGACGGCTTAACTCGTCCGGACGCCGGAAGAAGCAAGACCATCCGGCAATGGCCGGAAGGCACCTAGATCGTTCGGATAAAGCAGCTCTCAACAACAGGACAAGTGGCATTACCTTTTGACGGATGGCAGCAGCAGACATAATCCCAGGATTCACGGGATTATGTCCAAGACATGTTCCCAGAAAATCCGGCGCCGCCATCACAGGTACCAAGGCTGGGTACTATAAATACCCAGCCCATTTACTACTTTAAAGGATCTCTTTTTTACCACACATTTTACTACCTATTACTGTTGATAGCCTTTCGGTATATCCGATACTTACTCTCACGCCGGAGGTGGGTCCTGGGATAACACCCGGGGCGAGCCTAACGCGTCTTATTGTGTGCAGATACCGAAGGATCCTTGGAGACCGAAGGGATTGACACACAAGCCTCTCGGAAGAACCTTCATTCAGTTCAACCGAAAGGCTTCCTTCATTTGTCCGGAGTGATTGCAAGAAATTACTTCAACAAATTGGCGCCATCCGTGGGACCAACTGCTCGATCTAACCAAAGGTCGAAATGGCTGGTCCTACACACCTAAAAAGGAAAATGATAGACACCGAGGAGGAATGGATGAATATCCCGATTAGTTTTCCGGCCATCCTTCCGGGAGACGCGTCGGACGAACCTTTGATAGTTGAGGCCGAAGTGGAAGGCTATACTATACGGAGGATCTATGTAGACCAGGGTGCTTCGGTTGAAGTAATGTATGAACACTGCTTCGAGCACTTGTGCCCCTCCATCAAGGCCAAACTGAAAGAAACCAACACTCCATTGATAGGATTCGCGGGGGAGTCCATAAAGCCGTTAGGGAAAATCGAACTGGAAGTCTGTTTTGGGAGCCAGGGTTTATTGCATCGGACTATGATGAAGTTCGCTGTGATAAGGTCTCCTTCTCCATACAACATTATTCTGGGGCGCTCGGGTTTGAAGAAGCTGCGGGCCATTCCTTCAACCATCTACTCGGTGATGAAATTCCCCACCCCTAAAGGCATAGCGACCTTAGTCACCCGGTCAGTAATTGTCTCAGAATGCCGCAAGTTAGAGGAGAAACAGATGATAGAGAAAGGAGAAAGGAAGGAACCTCAGAGTGCCGACGTAACAGAGAAAGCTCCCAGGAAAACGGAAGGAATAATGGTACATCCGGCTTACCCGGACCAGCTGGTAACCATCGGAGGAAATTTTTCCTCGGAATGCAGAAGACAGCTAATCACGCTGCTAAAAAACAATCAGGATGTGTTCGCCTGGGAACCTGCGGATATGACGGGGGTACCCCGGCGGATTACCGAACACACGCTAAACGTGAACGTCCAAGATAGGCCGGTGGCACAGAAGAAGAGAACCTACTCGGACGAAAAGAACCAGGCCATAGCCAAAGAGGTGGAAGAATGGGTGAAGGCTGGAATAGTTCGGCCGGTGCGATACCCTACATGGATTTCGAACCCGGTTTTGGTGAAGAAATCCGACGGTAGTTGGAGAATGTGCATCGATTTTAAAAACCTCAACTCGTCTTGCCAAAAGGATTACTACCCGTTACCCGACATTGATTGGAAGATAGAGTCGGTTATGGGATTCCGGTACAAATGCTTCTTGGATGCTTATAAAGGATACCACCAAGTGCAAATGGCCAAAGAGAACGAGGAAAAAACAGCTTTCTACACCGAGCACGGGACATACTGTTACACCAAAATGCCGTTCGGATTAAAGAACGCGGGAGCCACGTACCAACGGTTAGTGGATTCAGCCTTCCGGTCGCAGATAGGGAGAAATCTCGAAGCCTACGTAGATGATATGGTAATAAAAAGCAAGACTGAAAAGGAGTTGTTGGCCGACATAGCGGAAACGTTCGATAACCTTCAGAGAATTAATATGAAGTTGAACCCCAAGAAATGCTCTTTCGGGGTAGAGGAAGGAACATTTCTGGGATACATGGTAACATCCGAAGGAATTAGGGCAAATCCGAAGAAAACAAGGGCTATTGTGGACATGCAGTCCCCGAAATCGCTCAAAGAGATGCAGAGTTTAAGTGGTAAGCTGGCAGCTTTGAACCGTTTCCTATCCAAGTCAGCAGAAAGGGCGCTCCCATTCTTTGAGACGTTAAGAAATATTACAAAAGAAAATCAGGACGAATATCGATGGACGGACCAGGCCGAAGAAGCTTTTCAAGAGATGAGGAAGATGATCCTCGAACTTCCTTACCTGGCAACTCCGAGGCCAAAAGAAGACCTGTACGCGTACCTCTCGGCATCGAAAGGGGCAATGAGTGGAGTGCTTTTGGTGGAAAGGGAAGGGAAGCAAATCCCAATACATTATGTTAGCCGAACATTGCACGAGGCCAAACAGAATTATGCTCCGGTCGAGAAGTTAGCTCTAGCCCTGCTGCACATGTCTAGAAGACTTCGGAGGTATTTCGAAGCCCATCCAATAAAAGTCATCACCGATCAGCCCATTAAGCAAATACTGAATAAGGCAGAAGCATCCGGGAGAATGGCCAAATATACCGTGGAATTAGGAGTTTACAACATCACTTATGTCCCCCGAAGCGCGGTCAAAGGACAAGTCCTCGCGGATTTCATAACAGAAATACCCATGGGGACATCCGGTCATGACATGAGAGAGGAAGGTAAGGAGATATGTAACATCTCCAATCAAGAACAATGGGTGTTGTATACCGATGGAGCCTCCAGTAAGTCAGGTGCCGGAGCGGGCCTGGTATTGATTAGCCCGGACCAAACGGAGTACACCTATGCTATCCGGCTAAACTTCAAGAGCACTGACAATGAAGCGGAATACGAAGCCTTGCTGGCAGGGTTGAGGGTCGCTCGAAAGATGGAAATCCAGATATTGGAAGTCAGAGTGGACTCCAATTTGGTGGCAAGCCAGATCAACGGGGAATTCGTGGCATCCAAAGATAGCATGATAAAATACCTAGCCAAAGCCAAAGAGCAGATCGCATACTTTGATCAGTTCAAAATCCGAAATATCCCAAGGGCGCAGAACCAGAAAGCTGATATACTCAGTAAATTAGCGTCCATGGCTTTCGACCACCTAACAAAGGAAACCACAGTTGAAGTTTTGGAAAAGCCATCAACAGAGGAGGAGGTGGTCAATGCCATTGTAGAGGAAGAGGAGGAAAATTAGATGACCCCAATCATTCGGTGCAAGCAAGAAGGCATTTGGCCGGAGGATCAAAATGAGGCTCGGTCTCTCCGAATAAAGATAAACCAGTTTACTATGGTAGACGATGTACTTTTCAAGAAATCCTATTTGGGCCCGATGCTGAGATGTGTCGGACCGCTCCAAGCTAATTATATCATCCGAGAAGTACATGAAGGAGCGTGTGGGATGCACTCCGGGCCACGATCCGTCGTGGCAAAGTTAATGCGGCAGGGATACTACTGGCCGACCATGCACCGAGACACCAGGGAAGTGATTCAGAAATGTGATTCTTGTCAGATACATGCACCCGTTTTGAGACTCCCAAAAACCATACTCACTTCAATAATGGCCCCATGGCCCTTTTATCAGTGGGGCATGGACGTGCTGGGCCCCCTGCCAGAAGCTCCGGGAAAAATCAGGTTTGTTATTGTGGCCATCGACTACTTTACTAAATGGATGGAAGCTAAGCCATTGGTTCGTACGACCGGGAAAGAAGTAAAGAAGTTTGTCTGGGAGAACATAGTATGCAGGTTCGGTTTGCCCAGGGTGATTATCACGGACAATGGAAGCAATTTCATTCACGACCCTTTCAAAAGTTGGTGTGAGCGCCTGAATATAACCCAGATAAACACTGCTGTAGCCCATGCTCAGGCCAACGGATTGGTGGAAAGAGCAAACAAGAGTTTGATGAAGGGGTTCAAATCAAGGCTGGGTAGGGAAAGAGCCGGATGGGTGGATGAACTGCCGAATGTCCTGTGGGCACATCGCACGTCTTTGAAAACAAGCAACGGAGAAACACCATTCAGCCTTACGTATGGTAGCGAAGCAGTCATACCGGCAGAAATAGGGATGCCAACCTTTCGGACCATGATGACCAAGGAAAAAGAGAATGACGAGGGGATCTGTTTGAACCTCGACCTCCTACAGGAACGAAGGGAGATGGCTGCGATACGAGAGGCAAAGTACAAGAGGAAGGTGGAACAATATTACAACCGAAGGGTTCGTGCCGAATCATTCAAGGTAAGTAAGAATTCACATAACTTCTTTGAAACCAAAGGTTACTACAAATATCTAATTATTTCGTTGCAATTATAATTTGTCTCTACTTTGACTAACGTGTGAAATAAAAATACCTTAACAAAATAAGGTAGGTGATTTTGTGTACCGAAGGAATGAAGCAAGCAGGGTTGAGAATCAGGGAAAGTTAGGACCCAATTGGGAGGGACCCTACCGGGTCGTGGATGCATATCAGACTGGATATTACAAGCTAGAGACAATGGAAGAAAAGGAAATGCCACGAAGTTGGCATGCTGTCAACCTTAGAAAATGTTTTTTGTAAATGACTTAAATATGCCTAATGTAAACATCCGAAAGGAGTTGTTTGACTATTTTTAATGACAAAGTGCAGTTATCCCACAGTTGAAGGGAAACGATTCATGTTATACATTGAACTCTCGTATCATTTGTTGTTTTCTAGACATAATTAGAAAATGGCCCCCCCGAGAGGTTCACGCCCTCCGGGGAGTGTGTGGTCAATGTCCAAAGATGGTCATTTCGAACATAAGTAGAAAGTGGTCCCTCCGAGAGGTTCGTGCCCTCCGGAGATTAGTGATCAATGTTCATTGTTTTCTGGACATAATTAGAAAATGGCCCCCTCGAGAGGTTCACGCCCTCCGGGGAGTGTGTGGTCAATGTCCAAAGATGGTCATTTCGAACATAAGTAGAAAGTGGTCCCTCCGAGAGGTTCGTGCCCTCCGGAGATTAGTGATCAATGTTCATTGTTTTCTGGACATAATTAGAAAATGGCCCCCTCGAGAGGTTCACGCCCTTCGGGGAGTGTGTGGTCAATGTCCAAAGATGGTCATTTCGAACATAAGTAGAAAGTGGTCCCTCCGAGAGGTTCGTGCCCTCCGGAGATTAGTGATCAATGTTCATTGTTTTCTGGACATAATTAGAAAATGGCCCCCTCGAGAGGTTCACGCCCTCCGGGGAGTGTGTGGTCAATGTCCAAAGATGGTTGATACTCAAAAAGGGTTGGCCACATAATCGTTCATTGCCTTCCGAACACAAGTCAAAAATGATCCCTCCGAGAGGTTCGTGCCCTCCGGAGATTGATGATCAGTGTTCGAGAAGGAAACAATCATGCGGTCAAGGCGGAAGGCACGTTGCTGAAAGGCGCATGTAATGTATTGCAAACATATATATAAAAAAAAAAGAGAAGGGAAAAGCATTTTGAGAGGCAACGAAACATGACATTACATAATTTCCAAACATACGAAAGGCGTTTGGGATAACACAATTTGTTATTACATGCATCCGAATCATATTAACTATTCACAAATTAATCTAACGGCCCAAGGGCCTTACATCAAAAATTGTTCAAGAGAGGGCAAAAGATTTCCAGATGGGTCATTCTTGAATATTTTCCTCAACGGAGGGACCTTCGGCGGAAGAATCGTTCGGCGCAGGGTCAGGAATCAGGCCCATTATTTCCGATAGGGGTCTATCCGCAGCATCGCTCACCTTCCGAACGTACGGATATTCCGCGAAAAAGAAGCCATCATACAAAGGGTCGAACTTTTGGTCCGCCTCCACATCCAGATCATCTATCTCGGCCACAATTTTGGCCACGTCCTCCGACTTACGACCCACGGAGACATCCTCTAAGAACCCGGACTGGGAGGACAAACTAAAAGGCTCAGCCAAACGTTGTTTGTACTCGTGACTGTTCAGAAGCCGACGGACCATTTCCGGAATGAACTCCTTCACCAGCTTATGACGTTCGATGTCCGTCTGGCCTAGTTTAACGGCCAGGTCGACCCTTTCCTTGTACAGCTTAGAACTTTCCCCCTCCTCGATAGCAAGTTTGTCCTTAACATTTTTCAGCTCCGCCTCCAAGGCCTTGACTCGGTCTGAAGAAACCCTCCTCCCTTCATCCCTCGCCTGTTCCAGCTGAGAAAGACGACCTTTCAGATCTGATTCCCTCACAATACAGCCTGCATGCTCGTGTTTCAACTTCCGAAGCTCCTCTACCACTTGAGCAGCATCCTCGCATCCCTCATGGGTGCGGCACAATTGTTTATATTCTTCAAGAAGGGCCTCATACCGGCCAAGAATATCCGAATGAGCGGCCGCACCACGACCCAATAATACCCAGCCTCTTTGAAGGGCCTCCGAGTCACCCAAGCTTTGAAAATAAAACTCCTCTCGAGGAGTGGGCAGGTTCATCATCAAGTCTTTGCAAACAGGCCCTCTATTCAAACGATCCCCTCTTCTAACTGAACAGTCCGGGACAAACACCGCTGCCGGATCACCCTCGGCCATGACTCTAACCTTGCCGCGTCCAGAAGCCTGTACGGAAGGACCCTCTGAAAAGAGAAAAAGATAATCATTATCAAAGAAGTATGGGGGAATGGGAGAAGTGCAGGGTAAAAACAGTTAGGCGACTTACCAACATCAGCAGTTCCGGAGGCAACGTTTGATCCTTCCGGTCGACCCCCGATATCTTCCGGACGAAGTGAATGGATTGGGGTAGGGTTCGGGATGACCTCGACCTCTGGTGATTCGGGTTCCAAATCCACCACGGGAGTCTCTATCGGTCTACGCCTCTTGGCCGGACGGGTCGCACCGCTACTACCCTCACCAGGCTGAACTCGCGCTCGCGCCTTTTTAACTCCTGTTCCCCTCTGGGCTCGCAGAGCATCTCGGGTGACGTTCTGCCTTTGTTTTCTACGTTTGGCTTCCAAGACCCGTGCGTCAGCCCTCTTGACCCTCATCTCCTTGGCTGACTTCTCTGGTATGTCGGCATTCGAAGGGGCAGGAAAAGTCACGTGCAATTCGTGAGACTCACCCTCACGGTACTCGTCACCCTTGACCATTGAAATACCCTCACGGACCATGGGGTTGATCAGATACTCAGACATCAATACAACTGCAAAAGGGAAAAAGAGCATGAAATAGTTAGAAACAAACATACTTAACGAAGGTCAATTGGGGAAACGAAGACAAGCAAGGAAGTCATACCTTTACCCTCGGCATCCTTAAGCGTGGCCCGGTGGCCGGGATGCTCCCATTGCGAGGTCAGCCCCACGGCGTAAAGAAAGCTCCTGGGAATCGGAATAAGGTCAATTATGTTTGCGGCCAGCTTCTTCGCATCCGCAATACTGAACTCGCCATTCGGATATGGATCCGAGATATCAGAATCATGATGCCTCTAGGGCATGGCAAAGGGGATCCCTCGCCTATCTATCAGGAAAAAATCATTCTTCCAACCCTTCAGTCCAGTCAGAATCTCCCGAAAATAAACCTTCCTCTCCTTACCACTTCGCTTCTCGAAAGAAAACCAGTGACCTTGCTTACTCAATTTATAGAAGGCCCGGAATAAGGAAGTGGTGGGAGCGACGTCCAGGCTTCGGCTATACACCTCAAAAAGCGTGGCACGGTGTAAGCCCAGTGGCACCAGCTGGGAGATATGTACCTTGTAATATTTGATGATATCCAGCAAAAAAGTAGAGAAGGGCACGCTAAGACCACCCTCGTAAAAATACTCCACGTACAGACCAATGGCATCGCCCGGCAATTGGTCCATCGTCATGTGCGCCGGAGGTAACCTCGGATGCCGATCCCCTGGTATACCCGCGTCCATCGTCACCACGTATAAATCTTCCTCGTTCATTTGGGAGGTGTACTTTTGAATATCGAACTTAGGAAGGAACCCCCAACCTCCTGGGTATCTTCCTCATGAATCGAGGAGGGAGAAGTCGACATGATCAACCGAATGGCGAAATAAAGTCGTTCGGATTAGGAAGAAATGAACCTCTCGGAAAGATGCTACGGAAAGTTTGTCAGAACAAGAAATTACAGTGGTAAAAAACCGTAGAAATGACGCTATTTATAGGCGAAAAGAAGAATATGAAATGACATGCCTTGTCAGCGGGTGAGGTGGCATCTCCTCACTCGTGCGATACGCGCGTGGGCACGTGTCGACATCTCAGAACCCCAGTAAAAATGACGGCTATCCTTAAAAAGAGGTAATAATGGTTTTTGGCGGTTTGTGCGTAGCATCAGCTCATCGGATCCCGAACAACCCAAACCTTTCGGAATTAGTAGAACCAGACTTCAAATTTTTTAGAATATCACACTATCGGTGAAACCAATACTATGATACAGGGGGGGACATGTTGGCGTATGTGTCCGGACGGCTTAACTTGTCAGGACGCCGGAAGAAGCAAGACCATCCGGCAATGGCCGGAAGGCACCTAGATCGTTCGGATAAAGCAGCTGTCAACAACAGGACAAGTGGCATTACCTTTTGACAGATGGCAGCAGCAGACATAATCCCAGGATTCACGGGATTATGTCCAAGACATGTTCCCAGAAAATTCGGCGCCGCCATCACAGGTACCAAGGCTGGGTACTATAAATACCCAGCCCATTTACTACTTTAAAGGATCTCTTTTTTACCACACATTTTACTACCTATTACCATTGATAGCCTTTCGGTATATCCGATACTTACTCTCACGCCGGAGGTGGGTCCTGGGATAACACCCGGGGCGAGCCTAACGCGTCTTGTTGTGTGCAGATACCGAAGGATCCTTGGAGACCGAAGGGATTGACACACAAGCCTCTCGGAAGAACCTTCATTCAGTTCAACCGAAAGGCTTCCTTCATTTGTCCGGAGTGATTGCAAGAAATTACTTCAACAATGTCAATGATCAATCTGAATTAGAAGATATTAGGAGTAGAGAAATAGTTGAAGAATTTATCAGTCAAAAAAAGGAACCTACAGATGAGGAATTTGCTAAGTGGAACATTGATATGGTAGGTTACTTTAAAAAGAGAAACGAACAACTTGTGAATCAAGGTAAGAAAATAGTGGTTGATGCAGGTCATAATTGTGGTGAAGGTGATGTGTACAAGGATGAGTCAGGGATAACACAGAGTATGGAGAGTGATGTATTAGTAGGGAAGGATAGGGGAGTATTAGAGGACCAAACCCGTGTTTAAATGGATCTGAGAATTGGCAGTTGGAACATCATGGGTCTTAGCACCACTGATAAACAAAATGAAGTGAGGAATTTTATTGAAAATGAGAAACTTAGTATATGTGCAGTTCTTGAATCTCATCTAAAGACTCAAAAACTGCAAAAAATTGGTAACAAAGTATTTGGGATATGGGAATGGACTGATAACTTGAGACTATGTGATAAAAGGTGTAGAATTATGATTGGGTGGAATAATGATAGAGTCAATTTGAACATTATTCATATGGCAAAACAATCTATTTTTGCAGAGTGAAAGCTGTTACTAGAAACCTTGATTTGTTTTGCACTTTTGTCTATGCAGCAAATGGTGGAACTGATAGGAAGATTTTATGGAAGGACCTGCATATCTACAAAAGAATAGTAGGGAAGATGGCTTGGGCTATCTTTGGGGACATGAATGTGACATTAGCTCCCAATGAGCATTCTGCTGGAAGCTGTTGCAATACTACTGATACGTAAGAGTTTAGGGATTGTGTCAATAATATTGAAGTAGAAGACATAGCTAGCTCTGGTCTCTTCTATACTTTGGACTAAGAACTTGCACAAGGTCAAAGCTGGAAATAAGAGTGCTATTCTGAAGAAGCTTCGCAGAATCATGGGGAATGAGGCTTTTATTGGTATGTTTACTCAAGCACATGCTGTTTTTTTTACCCTATCTTATATCAGATCACTGCCCTACTTTGCTTAACTTACCTAATGTTATCCATGTTAAAAAGAAAGCTTTCAAATTTGCTAAGTTTGTAATTGAAAAGAAAGAGTTCTTACCACTGGTTGAGTGTAACACCCCCAAAATTTGGTACAGCAGAAGACTTATCAAAGTTTCAGGGTGTTACTTGGATTGGTACACAACACAAGTACAAGAACGAAATAACATCATCCGATTTAATAAAACATTTAAATTCAGAAGTTAAGGTTTACATTTATTCCAAAAGGATTAAAGTAAGCCCAAATAAACAAAAAGATATGTCCCATAAAGTTTATCAGAGTCTGGCTGATCCGATAACCACGCCACTTGCCAAGCTTCCCATCCAAACAAGCATCAACAAAATACATTACCCAGTACCTGAGAAAATGTTAGGATTCGACACATGCTAAAATGTCAGCTAACGCTAGTGAGTTCATAGGTTTAGACTCAAAACAATACATAATAGTGGACCAAAAACGCATAAGTTTGCTATACTAGTCTAAGGCATCAACCAACAACCAAATCCCAAATCAAAGCCGGCATAAATTCCTATAGGTGCACACTATAGTACTATCCTACACTTGCAGCGTGTTATTATACCCTACACGGTTTGCAGCTGTATATAATAACAGCTCTCACATACTAACCTTAGCTAGGTAACATAGCAAACATTAACAAAAAAATAAAGTAACCAAACCAAAATACTCTTATCAAATAAATCAATTCTCGAATAAACATTTCTCATTTCCAAATAAACAACCATTAAAATTAGTTAAGGACAAGCATGTTTTCTCCCCCAAAACAGTTATAAAATCAGTAAAAGTAGGGGCCATGAACTCACTTCGATATAGTCAAACACAAACACGAATCAACAGTAGGAAAGTACTACGGCGGCTAGAACGTCACTGCACTGCAAACCCGACACAACCTAATGATATAATACTCGTCTTAAAATGTATCTCTACAAATAAACTTGGATACGCAAAACTTCCCAAAAGTTAACTATTTCTATTTCCAAAAATAATCTATTTTTAGCCTTTAGTATAAGTCGGGTATCATCATTTGTGTGACGGAAGAAAGACATGACTCAAGAGTACGCAAGCCAAAAGGAGAATAAACAAACAACATCGAAGAGAAACGAGACAAAACTCAAGACGAAAAGACGGGGTCAACTAGGCAAATCATACAAACCAAACATACCAAAACAACTGAATAGATTGGTAGTCGTTGGTAATTTTCCCAATATCCCATTAAGTTATAAATCTCATATGTTTTTATATTATAAAAGAACCATTAATTTGTCATGACTCGTTCACTAATGGAACGTTACCATGTCGAATAATTTATAAGTTTACAACATGTTAAAGTAAAAATCTGTTATAACATATTCCCAAGTAATTCCGACTACGAATTATTCAATAATTCAAATTCACGCACGACAATGGTCAAGATCTAAATGATTAAGCTAAAATCTTAATAAGAAAACCGGACGAATTATTGGATCTTTATCGAATTCACTAACACGATATGTCCAACAATTCCTTCATTTCAATTATCAATCCAAAGCCAACCTACACATTACAAATAAAAGGGTAAGTCATAAGGATGGGGTATCCGTTAATAAATTCCTCCAACGCGTTTACCGGGCCCTTATTGAATTCATCAATTACAATAAGTCCGTTAACCACGTCGGGCGGGTATATTAACATTACCCAATCCGAAACTTGACAATAATTCTAAGATAAGCCCCAAAATTAATCTAAGTGGTATTCCTTGATAAATGTGCCATCGGAACGCTTAATAACTCATATGTATCCCTATTTTTATTCTTTTTACTATTTTCCTTTTTAAATTTCACTCTTAAATAACAAATAATTTGTTATTAGCAAATTACTTTATTAAGAAATATTTAAGTTGTTATTACATATTATATCACTTTTTATTTTTGTCATTTCTTTTTCTAAACCAAATACATATCGAGTCATGTCACTTTCCGAGTCACAATTCGAGTTTCATTATACACGAGTCAACAAGTCAACCTCAATAGTCACAAGTCCAAATATAAGTCTAAATGCATTTTTCGGCTTGTCGAGGCCACGCCGTGACTACGATGTCTCGGTGGCACTCGAATTGGCTCAAAACATCACAAGTATAATCATATTCATCTCAATAACAATTCCCATGTCGCGGCCACTAACCTACGGCTCGCTACAAACTCATTTCGATCCGACCTCAAGTTTCAAACACACTCGACAAGGAAACGACCACAAGGACGACAATATACTCACCATGCCGAGACCAAGGGTCTCGGCTCGAACCCCTTTTCGACAGCAACAACCAAGCGGACCACAAGGGGTCTCGACTCCAAACTCCAAAACCTATCTAACTCAATCCAAACTCACAACCAATTTGACACCCAATATAAATCCAAACCCTAAGTGGATTTTCGACCCATAACCGAATCCGAAAAGAACGATGGAAGAAAAATAAACAAGAACCAGGATAAGCTTAAAAATAAGCTCGAAAAGCTTTTATAAGCTTCGATGAAGACCACGGCCGTGAGCTTATGCTCACGGTATCAACTCCCGACAAAAAACCGAGACCAAATGATGATACGATTATTATTATTCACGTTTTTATAATGAAAGAGTTCGCTTCTACCCATTTTAAACCCACACCGACCCACCACGAGTGGTGTTTCGGTGTTTAGATCATTTTTCTAGCTTGATCTATACCTTCCTTCGACTGAACACGGCAAGGAACAAAGAAATATGGGCGGTGGTGGCGCGTGGATGCGCGTTTGCTTCGAAAATGGGATATACGAGGTGTTGTGGTGGTATTCGATGGTGGATATGAAGGGATAAGGTGGTGGTGACGGCGTACGATGGTGGCCGGAGATGGTGTCGGCGGTGGGAGGTGCGGCTAAGGAAAAGGGAGAGGGTATTGAACCCTAGAATTGTTATAATGGGGTTTTTATAGCCCCCTTGTGCCATTTGTGTAAACCCTATAAACGTCAAGGACTAAAACTGAAAATAGGGCGAGGGTTGAAAGGGTAATCTTGCTATTCTTTTTATTAAACGCTAACGGGGCTAGTTTAAGTGCCGAACAATTTCCCGAGTATTTTTAACTTACACCATCATTTTTAAAACTATTTTTCCAATAAAAATGACTATAAATACGCATATATTTGTTCCGAGATATTAAAATTTATTATTAACGAATTATTAGTTATTAATTGTGCCAATTCGCGTCGTGCTGAGTTCTAGGCCTACGGGAAAACTCAATACATCACATTCCCATGAAACAAAAACATAATCATAATCCAAAACACGATCTCAAATATAAGTAAAAGGTGCACAATTACTAAACATTCTGTTTAAATCTTGACGCGATATATATATATATATATATATATATACCCGAAAATTACCAGTTGTCACAGCCTCCCAGCCTTAGGAGAAATTCGTCCCAGATTTCAATTGAGATAACGCATCGGAATTAGGAAAGAGATGAGGGTACTTCCGCATGATCTCATCTTCACGCTCCCACGTGAACTCAGGACCATGTCGGGAATCCTAGCGAACTTTAACAATCGAGATACGGCTATGCTTAAGTCGCTAAACTTCGCGGTCCATGACCTCAACAGGTTTACGTCTCTGGTCCTATATAACGAGGGTTAAGCTTTCCACGCTTTCCGAAACGTATCACCCAATTTCCACAATGAGACTTTCAGCATAACTTTGTCTCCAACCTGGAACTCGAGAGGTTTACGTCTCTGGTCGGCATAGCTCTTTTGTCGATCACGTGCTGCCTGGAGACGGTTTTGAATCTGGACTATCTTCTCGGTTGTTTCGTAGGCGAGTTCGGGACAGGTGAGTTGGCTGTCACCCACCTCGGTCCAGCGGATTGTTATAGGAAAACTCGGCTAGGGGCAAGTTTCTCTCCCAGCCTTTTTTGAAATGTATGACGCACGCTCGAAGCATATCCTTCAACATTTTTATATTTCTCTCACTGTGGCCGTCTATTTGGGGATGATAGGTGGTACTCATGTCAAGGTTGGTCCCCATGGCCGTCTGGAGTGACTTCAAGAAATGTGACGTGAAATGACTGTCTCGATCAGAAATGATGGATATCGGTACGCCATGACGAGAAACGATCTCCTTTAGATATAGACGGGCAAGCTTGTCCACACTGTCAGTTTCACTGATAGCCAGGAAGTGAGCAGACTTGGTGAGTCGGTCAACGATTACCCAAATCGTATCACAACCACTAGCGGTCTTTGGCAATTTCGTGATAAAGTCCATGGTGATCCGTTCTCATTTCTAAATCGGAAGTTCAGGTTGTATCAGTAATCCTGACGGTTTCTGATGTTCGGCTTTCACTCTGGAACAAGTCAAGCACTTACCGACATATAGGGTGATGTCGGCCTTCATGTTGGGCTACCAGTACAGTTTCTTCAGGTCCTGATACATCTTATCAGATCCCGGATGTATGGAGTACTTCGACTTATGCGACTCATGCATAATCAACTTGCGAATCCCTCCGTGGAGTGGTATCCAGCTTCTGTCTCCAAAGCATAATTTTCCGTCAAAACGCTTTACGAAGCCGTTTTCACTCTCTACCATACCATAGAGGTTTTCAGCGGGTCGGTTTTCCTCCTTCAACGCCTCGGCTTAGGCTTCTAGGATTTGAGATGGTAGCGGTGAGCTGATGGTCCTTCCCAACGATCTGACCCTTAACGGTGGCATCCTCTCCTTTCGACTAAGAGCGTCTACAACAATGTTTGCCTTACCAGGGTGGTAGCGAATCTTAAAATCATAATCACTAGGTAGTTCCAACCAACGACGTTGTCTCATATTTAGCTCCTTCTGGTCTAGAATGTGTTGCAAGCTCTTATGGTCGGTGTATATGATACACTTGGTACCGTACAGGTAGTGCCTCCAAATTCTAAGGGCGAACACGACGGCTCCTAGTTCCAGATTGTGAGTGGTGTAGTTTTTCTCATGCGTCTTAAGCTGGCGTGAAGCGTATGCTATCACTTTCTCCTTTTGCATTAAGACGGCTCCTAAATCTTTGTGCGAAGCATCGCAATAAACGACAAAGTCTTCGCTTCCCTCGGGTAAGGCTAGGATGGATGCACTACACAACTTCTCCTTCAGTAGCTGGAACGCTTCTTCCTCTTCTTCACCCCATTCATATTTCACATTCTTCTGCGTCAATTTAGTTAGCGGCTTGGCTATCTTAGAGAATCCCTCGATGAATCTCCGGTAATAGCTAGCTAGACCCAAAAATTGACGCACCTCAGTTGGGGTTGTAGGTGCGGTCCATTCCTTAATGGACTCGATCTTTGCGGGGTCCACATGAATCCCCTGACTATCAATCACTTGGCCTAGAAATTATACGATTGGAATCCAACATTCACACTTGGAGAATTTGGCGTACAATTGTTCCTTCTTCACCAGTTCCAAGATGAGTTTTAGATGCTCCTCATGTTCCTTCTTACTCCTTGAGTAGATCAAGATATCGTCTATGAATACTATCACAAACTTATTTAGATATGGTTTGCACACCCGATTCATGAGGTCCATAAATACGGCTGGTGCGTTGGTCAAACCAAATGGCATCACTTGAAACTCATAATGGTCGTAACGGGTTCTGAACGCAGTCTTCAGGGTATCCTCCTCCTGGACCCTGACTTGCTGATACCCAGATCGGAAGTCAATTTTTGAGTAAGCGCTCGATCCTTGGAGCTGATCAAATAAATCATCGATCCTGGGAGGTGGTATCGGTTCTTCACATTAGTCGGCTCATCTTGTTTGCTAGGTCTAAGTAGTCTTGGTCTTACCAAGTGGGAGTCTACGAGCACCCGATACTATAATTCTGTCGGCTCCTGTGTCACGTAAGTAGGTGTACTTAGGTTTCTAATAATGTTTGACCAGTCTCGGTGGTGTACCTATTCTTAATGCGTATGGTAGAACCTAGAAGATTTGCGCGGGTTGCCACTAGCAATCGGTCGGTCGGGTTAGTAACGTCTTATTGCTGCAGTCATGACTATACCTTATGACTTGTGTATGGCTGCTTAATAACTCGCATAAATGCCATGAGCAGTATATGTTTCAGTCACGCCCAAGGTTACGAGTCTCTCGATAGTCGTCCAACTCAAAGGCTTGTCCAATCGAAGACGAGGTCCTCGGATGCCGGAAGAGGTACGGTAACGCGAAACACCACACAGCGGAGTGGATCCATGATGGCAGATGGCGTGTCTCTCCCTTTCGGGTTGAGGTATGACACTGGATGAGGTTGAGTTCTTGAGGCGGTAGGGAGGTAGAATCGATTCGGTCATGATCTATCAGACTTTGGATGAGAAATTTAATCCTTGGTGGGGATTTAGGCAACCATTCCTGGCACAACACAATCCTACCTGAATTACACATAGGTGGCCAGTCTTTGTATAATTGAGGTCCGACGATGTAATGCCGGGTTTAGTTTACGAGAGTTAGATTTTAAACCCCTGGTGGACTTTACGAGTAGAAAGATGATAACAAATCAATTGAATCACAACTGGAAGATAACGTCAAGTAATTTGTCAGAAGGTAGTAAAAAAATGCAAGAGCAGTATGCATAAACAAGTACATAAGATAAGATTATGGATACTCCGGAGCCAAATAAGCTTACATCTCAAAATAATGTACACTAGATTTCATACCATCACGAGGTTCTTAAGAAAATACTAAAGAAGTCTTATAGAGTGGTATCCTAAATAAAATTAAAATTAGGTTCCGCGAGATAGGGTGGTCATCCTTGCCATCACGTCTTATTCTTGGTTTCCTTCGATTTATGATGGCTATCCTTCTAGCCACTCGGCTTCCACGGTGTTTGACACTCACTCTTGGGGTGTCCCTTCATTCCACATCTAAAACAGGTGATTTTATCCCTACATTCCATCCTAGCGCGTGCTTGGGTCTCTGCAAGGATTTTGGACCTACAGTTCCTGGCTACATGCCCAACCCCATGGCAAAAGTAGCATATCCTAGTACACTCTCCATGATGATGATGTTTGCAATGGTCGCACTTTGGTCTGTCTCCTTCACAACCTCCTCCTTTTCCCGCATTAACAGTATGAGTCTCGGCGACCTTCTGTCGCTTGCCCTGCTTGGCGCTTCCCCCTAAGTGGTCTTCCCACTTCTTCTTGATTTCTATTATTTCTATGACAGCACCTCCGATCATGGGGTTCATACGAGCATGTGCCACAGTTATGGCATCCCGGAGACTAGATGGTTCGACTGCAACCACATCCATCCTGACTAGTGGGGCAGTCCCCCAATGTAGCGCTTGATCTTATGAGCCTCGCTACTTACCATCCCAGGGCACAACTGGATCAACTCAAGAAAGCGGTTGGTGTATGTCTGAAGGTCAGTGCCTTTCACCTTATGTCCCCAGAGTTCAGCCGCTAGTCTCTTATCCCCAATACTCGAACCATATCTCTCCAATATCATCTCTTTGAACTCTTCCCAAGTCGTGTTGTGAGCTCTGTCGGCTCCTACAGCCTTATGGTAGCTAATCCACCAGACCCATGCCCTACTCTGCAATATGGAGGTGGCCAAATCCACTCTAGAGTTTTCCTCCCAGCAGCATTTCCCGAAGGTAGCTTCCAACTCTTCCATCCAGTGTATTACGATGGCCGCTCCTCCAGTGCCGTCAAAGTTGACCGTCACCAGCTTGCTGAACTCTCCAAAGGTACAGCCACGAGCTTTGCCATCATTGCCTACTAGGCTTGGTGCTGGGTTGTTCGAACGGTTTGTCTCCACCAGTTGTTCGGCTAATCGCACGAGTTGAGCGGTCAATGCATGGAGATCAGTAACAGTAGGTGGGGGTTGGTTGTCAACAGTCAGGGTGTTGGTAGCTTGGACAGGGGCGGCAGGGGGTTGGCCATGGCGTCCTGTCATTACTATAGCAGCAGGTGGTGCCCGTGTGGTCCCGGTTGGGTTTCATTTTGGAGCCATTGATCTAAACATCGATAGAAAGAGTAGTAAGGTTCCAACAACGAAGTCACATCACGTGAGAATTCGAGTTTTATATCTGGAGCATTTGGGCTAGTCGTTAATTGCTATACGGAAGTACTAATCTGTGTCGCGGCAAAGGATTCCCGCTCAAAACAAAGACAAAACCTAAAATTTCGAGTAAAGGATGGGGTACGCAAAAACCCCTTTCTAACGTAAAAGTTCCGAGGCGGTTTTCAGATGGCGCTGAGGTGGACTTTTCGTAGGAATATGGCGAATGTCTCATCCCAAGATTACGTGGTGAGGCGACATAGAAAGAAGTCGTGATTCCATAGGGAAAATACTGAGATGTTCTTTCCAACGGCACCAGTGAACGAAAGTATAATAGAGAAGGGCATAGTTCGTGACAACGGTAGTGGGTAGGTATAAGTGTTCAAATAATAGAACCAAAAACGCAACGACTATATCAAAACTTCTCCCAAAATCCCAAAAATATCAATAACCATAATCAATACTCATAATAATAAATACCGCATTATACTAAACGCATATTCAAAACAAACATCATACCAATCACATCACAGTATTACTAGAGGCTTCAGCTTGGCATGCGCGTATCGGTCACAGGATCAGTCTTTTTGAAAAATATTTATAGCATAGGTTTTTTATGAATACCCAGTTCGCTATAACCTTGGCTCTGATACCAATCTGTAACACCCCAAAATTCGGTACAATGGAAGACTTATCAAAGTTTCAGGGTGTTACTTGGATTGGTACACAACACAAGTACAAGAACGAAATAGCATCATCCGATTTAATAAAACATTTAAATTCAGAAGTTAAGGTTTAGATTTATTCCAAAAGTATTTAAGTAAGCCCAAATAAACAAAAAGATAGGTCCCATAAAGTTTATCAGAGTCTGACTGATCCGATAACCAAGCCACTTGCCAAGCTTCCCATCCAAACAACCATCAACAAAATACATTACTCGGTACCTGAGAAAACATGTTAAAAGGTCAGCTAACGCTGGTGAGTTCATAGGTTTAGACTCAAAACAATACATAATAGTGGACCAAAAACGCATAAGTTTGCTATACTAGTCTAAGGCATCAACCAACAACCAAATCCCAAATCAAAGCCAGCATAAATTCCTATAGGTGCACACTATAGTACTATCCTACACTTGCAGCATGTTTTTATACCCTACACGGTTTGCAGCTGTATATAATAACCCTACACCTTGCCGCTCTCACATACTAACCTTAGCTAGCTAACATAGCAAACATTAACAAAACCATAAAGTAACCAAACCAAAATACTCTTTTCAAACAAATCAATTCTCGAATAAACATTTCTCATTTCCAAATAAACAACCATTAAAATTAGTTAAGGACAAGCATGTTTTCTCCACCAAAACAGTTATAAAATCAGTAAAAGTAGGGGCCACAAACTCACTTCAATAAAGTCAAACACAAACACGAATCAACAGTAGGAAAGTACCACGGCGGCTAGAACGTCACTGCACTGCGAACCCGGCACAACCTAATGATATAATACTCCTCTTAAAATGTATCTCTACAAATAAACTTAGATACTCAAAACTTCCCAAAAGTTAACTATTTCCATTTCCAAAAATAATATATTTTTAGCCTTTTAGTATAAGTTGGGTATCATCATTCATGTGATGGAAGAAAGACATGACTCAAGAGTACGCACGCCAAAAGGAGAATAAACAAACAAAATCGACGAGAAGCGAGACAAAACTCAAGACGAAACGACGGGGTCAACTACGCAAATCACACAAACCAAACATACCAAAACAACTGAATAGATTGGTAGTCATCGGTAATTTTCCCAATATCCCATTAAGTTATAAATCTCATATGTTTTTATATTATAAAAGAACCATTAATTTGTCATGACTCGTTTACTAATGGAACGTTACCATGTCGAATAATTTATAAGTTTACAACATGTTAAAGTAAAACTTTGTTATAACTTATTCAGAAGTAATTCCGACTACCAATTATTCAATAATTCAAATTCACGCACGACAATGGTCAAGATCTAAATGATTAAGCTAAAAGCTTAATAAGAAAACCGGACGAATTATTAGATCTTTATCGAATTCACCAACACGATAAGTCCAACAATTCCTTTGTTTCACGTATCAATCCAAAGCCAACCTACATATTACAAATAAAAGGGTAAGTCATAAGGATGGGGTATCCATTAATAAATTTCTGCGCGTTTACCGGGCCCTTATTGAATTCATCAATTACAATAAGTCCGTTAACCACGTCGGTCGGGTATATTAACGTTACCCAATCCGAAACTTGACAATAATTCTAAGATAAGCCCCAAAACTAATCTAGGTGGTATTCCATGATAAACGTGCCCTCAAAACGCTTAATAACTCATACATATCCCTATTTTATTCTTTTTATTATTTTCCTATTTAACTTTCACTATTAAATAACAAATAATTTATTATTAGCAAATTACCTTATAAAGAAATATTTAAGTTATTATTACTTATTATATCACTTTTTATTTTTTTCATTTCTTTTTCTAAACCAAATACATATCGAGTCATGTCACGTTCCGAGTCACAATTTCGAGTTTCATTAGACTCGAGTTAACAAGTCAACCTCAATAGTCACAAGTCCAAATATAAGTCTAGATGCATTTTTCGGCTAGTCGAGGCCACGCTGAGACTACGGAGTCTCGGTGGCACTCGACTTGGCTCAAAACATCACAAGTATAATCATATTCATCTCATAACAATTCCCATGTCGCGGCCACTAACCTATGGCTCGCTACAAACTCATTTCGATCCGACCTCAAGTTTCAAACACACTCGACAAGGAAACGACCACAAGGACGACAATATACTCACCATGCCGAACCAAGGGTCTCGACTCGAACCCCTTTTCGACAGCAACAACCAAATGGACCACAAGGGGTCTTGACTCCAAAATCCAAAACCTATCTAACTCAATCCAAACTCACAACCAATTCGACACCCAATATTAATCCAAACCCTAAGTGGGTTTTCAACCCATAACCGAATCCAACAAGAATGAAGGAAGAAAAATAAACGAGAACCAAGATAAGCTTATAAATAAGCTCGAAAAGCTTTTATAAGTTTCGATGAAGACCACGGCCGTGAACTTATGCTCATGGTATCAACTCTCGACACAAAACCGAGACCAAATGATGATACCATTATTATTATTCACGTTTTTATAAAGAAAAAGTTTGTTTCTACCCATTTTAAACCCACACCGACCCACCACGAGTGGTGTTTCGGTGTTTAGATCATTTTTCTAGCGCGATCTATACCTTCCTTCGACTAAACACGGCAAGGAACAAAGAAATAGGGGCGGTGGTGGCTCGTGGATGCGCGTTTGCTTCGAAAATGGGATATACGAGGTGTTATGGTGGTATTCGATGGTGGATATGAAGGGATAAGGTGGTGGTGGTGACGGCGTACGATGGTGGCCGGAGATGGTGTCGGCGGTGGGACGTGCGGCTAAGGAGAACGGAGAGGGTGATGAACCCTAGAAATGTTATAATAGGGTTTTTATAGCCCCCTTGTGCCATTTGTGTAAACCTCATAAACCTCAAGAACTAAAACTGAAAATAGGGCGAGGGGTTGAAAGTGTTATTTTGCTATTCTTTTCATTAAACGCTAACGGGGCTAGTTTCATTAAACGATATAATATATATATATATATATATATATATATATATATATATATATATATATATATATATATATATATATATATATATATATATATATATATATATATATATATATATATATATAAAAGATATACCCAAAAATTACCAGTTGTCACATTGAGCAATATTGGAAAGAGGAATTTGTAGGGTGTAAAATGTTCAAGACAGTCAAGAGATTGAAAAGTTTGAAAGGGTATTTGAAGAAATTAGCATGGAAAGATGGGAATGTGTTTGAGAATGTAGTCAATATCAGAGAAAAATTGAAGAGTGTGCAGACTAGAATAGATAAAGACCCTGATGACAAGAAGCATAGAGAAGAGGAGAGTGACATATTGAATGATTATATGGCTGATTTAAAATTGAAGAGAACCTGCTACACCAGAAAGCTAAAGTTAAATGGCTCAGCTTGGGAGACAGAAAAAATGCATTTTTCCATAGAACCTTGAAAAGTAGATATCACAAGAACAGAATTAATGCTATTAATGATAATGGAAGCTATTATTTTTGGAAGCATGAAAAGTGATGAGAGACAGAGCATTCTTGATGTTGTCCCTTTCAAAGTTGAAAATTTTCCAGTTAGATACCTTGGAGTGCCACTTACATCAAAGAGAATAGGGTGAAGGAATGCAAGAGCCTAATTGCTAAAGTCAAAAACAGAATGTCAAATTGGAAGAATAGATATCTATATACGATGGGAGGCTTTAATTAATTGCATCAGTGCTTGAGTTTATCCAAGTATATTGGGCTTTTGTGTTTCTATTGCCTAAAACCACTATTAAGGAAATCAATAAACTCTTAAAAAATTTCTTGTGGAATCATGGTGAAGTATTCAAGGGCAAAGCAAAGGTAGCTTGGAAGATTGTTTCTAAGCCTAAGTGTCAGGGTGGATTAGGGCTGAAAACCTTGAAGTATGGACCAAAGCTATGCTAGTCAAAAACCTTTGGCATGTGGCATGTGATAAGGATTCATTATTGTGGAAACCGTAGAGGGGGGGGGGTGAATACGTTTCCATTTAAAAACTTAAAAAACTTTTTGTATCAAACACCCGATCAAGTGTGACGTAATATGAAAGGTGTCGACAATGATCATACAACATCTAGAGATGGTATAAAGTAAACTACAACACAAACACAATCAAACCATGACATAAACATAATCAACGTAATATAAGCAACAAACAACACAAGCATAAATGCAATGCAAATATAAATATAAAGCGATAAAGACTAAAATAAAAGTAAAGAGACAAGTAAAGAAGGCGCAAACCGGACACAATGATTTATAGTGGTTCGGACATGAAGCTCCTCTTCGCCCTACTCCACTCCCCGAGTACCCAACTCGAGAGTTACTTCACTAATCAACAAGATCCCTTCAGGCGGAGAAAACCGTACAACGTCACTTATCCTTATTTCCGACACTAAGCTAAATGTCGAGTACTAATCTTAGCTAGTACCAATCTACCACGATCCATACGATCTACTCACGATCTACCCGATCTACCCTTGATCCACTTGATCAACACACAAGCCCACAAGCTACAAGAGATCTCCAAGATCACAATGATCTACTCTCACTTGACTCGATCTACCCGATCTACCTTTGATCCACTTGATCAATACACAAGCCCACAAGCTACAAGAGATCTCCAAGATCTCAACAAGATCACAATGATCTACTCTCACTTGACTCGATCTACCCGATCTACCCTTGATCCACTTGATCAATACACAAGCTACAAGAGATCTCCAAGATCTCGACAAGATCACAATGATCTACTCTCACAAACTACTCAAAAGAGGATAAACTTGGTGTATACTAGGATACAACAAGTATGCAACAACAAGTGTTACAAGTGCACTAACTATAACTACAACACTTTGTATCTTTGGGATACTATGTGTTCTTCTCTTGCACTAGTAGAGGAATGAAGGTGATCATTTGGTTGGATGATTGGATCACTCTTTAAACGAAAAGAAAACTAAACTAAATGATCAAGAAGAAAAGAAGTGTTAAGAGTTTTGAACTCAGAAAGTTGTGTGTGAAAAAGGATGCCCAAAAACTGTGAAGAGGGCTGGTATTTATATGCAGAAAAATTATGACCATTATAAAGACACGGTACCACTAAATGGCACACGGTACCACTAAATTTAGTGGTACTGTGGTACTGATGAGTGTGTAAATACTCATCATTTTAGACC
Source organism: Artemisia tridentata subsp. tridentata (assembly GCA_021014915.2). Classification (NCBI taxonomy): domain Eukaryota; kingdom Viridiplantae; phylum Streptophyta; class Magnoliopsida; order Asterales; family Asteraceae; genus Artemisia; species Artemisia tridentata. The sequence goes on along the minus strand of CP139504.1, from coordinate 66,017,798 downwards.
CATATAAGACACAAAAATGACCAAAAGCACCCAAATAGACCATGTTATATTGCAAATATTCGTGGTTTGTGTTTTTATGTGTTTCAGGTACAAAAGGATTGAAAACACGACAAATACGGACAAAACCGAGCACAAGATTGGAAAAGCGTGAAAAGCCGAGGACGGGGAAGGAAATTACGAGTTTGGACTGGGAAATTGCTCAAGTGTCAAAAGTCAACCTTCATGAAAGTCAAATTGTCAATATTGGCCCTTGGAATTATTTTAGCAAAAATGACAAACTTGGTCCCTTAACTTAAAACAAATTCCAAAAATGACCCTAAACCTTTAACCCTTTTTATTTACCCAAAACCAAAATAAATAACCAACCCAAATCCTAATCCTAAAAACCCAGTCCACAACAATACACCCTAGCCCAATTCCAAAAATAACCCAACCCCAACCTTATCCCCTTTTAGCTAATTCCCAGGGTCAAACCCGAAGTCAAAACCACCATCTTGATAAACCATTGCCGCCCAAAACCATTTACCCAATTCCCCAGGCCAGAAAATCATGTCCCCCCATCCCTTTTCTCTTACACACGCCTCCCCCCTCCTCACTTAGCTCCTGACACAGTACACCTTGTTCACGTGTCTACCAATCTAGCTAAAAACCCACTTGGTAACTTTTCCCGCCAAAACCAATTTGGACGACTGAGATGGACTTAATCTAATCCAATGGATGGGATTTGCTCAAGAAGGTTCAGAGATGCTTTTGGAGTGTTATTAAAAGAAAGGAAGACACAGAGAGATAGTTGTCACTGTTTTTAGACCAAAATTCGTAGTGTAGTCTTTTAAATTTAGTTTAGTTAAGTTTTATTGTAACTTTAATTTCAGTCAAATGTGATTTTCAATTTCAGTTTAACTTCAAAAGCCTTGTTCTTTTTCAGTGTAATTCGAGTTCAACTTAATTCAGAAATTTAAACTTTGTTGTTGCTTAATTTCCAAAAGCCTCTCTTTTAAGTTTAATAAGCTAACATAAGCCTGTGACAGCTTATTGTTAGTTTATTGTTGCTTATTTAGTTTAATTGAGTTTTAATTTCAATATAGTCAAAAGTCAACATAAGTCAACAAACTGCTTATTGCTTATTTTCAGGGTTCTTTTCAGCTTATTTTCAGTTATTAGTGCTTAATTATGTTAGTTTACTACCATGTTTGCTTAATCTCAGCTTAATGTGGTCTTGCTTGTTCAATTTACCAAAGCAGTCACCCAAAAGGGGTGTTTGGATGAAAGTCAAAACGGGTCAATGGTGGCCTACTGTTCATGTGCACCTTTGGTATGTTTTTCTCATGCTTATATTAGCCTAGATAAATTGTTAGAATGAAGTTTTTAGCTGTTAGGGAGGATTTGAAGGTTTGTGATTGATTAGTGCAAAGTTAGAATCACCACTGCTCATTTAAGCTCCCATTAAGCTGTGGCTTGTTAGATCCTTATTCCTGATAACTTTAGGCGTCTTTTAGTAGTTTTAGTGTAAGATCAGTAGTTGGTATTGTTTCATGCAAGTTCAAAAGAGTTTGGGTTCAAATAGTATCACTGCTGCATCAGTTCAATATTTGCTTTTCTCAGCTTTTTCTATTGAGTGTATCTGCTTAATCAGTTAATCCCTTTGCATGATTTTTGTTTTTATAAGTAGTTTGTAGGGTAATATTAATCTGTTTCATCTTATTTGAGCATTTAGAGCTTATTTGATAGCTTTTATTTAAGTCTGCAAGTGTGTGCTTGGACTGCCTTTCCCCTGTATCAGCTTTTTGTTCCTTAGGCCTTCTGATCTAGAGCTTAATTGGAGTAGCAATTGTTGATCAATTTTGGGCATTTTAAGTTTTCATGTAGCTTGTAGTGTCAGCTTTCCATATCTGCTTTTAGCTTTCCCTGATAAGCTCTTTCCTAGCTTATAGATCAGCTGGAAGTAGGCTGATAAGCCTTTTTGCTTCTGTCTTATCTTTGCATCTGTTCAGCAGCTTAACTGCTTATTCCTAGTGCTTATTTGAGCTTATTCTGTTGTTTTAAGCTTCAGTTAGTATGTTCTTCAGTTTCTGAGCTTTTGGTAATTTTTAGCTTATTTGCAAACTGCTTATTCATCTGTTCTGCTTATTTAAGCTGAATTAAGTTCTCATTTTATTTTTCCTAGTTTCAGAAATATATTTTAGACTTACCTAAATTTTTTTTAGATTTTTCCAAATCAGTTTACTATTTTTAAATCATTTAAATAGTTTAATTTAGTTTTAAATTCATATTAATTAATTAAAAAGTCAAAAAAATATTTTTTTTTTTTCCAAAATTTTCTTTTGTCATTTAGTACGTAGGAAAATTGTTTTTGTACCCGTAGAGTTAATATTTCATCGTTTTGACGTTTTTAGGTTCGTTCGTAGTTCCCGTTTTCTTTAATTCGCCTTTTTTTAGTCCAATTACATTTTTAATCACGTTTGTTTTTCTCAAATTGTTTTTCTCACCTTTTAAATCGTTTTTATTTTATGTTCACTTATTTTAGATTAAAAACCCAAAATCCCACTTTTATTTACTATTCTAACACGTTGCACGATTCGAGAACACGAATTTCATTCACGCCTTTGTTGGGGATAACGACCCGGGTTACACATACTTCAATTGTGTTTCCTTGGACATAAATAAGTGTTGATTCCAGCGAAACAATTTTTGGCGCCGTTGCCGGGGAAGGTTGAAGCGAATTTTTAATTTTCGTTTGTCGTTACGTGTTTTGAAGACCCTTCTCCCGAGAAGTTATCATTTTCTTCGTAAATATTTTCTTATAAAAAACCCAAAAAGATTTTTATTTCAAAATTTATTTTCCTCTTTCCCTTTGTATTTTTCAAATGTTTCTAAAAATCCAAAAATATTCTTCGTATCCCTTCTATTCGTTTAATTCTTTATCTCACCCTCTATCCGTTTAATTCTTTTTATGTCTTCATCTTACCATTATGGTTGTGAATGGTGTGGGGGACCTCTAAATGGTGGAAATTGCCCCGGTTGTAGCATTGTAAATTCGGGAAACGGGTTTGTCTATGACCAAAATCCCTACAATGAAACAACCAATTTCCTTAACCAACCCCCACACCATGAGATGGAAACATATTCTTGTGAATATTGTGGAGGTCCTCACCAAAGTTTTGATTGTCAAGCAAGGAATACGTTTGTCTATGAGCAAGTTCCATGTAATCAAAATTTTGGTTATGACCAATATCCATGTGATTCACCGAGTCAGTCACAACAGTTTTACTGTTGTGAATACTGTGGAGGTCCGCATTATGAATCCGATTGTCAAACGAGGAGCCCGCTTGTCTATGAGCATGGCCCTTGTAACAATTATGATTATTCCTATCATGACCAACCTCCACAGTACCAAATGACTCAAACGCAACCTCAGCCACTTCCTCAAGATCTTCTCCATGTTCTAAAATTAATAGAAGAAGTTAAGGATTTGGCTAATAAAATTCCCCTTGAAGATCGTCATGGAGAATCTATGGAAGATTTACTCGCCATAGAACGAGCAGCACACAATCGTTTCTTGTTTAATCAGGCGTGCATGCTCGATGACGAAGATGAGGACGACGAGGAGAGTACTATTCCTTTTAGTGAAATTATTTCTCAACTCCCTCAGTCTATTGCAATCACATCATTCTTACCATATATGAACTCCAAGGACTCTCTTATTATGGGGGATGAGCATCTTAGCACTATTCCTGAAAAGGAATCGGACGAATTCATAAAGTCTAGTGCTGAGAACCTTATCCTAATCCCAAGTGAGTCTGAGGATATATCGGACAATGAATGTGATTTGTCTGTTTGTAGTGATCATCCTCTTGACACTACTGATGATTTTTTCGGGACGTTTTCTAACCCTCTTTTCAATTCAAATGATGATTTTTCCTCTAGTGATGACGAATCACTTTCTGATGAGGACGTTCAAAATGAAAGTCTCAAAGTCTATTCGAATTCTCTTTTTGAATTTGATGATGAGTACTTTTCTAGCAAAATAAATCCTCTCTTTGATGAAGAGTTAGAGAACGATGAGGTCAAGGACTCTATTATTCATAAACTTGATGATATGACCTCGGTTCTTAATCCCGATATTGATCTTTCTCTGACATATGTGACATTTCCTTCTGAGGATAGCCATTATATTGACTTCACATATGTCGTTCGAGTTTTTCTACCTTTCTTCTCTTATAAGGTAGCTTGTCCTTTCCTTCACTCGTTTGGAAGTGAAGACAAAGTTTTTGACCCCGGCATCTCAATTTATCATTCTTTTGAGCCGGATGTATCTCGTCGGTGTGGAACTTTCAAGAACTTCAATGTTTATCCAAACATTTCAAATGAAAGTCCGATGGAGATTTTCTCTTCCACATGCTTCCCCATGGACAAATGAATTGGGGGTCGAGTCAAGCTAGTGACTCGGTTAACAAAAACATTAGCACCACATGGGTGACAACCCATGTTTCTGACTTCTTTCTATTTTCTGACACTAAGTGTGGGGGGGATTCCTCTACTGTGCTTTGTTTTGTGTGTTGTTTGCTCTTGTTTGCAGGTTTCCCTTAGATCGTGATGATTGATGCGCCTGTTTTCAATCCAGCCACCCAATATCCGATCTTTTTGCTAATGATTATCTAGGGATATCTTTTTAATCCTGTTTGTGAAAGTAGAGAATTCGTTCACACACTTGGCTATTAGTATTACCTTTTTACGTTCTAAGTGTCGGCATAATAGCCAGTACTTTGAATATTGAGGGCAATATTCAATTCTAAGGGTGGGGGGAATTCTCGCGATTTTTGTCACATATGTACCTTCTAGTGCCCTAGTACCCCCTTTTTGGCCAAAAATTTTAAATTTTTTGTCAAGAAATTGCAAAAAAAAAAAAAAAAAAAGTAGTGTTTAATCTTGATTAGGTTAGAACAAAGGGAATCCCGACTCTGCTAGAGTGTTGATCTGGCTGCTTCCTTAACGATTAGACTAAGGTTTTACGATATGTGCAAATGAAAATGCTAAGCGTAGAATAGTTGGGTTTCTTTAGAGCTTATAAAAGTAATCTATGGCTTTTCCTCCAAGAAGATAACTAATCTGATTTAATAAGTGCTTATTTTCAAACTTTTGAACACACAAAATCATTTTTTCATACGATTTTGAAAAATACTAGTTCAAGGCTTTATTTAAACTTCGGAACAAGCATATGTCAGAATAATGCAAAATGAAAGTGAGACGTTGCTTGAAAGTTACAAAAAGTTAAGTAATAAATGTATGTGCTAAAAAGCTAAGGTTCAAGATCGGCCCTTGGATCCTTATTTCCGGAAGGCGTTTAGGTCTTGGCTATCCTCTTACACCGGCCCTTGGACCCATAATTCTGAAAGGCGTTAAGGTCTTGGAACTCTCCGTTGTAACGGCCCTTGGATCCTTTATTCCAGGAAGGTGTAAGGTCTTGGTTCCCGTGAAACTCCGTTAGTTTATGTTGCACAAGTAAAAAAAAATGATGATAAAAAAAAATGATAAGAAAAAAATAAAATAAAATGGAATGATATTGCAAAATGCAAAAATGGAATGATATTGCAAAATGCAATAAGTTTTGATGTGTTTTGAAACTTGCTTGTTGTGAATTTTAAATCTATCTTTCAACTAGTATTAGTCAAAACCTTATAAAAACATCGATTTTTGTGATCAAAATTTTGAAAATCAAGCACATTCACTTAACTTGAATAAATTGTGGGAGTGAAAAGTTAAGTCTCGGCTTACATAGATTATTAGTATAAGTAGTGTTAGCATTTTACAAAAGCATTTGCACATTGAGTTTAAGCTTAGTTGGGAGTATAAAAAAGAGGATGACGATTACAATTCCCTGGAGACACCCATTTTGTGTGAATCCCGTTCCATGATACCATTTTTGGAAATCAAGCATTTTATTTTTGTTCTAATTTAAATTTCTTGCATTTTAATAAAAAAATCGAAACGGGGTATACTTGGTATTCTTTTGATCCTTTCATTACTTCATATGATCGGATTGCTAGGGACTAGCAATAGCTTAGTGTGGGGGATTGATGAGTGTGTAAATACTCATCATTTTAGACCCATATAAGACACAAAAATGACCAAAACCACCCAAATAGACCATATTATATTGCAAATATTCGTTGTTTGTGTTTTTATGTGTTTCAGGTACAAAAGAATTGAAAACAGGGCAAATACGGACAAAACTGAGCACAAGATTGGAAAAGTGTGAAAAGCCGAGGACGGGGAAGGAAATTACGAGTTTGGACCGGGAAATTGTTCAAGTGTCAAAAGTCAACCTTCATGAAAGTCAAATTGTCAATATTGGCCCTTGGAATTATTTTAGCAAAAATGACAAACTTGGTCCCTTAACTTAAAACAAATTCCAAAAATGACCCTAAACCTTTAACCCTTTTTATTTACCCAAAACCAAAATAAATAACCAACCCAAATCATAATCCTAAAAACCCAGCCCACAACAATACACCCTAGCCCAATTCCAAAAATAACCCAACCCCAACCTTATCCCCTTTTAGCTAATTCCCAGGGTCAAACCCGAAGTGAAAACCACCATCTTCATAAACCATTGCCGCCCAAAACCATTTACCCAATTCCCCAGGCCAGACAATCATGTCCCCCCATCCCTTTTCTCTTACACACGCCTCCCCCCTCCTCACTTAGCTCCTGACACAGTACACCTTGTTCACGTGTCTACCAATCTAGCTAAAAACCCACTTGGTAACTTTTCCCGCCAAAACCAATTTGGAAAACTGAGATGGACTTAATCTAATCCAACGGATGGGATTTGCTCAAGAAGGTTCAGAGATGCTTTTGGAGTGTTATTTAAAGAAAGGAAGACACAGAGAGATAGTTGTCACTGTTTTTAGACCAAAATTCGTAGTGTAGTTTTTTAAATTAGGTTTAGTTAAGTTTTATTGTAACTTTAATTTCAGTCCAATGTGATTTTCAATTTCAGTTTAACTTCAAAAGCCTTATTCTTTTTCAGTGTAATTCGAGTTCAACTTAATTCAGAAATTTAAACTTTGTTGTTGCTTAATTTCCAAAAGCCTCTCTTTTAAGTTTAATAAGCTAACATAAGCCTGTGACAGCTTATTGTTAGTTTATTGTTGCTTATTTAGTTTAATTGAGTTTTAATTTCAATATAGTCAAAAGTCAACATAAGTCAACAAACTGCTTATTGCTTATTTTCAGGGTTCTCTTCAGCTTATTTTCAGTTATTAGTGCTTAATTATGTTAGTTTACTACCATGTTTGCTTAATCTCAGCTTAATGTGGTCTTGCTTGTTCAATTTACCAAAGCAGTCACCCAAAAGGGGTGTTTGGATGAAAGTCAAAACGGGTCAATGGGTGGCCTACTGTTCATGTGCACCTTTGGTATGTTTTTCTCATGCTTATATTAGCCTAGATAAATTGTTAGAATGAAGTTTTGATAGCTTTTATTTAAGTCTGCAAGTGTGTGCTTGGACTGCCTTTCCCCTGTATCAGCTTTTTGTTCCTTAGGCCTTCTGATCTAGAGCTCAATTGGAGTAGCAATTGTTGATCAATTTTGGGCATTTTAAGTTTTCATGTAGCTTGTAGTGTCAGCTTTCCATATCTGCTTTTAGCTTTCCCTGATAAGCTCTTTCCTAGCTTATAGATCAGCTGGAAGTAGGCTGATAAGCCTTTTTGCTTCTGTCTTATCTTTGCATCTGTTCAGCAGCTTAACTGCTTATTCCTAGTGCTTATTTGAGCTTATTCTGTTGTTTTAAGCTTCAGTTAGTATGTTCTTCAGTTTCTGAGCTTTTGGTAATTTTTGGTGATGTAGAGCTTATTTTTAGCTTATTTGCAAACTGCTTATTCATCTGTTCTGCTTATTTAAGCAGAATTAAGTTCTCATTTTATTTTTCCTAGTTTCAGAAATATATTTTAGACTTACCTGAATTTTTTTAGATTTTTCCAAATCAGTTTACTATTTTTAAATCATTTAAATAGTTTAATTTAGTTTTAAATTCATATTAATTAATTAAAAAGTCAAAAAAATTATTTTCTTTTTTCTTTTTTCCAAAATTTTCTTTTGTCATTTAGTACGTAGGAAAATTGTTTTTGTACCCGTAGAGTTAATATTTCATCGTTTTGACGTTTTTAGGTTCGTTCTTAGTTCCCGTTTTCTTTAATTCGCGTTTTTTTAGTCCAATTACATTTTTAATCACGTTTGTTTTTCTTAAATTGTTTTTCTCGCCTTTTAAATCGTTTTTATTTTATGTTCACTTATTTTAGATTAAAAACCCAAAATCCCACTTTTATTCACTATTCTAACACGTTGCACGATTCGAGAAAACGAATTCCATTCACGCCTTCGTTGGGGATAACGACCCATGTTACACATACTTCACTTGTGTTTCCTTGGACATAAATACGTGTTGATTCCAGCGAATCAGGTACCGTGCCAGACAAGAATGCTCCACTTTTTGTTTTTAGTGGTGAAATTTTATTTGGGGAAGTTTGGAGCTTATTTTGGGGGGGAAATAGTTGTTATGATATTTAAACTTATTTTTCCAATAAAACACTTCTTTATAATTCAAAAATAACTTGTAAAGTATATTTTTGAAAAAAAAATGTTTTGTCACATTAAAAATGTGAAGTTTGAAACACAAATTCACTTCTTTGATCATTTGTCAAGTTATAAATTTGTTTGTTCATACCTAGAGTGATATATGTAGAAATGGGATCTTTCGACTAAAAACTTGTTTACGTTAATTTTAACGTAAAGTGTTTTCACATTTTGTTATCATAAAAAACGTGAAGTTATCGAAAGATATAAATAACGTTTTTAGAATATTATTTGCATCAACAATCTCCCCCTTTTTGATGATGACAAAACATAAATTCATTTTAAGTTAAAAATTAATTTTAACAAGTTTTTAGCATGAGTTTATATCCCATTTCTCCCCATTTTTGTCGAAGCAAAAAGGTTGCTAAGGCTCCCCCTTGATGTATACTCCCCCTCGTTTGGAAGACACCAAGGAATCGAGCAATGGTTCTTGCTACAAAACAAAGTTAGATGACACATATACAATATCTAACATGTAGCAATCAAGACAAATATCCAACCATAAACTAAGAAGAGGGCTAAAAAGCCAAAAACTATAAAAGATAAAACAACCACACAAGAAACCCATTAATTCATAAATAGAAATGTCATACATGAAGTATGACTACACCATAAACATAAAAACAAACAACAAGAAGCACATAAAAATATTTAGTGACAAGAGGCCCTAAGATTAGCTTCATTTCCAAAAGGGATCCTAAGTTTTTATTGATGGAAACTAAACATGAATATGTTTAGTTAAATGGGCTAGTGGGAGGTGGAGAGGGTGACATGATTGGAGGTGGTGGTGGTGTCAAGAGATGCTCCACATAGGAGAACAAGAAGTGTATCTTATCTCTCAAAGTGAAGATGAGGTTGCGGTTGTGAAGGCAACATAGGCAATTAGCATTTTGTATATCAACCGGATGAGGTTGGATAGGTTGGCCCATGATTGGAGAAGGAGGTGGTGGTAAGTGTGTAGGTGATGGGGTTGGCATGGCATAATCCAATGGGGTGATAAGTGATGGTGTGTAATCCATGGATGATGGCATGGTGGTCAAAGAAGGAGATGATGAAGATGTTGTTCGAGTTGATGATGTTTTGGGAGCATTAGGTGGAGATGGTGAGTTAGGAGTGGCTTGGGAAGGTGGTGTTGAGACTTCATCATCTTTTATGAGATCAACAAAAAGAGGTTTGGATGGTGGTCTTACGGTAATCCTAGGTTTCTTGGAGATGTGGGTTGTTGATCCTTGTGTGGAAGACATAGTGATTGAGTAGTGTGAGGTTGAAGATGAGATACAAGATAACCTAGCAATGGTGAGGCCGTATATAGGCAAGAGTTGTGGGATTTGAATTAAAGGGTGGTGGTGTCCTATGGTGTAGTGAGGGAATCTTAGGGTGTATGAGAGTTTGCAAAAGATTGCAGGTTTGAGGTTAAGGACGCAGGGATATAGAGGAAAAAGTGAAAATTCATCAAACAAGGGCATGGTTCCACTAAATACCACACGATACCGTTAAATTTAACGGTACCGTGACCTGGAAGTCACGAATTTTCTTGTGCAGCCTAGTTCTGGGCAATTAAAGGGAAGTTTTCTATGGGGACTATTTGCAGGAAATGTTAGTGCCTCAAACCACAAAAGATTTATTTGCCAAATATATCCCATACTTAGCTACTCCTAGCAATTAAAGATTATCATGCAATTTTCTAAGATAATCTATAAGCATACAATCAAAGAGGACAAAATAAGCTATCATCCAAGAATCACAAAAAAAAATCATGCAAGGTGATGGAGTAAGTGTCAAGCATGCAAGATAGTAAAGAGTATTAATCCCTAATATAATTTATCATAGATAAATCCTAATTATGAAAATAGTTCCATTGGCTTGAGCACACCCTCATTCATCATCACTCGATGACACATCATAGCACGATACTGAACTATCATCATGGTTCCCTTGAGATGATGTACATTCCCAATAAAGAGATGTGTAGGTGGTTTGAGTTAGAGGAGCCATGTTGGGATTGAGAATGAGATATCGATTGTTTTGGAGGTGAGGGAAGGAGTTCATGACAAAACGGTATAAACGAGTCAACAACATGCCATAGGGTATCACCTTATTTATTCGACCCCTGACATTGACAATTCTCTTTGCCACAAAGTAGGCAAGATTGTAGGGTTGTTCGGTGACTAGACAATACAACATATGAGCACAACATGACGGGAGGTGCTCACGGTTGTGAGGAAGAAAAAAGACATTTTCACGAATGACTTCTATCCATCTACGTAGATGTGGATGAATTTCATCAACATAGACTCTTATTGGATCTAAGTCATAGACATGAGACTCACGGAACTCAATTTCACCGTTTTCTTTAAGAAAACCATGAACTTTTTGAGGAAGACGAATGTGTTCTTTAATCTCACATGGAGTGGGAATGAGGGTATTGTATGGACCAGACTCATATCGGTGACTAGTGAGGGTTTTAAGAGACCATCCTTCCATGTAGGAACATTGTCAATGGTTCGGAAGTTCAAGAATATGAGCAAATTGGTCGAGAGTGAGTGAGATTTCTTGGTTTTGTATCGAGAAATAAAGAGACAAAGTTTGATCCTCGTTATGTACGAGTTGAACTTGTCTATAGAACTCAAGGACAAATCGAGGACAGATAAGATCATCAATCCGAAACAAGCAATCGAATCCAATTTCTTGAAACATAGTTTTGATGTGATCATGGTTGAGAAAAGAGGACTCGGCAATTCGTCCTTCATGAAAGAGACGAGACTCAAGATTATGAAAACTTTGTATGTGACAAGATGGGGTGTTTGGTTCAAGTGATGGTTTGGGAATGTAATCGACTGTCAATTCATGATCGTAATCAAACATGTGATACCTCTTGTTACCTATGAAAAATTGATTAAAGATTAAATTTAAGAATATTTGTTTTAAAGACACGTGCCTAGTGTGTGCTTATATGCAAACTACGTGGAGGTGCGGTAATTTCGACTCTAGAACTAAAAATAATGAGATTACCCAAACGCTCCTAACTTCACTTTTGCTCAAACGAATATGTCGATAAATACATATTAGTTATGTAATTCGATCAATATTCGTGAGATCATGTATGCATGAGAAAATGTTTTTAGTTTGTATCAACAATGCACGAAAAATGTTTCATGATCCCAGTTTCGTGAAATTTTTCAAAAATAATGAAATTGGGGTGTTTGGCGACTTCAATGTTTTGGCGCCAAAATTTTTGAAAAATATGAGTGTTAATGACTTCTAATCCTAATTACAAGTATCCTAGACATGATTCCTCTTAAACCTACTTAATCTAACAAGGTTTGAACCAAAATATGTGATCTAAGTGGGTTTATGTGAATCCTATGTTAAGGGAATCATGAAGGTTATACATTGTCTAATCCTAGTCCTAATTTCATAGAGACTCAATCAAAATTGAAAAACCCCAATTCAATTTTCATGTATGAACAAACCCTAGACTCAAGATTAAGGAAAAGTAGAGTCAAATGACTTACAATTCATGTTGAAAAAGTGAAGGTAGTTGATAATCTTGAGAATCAATGCCTTGAATTAGATCTTGAAAGGATGTAATTGAATTTTGGGTTGTGAGGTTTGGTTTTGACAACAATGGCAGAAGTTGGGAAAGTTTAAAAATGAATAATGTGGGAAGAGAGGACTGAAATTCGAATTGTATCAGATACACGGTACCATTAAATTTAATGGTGTCGTGCCACTTTAGTGGTGCCGTGATCTGCTGGGATGAATTTTTGTCCCATTTTAATTTTTGACTAAAAATTCTCGCTGTTTTAGTGAGACTTTTTGACACGAGGAAATAATTTATACCTAATAAATTCTTTTGACGAGAAGACCTAGACTAGACGAAAAGAGATGACATTAATATGTCTAGTGAAGTATTCAAGTAGTCATACGAGGGATGTGACGAATGACTCAATATTTCCAGTGAAATATTTAAAGAGTCAGGAGACGAGACATAAGAGATGACTTCAATATTTCCAGTAAAATATTCAAGTAGTCATAAGAGGGGTACGAGGGATGACTTTAATATTTCCAGTGAAATATTTAAATAGTCATAAGATTTATTGTAACACCCCAACCCGGCAAGGGTAGAAGTGTCACGCAAATGGTGACATATCAAAGGCAAGCATAACATACGACTTAAATAATACAATAAAAATTCAAAGGTTACAAATGATATACTGAAACTACAAGGTTACAAACGAGAAACGAAACTAAATACTATGTCTGTCAATGCAATCCTTCTAAAATCTTCTACTTCCGAAACTATCAAAGTCTTCTAAGTCCAAAGGTCTCTTCACTTATACCCAGCTTCCAACTAAAACCTGCCGCACACGAAAAGAAACGTGCGGCTGAGCTTAAAAAGCCCAGTGAACAGATATATAATAAACGGAAACGAAAGCAACCAGAAATGAACAGAAGTAGCATAATGAATAAGATATAAGTAAAGGTACAAGAGTAAAGGTTTAGGATAGTCATCCACCACGAGCCCAGAAACAGATCATATCATATAGTAACCATAAATCTTCATAATCATATAGAGGGGAGACCTCTCAGATAATCAGATAACATGAGGGGTGTCCTCATTCTTCAACAGGGTGGAGTAGCTAGCTCCCAGAAATGTGAAAGGCGTGTATTGCACACAGCACCAGTCACCAGACAAATCATATCATAGCATATACAGTTAAATCCACTAAACAGAACAGATCTAGGATTGCAATCCATACGCCCCCCAGAAACATAAATAATCATAATCAAAGTAATGCGCATATCATAATCAGAATGGGGACGGTGTGAGGAATCACTCACCCACACATGAGTCATGCCAGTGGTGCATCACAGACACGGCCAGGTTACCTTCCTGGCTAGGTAACAGAAAGGTGGCTCGGGTATCAACTAAGAGTCAAAGGTCAAAGGTCAAAGGTTCATATCATAATCAGGGTGTCATATCAGAAGGTTCAATATCAGAAGTTCATAATCAGGCCAGTCAAAGTATCAGAGGGTCAAGTATCAGAAGTTCAAATATCAGAAGATCAAATATCCCAGGTCAATATCCAAAAAGGGTCACTGTATCCGATGGTCAAATCTTCAAAAGGTTCAATATCAAAAGTACTTTTCAAAAAGGTTTTCTCTTAAGGTTCATTTAAAAACAATCATTCAAAAATAGTTTTCATAAATGGTCTTTCAATTAGTTTTCATAAAACGAACTTCAAAATAGTTTTCTTAAAGTCAATATATCATGCTTGAAAAAACCCCTTTCAAAATACTTTACTTAAAACATTTCCATCTCATATCATAAAGGTCTTCATATCACAGGTTCAAAATCAGAGATCAAAGGTCGAAGCAAAGGTGTCATAGCAAGGGATCGTAACAGAGTATCAATTCAGAGAATTTAACAGATCAGAAAAGAATCATAGGAAACCTTACAGAGAAGGTCAGAATATCTGTACCTTATTCAGAAAGCAAACACAACCCGAAACGAAATAAGATGAAACGATCAGGTACTCTCCTTCTTCACACCTAAAGGAGTAGAAGGGGATCAAAATAGTTCTTAACTTCATGTATAACTTGCCTTTCAAATCATAGGTAGTTTAAAGGTTCACACGGTTATTATTGTAGTTTTATTCCTTCAAGAGTTCGTTGCGTATTTAGGATGAATTGAATGACCATTTGTGTAATTATCATAAGGTTAGGGTATAAAGTGTAATTATTGTGAAGTTACAGATTCTCACAAGTTTAGTCCTTTAGTATTACCAAAATATCAATATAGACCCTTTTATGTTTGGAAATAAACACTTAACCCTTTTTAATATCACAATACACTTTTCTCAGCTTTTAAGGCACTTCTGTACCCGTTTTATTAAATATAAAAGTCACAGTAGAACTCAGTAATAAAATCCACAAAAATTCACAGAGGTACTTCAATGTCACTAGTATTTTAGCTAATTTTTCCAGATTTTAATGGTTAGTGTAAATATGACTTAAAAATCCACTTTTACAAGTCGTTCTGAAAACATATCTGATGGAACACCAAAAAGTTACCATCTGTTAACCCCTTTAGAAAAATTCACAAAAATCTGCAAAAATTCAAGCTACTAGCACACATCCTATATTTTATCCAGTTCAAAGGGCTCTTCTTAATTCAATATAGTTTGGAAATTAAAAATCAAAAACCCGGACTCATTTTCCAGACTTTTTAGTACGACCAGACACATAATCTTGTAAAAATCAAAAAGTGACCTTCCCGACCTCTAAAAATTACAAACTAAATTTCTACAGATAGCCAATTCAATGAACTTAGTTTTAGACTCCAGAAACATGAAAATATACGTTCGTATGATTACTTTATGGTCGGTTAAAGTCGGATAAAAATTCACCTCAGAACCAGTTTCATTATCACATGTGATTTCTTATGATTTTATGATTCAAATCATTAGTTCTTGATACAAATCATTTTTGGTGAGTTTAATTCACATTTAGGCCAGATTATATTGGTTTATAACACAATCAAAATCGAATTATACAACACATAAATTCAGATCGATTTATGGTTCTTCAATTTTAGGGTTTTCTTTTTGTTATTTCATGTGAGTTTTATTTTTTCTTTGCATTCAATGATCAATGATTCGTACATGATTGTAATTATTGAATATAGATTCAAGTAAATCATACCCTCGATGAACACAACGAAGAACACGATCACACAACGTCAAAACAACACACAAGAAGCTCTTTTTTTTTTTTTTTTCCTCCTCCTCTGCTGTCTTGCGCCGATCAGCAGCAAACACACAACCAAACGCATTTTTTTGTTAGCTAACGATTCGTACGACTATGATTTGATGTTAGGATAGTTAAATACCTTAATGTGGGATCAAAAGGGATCGTTTTCGGGGCTTCAAAGGGTCGGTTAGCAGCAGATCTATAGGCGGCAGCAGCACAATGAAGGGATGCAGAATTTTGGAGTTAGGGTTTTCTATTTTTGGTGTTTTAAAGATGTCGACATGTTGGTGAGTGGTTAGGGCCAGGAGTGGGCTGTCTTGGGCTCTCTTTTAGTCGCCAATATGGGAGGGAAAACAAGGTGGTTCGGCCCAAAACAAAACCCAAACAAACACGCTTCAACTAGACGCTTTTTCCTTCAATACGCGTAGCATAAATACGGCTTTGTTTATTTTAATTAAAACGCATACGAAACATGAGATTTTTGATTTACTTGGACTCATAGTGTATTTTAAATATCATTGGTAGCTTGAAAAATTATATCGTGGTGCCTCAAAAGTATTTCGCGTCATAATTCTTTCGTTATCATACGTTTTGTGATTTATTTGTAAGTTATATATGTTTTATTTAAATTTTCAAATTCTGAGGGCATTTTGGTCTTTTGATACGTTTTAGATTTTCGGGTTTTACAACTCTTCCCCTCTAACGAAAAAATTTCGTCCCCGAAATTTGCAAGGAAGTAGAAATGAAATGGAACTGAATTCAAATGGAGACCTACCAGATCAGAATACAAAGTGAGGATAGCTAGCTCGTATCGACTCTTCGGTTTCCCAGGTAGCTTCCCACTCTGGGTGGTTCTTTCAAAGAATCTTTACGAACGGAATGAAACAAAACAGGAAATGTAGAAGACTTGTTTTCTCATGACTCTTCATTGCTGATCCAAAGGTAACTTCAGTTCCCAGAAATGACGTATCATACGGAATTCAGATTGCAAGGATCATATTCAAACATGACGAGCGGTTATCATATTCTCTCAGAAGAGATACGAGGATACGCAAGATTGTGACGGATATGCCGTCCATAGCATTCGATTAGACAAATCAGATGAGATCGCACATAAAGTAAATTGTAGGTGATATCAATGGAAAAAACTTATAGCAGAACTTAAGATTCTTATTGGAATTACAAAGGTCAACAACCGCGTACCGAGAATCCAAACGTATTAAATCGTATAACGGCGAAACAGATTAAGCGTATAGGTGGAACGAACCTAAATCTTACGAATGCAAAAATTCTCACATCTCTAATCAAAATTCTAAGGTTTCTAAAGTACTCCTCGAAATATCCTATGAACACAATGAGGGTACGTCATATGACGTAAGTATTATCACGTTCGCGAACCGCCATAATACCAGCATCATATGAGTATACCATCATGATGGTCATACTTTATCTCAAGTCGTGAACAGAACTACTTATCTTAACCTCCTATCAGTCTTTCTACCTCCCAAGGTTGGTCCAAAACAAACATCACTACGGATTCTAAATCGGAGGAATTGAACGTACAAATAACGTATCGGAATGCGTACACCTCAAAATGAAACTCTTCGTCGAATCGTTAGGTCTTCCACAATTCATCATCCTTCTCAAAGCGAAACCATCATCCAAACAATCGCATGACGAACACAGAACGGAATTTCTAATAGGGTAAAGCTCATTCAAAAGATCCTATCGAAAGGTAACGGAAACTTAAGTGGTCTAAGAGGAAATGAATTACGTCTTCAATATCTTCATCCTTTACAAAATCAAATCTTCCAAATCCAAACGTTCACTACAAAATTCCCTCCATTCAATTTCATGATCTCGAATCTTTTCAAATTCCAAGTAGTCAATCTCTTGTCTAATCCATTTACTCGTAGGGTGGAAAGGAAATCATAAACTCGAGTCTGGTTCCTCAAGTCTTCGACACTTCTTCTGGACACTTCGGTGTGGTAGCGTGAATCTCTGACGTGATCACCTTGCATTCCTCCATTTGCGAGTCTGCTTCAGCTCTCAATTCATCTTAGTACAACTAAAATGACTAGAGAACTAAGGTTGCGTGTCTCCTACCGGTCTCTTAGCACGATACAAAATTCATCAACTCAACTGCTGTCGACTTCCTAGTTATGTGCTGAAAGCTCATCTCCTACGGTCTGGTCGTCTTGATGCCCAACTGAAATCT
Source organism: Artemisia tridentata subsp. tridentata (assembly GCA_021014915.2). NCBI lineage: Eukaryota > Viridiplantae > Streptophyta > Magnoliopsida > Asterales > Asteraceae > Artemisia > Artemisia tridentata. Next base: position 66,000,190 of record CP139504.1, on the reverse strand, counting down.
CCACGTGCTGCTTAAGGTATAATCGAGTTTCATCTCAACCTGTCTTCTCTTCGCATGCTTCTCTTTTGGTAACGCCGGTCACGAACATCGTCTACCAATCTTCTACAAGGTTTCTAACTCTAACCATGGTCTTCAGTCTTGGTCCTTTCTGTGGAAGCTCTTTCGTCATCGGATACCTGGCGGTGTTGTCTGCTGCAATCTCTGAACGCAAATCAAAGCTATTCTTCCAGAACAAAGGGCCGGTTCACAAAATACAAACAAACGGTCTACGAGTTCCTCGTTCGTCTCTGAGCATAAACACACTGTCATACTATGACAATTATCCATCTACTTGCGAAAATATGCTTCTTCCAGCCAATACAATTGACATCACTCAAACTCATAGTGGTCACACGAGTACTAAAGCAACTTCAGGAAATCTTCTTAGGGAAAACTTCATATCACAAATCTTTCTCATCACAAATCAAATTGTAATGCTTCGCGGAACTTAAACTCAACTAATCCACTTCCTCCTCAGATGTTCTTGTGGTTGCTTCTTCCGTCTTTCAAACTCAAATGAGGTCGTCTGCTACGGAGTTTCAAAAATAGCATAAATCGAATATTGATACGCGGAAATGGAATGGAATAACGATTACGGTTAAATTCACGATGGTCGGTGCGCCGCCGCACACTTCTCTCTTTCTTCTTCATACACAAACGGGAGTATTCAAAGAGATTACTGAAGTGAACACACTCATATTCCATCAGTTCCTACAATCTCTTAACTTCTTCAGTGTCATGGTTTCGCCAATTCAGATCGGTTCAATGCAAACTTTACTTCTCAAACGGATTTCAAAAGGTTCTTTAGAAACACCAGAAATTCGTACAACAAACTTTCAAGTGCCGGAGTTTTCCAAGAGTGGATACTAACAGGCGTTAGGAGAAAATTGGAAATCAAAGAGATCGGAGTATGTGCTTCATACAACAATAATCTTAACAGATTCAAATGATTGAGAATATCATATCAAAATATGGTGAAGCAGATTCTTAAAGATCGCATTTCAAATATTGTAGTCTACGGTAGCTTCACGAAAGCCACCCATCCAAAATCAAAAGACCTCAAAGTCTAAGGTAAACGGATTCTTAGAACGAATGTGGTTGTCAAATCATACGGATAGTTCACATATCAATTTCAGGTATATGGTTCATCAGAGTGTAGGATAGAAGAGTGAACAGTTCAAAGGATCGGAAATTTTGTTTAGCTTATAGCATAGGAATGGTAGGGTGTGCATCGATAGTAATACGAACATCGTTTAACTGTCAGAGGCGAGATGTAAGGAATATCAGTTATTAGCATCAACATGCTCAGATAACAATTTCGAACTGAACAACTTCCAATATCAAATCCTTCCAAAAGAAATTGGTTAACATACAAGGTTCATCATTAAAATGACGGAAGGTAAGACTTCCTCGTCTTCTGAGACAAATGCTTCTATAAGGCATGACTAAAGGCAAAGGCAAGATTCAGAGTGATGCGGAAGCAATTACTACTCACATGGATGTCCTAGACTACCCATTCCTCACCGGTTATGACTTATGTTCCTATGGGAAAATCTTACGCAACTTCGCAAAGGTTATCCTACGAGCGCCTACAGTGGAAACTTAGGGGTCCTAACTTACACAGGCCAAGGGTAGATGTACTACAAGTCGTAAACCTGTCTCTGATACCATAATTGTAACACCCCAACCCGGCAAGGGTAGAAGTGTCACGCAAATGGTGACATATCAAAGGCAAGCATAACATACGACTTAAATAATACAATAAAAATTCAAAGGTTACAAATGATATACTGAAACTACAAGGTTACAAACGAGAAACGAAACTAAATACTATGTCTGTCAATGCAATCCTTCTAAAATCTTCTACTTCCGAAACTATCAAAGTCTTCTAAGTCCAAAGGTCTCTTCACTTATACCCAGCTTCCAACTAAAACCTGCCGCACACGAAAAGAAACGTGCGGCTGAGCTTAAAAAGCCCAGTGAACAGATATATAATAAACGGAAACGAAAGCAACCAGAAATGAACAGAAGTAGCATAATGAATAAGATATAAGTAAAGGTACAAGAGTAAAGGTTTAGGATAGTCATCCACCACGAGCCCAGAAACAGATCATATCATATAGTAACCATAAATCTTCATAATCATATAGAGGGGAGACCTCTCAGATAATCAGATAACATGAGGGGTGTCCTCATTCTTCAACAGGGTGGAGTAGCTAGCTCCCAGAAATGTGAAAGGCGTGTATTGCACACAGCACCAGTCACCAGACAAATCATATCATAGCATATACAGTTAAATCCACTAAACAGAACAGATCTAGGATTGCAATCCATACGCCCCCCAGAAACATAAATAATCATAATCAAAGTAATGCGCATATCATAATCAGAATGGGGACGGTGTGAGGAATCACTCACCCACACATGAGTCATGCCAGTGGTGCATCACAGACACGGCCAGGTTACCTTCCTGGCTAGGTAACAGAAAGGTGGCTCGGGTATCAACTAAGAGTCAAAGGTCAAAGGTCAAAGGTTCATATCATAATCAGGGTGTCATATCAGAAGGTTCAATATCAGAAGTTCATAATCAGGCCAGTCAAAGTATCAGAGGGTCAAGTATCAGAAGTTCAAATATCAGAAGATCAAATATCCCAGGTCAATATCCAAAAAGGGTCACTGTATCCGATGGTCAAATCTTCAAAAGGTTCAATATCAAAAGTACTTTTCAAAAAGGTTTTCTCTTAAGGTTCATTTAAAAACAATCATTCAAAAATAGTTTTCATAAATGGTCTTTCAATTAGTTTTCATAAAACGAACTTCAAAATAGTTTTCTTAAAGTCAATATATCATGCTTGAAAAACCCCTTTCAAAATACTTTACTTAAAACATTTCCATCTCATATCATAAAGGTCTTCATATCACAGGTTCAAAATCAGAGATCAAAGGTCGAAGCAAAGGTGTCATAGCAAGGGATCGTAACAGAGTATCAATTCAGAGAATTTAACAGATCAGAAAAGAATCATAGGAAACCTTACAGAGAAGGTCAGAATATCTGTACCTTATTCAGAAAGCAAACACAACCCGAAACGAAATAAGATGAAACGATCAGGTACTCTCCTTCTTCACACCTAAAGGAGTAGAAGGGGATCAAAATAGTTCTTAACTTCATGTATAACTTGCCTTTCAAATCATAGGTAGTTTAAAGGTTCACACGGTTATTATTGTAGTTTTATTCCTTCAAGAGTTCGTTGCGTATTTAGGATGAATTGAATGACCATTTGTGTAATTATCATAAGGTTAGGGTATAAAGTGTAATTATTGTGAAGTTACAGATTCTCACAAGTTTAGTCCTTTAGTATTACCAAAATATCAATATAGACCCTTTTATGTTTGGAAATAAACACTTAACCCTTTTTAATATCACAATACACTTTTCTCAGCTTTTAAGGCACTTCTGTACCCGTTTTATTAAATATAAAAGTCACAGTAGAACTCAGTAATAAAATCCACAAAAATTCACAGAGGTACTTCAATGTCACTAGTATTTTAGCTAATTTTTCCAGATTTTAATGGTTAGTGTAAATATGACTTAAAAATCCACTTTTACAAGTCGTTCTGAAAACATATCTGATGGAACACCAAAAAGTTACCATCTGTTAACCCCTTTAGAAAAATTCACAAAAATCTGCAAAAATTCAAGCTACTAGCACACATCCTATATTTTATCCAGTTCAAAGGGCTCTTCTTAATTCAATATAGTTTGGAAATTAAAAATCAAAAACCCGGACTCATTTTCCAGACTTTTTAGTACGACCAGACACATAATCTTGTAAAAATCAAAAAGTGACCTTCCCGACCTCTAAAAATTACAAACTAAATTTCTACAGATAGCCAATTCAATGAACTTAGTTTTAGACTCCAGAAACATGAAAATATACGTTCGTATGATTACTTTATGGTCGGTTAAAGTCGGATAAAAATTCACCTCAGAACCAGTTTCATTATCACATGTGATTTCTTATGATTTTATGATTCAAATCATTAGTTCTTGATACAAATCATTTTTGGTGAGTTTAATTCACATTTAGGCCAGATTATATTGGTTTATAACACAATCAAAATCGAATTATACAACACATAAATTCAGATCGATTTATGGTTCTTCAATTTTAGGGTTTTCTTTTTGTTATTTCATGTGAGTTTTTTTTTTTCTTTGCATTCAATGATCAATGATTCGTACATGATTGTAATTATTGAATATAGATTCAAGTAAATCATACCCTCGATGAACACAACGAAGAACACGATCACACAACGTCAAAACAACACACAAGAAGCTCTTTTTTTTTTTTTTTTTCCTCCTCCTCTGCTGTCTTGCGCCGATCAGCAGCAAACACACAACCAAACGCATTTTTTTGTTAGCTAACGATTCGTACGACTATGATTTGATGTTAGGATAGTTAAATACCTTAATGTGGGATCAAAAGGGATCGTTTTCGGGGCTTCAAAGGGTCGGTTAGCAGCAGATCTATAGGCGGCAGCAGCACAATGAAGGGATGCAGAATTTTGGAGTTAGGGTTTTCTATTTTTGGTGTTTTAAAGATGTCGACATGTTGGTGAGTGGTTAGGGCCAGGAGTGGGCTGTCTTGGGCTCTCTTTTAGTCGCCAATATGGGAGGGAAAACAAGGTGGTTCGGCCCAAAACAAAACCCAAACAAACACGCTTCAACTAGACGCTTTTTCCTTCAATACGCGTAGCATAAATACGGCTTTGTTTATTTTAATTAAAACGCATACGAAACATGAGATTTTTGATTTACTTGGACTCATAGTGTATTTTAAATATCATTGGTAGCTTGAAAAATTATATCGTGGTGCCTCAAAAGTATTTCGCGTCATAATTCTTTCGTTATCATACGTTTTGTGATTTATTTGTAAGTTATATATGTTTTATTTAAATTTTCAAATTCTGAGGGCATTTTGGTCTTTTGATACGTTTTAGATTTTCGGGTTTTACATTTATGGAATATGTTCCATCATTCCTAGACCTAGACGAAGATAGTTGTAGGATTCTCGTTTGAGAGGTTTGGTCAAGATGTCGGCGATATTGTCTTGAGAGGGAACTTTCTCAATAGAAATGTTTCCTTTTTGGACGTTATCGTGAAGGAAGTGGTGATGAATTTCGATGTGTTTAGTACGAGAGTGTTGAACGGGGTTTTTGCTCAAGTCAATAGCACCTTTGTTATCGTACATAATAGGGATGTCGTCGAGATGGATGTCGTAGTCAATAAGAGCTTGTTTCATCCATAGTGCTTGTTGACATGCCTTTCCAGTGCTTACGTATTCGGCTCCGGTCGTGGAGATAGCAAGAGCCGTTTGTTTCTTGGAGAACCAAGAAGTTAGACAACAACCCATGAAGGTACAAACGCCACTCGTACTTTTTTGATCCACATAATCTCCCGCATGATCAGAGCCGGCATAGACAATAGTTTCTACACCGGTCCCCTTGGGATAGAATAATCCCAAGTGTATAGTGCCTTTAATGTATCGAAAAATACGCTTAACCGCTTCAAGGTGAGAGGTTTTGGGATCCTCTTGGAAGCGAGCACAAAGGCAGACACTAAACATGATATCGGGCCTACTTGCCGTGAGGTATAATAAACTTCGTATCATACCTCTATACTTAGTGCTATCCACGTACTCACCTTCATCGTCTCCTGTGAGATTCGTCTCCGTGGACATGGGCGTTAATGTCGATTAACATTGTTCTAATTTAAATATCTTTTATATATATATATATATGTGTGTGTGTGTGTGTGTGTGTGTGTGTGTGTGTGTGTGTGTTGGGTTTTAAGATGTTGCTGCTTAGAATGGATTCTACTTCTTATTGTGCTAAATGGAAAATATACTAAGTATGATTCTGCTGCTAGGCTAAATCATTCTACTGCTGGTATATTTTATTCTACTGCTGGAGTATTCGATAAGATCAAGAAAATAAGCTAAGTGGGTATTACTGCTAGGCTTCGAAGATTCTACTGCTAGAGATAGTATACTACTGCTTATTGGATAATTATGTATAGTATGTTAGATAATTATGGAATAGATACGAATGGATATTATTCTTGTATAGAAAGTCATTGTAACCGACTAGGACTCGTTAGTCTATAAAAGGAGGATCTAGGGTTAGGTTTAGCATACGTATTATTGATTAGTCGATTCACTTCAAGGTTATTGTAACCCTGTTACTTTTGAGTAACCGTATATTAATATATTGAGGTGATTGTTGAGAGAATTCATTGTGTTATAATTCTTCTTAAGATTAAGTACTAGATTCCGCATAGTATTTAATAGTTTGTTCAAGAACAGTTTCTATACCTATTGTCTTGGATCTATATCTAAGATAATTAACAAGATCGTTAGCTCAACTGGGATCAACAAGTGGTATCAGAGCTTGTGATCTAGAAACTACTACCAAGAAGAATTGTGTTATTACTCAGATCTGTTCATCATCTACATAAGCAATGGAATCCGAATCTATTCATATGGTGACTGCTTCAAAGGTACCCATGCTCAAGGTAGGTGAGTATGAGCTGTGGATGATGAGAATTGAGCAGTACATGAAAATGCTTGACTACTCCATGTGGGAAGTCATTCAGAATGGAGATACACTACCTGCTAAAGCTGCTGATGGGACTTTACTACCCATCAAAACTAATGAGGAGAAGGCTCAAAGGAGATTGGAAATAAAGACTCACAGTATGCTAATGATGGGAGTACCCAATGAATATCAACTGAGCTTCAATCACATTCAGACTGCTAAGGAATTGATGAAAGCTATTGAACTTAGATTTGGTGGGAATGAGGCCACCAAAAAGTCAAGGAAGAATCTGCTCAAGCATCAATTTGAAACATTTACTGCCTTAAGTTCAGAAAACATTGATGCTACTGATGATAGGCTCCAGAAGTTGGTAAGTCAACTACAACTTCTGAAGGTCTCGGTGTCCCAAGAAGACATCAATCACAAGTTTCTCAGAAGCTTGTCACCTGAATGGAGCATACATATTGTGGTCTGGAGGAACAAGGAAGATTTTGAGACATTGAGTTTGGATGACTTGTACAATAATCTGAAGGTGTATGAGTCTGAAGTCAAAGGATCATCTAGTTCATCTTCTAGTGCAAACAACCTAGCCTTTGTGTCCTCAAACAACAAAGGTTCTAGTAGCTCTCAAGAAAACTATTTTGCTGCTGGTCATGTGGTTTCTGCTGTTGGTTCTGCTGCTAGTACAAATAGTGACAACATCAGTGATGCTGCTATTTGTGCATTCTTGGCTGATCTCACCACAAGTATAACTGTTACTGATCAGGATTTGGAACAGATAGATCCTGATGATCTTGAGGAGATTGACTTGAAGTGGCAGATGGCCATGCTTACAATGAGAGCTAGGAGATTTCTGAAGAAGACTGGAAAGGCACTCAAGTACAGACAAACCAATGTGGGGTTTGATAAGTCAAAGGTTGAGTGCTACAATTGTCAGAGAAAGGGGCATTTTGCTAGGGAGTGCAGAGCACCCAAGAAGAACAAAGAGAATGTAAGGAAGGTTCAAATTGAAGAGGTCAAGCATACAACTGCTATGGTGTCTTGTGATGGCTTGGGGAGTATGACCGGAGTGACCAAGCAGCAGGAAGGACCAAATGCTGCTTTCATGGCTGAAGAAGGACAAAAGGGACAAAATTTTGCTTTGATGGCTTATGCTTCTTCATCCTCTGGTTCAGACTCTGAGGTATCTAATGAATCTGCTTGTTCATTTAAATCATGCTTAGATACTGTAGAGGAACTCAAGTCTAGGAATGAGAGTTTAAGAATGGAAGTAGAAAAGTTAAAACTTGATAATTTAGGTTATGTATATGGCCTAAAATCAGTAGAAGAAAAACTTGACTTTCTTAGATAGAATGAAGTAGAGTATGTTGATAAGATTAATGGACTAGAATGTGAAATTATTAAGAAAAATTGTGAAATTAATGTTCTTAATAAAAGAGTAGAAGAAGCTGAAAAAGCTAGAGATGTAGCTTTATCTAAGAAAGAAAAACATGTTGTTAGGGTAGATAAACAACAATTTGCATCAGACCTAGTCAATAAGTCAATTGAAAGTCAATTAATGAGAAGAGGGAGTGGCTTAGGATACAATGAAGTAGCTCCTCCTGTCAAAAGTGCCTTTGCACCTCCTAGGAAGGAATTGTCTTTCATTACTGAGATAGATGCAAAACCTATAGGTGAAAACAGTAAATCAAATACAGAGACACCTAAGGTAGAGAAGAAGTTGTCTGATACTATGATCATTGAAGATTGGGTGTCAGATAGTGAGGATGAAGAGACTGAGTCAACACCTAAGGCTAATAAGGAAGAAATTCCTAAAATTGTTGATAATAAAGTCACTCAGGTTAAAACAGTTGAATCTAAAGCTAAACATGTTGAGTTTGTAAAACCTGGGTTAGGAAGTAGGATCTCTAGGAAAATGGCTGAATTTGTTGAGAAACCTAGAGAAAATCCTAGGAAACTTAATAACATGCCTAGAGGAAACCAAAGAAATTGGAACAGCCTAATTTCACACAAGTTAGGTAGTGATTTTCAATTACTTAAGAAGGCTTGTTATAGTTGTGGTAGTTTTGAGCACTTAGAGGAAGATTGTTACTACTACCAAAAACCTATCAGAACGTATGCTCAAAAACCTGTATGGAACCAACACACTACGGTGAACCATAAGAATTTTGTTAGAAAGACTCACCCTCATCCTAATAGAAACATGGTTCCTAGGTAAATTTTATTGAGAAATGGTGCTACTAGGACACTTACTACTGCTGCACCAAAAAGGCCCATTCAAAAGAAAACAGAGGTTTCTACTGCTAAGGCAAAAGCAGTTACTACTGTTGAGCCAAAAGTAGTAACAGAAACTGTTGTGGGCAATCACTTTTATGCTGTTAAGGCCTCAGCTTGCTGGGTCTGGAAACCTAAAATCAAGGTTTTAGATCATGTTCTCAGACACAGCAGTGCATCAATGGACTTGAAGAAATTTGATTATGTTGATGCACAAGGCAGATCCAAGTCAGTAATGGCTTGGGTCCCAAAGAGAAACTAATTCTCTTACTTTATGTGCAGGGCAATCTACAAGATGAGCTAAAGGATAAATGCATTTTTGATAGTGGATGCTCTGGACATATGACTGGAGACCAAGGCAACCTTGAAGATTTTGAAGCCATGGATGGTGGCTATGTTGCTTTTGGTAATGACCCTAAAGGTGGAAAGATTGTTGGTAAAGGTACTATTAGAACAGGAAACCTGGATTTTGAAAAAGTGTATTTGGTAAATGGACTTAAGTTCAATCTTTTTAGTGTCTCACAAATGTGTGACAAAAAGAATTTTGTTCTTTTTACAGACACTGAATGTCTTGTCTTATGTCCTGATTATAAGTTGCCTGATGAAAAATATGTGCTACTTAGAGTCCCTAGAACAGACAATATATACAATGTGGACATAAAGAACATAATTCCTAAAAGAGATTTAACTTGCCTGTTTGTCAAGGCCACAATTGATGAATCCAAACTTTGGCATAAAAGACTTGGCCATTTGAATTTCAAAACTATAAATAAATTGGTTAAGGGAAACCTTGTAAGAGGTTTACCTTCAAAAGTTTTTGAAAATCCTGAAACCTGTGTTGCTTGTCAGATGGGAAAGCAACACAGAGCTTCTTGTAAGTCCAAAGTGGTGAAATCTATTTCTAAGCCCTTAAATATGTTGCATATGGATCTTTTTGGGCCAACTTATGTGAAAAGTTTGAATAAGAAAATGTATTGCCTAGTTGTCACAGATGACTATAGTAGGTTTACTTGGGTTTTCTTCTTAGCAACTAAGGATGAGACATCTAGCATTCTTAAGGCTTTCATAACAAGAGTAGAAAACCTAGTTAATCACAAAGTTAAGATAATCAGATGTGACAATGGAACTGAATTTAAGAATAATGTGATGAATCAGTTCTGTGTTGAAAAAGGTATCTTAAGACAGTTTAGTGTGGCTAGAACTCCTCAACAAAATGGTGTTGCTGAGAGGAGGAATAGGACATTAATTGAGGCTGCTAGGACAATGTTGTCTGAGTCAAAATTACCCACTACTTTTTGGGCTGAAGCAGTTAATACTGCTTGCTTTGTGCAAAATAGGAGTAAGGTAGTTAAGCCTCATAACAAGACCCCTTATGAATTATTGCATGGTAGGAAACCTATGATAGATTTCTTGAAACCATTTGGGTGTCCTGTTACTATCTTAAATACCATTGATAACCTAGGCAAATTTGATGAGAAGGCAGACCAGGGATTCTTTGTTGGATACTCCACAAATAGTAAAGCTTTTAGGGTATTCAATAAAAGAACTAGGCATGTGGAAGAAAACTTACATGTTAGGTTTAGTGAATCCACACCTAGTGTTGCTGGAAGTGGACCTGAATGGCTGTTTGACATTGATTCATTAACCAAAAGTATGAATTATGAGCCAGTTATTGCAGGTACAACTAACAAGTCTGCAGGTACACAAGCCAATTCCAATGCAGGTACACAAGCTCAGGAAAATGAATCTGCAAAGGAGTTTGTCTTGATAGAAAAGTGGAAGCTTAATCAAACTTTCAAGGCCAAAGAGAAGGAGGGTAAAAGTTCACAAGGTGATGCTGTTCATAAAGATGTAGAAGGGGGGGATGAACCTTCAAATGTTGAAAAGGTGGTTACTAAAGGACCACAAGTTGCTGATGATGTGCAGAACAAGACTAGCAGTAGTAACTCTGATTTTACTGCTAAGCCTTTTAATTCTACTGCTGCACCACAAGTTTCTACTGCTGATGAAGATGGAAGATCCTTTGATGATGTTAACTATCCAAATGATCCTAATATGCCTGGATTAGTTAATGTCTATGCAGACACTGATGATGAAGTTGTGGAAGGGTTTGGTGTAGAGGCTGACTTTAACAATATGGAGAATGCAATTCCAGTCAGTCCTATTCCAACCACTAGAATACACAAGGATCATCCAAAGGAGCAAATTATTGGAGATGTTCATTCTGCTGTTCAAACAAGAAGTAAAACAAAAGGTTTCAGAGATTTTTTTGATCAAGGATTATTTGCTCAATCTCTTCATCAAAGAAAGAGCCACAAGGATCTACAAAATTGTATGTTTGCTTGTTTTCTGTCACAAGTGGAACCCAAGAATGCCTACAAAGCTTTACAAGATGAAAGTTGGGTTGAAGCTATGCAAGAGGAGTTATTGCAGTTCAAGCTTCAAGAAGTCTGGACATTGGTTGATCTGCCTTCAGGGAAAAAGGCAATTGGTACTAAATGGGTGTTCAGATGCAAAAGAGATGAAAGAGGTATAGTGATCAGAAACAAGGCAAGATTGGTGGCTCAAGGATACACTCAAGAAGAGGGCATTGATTATGATGAAGTATTTGCACCTGTAGCAAGAGTAGAGGCTATCAGACTATTCTTGGCATTTGCTTCATTCAAGAACTTCACAGTGTATCAGATGGATGTGAAGAGTGCTTTCTTGTATGGAAAGATTGATGAAGAATTTTATGTGATGCAACCACCTGGTTTTGAAGACCCTGATTATCCTGATAGGGTTTACAAGGTGGAGAAAGCACTCTATGGACTACATCAAGCTCCTAGAGCTTGGTATGACACCTTATCCACATTTTTGTTAAACAATGGTTTCAGCAGAGGGACCATTGACAAGACTCGGTTCATCAAGAAAGACAAAAAGGATATCTTATTATTACAAGTATATGTAGATGATATCATTTTTGGGTCTACAAATAAGGTGTTATGTGAGGAATTTGAGAAGCTCATGCATAGCAGATTTCAGATGAGTTCTATGGGGGAACTCACTTTCTTTCTGGGGCTTCAAGTTAAGTAGAAGACAGATGGGATTTTCATCAGCCAAGACAAGTATGTGGCTGATATTTTGAAGAAATTTGGTTTTTTTGATGTGAAACCAGCAAAGACAACCATGGAGACCAACAAACCTCTGATCAAGGATGAAGATGGGGAAGAAGTTGATGTACATCTCTACAGATCAAAGATTGGTTCTTTGATGTATCTAACTACTTCAAGGCCAGACATTATGTTTGTTGTGTGTGCTTGTGCCAGATTTCAAGTGACCCCTAAAGTTTCTCACTTGAATGCTGTGAAGAGGATTTTTAGGTACTTAAGGAGTCAACCTAGGTTGGGCCTTTGGTATCCTAAGGATTCACCTTTTGATCTGGTAGTATACTCAGATAGTGATTATGCTGGAGCAAGTTTGGATAGGAAGTCAACTTCTGGAGGCTGTCAATTTCTTGGACATAGGCTGATCTCTTGGCAATGCAAGAAACAGACTGTGGTGGCTAATTCAACAACTGAAGCTGAGTATGTAGCTGCTTCTAGTTGCTGTGGACAAGTACTCTGGATTCAGAATCAACTGCTGGATTATGGGTACAACTTTATGAACACCAAAATTTACATTGATAATAACAGTACAATGTGTGTTATTAAAAATCCTGTTTTTCATTCAAAAACAAAACATATTGAGATAAGACATCACTTTATAAGAGATTCTTTTGAAAAGAAATTAATTCAAAATTTTAAAATCCATACTGACAATAATGTTGCAGATTTGCTCACAAAAGGTTTTGATGTGGGTAGATTTCAATTTTTAATTGCTAGTATTGGAATGATCAATCTTTGAAAATTTCTTATCTCTTTGTGTTTTTGTAATGTTTTGTAAGGATTTGTACTGTTATTAGTCAATAAGTTGTTTCTACTGCTTGCTATAATGTATGGTTGGTTCTGCTGTTAGTTATATTTAGCCTGCTGCTAGTTGTTAATTCAACTGCTAAGTATAACTATGGATTGTGATTATTGTGGTATATGCTTTCTTGTGTTTTTGTGGTTTTGGACTAACCTTTTGTAGGAAAAGTCAAAGGGGAAAGCTTATCTGGTGAGAAAAATTAAAGGGTTGCTGCTGCTAAGCAAAACTTTCTGCTGCTGGAGTTCTGCTGCTCGCTTTGGAACTTTTGGGATTCTACTGCTTGGTTTCAAAGTTAAGGGTTGATTGTGTAAATTTGGCGCGAATAAAACCTAAATCGATCCGAAGGGCTTTAAAACCTAATTGGATCTCACAATTAAATTTGTGCGCCCAAAATTAACTTTATTTCAAACCCTCACACACTTTTTATCATCTGATCATAAAACCCCCAAAATCAAAACCCTAATTTCACAATGGCGGCAAGAACCTTCTCCGATAACCACAACCAAGTTGCATTTCTTCAAAAGACCAAAGAATCTGAGGGTTTTGCTGAAGTTATTGACTTTCTTAATGCTACTCATTTAAGGTATGCATTAACAGCAAATCCCACTATATACATTTCCCACATGAAACAGTTTTGGTCTACTGTTAAGATCAAAACTAGAAATGGGGAAGAATATTTAAGGGCTGTGGTAGATGATCAAAGGATAATTATTTCTGAATCATCTGTAAGAGAAGCACTTCACTTTTCAGATGATGAAAAAATAATTTGCCTTGATAATTCTATCAATTTTCAAGAACTTGAAAATATGGGATATGAGAAGAAAAATAATGGCTTAAAGTTTTTCAAAGGTCTTCTCTGCCCACAAGGGAAATTTCTTCTTCATACCCTTCTCCATTGTCTAAGTCCTAAAACTACAGGGTGGAATGAGTTCAGTACAACTCAAGCATCTGCTATGATTTGTCTGGCCACAGGACAACCCTTTAATTTTTCGGCTATGATACTGGATGGGTTGAAAAAGAATGTTTCTGGTAAAATTTACATTTACCCAAGGTTTTTACAATTAATCCTGAATAATCTAATATCAGAACCTAAGGTACATACAAGGACACATGATTGCCCTGTTCTTAAAAAGAAATTATTTTCTTATTTGAAAAAGAATGGCAATGATTTTTCTAGGAATGTTACTCCATTGTTCCCACATATGTTTCAATTGGCTGCTACTCAGGGTGAAGGCGCTGAAATCACAACAGCTACCCATCACACACCCAATTCTGAACAATCATCTGAACAAACCCAAAAGACCCAATCCCCTAGGATTTCACAAACTAAGGACACTGAGCAACCTCAGGCCAGTGTCAGGATGGATGCAGATGAGGCTGTCACAGGTGATGTAGGTGACATGATGGAAGAGGCTAACACTACTGCTTCTGGTTTAGTAACTGGGCAGGAAAGTGTTAACATCGCTAAGACCTCAACCATGGCAAACATCCACTGTTGAAGGTTCTCATGAACCAAAAACAGAGGATGGAAACCCCAGCCAAATGGCAAACATGGGGGGCTCAGATGATCAACCCAGGGTTGATACTGAGTTTGGACCCATTGATTCACCTCTCAGGGAAGGTAATACATCCCGAAGTGATGAGGGTAGACCTACAACAATTGAATTGATGGACTCTTATGTACACAATGACAATGTCTATGATTCACCTCTCGGACCAGGTCACACAGGTCGAAGTGATGAGGCTAGAAATGAAACTGATGAATTGTTGGCATCACAAAATGTACAAAATGACAAATCCAAGGATCCACCTCTCGGACCAGGTAATACAGGTCGAAGTGGTGAGGATAGAATGAAACAAATTGATGAATTGATGAAAAGATGTACCAAATTAGAAACAAAAGTTCTTGGTCTCAGAAAGGAGTTAAAGATGGTCAAAACTACTCAAGGTGCTGAAATCAAGAAGTTAAAGCAAAGGGTTAGGCATCTGGAGAGTTTACAGAGGTCAAGAACTAGGGCATTCAAAAGACTGAAAAAGGTTGGTAAAGCACAAAGGGTTAGCTCTTCTGAAGATCAAAGTTTAGGGGAGGATGCTCCCAAACAGGGGAGGAATGAGACAAAGGCTTCAGGGGAGGATGAGACCAATGTGGAAAGTGCTGCTAATGAGAATGTTGATGTGGATATGGATTCTGGTAATAATGCAGATGAGTTTGTGGTTAAAGACAAATCAGGTAATGAGGTGGTTCTTGAATCTGTTGCTGGTGAGAGTGGAAAGGATGATCATGTTGGTTTTACTGCTGAGGAAATTCATAAAGCTGCTAGTATAACTCTTTCTATTGCTAGTGAAAATGAAACTGCTGCTGAGACAGAGCAAGTTTCTAAAGATGGAAGTGTTGAAAAGGAAGCTAAAGTTGATTCTGCTGCTGGTTCAGGGCATTCTGCTGCTAGTGTAAAAGAAGCTACTGCTGAGCTAGAGCAAGAACCTACTGCTGAGGAGTTAGATGATGATGATGTGAGCCTGGCTGAGGTTATGTTAAAGCTTAAGTCTTCCAAAATAACAACACCAAAGAAACCACAACCATCACAACCACAACCAGAACAACAACAACAACAACAACCATCACAACCACAACAACCTGAACGTGAACAACAACCAAAATCACAACCTCAACCAACAACAAAACAAACAACTCCACCACCTCCACCTCCAAGAGTTCTTGTTAAAGGAGTGACCATAAGAGAACCTATTCCAAGCAAGAAGCCTACACAAACTCATTCATACTCTGTAAAAGGCAAAGGTAAGATGGTTGATGAGCCTGAACCTTATCCTTTTCATCTTCCTTTTGAGTACTGGCCTAAAGATATTGCTGAGAAATATAATGAGGAAGAGGCAAAGAAAGTTCAAGCTGAACTTGATGCAGAGGATGAAGCAGAGCTTGAAAGGCAAAGACAACTTGCTGAGGCAATAGCAAAGACTAAGGCTATGCTTGATGCTTGGGATGATGAGAGAGTTAGGTGTAAGGCTGATATGGAGTTATTGAAGCAGGTTAAAGAGGAGATCCAGGATACTTTTACTGATGAAGGAATGAATAAATGGTTAAAGGAATTCACAGCAAAGGAAAAGAAGAAGTATCTTGTAGCTAGGAAGAAGAAAAAGGTACTCAGACCTCCAACTGTCAAGCAAATCAGAAATTTTCAGGAGCATTACCTGAAGAATATGAAGGGATGGAAGCTTGTGCAGTTAAAGGAATACACAGATGATGAAGTTCAGAAGAAGTATGAACTAGCTAAAAGAGAGTTTGAGAATTTTGCACCAATGGGGACTGAGGCTGCAGAAGAAATTATTAGAAAGAGGTTTAAGAAGGTGAAGGAACCTGAGAATGAACCTAAAGTTGAAAAAGAAAATGTGAAAGAAAAGGTTGATGTTGAGAAAAAGGTAGAAGAAAAGGTTGTGAAGGAAGAAGTGAAAGAGACTTCTGAGATTGGTAAAAAGAAATCAGGCAGAGTGTTGAAGTCTATTGGAAGGAAGAAGAAGAGGAAGATTGCTAAGTCAAAGGCTATTGTAGAGAGTTCTGAGTCTGGGAGTGAAGAAACACAGAAAACAAAGAAATCAGAGCAGTTTTACAAGGAAACAATTGAGTTACAACTAATGACTCAAATTGTGGATTCTTGATGCGTGCGATGTGTCGTTGCGGTTTAGCAGTATTAATGCCTACTCAAGTTTTAAATTTATATTTAGCCGACTTATCAATAACACACACACTTAACGAGCAGTGTACCCGGTCAGTATGAATATAATGGTAAGTAGAGTGTCGATCACTAAGAGTGGAACGTATTATCTAGTTATTCTAATCAGTATTTTAATATATTAAGTTAGCTATACAACCTATCCTAACGCAAGGGGGTTTCAGCCTGAGAGACTGGCACGATTTGGTTGCAATTAAATAATAAACTAAACCAATAGGCACGAATCAGCGAATAGCACACACGTACACAGATAAATACTCGAGACAATAAGAAGGTTGTCCTGATGATAAGTAGTTTGTCACTTGTTTTATTGCTAGTGTTATATGAAGTGTATAGTTCGATGCAACGTACCGAGATTAAGTCCTTTCTCGTTGGTTCTAATCTTATCGGCGAGTAAACCCTTAATGACTACTTATGACTATCCTATTTATCTTTCTTCCTACTTTTCTACAGACGATAGAATGCATAGGCGATCTAATAAATAGGCGAGGGCAGAGGCATGGCGACCCGATCAACGCTCAGCTAGACACAGAGGTTATCAATGCACTAATAAAAGTCACCAAAGACATCAACATATAAACTTTAATTAATGAGAAAGCAGTTTTAAGGGAGTGCAATCTTTCCGTTGTCACATTACACAAGCCACCAATCTTGATGAATTAAAGTTTACTAACACAATAAAACAAAACTACTTAATGAATTAAACACATGCAGCACCTTCTTACAGCTCTTGTATCTTCGTTTGGGTATGTCTTGTGCTGCCTATTCGACTGAATTCGGCCTTAGGTGTCTCTGGTCTTCGTACTTCGGATATATTATGTCACCCCGAAATTCGTCTGGTCTTGGGGTATTTATAGTTTCTGTCTGAGGGTAGGATGTGGCGCATCTAGTAAGTAGATGCGGCGCATTGACTTAACTTCGCGTGGGGTCCAAGATTATAATATTCAGGAATATTCGTACACCGCCAGAAGATGCGGCGTAACTCCATTCTAGGATGCGACGCATGTCCTCTTGTATCTTGGATCGTATCTGGTGAAATATTGATAGTGATGCGGCGCATGTCATAAGTGAGATGCGGCGCATCTGGAGCAGAATAGTCTTGATCTTGTACATTTCGGTAGACTCTTAACTTCTTGCATGTTTTGCTCCATAATTAGTCCAAAATCGCCAAGTTTCACCAAATGCTTGTTTTTACCTGAGAATTACAAAAGTAAACGATTAAGTATCAATCCTCATACATAATATAATAAAACAAGTCAAATTAATAGGATAAATGATGGTAATAAAATGTACTTATTTGAGTTCATCAAATATCCCCCCACTTGAACTTTACTTGTCCCCAAGTAAACCTTAGATTTAATCTTATGAAAATGTATCCTAAAAGATATTAGGATTTATTTTTATATTTAACCATGTATTCGTTTTTGTCATAATCACACAACTAAACACTTAACGAATTAGAAGTAAAATAAAATAATTTGATAAAAGCAAATCTAATCGTTTAACTGTCCAGTCGTGACGAATATTCTATCATAAGCTTGGCAAGTATACACATCTCCCCCACTAAAGCCAAGGAATAACAAGTCTAAAGCGGTAAAAAGGGTTTTGAGGTTTAAGGGTTAATCATTCTTAATCACTATCGATCTCAAATTCCAGAAAAGGCGACAAAATCAAAAATACATGATCGAATCCACTAACACGATACTTGCAATTGCTCAAATCCTTAACTCGAATAGGCTAAAGATAGGTCCAAACTTCATCAATAATAATATATCAAAAAGGGCGACAAAATCATACATACATAGTCGAATCCACGACTACGATACTTAAGATTGCTCAAATCCCTAATCTCAATAAATCAAAGGTTTGGTTGGATAAAGAATAATAAAGGGTATGGATAATTTTTGGGATATAAATTGGTGTAAAACGAAAAATAAACAAAACAAATAAATTAAAATCCTAAGTGTGGTTAATCACTATCCCAACCATCCCATGAATAAGACTCATATCATAGAATAACTCACGCTTTAACACTTGAAACACACGCTTTAGGTAGACACGAATTATACTCAACAAGATCTTAATCAAAGAATAAACCTTAGTTGGCGATCCCATAACTGCCAACTCCCATTCAATCCATATATATAATATACAACAACTAGTGGTGATATCGACCACTTATATAACTTTACATCGTTGGTTAAAACAAACATCCAACTTTTTCTTTTTTTCTTTTTCTTTTCTCATTTTTTCAATTTTTTTTTTTTTTTTTTTTTTTTTTTTTTTTTTTTTTTTTTTTTTTTGTTGTTAACATAAACATAGATGTGTAAACTTTCACCACATCACTATAATGATAATTCTGGATAATTTTTCCATACTTTTCATGACTTCAGAAATAACGGTAATAGTGAAAGTAGTAAACACACGAAAAATAAACTCAAAGATATACAATATTTACTTTCACTCCAATTGCATTGTGCAATTTCCCGACCTAACCATAGATAATGAATTACGCACGCGAACACAGGTAATGTAAGGAAACACACTTTGCCTATAGCAATTAACCAACCACGGATTTTAATCTACAGGGTAGGCTAAGGTGTAAGGGTGTAACGAAACATTTTAACAAAGGTGTAAGAAACGAAAGGAATGGCTCTGAGTGTTTTTCTAGGGGTATCTTACTCTAAAAGTGAGAGTAACAAAAGGGTTTATACGGGGGTTAACTAACCAGTGTAGTTAGCTAATAACACATAACATATAAGGCTATTTGGGTGTAATCATAGAAATTTACCAATTTAGACAAGTCATTCCAATTATATAAATAATACTTATTATGGTGGTCTCGAATAGTATACAAGCCAAGTTCTAAAGTTTACAAGTCACCGGCACACTCATAGATTTGTGAATTTTGAAAAATCACAATTTTTGAAAATAACGTCATGTGTGCAGCTATGCAACTTAGACTTTAAACAAAAACATGCTAAAAAATTTAAATTTTGATATATTAAGCACATTTTAAGCATATTGATAAAAAGTTTTAAAGTCGAAAGTAAAAAAAAATGCAGAAAAATAAAGTAAGATATGACCAGTGCAGGAGATGCGTCGCATCTTAGGATGGAGATGCGCCGCATCATCTACAGGTCTGACAGACTCAATACAAAATCAGAAAATAAAATAAAATAAAAGATAAGCATGGGTTGCCTCCCACGAAGCGCTTGTTTTTGTTCGAGTCACGAGCCTGACTCCACCCTTATTTACTGTGTAATAGGGTGTTGTTCCCCCCACTTGGGATCAAGTGCGGGTGATAGTAGCAATAAACACGAAAAGAGTGTAAATTTGCTATTAAAGATGGAAGAAATACATAAAGATCATACCTTGGCAATATATGTACATCTTCCCTATTCATACCCGGTTTGGTTGATAAATTGGATGACTCGACCACTTCATCTGAAAGAGTAGTATGTTGAGGAAAAATAAGTCTCCTTTCTTCTTGGTTAGTCTCTTTGGTAGTAAGGCGTCCCTTGACTTCCGCAGAAGATGAGAAAGGGTCTTTAGCAAGTAAAAGTTCGAGTTCCTCTATAACCTTCATAGGGTCGAAATCATCATCTTCATCAATCATAGCAATGTTCAAGAGCTCATCACCAAATTCTTCCTCGAGCTCCACCAAATACGGGTTGATCACAGGTGCTTCAATAGGTAGTGTAATAAATTTCACCTCATCATCTTTATGTTTTGCAACCTGTTTAGGAAAACTAGCAAGATTATTAGTAACGGGATTAATAATATTAAATAAATTTGTACCACTTTGTGTTGTAAGTGACTCCAATTCATCATTTGAATCTCCATCTTCAACAAGTGGTCTTGCAATTTCAGCATCGTCCCGAATTTCATTCTTAAATAAGTAATCCCAGATTTCTTCAAAATCCCTCGTTGGGTCAAAATCTGGCTTATCCGTTCCGTACCTAAATACTTCCGTTTGTTGTGGTAACTGCGGTATGCTATCGTACGCAATGGCATCAAACTTTTCAATATTAGAATACTCATTATCTTCATCCGAAGGAATATTATCATGGTGTTTCTGATATGATGGGAATATATCTTCCACCTCGGGTGGAAAATCACAAGTAATAGCACTATACACCATTGTCCCACATTCATCTTCATTTTCATTATAAGCACTTTCGGATGAATAAGCTTCTTTGTAAACAATTGCCGGATTTTCATTCAAATCAAACACTTGTGACTCTTCATCTTGGGCAACTTCCGGAGAAATAACATTATCAATAACTATTGCCGGAAACCTAATTGCACCAAAATCGTATGATTCTTCTTCATCTTCATCAATTGATAAAGTCCAAGTGTGTCGAAATGGCAATTTGTTTCTCTCTCTCCCTGACTTTTTCTGCTTCAATAAACAAGTATTCTTCCATCGTGAGTTCTTTATCCATGATGACTTGTGCACCATATCTTGCTCTTTCCCAATCGTATATCCCATTATTGCTCAAGGCTCTTTCCTCTTCAAATCTGATATATTCTTCCATTGTAATATCCGGATCGTCCATCTTCCTGAAATAAAACTTACTCGTGCAAAAGAAGGGTGAAACGATCAAAGTAAAATAAAAGCTTCTGATATCTGCTGTTGATGCGCCGTATCCTATAAATGGGATACGCCGTATCTTAATACGTTAAAAATAAGTCAAACTTTTATTCAGAAAAGCAATACGCCACGCTCGATAAATCAAATGCGCCGTATGTTTAAATAATCAAAAATTAGTTATACTTATAAAAAATTTAATGCGCCGTATCAGCAAAAACCAATACGCCGTTACTTCGTTACGTTTCAAAATATAAGATTTTTTATTATTATTAAAGATGCGCCGTATCGACAAAATCGATGCGTCGCTTCTCGTTATTTAATGAATTCGAAAACTGTTTTTAATAATAATAAATACGCCGTATCTACTAAGGCAGATACGTCGTATGGCGTTATCGCTTAGAAAAAATTTCTTATTAAAAACAGATACGCCGTATCTTGGGGAAAAGATGCGTCGTATCGAATTAATCAAACGCGTTGTATTTTATAAAAAAAAATAAACGAAATACGTCGTATCTGAGAAATCAGATGCGCCGTATCGTTTGAATAATCTCAGTACAACGATAGCAGAACACAGAAAATACGAAAAATAAAAACAAATAAAAACACAAACGAAAATAAACACAAAGAAAACAAATAACACACAAAAACAGAAAATATGCAAAATAATACAATGAATGCAAATTAATCTAATACACAACAGAATTAGCGGTTAGATAAAAAAATTAAAAACCTAATTAAAATACTAATCAAATTAACAGATAATAACAATTCACTCCCCGGCAACGGCGCCAAAAACTTGATGCGTGCGATGTGTCGTTGCGGTTTAGCAGTATTAATGCCTACTCAAGTTTTAAATTTATATTTAGCCGACTTATCAATAACACACACACTTAACGAGCAGTGTACCCGGTCAGTATGAATATAATGGTAAGTAGAGTGTCGATCACTAAGAGTGGAACGTATTATCTAGTTATTCTAATCAGTATTTTAATATATTAAGTTAGCTATACAACCTATCCTAACGCAAGGGGGTTTCAGCCTGAGAGACTGGCACGATTTGGTTGCAATTAAATAATAAACTAAACCAATAGGCACGAATCAGCGAATAGCACACACGTACACAGATAAATACTCGAGACAATAAGAAGGCTGTCCTGATGATAAGTAGTTTATCACTTGTTTTATTGCTAGTGTTATATGAAGTGTATAGTTCGATGCAACGCACCGAGATTAAGTCCTTTCTCGTTGGTTCTAATCTTATCGGCGAGTAAACCCTTAATGATTACTTATGACTATCCTATTTATCTTTCTTCCTACTTTTCTACAGATGATAGAATGCATAGGCGATCTAATAAATAGGCGAGGGCAGAGGCATGGCGACCCGATCAACGCTCAGCTAGACACAGAGGTTATCAATGCACTAATAAAAGTCACCAAAGACATCAACATATAAACTTTAATTAATGAGAAAGCAGTTTTAAGGGAGTGCAATCTTTCCGTTGTCACATTACACAAGCCACCAATCTTGATGAATTAAAGTTTACTAACACAATAAAACAAAACTACTTAATGAATTAAACACATGCAGCACCTTCTTACAGCTCTTGTATCTTCGTTTGGGTGTGTCTTGTGCTGCCTATTCGACTGAATTCGGCCTTAGGTTTCTCTGGTCTTCGTACTTCGGATATATTATGTCACCCCGAAATTCGTCTGGTCTTGGGGTATTTATAGTTTCTTTCTGAGGGTAGGATGCGGCGCAACTAGTAAGTAGATGCGGCGCATTGACTTAACTTCGCGTGGGGTCCAAGATTATAATATTCAGGAATATTCGTACACCGCCAGAAGATGCGGCGTAACTCCATTCTAGGATGCGGCGCATGTCCTCTTGTATCTTGGATCGTATCTGGTGAAATATTGATAGTGATGCAGCGCATGTCATAAGTGAGATGCGGCGCATCTGGAGCAGAATAGTCTTGATCTTGTACATTTCGGTAGACTCTTAACTTCTTGCATGTTTTGCTCCATAATTAGTCCAAAATCGCCAAGTTTCACCAAATGCTTGTTTTTACCTGAGAATTACAAAAGTAACCGATTAAGTATCAATCCTCATACATAATATAATAAAATAAGTCAAATTAATAGGATAAATGATGGTAATAAAATGTACTTATTTGAGTTCATCAATTTGTAGATTCTGATGATGATACTTTTGTAGATATTGCTCCTTTAAGTTCAAAAACTCCTATTACTGGATGGAAGTGTGAATATGATAAGAAGATTCCTTGGTTTGAGATTCACAGAGTTGGTGGAAGAATTCAAAGATTTAAGTCATTTTCTCAAATGCTTAAAAATATTGATAGAGAAGATTTGGTGAACTTGTGGGGATTAGTCAAGAAAAAATATGGTGAAAACAGGCCACAAGATGAGATTGATAGAGTACTCTGGGGAGATCTGAAGATCATGTTTGAAGTTTGTGCTGATGACAGAGTGTGGATGGAACAAGGTAGAAGTACTAAGATTAGTCTTTGGAGATTATATGAGTCATGTGGAGTTCACAGTGTTGTAATGCATGGAGGACTTCAAATGTACATGCTGGTTGAAAAGGATTATCCTCTGGCTAGGTCTACACTTAAGATGCTGATTGAAAGTGATATTAAACTTCATGTTGATCGTTGGAATCAAGTAGTTGTTGATCTTATCAGAAAGATTCAAAGAAAACTCTATGGGCAGGATTATGGGAGAAAAAAGAAGAAGTAGTGTTTGGAAGCATCCTCCTGGTGATGGTTTAAGGATTAATGGAAACTTGATGATTTTGGGAGAAAATATCAAGTTTAGGGGAGGATTGTTGGGTTTTAAGATGCTGCTGCTTAGAATGGATTCTACTTCTTATTATGCTAAATGGAAAATATACCAAGTATGATTCTGCTGCTAGGCTAAATCATTCTACTGCTGGTATATTTTATTCTACTACTGGAGTATTCGATAAGATCAAGAAAATAAGCTAAGTGGATACTACTGCTAGGCTTCGAAGATTCTACTGCTAGAGATAGTATACTACTGCTTATTGGATAATTATGTATAGTATGTTAGATAATTATGGAATAGATACGAATGGATATTATTCTTGAATAGAAAGTCATTGTAACCGACTAGGACTCCTTAGTCTATAAAAGGAGGATCTTGGGTTAGGTTTAGCATACGTATTATTGATTAGTCGATTCACTTCAAGGTTATTGTAACCCTGTTACTTTTGAGTAACCGTATATTAATATATTGAGGTGATTATTGAGAGAATTCATTGTGTGTTAATTCTTCTTAAGATTAAGTACTAGATTCCGCATAGTATTTAATAGTTTGTTCAAGAACAGTTTCTATACCTATTGTCTTGGATCTATATCTAAGATAATTAACAAGATCGTTAGCTTAACTGGGACCAACAATATATATTTTAGTATACTTAGGTTTAAGAAGATACTATCTTCAAGTAATATTATATAAGGACTTGGGAAGAAACTTGATTCACTCATCATGCTCATCTCAAACTTGTCACGCATGATCTTTGAGCAATCGTTGTACATTTCTGGACAATTTGAGTCTGATATAATAGTCATTGACAAATATTTGAGCCATGATGGGATATGAATTTTGTTTCTTTGTGAAAAGCACGTTGTCAACCATTTTCATGGTATATTCATGTTTATGTAAGAGAGCCTTTAATATGTCGTACCAAGCTTAAGAGGCTTGTTTAAGATCATAAAGTGCTTTCTTGAGTTTAGAAACATGATATGGTTTTTATGAATCAACAAATCCTAGAGGTTGTACTACATATACCTCCTTGTTGACAAAACTATTTGGGGATGCACTTTTCACGTCCATTATGTTAGTGCTTACTAAATTAGATTCTAAGAACACTACATGCTCAATATATCTACTAGCAAGGGGGTTTTAAGAAAGTGTACCTTAGCTTGAGGTATTGCTTTTTAAACTAGGAGACTAGACTACCTTTGTTGAAAGCTAAGCAAGATGAGACAAGACTTGATTTTGAGTCACGAGATTTGTCCAATCACTAATCATGCTCCATTCGTCAGACTCCAAGTCGATTCACAACCATATCTATCTAGCAAGATAGAAGCTCAAACATTTGGTCCCCAATATCTCATGGGTCCAAAGTTGTTAGTGTTAAACATCCCATGCATTTGTTGCATTTGGTTAGGATGTTGGAATGGAGGACACACTTCCCATGGTAAGTAACTTTGTAGTTGACGGTTATTCCAAGTTACGGGATAATTGCTTGGATAACTTTATCTTCTAAAGTTACCTCTCGGTAGAGGAGTTCTTGACCGAGGTTTAGGAACATTTGTTTTTCTAGGTGGAGGAGTCTTTGATCTAGTATCGGGTTTTACAAAACCAAGCCCGGGGGTTGACAAAGGTTTGTAAAAACTTTTGACTTCCTTTTTACTAGCAATAGGTACTTCTACATTATTAATAACTATGTGACTCGATTTAGGACTTAAGTTATTTTTCAAAATAGACCCTGATCTGACTTTAGCACCACACGGTACCACTAATTTTAGTGGTGTCGTCTGTACCTTTAATGGTACCGTCCACTTCTATTTCAGATTCTCCAGCTTTTACAAATTTTACTTGTTTAGTTTCACTTGTAGAAGTTTTATTTGGGTCAAATCCTAAGCCCGCTCCGGCATGTTCACTATACCTAACGTTTTCAAGCATACCATTAAGTGTCTTTGTTCCTTTTTCAAACTTAATGATCCTTAAAGCTTTTTCTTTGAGTTTTTCATTTTCTACTCGAAGACACATGCATGACCTACATCCTACATCTATTTCTTTATTTTTCTCAAGTCTTTTAACTTGGTCTTTTAGTTCTAAAATTTGCACTTCGAGTTCATGCAATGTTCCTTTTAGTGTTTTGTTTCTACTTATGATTTTAGAACTTACTTCACATAGTTTATTATATTCATCATATAGTATGTTATCATCTATTGACGAATTATCATTACTATAATAAGAAGAGTCGGAATGTACCTCATTTGAAGCTTGAGCCATTAGACATGTTTCATCGTTGGGCTTCTTCTCTTCTTCTTCACCGCTATCACTCCAAGAGTCTCCTATGAAAGCTCTTTGGTTGTTTATTTTCGGTGGTTTAGGACATTCTCCTATGAGATGATTGGAATCTCCGCATCTAAAACATCTCCTATCACTCTTTCCTTTCTTCTCATCTCGGTTCTTTTGTGACGACTTTTTTTCATCACGAGGTTGTCTAACGAACCTACCTCTTCTCCTAAATAACTTTTTAAAGTCTCTAACGGCTAGTGCATATTCTTCGTCTTCACTATCGGAATCCGAACTTTCCTCATCACTAGACTCCTTTTTGGCTTTCAACGCTAGAGATCTAACTCTCTCGCTTTTGCCTTTGACTATGTCGGAGTCTTTCTTGATTATCATTTCATGAACCTTCAAGTTTCCTATTAGTTCATCAAGTGATAATGTCGCCAAATTCGTTGACTCTTCAATGGCGGTGACCTTTTCTCTCCATTTGGGATGTAGAGCCCTAAGAAACTTCCTAACATAATTCTTGCTAGAATAACCTTCATCAAGAGCTTTAAGACTAGTAATAATAGTATTAAATCTAGCAAAAGCATTATCAATAGATTCATCTTCCGGAATGGAAAATTGTTCATATTGTTGCACAAGAAGATCTATCTTGTTCTCTTTGACTTGATTATTACCTTGGTGAGTGACTAACAAAGTTTTCCAAATTTCTTTTGCCGTGTTACACATAAAAAATCTTTCAAATTCCTTTTTCGGCAAAGCATTATAAATCATCATTTTAGCCTCATCATTTTTGGCTAGTTTTCTTCTAAGGTCATCATTTTGTTTACTATAAGGAACTATTTCATCCCTTTTAGTTTCCGGATTCTTTTGAATCGGTTGAAAGTAACCCTCAGTAATAACATGCCAAAGATCAATGTCTTTTGATTTCACATACGTTTCGAATCTTGTTTTCCAATATATAAAACAATCGGTTTCGAAAAGTGGTGGTCTTTGAATAGATTGCCCTTCTTGATATTTGTCGAAATCCATTAATCAATTCAACTTTTAAAATACATTTTTTTTTAAAATCTTGCCAAAGTGGCTCTGGTACCAATTGTGGAAACCGTAGAGGGGGGGGGGGTGAATACGTTTCCATTTAAAAACTTAAAAAACTTTTTGTATCAAACACCCGATCAAGTGCGACGTAATATGAAAAGTGTCGACAATGATCATACAACATCTAGAGATGGTATAAAGTAAACTTCAACACAAACACAATCAAACCATGACATAAACATAATCAACATAATATAAGAAACAAATCACACAAGCATAAACGCAATGCAAATATAAATATAAAGCGATAAAGACTAAAATAAAAGTAAAGAGATAAGTAAAGAAGGCGCAAACCGGACACGATGATTTATAGTGGTTCGGTCATGAAGCTCCTCTTCGCCCTACTCCACTCCCCGAGTACCCAACTCGAGAGTTACTTCACTAATCAACAAGCTCCCTTCAGGCGGAGAAAAAACCGTACAACGTCGCTTATCCTTATTTCCGACACTAAGCTAAATATCGAGTACTAATCTTAGCTAGTACCAATCTACCACGATCCACACGATCTACCCGATCTACCCTCGATCTACTTGATCAACACACAAGCCCACAAGCTACAAGAGATCTCCAAGATCTCAACAAGATCAGAATGATCTACTCTCACTTGACTCGATCTACCCAATCTACCCTTGATCCACTTGATCAATACACAAGCCCACAAGCTACAAGAGATCTCCAAGATCTCAACAAGATCACAATGATCTACTCTCACTTGACTCGATCTACCCGATCTACCCTTGATCCACTTGATCAATACACAAGCCCACAAGCTACAAGAGATCTCCAAGATCTCGACAAGATCACAATGATCTACTCTCACAAACTACTCAAAAGAGGATGAACTTGGTGTATGCTAGAATACAACAAGTATGTAACAAGTGTTACAAGTGCACTAACTATAACTACGACACTTTGTATCTTTGTGATACTATGTGTTCTTCTCTTGCACTAGTAGAGGAAGGAAGGTGATCACTTGGTTGGATGATTGGATCACTCTTTAAACAAAAGAAAACTAAACTAAATGATCAAGAAGAAAAGAAGTGTTAAGAGTTTTGAACTCAGAAAGTTGTGTGTGAAAAAGGATGCCCAAAAACTGTGAAGATGGCTGGTATTTATAGGCAGAAAAATTCTGACCGTTATAAAGACACGGAACCACTAAATGGCACACGGTACCACTAAATTTAGTGGTACCGTGGTACCGAGCCAGACAAGAACGCTCCACTTTTTGTTTTTAGTGGTGAAAGTTTATTTGGGGAAGTTTGGAGCTGATTTTGGGGGGATAGCTGTTATGATATTTAAACTTATTTTTCTAATAAAACATTTCTTTATAATTCAAAAATAACTTGTAAAGTATATTTTTGAAAAAATGTTTTGTCACATTAAAAATGGGAAGTTTAAAACACAAATTCACTTCTTTGATCATTTGTCAAGTTGTAAATTTGTTTGTTCATACCTAGAGTGATATATGTAGAAATGGGATCTTTCGACTAAAAACTTGTTATGTTAATTTTAACGTAAAGTGTTTTCACATTTTGTTATCATCAAAACGTGAAGTTGTCGAAAAATATAAATAACGTTTTTAGAACATTATTTGCATCAACAATTATGGGTCAAATGTATAAACACATTCAAACTTAAAGGTAGAAGTGTGTGGGCTATAAATGAAGATCTTAATGATAGTTGGGGTTGGAGAAATATATTGAAGATAAGAGAAGAGGTGAAATAATTTTGTGTTATGAAAATTGGTAATGGTTGTAAAGCTTCTGCTTGGTATGATAATTGGAGCCAAATTGGGTCTCTGCACTCCATTTTAACTGATAGAGACATATACAATGCAAGGATGAGCACAACTATGGTGGTAAAAGATATTCTCAGAAATGGGGTGTGGGGGTGGCCATCTGATTGGTATGAGAAGTATCTTGTTTTTAATTATGTTCAAACTCTGGTCCTAAGTGATAACAGTGATGATTTGATGTGGAAAAGCAAAAAGGGAAAATGGGAAAATTTTCTATAAAGCAAGCTTATTATGATTTACAGATTGAGGAAGAAAATGTGAGTTGAAACAAGCTGGTATGGTACTCTCAGAATATTCCCAAACATGCTTTCATCCTATGGTTAGCAATTCAAAACAGGCTGGTGTGACAACTCAGGATAAGCTCAAGAAGTGGGGGACTTATGATATGATGATTTGCAACCTTTGCTATGAAGATATGGACTCATATCAACATTTATTTTTTGACTGCAAGTATGCAAAACAGTTCTGGTCTAAAGTTTGTTTAAAGATTGGCTTGCATTGGGGAGAGATGGAATGGAATGATACAGTTAGTTTCTTTGCAGCCATGGAGAATGGGAATACCAGCAATAGCATTATTAGAAGACTTAGTCTTGCTGCTAGTGTATATCTGGTATGGAGAGAAAGGAATTGCAGGCTGTTTAAGGAGGAAAAAAGAAGTGTAGAAGAACTTTTTGAGGTGTTCAGTGACACTATTAGATTTAGACTTGCAGGCCTAAAAGCTAAGCCTACTAGTGCAGTTCTCAAAGCTCAGGATGTTTGGAATGTGCAGATGGTAACAAAGGCTAGTGATACAAACCAGTGAAAAGTGTGTTGCTTGAAAGTATGGTTCTGTCAGTATGGAGTTGGTATAAAGGGGTGTTTGGGACAACATTTGACTTTCATGTATCTGCTGAAATATGGTTTTCAACCATCACAGAGCTTCTAAAGCTGATTTTTGGAGCATATGTTATTGATTAGTTCATCACATGAGATGGCCCTGTATCTTGGATCATAGGATACTGGATTTATGAGATCATGCTATTCGGTTCTAGGCCTTGGTGGAGGTAATTGCAGAAAAGTATGTCATCATAATTTCTTAGCTGAATTTTATACATAAAGTGGGTTTCCTCAATGTGGAGGGTAGTATGAACTTGTAGGGTGGTACATGGGTTAATTAGAATAGTGAGGGATGCAAGGTGACCCTACTTGGTCCTTTCAATGTACCACCAAGGGGGCATGTAGATTCTCCCTCAAGGTGAGTGTTTGCAAGTCCTTGAAGCCTTTTGTAACGAGGGAAATGTAGAGGACTTGGAAGAGCCCTTGACTGGAAGGTTGGGTTCCTAATGAATCCATACACTTACCCTTCCTTGGATGTTGTGGGTACTGGTTGAATGGCCTTGGAGGGGGGTGATATGGAAATATAATTAGATGGTATTGGTGCTTAAAGGTGATCTCAAAGTCTGTTGCTGTGCAATGGTTGAGACTATGATGAGTTGTGTGTATAAGATATCAAGTTCATCTGATATAGTATGTGGAAACCGTAGAGGGGGGGGGGTGAATACGTTTCCATTTAAAAACTTAAAACCTTTTGTATCAAACACCCAATCAAGTGTGACATAATATGAAAAGTGTCAACAATGATCACATATCATCTAGGGATGAATAAATTAAACTACAACACAAGCACAATCAACCATGACACATACATAATCAACATAACATAAGCAACTAGCCACACAAGCATAAACGCAATGCAAATATAAATATAAAGCGATAAAGAATAAAATGAAAGTAAAGAGATAAGTAAGAAGGCGCAAACCGGACATGATGATTTATAGTGGTTCGGTCACGAAGCTCCTCTTCGCCCGACTCCACTCCCCAAGTACCCAACTCGAGAGTTACTTCACTAATCAACAAACTCCCTTTAGGCGGAGAAAACCGTACACGTCGCTTAACTTGTTTTCCGACACTAAGCTAGATGTCGAGTGCTAATCTTAGCTAGCACCAATCTACCACGATCTACCCGATCTACACCATACACGTCGCTTATCCTATTTCCGACACTAAGCTAGATGTCGAGTGCTAATTTTAGCTAGCACCAATCTACCACGATCTACCCGATCTACCCTTGATCCACATGATCAATCACACAAGCCCAATGGCTTCAAGAGATCTTCACTCTCTCTACAAGATCACACTTGATCTTGACTCACTCTCTCTCACAAAGGTAAAATGATCTTGATGTATGCTATGATACAATCAAGAGTGTAACAAATGTTACAAGACCTAACAACTATAACTCTTGTATCTTCTTGGATACCTTGAGTTCTTCTCTTGCAAATGAAGAGGAATGATAACACTTTGTATCTACTTGGATACTTTGTGTTCTTCTCTTGCTAATCAAGAGGGATGACAACACTTTGTATCTACTTGGATACTTTGTGTTCTTCTCTTGCTAATCAAGAGGAATGAAGAGGATCACTTGAGTGGATGATTGGATCACTCTTAAACAACCTAAGACTCTCCAAATGATCAAAGAAAGTTTTCTAAGTGAGGAGGGATTAGACCAGAGAAAAAGGACTGGAAAAATCAAGTTGGAAGTGTGGAATGGTCCACTATTTATAGGCAAAGAAAAATCTAGCCGTTATAGAAAATTTTGTACGGATGGCTCCGTTAATTGTGCCATGGCTCCGTTAAATTTAACGGAACCTTGGAGCCGTCGGTGTCGAAAACGCTCCAGACGCTTCAAATTTTGTCTTTTAGTGGTGAAGGTTTATTTGGGGAAGTTTGGAGCTATTTTGGGGGGGGGGGGGGGGAAATAGCTGTTACTAATTCAAAATAATTTGAAATGATTTTTCCAAATAAAACATTTCTTTTTAATTCAAAAATAATTTGTAAAATGTATTTTTGAAAAATGTTTTGTCACATTTATAAAAATGTGAAGTTTAGAAAAATATAATCCTTTGATCATTTGTCAAGTAGTAGATTTGTTTTTCCATACCTTGAGTGATTTACGTCGGGATGGAAATCTATGACTTTGTTGAAGCATACTTGAGGCGTCGAGAGATGTTGATGTAAGTATGCATTGATAATTTGTGTTTACAAGTAACTTGCACATTTTACGTTATGTATTACTGGTTACATGTTTGTCATTATTAAAACCGAAGAAATCGTTTAGTTTAAATATCGTAATATTTGACATAGTATAGAGTTGTCAAATATGTGTTGTAAGTGTGATAGTTTGCTTGTTTCTGATTCAGGGCATGTCCTAATCAGTAGTATCTTTTCCTAAGTTGTACTATATGTTTGGAGATTAATATATACTTTCACCTTTGCACCAATAAAAAACAACAACAAATGGCTTAAACAATGGATTTTTTAGTTAGGCATATCTAAATATAAGTGATGTTTTAATGCAAAAAAAGATGAAGTTGTTGTGTACAACCTAAGGTTAGCATTTCTCTAAGACAAAGGCAAAGTGTTTATGTGCTACTTTTTAGACTTTGGAGTTTTCAATTTCTTTGTTGAAAATTTGCATAACATGAGACGCTAGACTTATTTCCTAAAATAAGTATAAAAAATCGTTATTAGAGAATGGAACCAACAGATTTTGTGCACAAGGGTTCCAGCAGGCAATTAGGCCCCAGTAGTGGTCAATGTGGATGCATGTGGGGTAGACCTACTTATCTAAATCTCTGTCGAGTCTGATTGGTATGCTTAATTTTGTGCCTAGAAAGAATCTTGATACATATGACAAAATCAATAATTTATATAAGAAGAAGAAATAATGCAATTGTCCAACAATAAATAAAGTAGGCATATAATTAGTAATGTAAAATAGGCATCTCAATCATTTTCCATCTCTATTATTAACTTACTAGCAATAATTAACTTCTTATATACTCCGTATCTTCTTTGTTTTATATTCTAAATGTTTTGTCTGCATGCATATCTATCAATTGCTCTTAAATATCTAGATACTGATTTTAGTAAATAATAAAATTAACCTTAAAATTTCGTATTCTAGCTGTTGAACACGGGAGAACCTTGAAGCCGCCGAGACATTATTTTATAAACTAAAATGTCAAAAGATTCTGATTGGTAGAATATATATTTAATTTAAACATGTAAAACCTTTGACTATGAAAAAACTTAGTTTTAAGTGCGTAATATTCAAAAGGATTGCGGGGTGAACTATCCAACGTTAAACTTTTGACAAAACATAAATTATATCTATTTTATCTAATAAAATAAGGTTTTGCACAAGTGCTCTAAACCACGAGCATTAAAAAAGTGATTAATGTCCTTCCTTTTATAACCCCAATGTACAACACCTATAATGCATCTCAAAAGAAATAAATAAATAAATAAAAAAAAAAAAAAAATAAAAACCCCAAAAAGATAAACTCAAACCCGGTCATATGCGTGTTATTTTTGTAAGGTTTTCAATAGCATTAAAGATATACACTCTCTCATTCAAAAGTCATACCTTTCCAAAAATCCGAGGGACACAATTAATATGACTTCTTATCGAAGGAGCGTATTGAATTATTTTTGTAAAGGGATCATGATCATTGATGGTTTTCCAATCGGTTTTGAGATGGTTGTTAGCTGTCGGCATCGTTTTGATCTTTTTGGATATAGACCTGAACATATGAGCGCATAAGATAATATGTAAGTCTGTTAATTTTATAAAAAATATATTGGTTTTTATATTTTCTTTGATCTATTATAATGTTAGAAAAGTTAATTTTGTGGGTATTATGAAATTGAAATTGAGATAAACCCGAAAGTCACAATTTTGGGAATTATGATTTTTTTTATTAACCCTAAAATTCTAATTTGGGGAATTATTTTGAAAATGGTGAATTAATTGATTGCCTTTTTAAAATTGTGAATAGTCAAATTATGATACGGTTTTGCTCCTATATAATGGCCATAGTGTATGTATTAGCTGCACACATCAAACTTTTCGAATTTCATTGTCCCATAACAATTGACAAGCTATGGCTATCTTTGTTTCAGGTTATATCGAAGATCTATCCGCTGTCAAAGACAACATTAGCTTGAGAGTCCGAGTTTTAAGAACTTGGATTCAAGAAATGTACAATAAACCGCATGTGAAAAATATGGAAATGATCCTTATGGATGAAAATGTAAGCACAAATATTCTTATGTGGTTATTTTCGTTAAGCCATTTGTTAGTCGTAGGTTGCATATGTAGTTGATCAAATGGTACATGTTTTTGTATATAGAATACGAAAATGCAGGCCACATGCAGGATGGCCTTGGTGAATCAATTCAAGCACAAGTTGGTTGAAGGCGCAGCTCTGACGCTGGAAAGATACTCACTTAGGGAAATACAGCCCAAGTATAGGATGGTCAACAATGCGCTGCGTCTCAGCTTCTTGAGTAACACAGTGGTTGAACCCTGTCCTGATTTTACTAGGTCGCTTTATGGATTTGATTTTAGAAACTACAGATCCATAACGAATTTGCAGATAGAAGAAGATGGTCAGTTTGATATGTACTTTAATCCATGCTTTTATAATGTCTTAAATGGCATTTGAATACTTTTTTGGATATAGGATGATTGCTTGAAATGTATTGTGTAATAATTGTTACCGTCTTTTTTACGTGACCAGATGTTGTTGAACATGTCACTGCCTGTGAAGAGTTGGATAATTATGATAAGAATGGGAGCAAGGGCAAAAAGAAACCGTTGACTCTTATTGATGTTGAGTGAGTACCATAAGTCTATTTGATTTGGTTTGATTAACGACGCAATGCATTCATCTATGTTATTCCATCATTATGATATGCATATATTTTGTAGGGGGAATGAGCTTAAGTGTACGTTGTGGGGCGTATATGCACAACAATTTAATGACTTTTTGAAAGCAAATGTTGATCATAATAAAATCATGATTGTTCTGTAATTGGCGATGATGAAAGCTTGGGACGGTAACATCTTATCACCTGTGTTACTCAAATTGTTTCAATATCGTATAACCGATTGCACGTTATGATTCACATTTTTTTATAGGCAAGATGTGTGTCCAAAACGGTTATCATGGAACAAAACTGTTTCTTTTCAATGCCACTGAAATCATTGAGAAAGATGAATTCAGAGATGTTGAAGCGTATCGGTTAAGGTAATTGAAATACAATGTTCTATAAATTCATATAATACACATGTATAGAGTATGCACAAGTGATCTTTTGAATTTTTGTAGGTTGTTTTCAAGACAAGATGCTGAACCATCTCAAAACACAGCATCGCGTATTTCTGCTGGCTCAAAATTCTCAACGAAGGATGATTTTCTGAATAAATATCCTGTAAAAAGCATTGTCGAGCTTGTGGATGTTGAAAAGGTACACTATAATCCATACACAAATAAATAGTTAAATTTCAGAATCTGAATCATATGTATTTGCATTATTTACAGAACATCGCTTCCGTCATTGTTGGAACGATCATCGCGATACAGGAAGAGGAGGGATGGTGGTATCTGGGATGCAGGAAGTGTAGCAAGAAAGTGGTGAAAGACAGCGAGTTTGTTGATCTCGATGCTGATACAACAAGTAATTCAACAAACATGCCTGATCAGTGGAGATGCACCAAGTGCAATGAAATTGTTAAAGGCATAAAATCAATGTACGTTTCCACACTTAGTAATAACCAAATCATTTAAAAAGCTGTCAAGTTACTTCATTCTATCAGCATCTAACAAAGCATTTCAACATCCACCTATTGTAGA
Organism: Artemisia tridentata subsp. tridentata; assembly: GCA_021014915.2. Taxonomy (NCBI): domain Eukaryota; kingdom Viridiplantae; phylum Streptophyta; class Magnoliopsida; order Asterales; family Asteraceae; genus Artemisia; species Artemisia tridentata. Next base: position 65,964,286 of record CP139504.1, on the reverse strand, counting down.
TTTCGGCTTCAAGTGCGCATTCAAGATGAATCTGGCACAATGTCGCTCTCTCTGTTCAATGACGAAGTACAGTCGTTGGTTGGTAGATCAGCATACCAACTTTGTGAAAAGTATGGCTTAAAGGTAAAGATTATGTACTATGTTTTATAACCAATATATCATAAGTATGCTTGTTGACCACAAATCCTTTTACTAATACTGTATAAATTGGTATGTAGAGTGCTGATCAACAAGTGTTCCCAGCTGAAATCACTGGATTGGTTGGTAAAATGCTTGCCTTTAAAGTATCTATTGATGAATACAATCTGAAAAAGATATTGCCTGTATTCACTATCTTGCGTCTCTCGGATGATCCTAATATTCTGAGATCCCTCACCGCATCTGCTACACCTCTTAAGGTAATCATTGTATTGCAGTATAAATTGTCAGTAACGTGATCTTCAACGACTTATTTACACGTTCTTTTATTTCATTTTTAATTAATAGGATAGTGAGGCTACAAGTTCAAAGGTTGTTGGGATATCTTCGTTGGTAAGTCCTGAAGCCTTTTCATCTTCAATAAGATAATAAGTTTTTATAAAACAACTAAATGCATTTGACTCATTACTTGCAGGATCTTGAATCCCAAACCGATGAGAATGTTACACCAACCAATTTGTTGAAAAGTACCGCCACAAGTCCTCCTTCAAAAATCAGCATCGGTAAACAACCTTCTGATGCGGAGCCAAGCATTGAGTGTTCAAAGACCAAAAGACAGATTCTTGATATAAAAATTGAGAAAAATCCTTAAAGATGGTGCATGCTCTCCATATTGGCGGTGGACAATAAATTGATGCAACAAATTTGCATTTACGGGCATTTTTACAAACAGTTTTCAGTTGCAATATGCATTTAGACATTTTTGGTTGATCGTTTGTGATTCGGGAGTCCCAATCACTTTTTAGACAATTTTTTGCAGTATTTTTATTATGCTTTAAGACATTTTGGTTTGTGTTTGTGAATGAGGAGTCCCATTCAATTGTTTAGATTGTTTGATTTTATGGACTTTTCAATCTTCTCCAGTTTATATACTAACCTTTCATAAATTAGATATTGTCGTTGTTTTTTTTATTCCTCATTCAACAGGTACTTACACTTCAAGTTTAAAGATGTTCAATAACGCAAGTTAAATGAACGTATGGTCTTTGCCGCATTATTGGTGAATACATGGCTGTGAATGCATAGGAGATGGTGCATTGTGTTCAGAATAAGAAAAACTTATTGGTCCTCTGCTGAGATTGTAACATATGTAGTACATTTGTGTTGTCCGATAGAGTATAAATTTTAATCTATTTGTATCAGTAGTAAAAAAATGATTGGGGATGTCCAATTCATTTTATGATCTCTTATATATTGTTTGTAATAGTTTTTGATAAGTAATAAGTAATACTTTATGATAACATGGATTGCATATACGTAACATAGCAGTTCGTTTTTGACCTAATGTAAGATAGATGTTTCCTAAAAATTTAATTACCATTTGTTTTAGTTTTGTTTATCATTCGGAATAATCCTTTACACAACTGCAAATTATAAAAGAAGTTAGTGTTTGTGATTCGGGAGTCTTAATCACTTTTCATTAAAACGTTTTATTTGACCAACTATTTATACACATTTGTATAAAATTGTTTGTGAGTTTATTTTTTATATGAATGCTCGATGAATCCAGATACAATTGGTTGATTGTTATTTTATTTTGGTCTTAGGCAATGCAAAATTCAAGAGTACAATCATGCAACCATTCATGTATTACCTTAAATCAAGCTTATTAATCAAATAAATTATTTTGCATAATTAAAATACATATCATATTATTTTTTTTGGGGTTCAAAGTCACTTAACAAATCATTAATAACCAATTACTACTCATTTTAAATGTCCAAAAAGCCCGGCCCAAGAAAACGAGTCTAGTAAAAACAGGAAATCATGGAACAAGTAATAAGTAATACTTTATGATAGATGTTTCCCAAAAATTAATTACCATTTGTTTTATTTTTTTATATCATTCGGAATAATCCTTTAAACAAATGCAAATTATAAAAGAAGTTAGTGTTTGTGATTGGGGAGTCTTAATCACTTTTCATTAAAACGTTTTATTTGACCAACTATTTATACACATTTTTATAAAATTGTTTGTGAGTTTCTTTTTTATATGAATGATCGATGAATCTGGATACAATTGGTTGATTGTTATTTTATTTTGGTGTTAGGTAATGCAAAATTCAAGAGTACAATCATGCAACCATTCATGTATTACCTTAAATCAAGCTTATTAATCAAATAAATTATTTTGCATAATTAAAATACATATCATATTATTATTATTTTTTTTTTGTGTTCAAAGTCACTTAACAAAGTGATTAATAACCAATTACTACTCATTTTAAATGTCCAAAAAGTGTGGCCCAAGAAAACGAGTCCAGTAATAACCAATTACTACTCATTTTAAATGTGCAAAAAGCCTGGCCTATGAAAACGAGTCCAGTAAACTAAAACAAAGCCCGCTCAGTCAAACTAAGTCGAAGCAATGAAAAACTATATAATGGGAAAAAGAATAACATGCAGCGACATATATTTTTTCCATGGCATCATCAAACACTAAAACCTTTCAACATACAAACTCTCATGCGCCTGACGCTGATTTAAAGTGCGAAGATCCAACCGTTCCTGAAAAAAAACATGTGACTGAACCAAAGAATGAAGATGGAGTACGTGATCGACACAGTAAAGAGCCAAATACTAAAGTGGACGATGCATTGAGATTTCTTGCATCAATCTTTGAAGAAGGTGGACCTTCTCAAAATAATAAAGGTATCGCATATAAGTTTTGTAATATGTTTTAAATAAATTTATGTTTGCATATTAATTTTATTAGTCCATGTACTTTTGCTGTGACAGATGAGTTAGACGAATCCATTCTAATCGACTGGCTTAAACTAAATGTTGGAGATCGTGAAGACTGTCAACAGATTCTCAACGGCATTAAGTCGAAGGTCCTAAAAGCAGAAGCCATGATTAATGAAATACGCACAATGGGTCATGAGTTAACTGATGACTACGTTGTGGATTTAAACTTCTTCAACGATGAAGATTGAAATTTCTTCATCACAGTATCGTTCACAAGTTTCTTTGCTTTCAGTTTCACTAATAAATGTATTCGGCTTCGAAATTAGTTTCATTGGTTACTTTGATATTACACGATTTGAATGATATTTGGTTGAATGATATATGAAACGTTTATGATATAAAATGTGTGTCGGTTATTATCAAATCTTTAATTATTGTCAATCAATATTACCATTAATAAAAATGAATCTGTTATTTTGAAATCAATTATAACTGCCAATCAATATTACTATTAATACAAAAAGATTTGACATCAATTATAAAACTGTGTATATCCCTTAATAAACGCTTTGACTACACAAACGAATTTCAAAAAATACATTTACACATCATATCATTTATAACTAATTAAAGAATATCATGTGTTTTAAGAAACAATGATCATTACCCATTTTTTGAAATTTTGTTATATAAATTGCTAACATCACACATCTAAACTGTATTTCTCTTATATTATTCACAAAATTGTTACAACGCTATTACCATGGATGAAAACAATCAAAGACATTCGAGAAAACGTAAGAAAGATGTGTCGAGCGGTAACAAACCTCAACCTTCAAACCAAATACTCCCTTTGTCAGGAATAGTCACGCCAGCTTCTAACACAAGAGTTTCTTTGGCAGAGATACTAACATGTATGTGTGTCTATGTATAAAGAATATCCTACTATATCTTCGTTTAATATGGTGTTTTAACTTTTTATGTTTCTATCGATTAGATGATCCTCTCACTGGAACGTTTCCTACATCACAGTTATCCAATACATCTTCAACACAAGCAGCAAAGCTTAAAGGTTTAATCACAATTTTAACTGCATTAAAATGTAGAAGCTGTAAACGTTCTTTTATTAACTGAAAATACAAACTGATATGCCATGTCTTTTGTTATTCATAGTATATTTTTTTAATTTTTGTAGGTTCATTTGCGCAGTCTACACGGCCGCAACCAAGAGCTCCTAATAGACTACCGCTTGCAGACGTTACTAACTGTGAGTTACTTAGACAGTCAGATAATACAGAATTACTTATTTACTGAATTCTTATGACTATTAGTACTTTCTCACCTTTTAAAAATTCTCATTATATAATGTTACACAGATTTTCCTCAAAGTTTAAATGTCGTATCAAATATTGGTAACTCAACAAGAGTTTCAAGTTCACCCTTCTTTCAAGGTATCAACTTTCAAGATTATTTAAATAATATTGTGTTTTGAAGGTTTAAACTTTCAAGATTATATGCCTATTTCTTTCTACTTAGATGAACATTCCTAAACTTTTGTATATATATTTAGGATCAAATTCACAGACAACAAACCCCATATTGGCCACAAATACTCTTGGCACGTTTCCAACTCGATTATCACTGTTGACTCGCAATGTAACTACACATGTTAGGCAAAGTACAACTCCAGATTTTCAATCACAATTAGGTGACGTATCTTTCCTTATTGCTTCATATCTATACATTTTCTATACGATCTTCCATCTTGCATCTTCAGTAAATTAACTTTATATGTCTAACATGTTTTTCTTTTGTTTGTATTATATTAGCAACAAACTTACTGGTACTTCAGAGTAATTCAAAGCAACCAGCAAATGTTGCCACAAAATCTACAGGTCGTGTTTCACTTATGCCACAACAACCAACAACCTTTGCTACATCTTCTTCTGCTATTGGGCTTATACGAAGTCCAAATTCAGGAAATTCAAATGGTTAGAAACATATACATATGTACTATACTTCTTATATACGTAACATATATATTCTTTCTAACACGTTTATATTATTCTTCTATAGTATCTCAAAGGTCCGTTGTTTGCAACACTATTACCAATGAAAATCTTGGTTTACTTTCACCTAATTCTTTTCCTACAACTGGTAACAAACCAGCTTCAGTTGCTGCAACACGCAAACGACAATCTCCCTTGAATGATATCTCAAATGGTATTTTTATAACTCTCATCTTTGATTAAACCTGCTACGTCAAAATTGTTTGGTTTTTACTACTTATGAATATTGGTAAGCAAGGTTATTGGATAACACCATCTTTTACACATATCCGCAGGTCCTGTTTCACTTACACCGCAGCAACCTAAAAATGTTTCAACAACTCCATCTAATGTGTTCAACAGAACTCCGACTTCTGGAATCTCAATTTGTAAGAAACATATACCTCTGCATTATACGTACGCTTTCTAACAAAAATACTCTTTGTAACTACTTTCATTTTTTATTTATAGTATCACAAACTCCACTTCCTCTCAACACGGTTAACAATGTTAATCGTAGTAGAGCCACACGTAATTCTGTGGCAACAAGTACTACCCAATCAACTCCAGTTGGTGCGACACGTCAACGACAATCTCCCCTGACTGATGTTTCAAATGGTAAAATTTGAAACACAACATATTATTTTGGAACAACATGCTTATATGTCAATGTGTTTTCATTATTCTCTTAATGTTGTTTTCAGTTTGTTTCCAAAATACCGAGGTTCGCCAGGTTAATCAACGCACCAACAAAACATCAACGTCTGGTGTTAAAACAACCATTCCCGCTATAATCACACAAAATTCAGCGTACGAAGTCGGTGAGTCATCAAGACGAACAAAAAGGTCTAAGAGACCTGCTTTACAAACTCGAACGCCAGTTAGGTTTAATCTTGATGACGAGGATGGAAATGTTAGAAAAGTTTATGACAAGTACGTTGGTATATCCGAAGGTAATTCTATATCTTCTTTTACATTCAATGAAAAAGGCTAATAATAATTTAATCGCACATTAAAGAAGCATATTTTTAATTTGCAGACTACTACGACCATGGTGATCCTACATTTGAGTGCAAAGAATGTCATGCTTTGCTATGGGAAGCGGAAGCCAGAAAAGGAAACCATGGTAATCCAACAAACAAAGCGTATAGTATATGCTGTAGCAAGGGAAAAGTTTCTATTAAACAACCGGCTCCTGCTCCAAAGCCCTTACACGATTTATTTTTTAATGACGATGCAAAGAGTCAGAATTTCAAAAACAACATTAGAACATACAATAGCATGTTTGCTTTTACTTCAATGGGTGGAAAGGTGGACGATTCAATTAACAGACGAGGCCGTGCTCCATATGTTTTCCGCTTTCATGGACAAACATACCATAGTATTGGTAGTTTGCTTCCGGAACCAGGTGCTCCTCCAAAATTTGCACAGCTGTATATATATGACACAACAAACGAAAATAAGAATAGAGCAAGAGCATTAAGCTAATTTGCATTGCGTTTATTTCCATTTATGTATACACATGTTGTTTAAAACGAGTTGTGCAGCATTATGAATTTTTGTTTAATCAATTCAAATTACTAATATGCAGCAATTCTTCGTCATCCTCCGGTCCTTCGAATTCAAAGCATCCTATCGATCGAAACATTATCAATGAAGTAAAAGATGTTTTAGACACTTCGAGTGATTTGGTACAAACATTTAAAAGGGCGCGTGACCGATACACAGAAGACACCGAGCAGAATATTAAAATAAAGCTCATTGCAAAGCAAGGAAAAGATGGACGAAATTACAATCTTCCCACTGCCAACGAGGTTGCTGGTCTTATTGTAGGAGACTTTGGTTCATGTGCAGAACAAAGAGATATTGTGATAGACAAGTATCGTGAAGGTTTGCAACGTATCAATATTTTCCATCCTATGTACCTCCCCTTGCAGTACCCTTTGTTGATGCCTCGTGCGCAAGATGGGTATCATTTGGATATACCACTAAGAAAGAAAGCTGGCCAAACGGCCACAGATCAGACGACCACAGATAAGAAGGACAAAACAGTTACTATGCGGCAGTGGTTTTCTTATCAAATACAGGACCGTCCTAATCAAGAAAATTTATTTACGTGTGGAGGTCGTTTGTTTCAGCAGTTTCTTGTAGATGGTTACACTATGGTTGAGACTGAGCGTTTGTATTTCCATCGATCAAAACAGTCAAAACTTAGGTGTGATACGTACTCAAATATCCGTCAGAGCATTGCATCTGGTAACACAGACCCCACCGCCCTTGGAAAGCTGGTGGTCTTGCCTTCTACATTTACCAGTGGGCCAAGGTACATGAAGCAAAACTATATGGATGCGATGGCATTATGTAGATGGTACGGTTGTCCGAATTTGTTCATAACAGTCACGTGCAATCCTAACTGGCCGGAGATTGCAAGATATATGCGAGAGCATAACCTTTCATCTTCAGATCGCCCCGATGTGCTTACAAGAGTTTTTAAAATGAAACTGGACCAGTTGATGAAGGATTTGAAAGAGTTGCGTTTATTTGGACGTTTTCAAGCAGGTACTATACATAAACCTTTACTAATGTATATTCTTCTGTAACAAATTGTATGCACAGACATTAATAAATTTTGAAGTAACTTTTGTTTATAATATTTTGCAGTTGTATATACAGTTGAGTTTCAAAAAAGAGGCCTTCCGCACACACATGTATGTTTATTCTTGCATAAGGATGACAAGGTTCCAAACGCTGAACAGATTGACAAATACATATCTGCCGAGATACCAGATAAAGGTAACGATCCCGATTTGTACAAGTTAGTTTCTGATTTCATGTTGCATGGTCCTTGCGGTGCGGATGACCCAAACCAGGCTTGCATGTCCGATGGTAAGTGTACCAAACACTTCCCAAAAAATTCACCCAACGCAGTTCAGTAGACGCGGATGGCTACCCTGTTTATAGAAGACCTGAGAACGGAAGATATGTGGAAAAGAGTGGACATAAGTTACATAACGGTTATGTCATCATGTATAATGCTCAGATTCTAAAACGTTACCAACGCCACATTAACGTTGAGTGGTGCAACCAGACGGGGTCAATCAAATATTTGTTTAAGTATATAAACAAAGGTCTGGATAGAGTGTCGGCACAGTTGTATGAACCGGTTACCACGGCTGACGGTCAACAAAATGATAAACCTATTGACGAGATAAAGGCTTTCTTAGATTGCAGATACCTATCTGCTTGCGAGGTAGCGTGGAGGCTATTTGGTTTTGAGATTCACTATAGAACACCATCTGTTGAGAGGCTGTCCTTTCATCTTGAAGGCGAGCAGCAAGTTGTGTATGACGAAGACGCTGATCTCAAAACAGCTATTCAAAAGCAAACAGTTGGTGCTGATATGTTCGAAGGTTGGATGAAAATGAATGAACAATTCTCGGCAGCAAGGGAGCTAACATATGCTGAGTTTCCTACAAAGTATGTCTGGAATGCTCCGAAAAGAATTTGGACGCTTAAGAAGCAAGTAAGATCGATTGGAAGAATTTACAGCGTTCCTATATCAACAGGAGACACTTACTATTGCAAAATGCTGCTAAATAGTGCAAAAGGATGTCGGTCACATGCTGAGATTAAAAAGGTTAATGGTATAGTGTATCCAACTTATAAAGAGGCTTGCTACGCAGCGGGCCTTTTAGAGGATGACAAGGAGTATGTTGAGAGTATTAAAGACGCAGCCCATTGGGCACACCCTGAACATCTTCGTGACCTATTTGTCACATTGCTTTCGCAAAAGGAACTTACCACGCCTTTGAGTGTTTGGTTACAAACATGGCATTTGCTTGCGCAAGATGTTCAATATAAAAGAAGGCAAATTTTACAAATTCCAGGTAATACCTACAAAATGTCTATGTTACTATAATCTGTTATGCATTTTTCTTAGGACATGTTTGCCTGAAATTGTTATATTATTCAACACTGATCAAATGTCTGTTATGTTTGCTGAGACCATTTTTGCAACAGATTATGTGTAATGTTTTAATAACGCTGTCGTTAATTAAGTACTAACATTACCTTTATTTAATGCAGATTTGATTCTCATTGACGACGAAATAAAGAATGTGGCTTTGTACTATATTGAACAACTTCTGAGATCAAGAGGTGCAACTTTGCGGCATTGGCCTGAGATGCCTTATCCTGATGATACATACATATCTCACTTTGGTAATCGACTTATACACGATGAGACAGATTATAACCCGGTCGAGTTACAATCTGAATACGAACGTATGTACGCCTCTTTGACCATAGAACAGAAGGGTGTGTATGACACCATAATACACTCAGTTGACACAGGAACAGGGGGTGTACTTTGTTTACGGGTACGGAGGTATGGGGAAGACCTTCTTATGGAAGACGCTTGCTGCCGGCATTAGAAGAAAAGGTGATATAGTTTTAAATGTGGCATCCAGCGGTATTGCGTCTTTATTAATGTCGGGAGGCCGAACTGCTCATTCAAGATTCCATATTCCTATCAACGTGGATGAGACTTCTACTTGATCTATAAGTGCTCAAAGCGATGTTGGAAAATTGTTAAAGAAATGTAAGCTTATTATCTGGGATGAAGCGCCCATGGCAAGTAAGCTTTGTTTTGAAGCATTAGATCAGTCTTTGAGAGACATACTTCGTAGGAGCAGGTATGAAACATGCGATCAGCCTTTTGGAAACATGACCATGGTTTTTGGTGGTGACTTTAGGCAGGTTCTACTTGTTATTCCAAAAGGATCCCGGGAAGACATTGTTACTGCTTCTTTGAGGAAATCATACTTGTGGGACTACTGCTGTCACAACCGTGATTTTTAGCAGGTTAGTTTGACCTATAGTCTCAACTCATTTAACTTTTGCTTGGTGTGTATTACTTGCTTATATGTGATATGTGTATTGTATGTGGTATATAAGTGGTATAAGTGCGTGTGTGGACCACTAAATCCCTTGGTGTGAGATTTTGTCATTGTTGAGTAGTTTCGGATGTCGGGATAAGTTCATTTTGATCGCCTTTGTGGTGTAGAAATGACATGTGTATTTTGTTGGAGTTTTGTGGTTTTGTGTAACGATTCTTCGTTCAAGTGTTTTGAGCGTAAGTAAGTTACGTGGAGTTGTTTATCATGGGTTATGTTAATATTAAGTATGAAAAATCTATTTTTGGAAACTTTGGGTGAAAATGACATTTTTTCGGTTGTCGTAAAATTTGAGTTTATCGCGTAAGACATTAGGTTTTGATATGGGGTTTTTATAAAATATCAAAAATACAAGGTTTTAAGTGTAATAAATAAATTTAATAAAAAAAAATAAAAAATATATATATATATATAATAATATTCGGCCGAGTATAGGGAAAAAGAAAAAAAAAGGGAAACTTAATTTGATTAGGATTGTATCTTGGAAGAAAAGTTATCTATTTAGGGTTTCCCTAGGTCTATAAATACAACCCAAAAACCCTCATTCCCTCCCTTGTTGAATTTCGGTCGAACCACAAGAAGAAGAAGAAGAAGATTTTTTTTTAGGGTTTGATAATCCAACTTAAGGTATGTTTAGTAAACCCTAATTGTGTAATTAATTTTTATTATGCATGTAACAAATTATGGTGGATCTAGGGTTTATATTAAGATCTGTAAATTTATGATATTAAACATGTTGGAATCAATAATTAATAATCTTGTGATAATTGGTGAAGTAATTAGGGTTTAAAAGTTGTTAATTAAAGAGTCATGAATCTGGCAGATTTAAAGGTCTGTAAAGATACGATTGTAATTAATAGATGAAAATGAGTTAGATCATGAATTTTATGTCTAAATTATAGTTCAGTGAAAGAGCTTTCCAAAAAGTCCAACCACAAGTGTTTTCGAGTCGGGAAGTCGGTCAAACGAATTTTATGAGTTAAGGTGTCAAAACTGTTAAATCGGGACAGAATTAGGGTAAAAGTATTGAGGTCAAATGTGGCTTTGAAAGTGGAATTTGGATAGGGCCTTCAGTGGGAATCAAGTTCTATATTATATTTGACTTCCACGCGAAAATTAGATGATAATAAGTTGTGCGGTTGGGTCTATGAGGTCAAAACTTTTTGATGTCCGATCAGATCCGAATCTGGATAGTTGTCATGTTTGATTTTTCATTGGGTACTGGTGTGAGTTGCGAAGCTTTATTCGCTGTGATTTTATGAGTAGTTTCGTCGAGTTTCGGACGCCGATTGGACCCTCATACTTAGTATTGTATACGTCGACCTCCCTCGCGTAAGAAGTTTCGTTGGGCTATCATTTTGCTACCGGTTGTAAGGGAAGTGGTAGGATGAAGCGGACTAACCGCAGAATCCGAGTTCCCGCTAGCATAAATCTATGTTCGGACAAGGATGGGATGTATATGGAAAACATTGATGGAGAAGAAGTGGAGAGGTTTGCAACCACGGTGACAGTTGGAGATGGAGCCGATACCAAGTACTCTAGGAAGTGTCCTCACTTCTCATATGAAGGAAAGGTGGTTCTGTCTAAACCTCGTGAGTTGTATGTACTTGTGGATCATGCGGAGTTAGGATGGAATGACGTGGTATCGGATCTGGAGTCCGCAGCAGGTAGTAAGTTTAACCGATCTGAGTGGGGATGCAAGTGCGAGAGTGGAGTTTGAGCCATTGTGCGACGTCTTTTGTTTTGTGTCATGTTTTGGAATTCTTATATTGTCTTTTGCCGTCGGGAGCCATGTTGGAGCACGATTACTCCTGAATATTGGATCAGTTTTATCTATGTGATTTTGACTATAGAGTTAAGTGGTCATTGGAATTGTTCCATGATCGTTGGAATTGTTCCATGTGAGATGATTGTTTGCATGAAGTGTGGTCATAGGAGGAAGTACACTTGTGAAAGGGAGCATAGATAATTATGGTGGCCAACATAATTATACATGCTTCACAACACAAGTGGACTTGCAAGTATAATAGCATGGATTGTGTTGTATATTAGGTGCTATGTGGTATATATGCATTATCATTGAGATGTGTGGTTTTGGAAGCAAGTATGCGTGTGGAATAGGCCTTATAACTATGGTCGCGAACATAATTATAAGGGTATCACACACGTGGACTTGTGACCATGATTACATTGATTGATGTTTGTTGTTATATGTTGTGGTAGGTGTTATGTGATATCATGTTGATGATGGTTGTATGGTTAGAGATGTATTCTCTTAACCGTTTGGGAAATCGTTGTATGTGGGAGTGTGTGGGTGGTAGGATTCCATTCTACCTATCATATACTGATACCTCGATTGTCCGTTGATACTAATGTTGTGATATTTAAGTTGGTTCGTTTGCTAGACTATTGAATGATGAGCCTAGTGAACTTAAACCTAGTATTGTGATTGAAATAGCTAGTGGTAAGGAGGTGGAGGTTGACAAGATTATTCGTGGGTGTACCATAGTGTTAGAGGGTATCCCGTTCATAATTGATTTGATACCTTTTGGGCATGGAAATTTTGATGTGGTGATAGGGATGAGCTGGTTGTCTAAGCATAGGGCCGAGGTCATATGCCACGAAAAGGTAGTTCGTATTCCTTTAGAGAGTGGTGTTATACTTTCGATACAAGGAGAATGAGTAGGAAGTGAGTTGAAGTCTCTTAGAGCGCAAAAGCCAAAGAACGTAAAATAGAAGAGATTCCGGTGGTGTGTGAGTTTCTGGGCGTTTTTCCTGAAGACTTGTCTGGATTGCCCCAATCCGTCAAGTTGCGTTCCGTATTGAGTTGATTCCTGAAGCGGCACCTGTGGCGAAAGCCCATATCGTTTAGCACCCTCTGAGATGCAGGAGTTGTCCGCACAGTTGCAAGAGCTTCAGGAGAAGGGGTTTATTCGACCTAGTCATTCTCCGTGGGGAGCACCTGTGTTATTTGTTAAGAAGAAGGATGGTTCGTTCCGGATGTGTATTGACTATCGAGAATTGAACAAGTTAACGGTTAAGAATCGGTATCCTCTTCCTAGAATTGATGATCTTTTTGATCAACTACAAGGTGCTCGGTTTTTCTCGAAGATTGACCTACGTTCTGGGTATCATCAGCTGAGAGTGCATGAGGAGGATATTCCGAAGATTGCTTTTAGGACTCGTTATGGACACTTTGAGTTCACGGTTATGCCATTTGGGTTGACAAATGCACCTGCGGTATTCATGGACTTGATGAATCGCGTTTGCAAGCCTTACTTGGATAAATTTGTGATTGTGTTCATAGACGACATTCTAATTTATTCTAAGTCAAAGGAGGAGCATAGAGAACATTTGAAGACGATACTTGGATTACTGGAGACAGAGAAGTTGTATGCCAAGTTCTCAAAATGTGAGTTTTGGCTTGAGGAAGTACATTTTCTTGGACATGTGGTGAATAGTGAAGGAATACATGTGGACCCTAGTAAGATAGAAGCGGTCAAGAACTGGAAGGCTCCTACGACGCCGTCCGAAATACGTTCATTCTTAGGATTGGCAGGATATTACCGAAGATTTATAGCGAATTTTTTGAAGATTGCTAAACCCCTTACTTTGTTGACTCAGAAGAACAAGAAGTATGTTTGGGGAGAAGAGCAGGAGGTGGCTTTTCAGTCACTAAAGGATAGTTTGTGTAATGCACCTATTCTGACGTTACCTGATGGGCCAAATGATTTCGTTGTGTATTGTGATGCATCGAATCAAGGATTTGGGTGTGTGCTAATGCAAAGAGGTAAGGTGATAGCGTACGCATCTCGACAGCTAAAGATTCATGAGAAGAATTATACGACTCATGATCTGGAGCTTGGTGCGGTGGTATTTGCTCTCAAGAATTGGAGACACTATTTGTATGGCACAAGGAGTGTTGTATATACGGATCATAAAAGTCTTCAGCATATCTTCAATCAGAAGGAGCTGAATATGCGGCAAAGGAGGTGGATTGAACTATTTAGTGATTATGATTGTGAGATTCGCTACCATCCTGGAAAGGCGAATGTGGTAGCTGATGCTTTAAGTAGGAAGGAGCGGATTAAGCCTAAGCGTGTGCGAGCGATGTGTATGACTCTACAGTCGGGAATTAAGGGTAAGATATTGGCTGCGCATCAGAAACCCTCAGGATTGTTACAACAGCCGCCGATTCCGGAATGGAAATGGGAGAGAATAACAATGGATTTTATTACGAAGTTGCCTAGGACGAGTAGTGGACATGACACGATATGGGTCATAGTGGACAGGCTGACGAAGTCTGCACATTTTCTGGCCATTCGTGAAGATTATAAGATGGAAAAGCTGGCGAGGATTTATATTAATGAGATTGTGGCGAGACATGGTGTGCCTGTGTCGATTATTTCTGATCGCGATAGTAGGTTTACTTCGCGGTTTTGGCAATCATTGCAAAAGGCGTTGAATACACAGTTGGATATGAGCACTGCTTATCATCCACAGACTGATGGGCAGAGTGAGTGAACGATTTAGACTTTGGAGGATTTACTTAGAGCATGTGCAATTGATTTTGGAGGAAGCTGGGATACTCATTTGCCTTTGGCTGAGTTTTCCTATAACAATAGCTATCATTCCAGTATTAGATGTGCACCATTTGAGATGTTGTATGGGAGAAAGTGTAGATCGCCTATTTTATGGGAAGAAGTTGGGACGAGCCAACTAATTGGTCCTGAAATAGTGCAAGAGACTACAGATAAGGTGTTTCAGATTAAGGAAAGACTTAAGGCAGCAAGAGATCGCCAAAAGAGCTATGCGGATAATCGCCGTAAGCCCTTGGAGTTTAGTGTTGGTGACCTTGTAATGCTGAAGGTGTCTCCTTGGAAAGGTGTTGTACGTTTTGGTAAGAAAGGCAAGTTAGCACCTAGGTATGTGGGACCGTTTGAAATTACGGAAAGAATTGGGCTGGTGGCATATCGGTTAAGATTGCCTGAGGAATTAAGTAGTGTGCATGATACGTTTCATGTATCTAATTTGAAGAAGTGTTTGGCTGATGCTAGTTTGCATGTGCCATTAGAGGAGATTAAGATTAATAAGACTCTTCACTTTGTTGAGGAACCTGTTGAGGTTATGGATCGAGAAGTCAAGAGTATGAAACGTGGTAAGATAGCGTTGGTAAAGGTACGTTGGAATTCAAAGCGTGGTCCTAAGTTTATTTAGGAACGTGAAGATCAGATGAGGTCTAAGTATCCTAAATTATTTGCTGAGAGGAGTGATGAGGCGAGCTAATAAATCTCGAGACGCGATTTTCCTAAGTGGGGGATAATGTCACAACCGTGATTTTTAGCAGGTTAGTTTGACCTATAGTCTCAACTCATTTATCTTTTGATTGGTGTGTATTACTTGCTTATATGTGATATGTGTATTGTATGTGGTATATAAGTGGTATAAGTGCGTGTGTGGACCACTAAATCCCTTGGTGTGAAATTTTGTCATTGTTGAGTAGTGTCGGATGTCGGGATAAGTTCATTTTGATCGCCTTTGTGGTGTAGAAATGACATGTGTTTTTTGTTGGAGTTTTGTGGTTTTGTGTAACGATTCTTCGTTCAAGTGTTTTGAGCATAAGTAAGTTACGTGGAGTTGTTTATCATGGGTTATGTTAATATTAAGTATGAAAAATCTATTTTTGGAAACTTTGGGTGAAAATGACATTTTTCCGGTTGTCGTAAAATTTGAGTTTATCGCGTAAGACATTAGGTTTTGATATGGGGTTTTTATAAAATATCAAAAATACAAGGTTTTAAGTGTAATAAATAAATTTAATAAAAAAAATAAAAAAAATATATATATAATAATATTCGGCCGAGTATAAGGAAATAGAAAAAAAAAGGGAAACTTAATTTGATTAGGATTGTATCTTAGAAGAAAAGTTATCTATTTAGGGTTTCCCTAGGTCTATAAATACAACCCAAAAACCCTCATTCCCTCCCTTGTTGAATTACGGTCAAACCACAAGAAGAAGAAGAAGAAGAAGAAGAAGAAGAAGATTTTTTTTTAGGGTTTGATAATCCAACTTAAGGTATGTTTAGTAAACCCTAATTGTGTAATTAATTTTTATTATGCATGTAACAAATTATGGTGGATCTAGGGTTTATATTAAAATCTGTAAATTTATGATATTAAACATGTAGGAATCAATAATTAATAATCTTGTGATAATTGGTGAAGTAATTAGGGTTTAAAAGTTGTTAATTAAAGAGTCATGAATCTGGCAGATTTAAAGGTCTGTAAAGATACGATTGTAATTAATAGATGAAAATGAGTTAGATCATGAATTTTATGTCTAAATTATAGTTCAGTGAAAGAGCTTTCCAAAAAGTCCAACCACAAGTGTTTTCGAGTCGGGAAGTCGGTCAAACGAATTTTATGAGTTAAGGTGTCAAAACTGTTAAACCGGGACAGAATTAGGGTAAAAGTATTGAGGTCAAAGGTGTCTTTGAAAGTGGAATTTGGATAGGGCCTTCTGTGGTAATCAAGTTCTATATTATATTTGACTTCCACCCGAAAATTAGATGATAATAAGTTGTGCGGGTGGGTCTATGAGGTCAAAACTTTTTGATGTCCGATCATATCCGAATCTGGATAGTTGTCATGTTTGATTTTTCATTGGGTACTTTTGTGTGTTTTTAGTGCATGATCTTCTAGGACAAGCTTTTATGATTATGAAAGATCATGGTGAATTTTTAGTGTGAGTTGCGAAGCTTTATTCGCTGTGATTTTATGTGGGTGAAAGTTCTTTAGAAATCTGCGTTTCTAAAAGTGTTAATTAAGGGATTTAGTGAGTGTCAAGTATTGGGTGGTGATTAGTATGGTGTCTAGGTAATCCATAGTGGGTTATATGAACCTTAGACATCCATCATATGTGTGTTACATGGACTATGGCTTTTAGCTTGGTCGCGTGTAACGTGATTGTTATTTTTGTGATATAGATTTGTGTGTTGATAACTTGGAAGCTGCGGATTTGAGGTGAGTTCATAGTCCCAATTTTTACTTTGTTTTAAACTTGGGATGGAGATGATGCTTGTTTAAATTATTTTTGAGTTACTGTGATTATGTGGTTATAAAATGCATGGACGTGTAATTGTTATTATACTTATACTACATGTTATTATGGTGTTTATTTGTGGTGATTATACGAGTGGGAAGATGCCCTAGTGGCTCTACTCGTTATTATTATGTCCGGCCAGAAGGGGAATTATATTGGATCAGTGGGCGCGTTCCGTCCCAATTATTGTGAACTTGGATCGGTGGGCACGTTCCGTCCCAATTGTGGTGGTATTTGGATCGGTGGGCACGTTCCGTCCCGTAAGCTATGATTGCATGCTAGTGTATAATAACTATATATCTTTGCTGTCCTGCTATGCTATGTTTTATAATCACAGTGGACTGATGATAAAGGTGTTTTGTGTGTCTTAAACCTATGAATCTCACCAACATTATGTTGTCGTTTTAAGCATCATTTTCAGGTGAGCATTCTAAGGCTAAGATAGAAGGGCGCGATTAGAAGAGACCAAGATTGCATTGGGGATGGCTATCTATGAGTTTTTAATTTTAATTTAGTTGGATTTTGTTACGATACTTGATTTTCTTTCATTTTAACTTTATGTTTTAATGAAGATACTTTAGTGATTGTTTTGGATTATTTGTTTTGGGGTATCGTTACGACACTTTGTGTTTGTACTTTGCTCTATTTATTTGGATGTAGTATTTTCTCTATTTAGACACCAAGTGTTGTGATGATATCCATGATGTTGCACTCGCGTTTCCGCCATTGGCGAGGTGTGACAACTGCAAAGTTCTGAAGTTGACCGCGAACATGTGGCTAACTGTGGGATCACGCCCTGAAGATGTCAACGAGATACGAGAATTTGCAGATTGGATAT
This sequence comes from Artemisia tridentata subsp. tridentata, assembly GCA_021014915.2. Classification (NCBI taxonomy): domain Eukaryota; kingdom Viridiplantae; phylum Streptophyta; class Magnoliopsida; order Asterales; family Asteraceae; genus Artemisia; species Artemisia tridentata. The sequence goes on along the minus strand of CP139504.1, from coordinate 65,946,457 downwards.
TGAGAGTCGGAGACGGGGACCTTGGAGAACCGAATGACGGAGAGGTGTCTATAGATGTGCCACATGATATTTTAATAGATGTGTCTAATGACCTGGTTCAATCTATTATTGACTTCACTTATCCAAACATTTTGGATAACATACATGATCCCACGTACTTTCAAGAAAAGGCAATCCTTGCTCCCATAAATGAAGTCATCGACAGCATAAATGACCATATGTTGGACAAATTTCCAGGAGAAGAAATGGTTTTCCTGAGTTGTGACAGTGTTGACAATAGTGAACGTGATGGCATCATTGATCAATAAGTTTTCTCGCCAGAATTTATCAATGGATTGAAGTTCTCAGGTGTTCTAAACCACATAATTGCTTTAAAAGTGGGAGTCCCGATTATGTTGTTGCGAAACATTGATCAAGCCAATGGTTTGTGCAATGGAACAAGACTCCAAGTTCTTAAATTAACGAGAACTTCTATTCACGCACAAATCATTAACGGAACCAACTTTGGAAAAAACGGTAATCATACCAAGGTTGAGAGTTACTCCGTCTGATAAGCGTTTACCGCTTAAGATTGTCAGGAAACAATTTCCTATTTCACTTTCATTTGCAATGACAATTAACAAAAGCCAGGGTCAATCGTTATCAAAAGTTGGTTTGTACCTCCCCCGACCTGTTTTCACACATGGACAACTATACGTTGTTGTCTCAAGAGTTAAAAGCAAACGTGGTTTGAAGGTTGTCGTTTGTGATCAAGATGGAAATATGTCTAAAACTACTACAAATGTCGTGTACAAAGAAGTACTTGAAGGCCTATGAACAAGGTTGAAGAGGTATGTGCAATATACATGTTATAAGTTTTTTTTTCCATATTTTAAATTATAATGCATTATGAATCATGAACTGCTTTTACTTATATTTTCTAAGGAATGTTAGGTGTGCATGGAATTGGCATTTGGTACGAAATTGGTGTTTGCTCACATACGTCATTTGCTATTCAAGACCTTCAAGTTTGTAGACGACAGCGGCATCGATGTTTATTATTTTAATTGTTAGTAACTCAATTGATTGTCGAATAATTCATGTATTATCTCATTGTTTTTCTCATATATTAATGGAACATGTTTACTTTCGTCGTTTTCTTATTATCTCATTTTCATATTTCTTTAAAAACCCCGTGAATCCATGGGTCTTTAAGCTAGTAAATTATATATAAATGTGTAGCCTGAAGGCATGAACCTTGTTTTTAACACACAAAGTACTTTTACCTCTTTCCTCATGACATTTTTTAACACACATAGTGTAAGAAAAAAGAATTTAAACCAGAAAACAATCTCTTGAATCTCAATTCAAGAGTAATATTTATTTATCAACCAAAATCAACAAGATCGATAAGAAACTGATCTTAATCAGTAATACACCACAATACCAAGATAATCACTTCAACACTCACAATCCTTGCCACTGCTACTCAGGTGGAAGGCTATTGACTACTTATCAATAGTACTATTACAAGAATCATATCCTCACAATCACTCTTAAGCAACAATGAATATGAATATAGATTTTGGTTGATCACTTTATAGATGAGAGAAACTGTGTGCAGTTAATCGTATAGAGTTATGAAACCCTAGCTGGGAATATGAGCTTATATAGCCTTGATCATCAATCTTTAGCAGCTTGTCAACTCAAGTCCTCCATCTTTAATCAATATGCCACTAACAGTTGAAACTATACCACCACTCTATATCTGAAAAAGAGATAATGACAATATTAGTCCCTATAGTTTATGTGTTCCATTTTGAGTTAATTTTAACATCCCCCCTTAACTCAAACCTGGAACACATCAAACATACCAAGTTTATAAACAAGTTTTTCATGTTGCAGCTTATCTAAACCCTTGGTAAAAACATCAGCAGTTTGATCAGCTGACTGAACTTTTTCAGTTTTAATAATCCCAGCCAAATTTTTATCAATCACAAAATGTAAATCAATCTCCAAGTGCTTAGTTTTTTCATGAAAAACAGGGTTTGCAGCAATCTTAATTGCAGCCTGACTATCACAAAACAACTTCACAGGTAAAAAATGTTCCCAGTTTAGGTCCTTTAAGATTTTCAAGACCCAAACAATTTCTGAAGTAGCAGAGGCCATAGCTCTATATTCAGCCTCTGCACTTGACTTAGAAAGGGTATTTTGTTTTTTGCTTTTCCTTGAAACAAGTGAACCATTTAAGAAAATACAAAACCTTGTAACAGATCTCCTAATTATTACACACTTGGCCCAATCTGCATCCACATAAGCCTTAAGAGTTTCAAATGAATTCTTATCAATGTGTATTCCCCTACCAGGAGAGCTTTTAAGATACCTTATAACCTTAAGTGCAATTTTTAAATGAGACTTAAGTGGTTTATGCATAAACTGACTCAAATAATGTACAACATAAGAAATATCAGGCCTAGTGTGTGTGAGATAAATCAATTTCCCAACTAACTTTTGATATTCAGTTATATTATCTGTTAATACAAATATCGTCTTAAAACGTTATTTATATTTTACGATCTTTGCTATAGTTTGTTAATGACAATTATAAACTTTATTTTTAGCAAAGCATAAATATAGTTAAGTCTTTTACATTTATAGTCACAAGCTTTTAATAAAATCATAACATCATCTACATGCTACATATATGATCACTAGTATATACATGTCACATTCATATTCATTTACAAGTTACATACATTTACATTTTAATTCAAAATTTGGAAATTATATAATTACATCATGGCATGCATCACTTTGATATCTTTATAAGATTTTGAAGATCATATGAATATCTTGGATTGATCTTTACTCAAAGAAAAGATATGAAAATATCTTGATTAGATTTGGTAAAGATATTAGGAGATTTGCTGTCAGGCTCCCACGGAACCAAACAGCATAACGGACGGATCCCTAGTCCCATCCATGGTTTGCCAAGGCAGTTTGCCTATAAATAGCAAGCCACACATTCATGTTTTCTCATCACTCATAAGCATAAACAACATCATACATTCTTTCATTCATTACTAACCCATTCATATTTCATATTTCATTCTTAGTGATCTTTCTTTTGTAGCAAAGAGATCAAAGCATCACAAGCTTCAACAAAGTGTTGCAAGACTTGTTAGATTAGTCATAGTGTGAATTTGTTGTTTTTCAAACATCATTGTTTGTACCAAACAATCATATAGCTCAGTAGTGATCGGTTAGTATTTTAGTCCTTAAAATACATAGAGTATCGGGAGTGGTTGTGCCCTTGTAAAAGAACTCGGTATTTAGCTTTGTACCGGAAAAAGTGTAAGCGACGTTTGTAAAGGTTTTCTCCGCCGAGAAGGGAGCTTGTTTCTTAGTGAAGAAAAACTCTCGAGTTAGAGGCTCGAGGAGTGGAGTAGGGCAAGGAAGAGAGTCCTTGTAGACCAAACCACTATAAACAACCGTGTTGTGGTTTGATCGTTTCTTTCCTTACTTGCATGTTATATATTGTTTATTATTTGCATTAGTTGAAATCACGTTAAGTATTCAAAGCAAATTAACTTTAAAACGGTAAAACTATTCAACCCCCTTCTAGTTTTCCACAATTGGCATCAAAAGCTACGCTTTGAACCAAATGGTTTTATATATTGGAAAAACCGCTTTGAAACTTATGTGAAGTCAAAAGACATAGATCTATGGTATATTATTATAGAGGGTGATCATAAAGCTATAATAAAAGATATATCAAGTGGTCGGGATGAGGATACTTCACTTGCTCGTCACAGTGATGAGCAAAAGAAGTTGATTGCCAAAAATAATGAGGCTAAAATGATGCTTTACAATGCTTTACCTAGGAAAGAATATGAAAGAGTCTTTATGTGTAAAACCGCTAAAGAAATTTGGCAATCTTTAATTATCACTCATCAAGGGAACTCACAAGTCAAGGATAACAAAATTGATCTTCTTGTTCAACAATATGAACAATTTGTTATCCCTGCAGATGAGACCATTGATAGTGCATTTGCTAGGTTTAATACTATCATTACCTCTCTTAAAGCACTTGATGAATCTTTTTGTAGCAAGAACTTTGTCAGGAAATTCCTTAGAGCACTCCATCCTAAGTGGAGAGCAAATGTGAAGGCCATTGCAGAATCCAAGAATCTTTCAAGCATGTCACTTGACGAGCTAATCGTAAATCTCAAATTTCATGAGATGGTAATGGAAAAAGATTCGGAAATAGTTAAGGGCAAAAAGGAAAAAGTCAAATCCATTGCCTTAAAAGCTAGAGTAGATTCAAGTGATGATGAAGAGTCTAGTTCGGGTAGCGAAGATGAAGAATATACCATGGCCGTAAGAAATTTCAAGAAGTTCTTTAGAAGACGAGGAAAGTTCGTAAGACAACCTAGAGAAGAAAAGAAATCCTTCCGGAAAGACCGTGATGACAAGAAAGGAAAAGGAGAAAGAAAGTGTTTTAGATGCGGAGATACAAGTCATCTAATAGGAGAGTGTCCTAAGCCACCCAAGAACAAAACTCAAAGAGCTTTTGTAAGTGGGGCTTGGAGTGACAGTGAAGATGATGACGAAGAGTCTAAGAATGACAAAGTTGCTCTCATGGCTCATGACTCAAACGAGGTACAGTCTGACTCATCTTATTCTTATATTGATGATGACACCTTGCAAAAGGAATATAACAATCTCTGTGAGCTTAGCCTAAAAATCATAAACAAAAATAAGTTTTTGAAAACCAAAAAGGAATTTCTAGGAAACGAAGTTTATGAGTTAAAGGAAAAAGTTAAACGATTAGAAAAAGGTAAAGCTATTGACGAAGTATGTGTTTCATGTCAAGAGCTTAGACTAGAATTAGAGAAGCTTAAAATCACATAGGATGCACTTATCAAACAAAACTCTAAGTTCAAAAGGTTTGATAAAAATTTCAGTTGTGTAGATGAGATAATGAAAATTCAAAAATTACCTCATGATAAAATTGGATTAGGTTTTATGAAATTAGGAGACTTAAGTAGTTTAAAGAAACAAGCTGTAAAAGTACAAGAAACTGTTCCAACAGTTTCAGAAACCCACGGATCAGACGCAACCAAATCCTTGGTTCTGCCAGTAGTGGAGAAGGGATCCGTGGGAACTGTTGCTGAACAGAAAGCTAGCACATCGGCTCGTACAGAGTTCGTTAAAGTCACAAGGAAACCTAGTACTAGCTCAACTATTAATAAACAAAAACCAACTGTTACTATAGGAGTAGGACAAGCTAGAAATGAATTTAGAGCTAAAACTACTCAACAATAACCAAGGACTTCTATTCCCAAGCGCCCCTTTCCAAAAACCAACTACAACACACAACCTTATCATCAAAATAGTTGGAACCCAAACTTTTCTAGGAATTATCAAAGTCCCAACTACATGTCATGGAACCCATATCCACCATTTCCATACATGAATCAAGTTAATGGGATGTTTAACCCAAATGGACCCATGAGATATTGTGGACCAAATGCTTAAGTTTTTCTATAACTTAGGTATGCTTGAAAGTCGGTTTGGAACCAGACGAGTAGATAAAAGATA